>CM048751.1:286906646-287544146 GCA_026315105.1 Locusta migratoria
ACATTAGATTAGTACTTGTTCCATAGATCGTGAATACGACACTTCGTAATGATGTGGGACGTGTCAGGTTAATGAAACGTGTCTTTGCCAATTATTACTTTGTACTAAATTTTGTGTCCCAACCTCGTCGACGCTTTTGTGTCTCGCTTCCGCCGGTTGGGAGGTGTCGGTAGCCGAGTGGAGAGAGACCGACACAGGAATAAAGGATGCACGCGCGTGCAGGTACGGAGGTTACCACCCAGTGGGACAGCAGAAACTAGAAACATAGAGTAAATTAGAACGAGATATATATTTCATAGAGACTTAGTAATACTTAACTTGTACATAGTTCTTGACGGCAGAATGCTGATACATAGTTTATATAGAGGCCTGCCTACTGATAATTCCTAGTGCCTATTTTTGTGTCCCAACTTCGTCGCCGCTTTTGTGTCCCAGCCTCGTCGTAGGTGTCTGTGGCCGAGTGGAATGAGCCCGACACAGGAACAAAAATAGCACGCTGGTGCAGGTACGGAGGGGAGCAGCCAGAAACTATAAACACTAGAGTAAATTAGAAAGAGATATATATTGCACAGAATGTAACAATACTTAACTTTTACATAGTACTGCAGAATGTTGATACATAGTTGTTAGAGGCCGCCTAGTGCCTGTACGATAGCAAAGTCTTCACTCGTGCCTATCGGATTACGAAGGTCCTGACTGGTTGCTATCTCAGTCCCAAGTGACCGATGTCTTTCCGTGGTGGCCACGAGCGGGGTTGCGGCAGAGGGCGCTCGTGGCTGTCGTCGTAAGAACGCCGCGCCGTGCGTGCATGGCGGCGCGCGGCGAAAGTAGGTGGCGCGCACTTTGTACTTGTGCGACACCACACCCCTCCCCCCCAAACCGCCGCGCCGTCGTGGCGTAGGGCTGAGGGCCACGGCGACGGCACTGGGAGGAGGGCCTGAGCGGGGGCGTTACTGGTGGGACGGGCGTCGTAGCTGAGGCTGGCTGGGATCGAGACGCCGTCCGCGCCCCGGCATCCGCCTTGCGATCCTCCAGGGAACCCACCGAAACCTGGGGAAGGGCGCACCCTGCCGCCCAGATTGAGCAGGTCATCTTCTTCTGAGGTGCGTGGCCCAAGCTGGGGGGGCCCGCACGGTCCCGGAGTCCCTCTCGGTGATGCTGTCAGCTTCGGCGGCGACGGAGGCGCAGAGGCGGACTGCGTAGGAGGCGCGTCCACCTCCATAGGGATCTCGTAGTCCGGGGACGAACGATGTGGTTGTGCTCCCTGGCGGTGAACTGGGTCTGGAATCAAGAAACCCGAGACAGGATCGCGCAGCCTGTGCAAGCGCAATTGGTTTGCGTGGCGCCGCAGCTCCGACCCTGTGGAAGAACGTACAACATACATATTGCGACCGAGCACGCGCTGAATGGTGCCCGGCATCCATGTCTTCTTGTTGTCAGCAAACACCCCGTACAGCACCGGCGTAGAAACCTGAAAACGCGTAGCGCCATACGAACCGACTCGGTGCGTGGGAGGCTGCAGCAGGTGAAGGAGAGTGCGGTGACGGCGGCCATGTAGCAGCTCGGCAGGAGACGGGCCGTCACGTGGCATGCACCGATACGTAGACAGGAAAATTTGAAGAGCTTGCTGCCTGGAGTGCTGACCTTTCATCTTCTCCATGTTAAACGTGAATGTTCGAACGAAACGTTCTGCTTCACCATTGGACTGAGGGTGAAAAGGTGCAGTGGTAATATGCTGAATGCCATTCACACACCAAACTGTTGAAATTCCGCACTAACAAACTGAGGTCCATTGTCACTGACGATAGTTTCAGGCAAGCCTTCGATGCAAAACAGCCAGCCGCGGTGGCCGATAGGACTGAGGCGCTCCAGTCACGGTCTGCACGGCCACTACGGTCGGGGGTTCGAATCCCCCCTCGGGCATGGATATTTGTGCCGTCCTTAGGATAAGCTAGTTGATAAGTAGTTTGTAAGTTTAGGGACTGATAACCCCGTAGTTAAGTCCCATAAAAAAAACCTAACTTATGAAATATGATGCAAAACACTGATGTTAAGGCACTGATTGTACTAGAAGCTGTCGTTGAGTTCATGGCAATCACAAAAGGAAATTTGCTGAAAGCGTCTACAACAATTAACCAGCGCGTATTCCAGAAAGGTCCGGCAAAGTCAATATGTAAACGTTGCCATGGTCCCTTGGGGCGTGGCCAGTCTGAGAAACGCTGTGGAGGAGCCGCCTGATGCTCCGCACAAACTGTACACTGTGATGTCATGCTCTCTATCTGAGCGTCCATACCAACCCAGGTACAATGACGTCTGGCCAGTTGCTTTGTCCTAACAATGCCCCAATGTCCTTGATGCAGGAGGCGTAACACTTCTCGTTGCAGGGAACGAGGAACAATCACTCTTGCTTGGTCGTTGTCGGTATGCAACAACAGAACACCCTGACTTAAATGCATGACGTTGTGCAAAATAACGTCGAACCAGAGGCCGTTCAATGTCTTTGGCTCTGGCAGGCCACCCAGAGCGAACAAAACGTGCTACCACACTTAGGTCTGCATCCGCAGCTGTTTCCTGTGCAACCCGACGAGAGTTCAAAGGAAAGTCTGCGACAGCGGAAGCATCTCTGGAGTCTATCTGACAACATGCCATTTCTGAAGAAGCAAATGATACATCCTGGCCAACCGGAAGTCGGGAAAGTGTGTCCGCGTTGGCATGTTTAGTGGTAGGTCGGTACAAAATCTCATACTGATAATTAGACAGTATTAAGGACCATCTCTGAAGCTTTTGTGCCGTTCGTGGCGGAATTGGCTTTGTGGGTGAGAACAACGACGTGAGAGGCTTGTGGTCTGTCAACAAATAGAATTTTCTGCCATAGAGATAATGATGAAACTTTGTGACGCCGTAAATTATTGCTAAGGCCTCCCTTTCTATCTGACTAATTCTGTTGCGTTGGCGTCAGTAGCTTGGACGCAAAGGCAGTAGGTCGATCGTGAGATCCAATGCGATGTGACTGTAAGGGATGAATGCCTTGAGCATTAATCACATGGCCTAGGTACTCTATTTCAGTTTGAAAAAACGAACACTTTGCTTTATTACAACGTAGACCTGCTGCAGTCAAAACTTTGAAAAGGCACTCCAGGTTTGCTAAATGTTCTTCAACTGTACGTCCGGACACCACAATATCATCTAAGTAGTTCGAACAACACGGTACAGAAACTGTCAGCTGTTCCAAAAAACGCTGAAAAATAGCGGGGGCGGAAGAACTGCCAAAGGGTAGGCGTTGAAATTGAAAAAGGCCCATGTGAGTATTAATGACGAAAAACTTTTTTGACTCGTCATCAAGTGGAATCTGTAAGTATGCCTCTGCTAAATCAATCTTAGAAAAGAAGCGAGACTGTCCTAATTTGTCCATAAGTTCCTCAGGTCTGGGTAGGGGATAAGTGTCTACAACTGTTTGACTGTTCACTGTTGATTTGAAGTCCGCACAGAGACGAAGTTTTCCTGACGGCTTGGGTATAATTACTATAGGCGAGGCCCACTGACTCGCAGAAACAGGAGAAATCACCCCACTATCTTGCCAACGTTTAAGTTCTTCGGCAACTGTATCACGCAAGGCGATAGGCACTGGTCTAGCTTTACGAAATTTTGGAACTGCAGATTCTTTTAAAGTTACATGTGCCACGAAGTCTTTTGCACAACCTAGTTCCGGCGAAAACAAGTCACTATATTTGTCACACAATGCATTGATTTTATCCTGAGGCACTATTGACGAAATTTGAAGCACATCGCTTTGAATTGATAAACCAAACAAGTCAAAAGCATCTAGTCCAAAAATGTTCTGTGTAGATTTGGCCTGAAGAACAACAAAAGCAACTGTTTTTGTTACACCTTGAAAATAGGCGGGCAGGCTACACGTTCCTAGCACGGGAATATTTTGACCTGTATAAGCTGTTAACACTTGCTGTGACGGCGACAATTTTGGCGAACCCAGAAGTTCATAAGTATCTTTATTTATTAATGTGACAGCGGAACCAGTATCAAGCTGAAATTGCACCGTCTTATTTTCTATGAAGAGAGTCACAAACAGTTTTTGCTTGCGGCGCTCGACAGGTGCGCGAATGTGGGCAACGTCTGCTACGGTTTGTTTACTGCGCTTGCGCGGGCTGCGTAGTGAAGGAAGCGGCGCAGACTCGGCACGCAGGGGATTAACAACACTGTCACTAGATGGCACTACCGCCGAATCGGCGTCCGCGCAATGCGAGGCTACTACAGAGTCACTAACTACTGCACTACACTTTTGAGTAGCTACTTGATGTCTACTGTCACTAGCTACACAGTACTGGGCACTATTACAAGGAGCAGTTGCAGAAGGCACTATTTTCACTACAGGAATGCACTGTTCATAGTCACTTTGCTTGTCCCGAACCCTTTTCCGTTGCACTGTTTTACGCGCTCGTCGGTGCTTGCTACGTGGCGCACTATATAGTTTTGCCATAGGCGCAGAACTACTTTCTTGCAATTGAGATCCAAGGAAAGCACTGTTCAATTTCACAGCCCGTATAACATTTACAGAATGAACTGTTCTCCCACTTTGCGAAGCACTGTTTCTAACTGTACCGTTCTTTGAGTTTTTAATTTGCATACACACAGGCTGCACATGTCCTGATTTGCCACATTGATAACAGGTTGCGTTGCGACTAGGACAATGAGCACGCTTGTGGCGAGACACACACTGGGGGCACGATTTACGAACATTTTTCTGAAATGAGCGTTGGCGCCCGTTATTCAAATCACTGTTTCTAACACGACGAGGCGACCTTTGCGTCGCACTTTTACACTGGCTACTGTTCACTGTCTGTTCAGCATGGCCTGTACTATTGTAAGAACCACTAGTGCTACACTGAGAACTACGGCTAGGAAAACGTCCGTTGCGGTGCACTGAATTTACACTGTGGCTTTGCATTTCTACCTCTGCTAAGTCAAAAGTATCATGCGCTTCTATAAGCTGCAGTACACTGTCTAATGAGGGGTCAGACTGTTTCAGAATTGCTGCTCTAATTCTGGGGTCCTGAATGTTCTGCGTAATCGCATCTCTTAACATAACGTCACTATAAGAAAGTCCACAAGAGCAAGTAAATTTACATTGGCGGGTTAAGCCCTTCAATTCCGTAATCCACTCTTGGTGTGACTGCTGCGGTAATTTTTTAAGTCTGAAAAATCGGTATCGTGCAGCGGCTACAAGAACTTTTCTCTCATAATGAGCATTCAGTGCATCTACAATTTGTTCAAAGTCTACATCACGAAGAGATGCGAGAGGGAAAAGTTTTTGCAATAGTACGAAGGTCTGGGGGTCCACAATCGATAAGAAAAGGTTCTTCACTCTCTGACCTGTAATTTGATGAGCCGCGACGAGTTCTTGAAACTGTGCGAAATAGTCGCTCCATTCTTCCTCACGTTCGTTGTACTGGCGAAATGTAGGAAGCGGTGCAGCGGCAGGTGTGGGCTGCTGATGTGACGGCTGTTGTTGTTGGTGAGCAGCCTGTGCCGTCAACTGCGACACGGCCTGCAGTAGTTGAGTGATTTGCGCCGTCTGTAACTGAATAATTTCCATTAAGTTTGGGTTCGGGGTAGTGGCCATGCTGACCGATTAGGCGCCGCGCATACAAGTAAATTATAACAAAACACAAATGCAATATGAAAGAGAACGCTCTGCAACAAAAAAGTCCACAAAACACGTAACAAAATATCTTTCCCCAAAATTGTTATAATAAGGGTGGGTGGGCGGGAGCAATTTTTGCGTGCTCCGACTGCTGCTGTCTGGCTGCTGTAAGCGGGCTGGTCCCAGCCTCGTCGTAGGTGTCGGTGGCCGAGTGGAATGAGCCCGACACAGGAACAAAAATAGCACGCTGGTGCAGGTACGGAGGGGAGCAGCCAGAAACTATAAACACTAGAGTAAATTAGAAAGAGATATATATTGCACAGAATGTAACAATACTTAACTTTTACATAGTACTGCAGAATGTTGATACATAGTTGTTAGAGGCCTGCCTAGTGCCTGTACGATAGCAAAGTCTTCACTCGTGCCTATCGGATTACGAAGGTCCTGACTGGTTGCTATCTCAGTCCCAAGTGACCGATGTCTTTCCGTGGTGGCCACGAGCGGGGTTGCGGCAGAGGGCGCTCGTGGCTGTCGTCGTAAGAACGCCGCGCCGTGCGTGCATGGCGGCGCGCGGCGAAAGTAGGTGGCGCGCACTTTGTACTTGTGCGACACCACACCTATCCGATAGCCAAGTCTTAACTGGTGCCTATCTGATTCCCAAGTGAACGATGCAGTCCAGTGGTGGCCACGAGCGGAGTTGCAGCAGAAGGCGCTCGTGGCGGACGTCGTAAGAACGCCGCGCCGTGCGTGCATGGCGGCGCGCGGCGAAAGTACGTGGCACGAACTTCAAAAATGTTCAAATGTTTGTAGAACTTATGGGATTTAACTACGGGGTCATCAGTCCCTAAGCTTACAAACTACTTATGAACTACCTAAGACTAAGGACGGCAGAAATATCCATGCCCGAGGGGGGATTCGAACCCCCGACCGTAGTGGCCGTGCAGACCGTGACTGGAGCGCCTCAGTCCCCTCGGCCACCGCGGCCGGCGGCACGCACTTCATACTTGTGCGACACCACACTAAATATTTAAAAAATCAGGCGATGCTGAAGGAATTAGATTAGGTAATGAAACAGCGAAGGTTGTAGATGAGTTTTGTTACTTGGGTAGTAAAATAACATATGCCGGTCGCAGTACAGAGGATTTAAAGTGCAGAATGGCAATGGGAAGGAAAGCATTTTTGAAAAAGAGAAATTTGCTAACATCGAATATTAATTTAATTGTAAGGAAGTCTTTCCTGAAGGCATTTGTGTGGACTGTTGCCTTGTACGGGAGTAAAAATGGACGATAAACAGTGCGAACAGGAAGAGAATAGAGGCTTTGAAATGTGGTGCTACAGAAGAATGCTGAAGATTAGGTGGGTACATCGCATAACTAATGAAGAAATACTGAACAGAATTGGTCAGAAAAGGAATTTTTCGCATACCTTGACTAAAAGAAGGGATCGCTTGGTAGGACACATTCTTAGACACCGGGAAATCGTTAATTTAACGTTGGAGGGAAGTGTGTCGGGGTAAAAATTGCAGAGTGAGACAAAGAGACACATGTAGTAAGCAGATTCAAATGGTTGTGGGCTGCCATTCTTATGAGGAGATGAAGAGGCTCGCTCAGGATAGAGTAGGGTGGAGAGCTGCATCAAACCAGTCTCCGGATTGAAGTCCATAACAACAACAACAACACACTAAATATTACATGACACCAATTTCTTTGGTATTATTTTTTATTTACTAATTTATATCTAAATATTCATCTATACCGTACAAGGAGTTGCCATGTCGAAATTCTTTTAATTTGTTTTTAAATGCTTGTTGGCTATCTTTCAGGCTTTTGATGCTGTTTGGTAAGTGACCAAAGACTTTTGTGGCAGCATAATTCACCCCTTTCTGTGCCAAAGCTAGATTTAATCCTGAATTGTGAAGATCATTCTTTCTCCTAGTGTTGTAGTTATGAACTCCGCTATTGCTTTTGTATTCGGTGGTAATAACAAATTTCATAAGTGAAGATATATACTGAGAAGCTACTGTGAAGATCCCTAGCTCTTTAAATAAGTGTCTGCAGGATGATCTTGGCTGGGCTCCAGCAATTATTCTGATCACACGCTTTTGTGCAATGAATACGTTTTTACTCAATGATGAATTACCCCAGAAAATAATGCCATACGAAAGCAGAGAATGAAAATAAGCATAGTAAGCTAATTTACTGAGATGTATATCACCAAAATTTGCAATTATCCTAATAGCATAAGTTGCTGAACTCAAACGTTTCTATAGGTCTTCAATGTGTTTCTCCCAGTTCAACCCCTCATCAATGCATACACCTAAAAAATTTTGAATATTCTACCTTTGCTACAGATTTCTGACCAAAGTCTATATTTATTGATGGTGTAATTCCATTTACTGTATGGAAATGTATGTACTGTGTTTTATCAAAATTTAATGATAGTCCATTTGCTGAGAACCACTTAATGATTTTCTGGAAGACGTCGTTTAAAATTTCATCAGTTAGTTCCTGTCTGTCAGGTGTGATTACTATACTTGTATCATCAGCAAAAAGAACCAGCTTTGCATCTTTACGAATATATTGAATGGAAAGGCATTGATATATATTAAGAACAGCAAAGGGCCCAAGACCGAACCTTGTGGCAACCCATTTTTGATTGCTCAAAAGTTTGAGGAATCAGGTGTGTTTTGCATATTATGATATTATGACAACTACTAATGTCAACTTTCTGTAGTCTTGCTGTTAGGTATGATTTAAACCATTTGTACAATGTCCCATTCGTACCACAATACTTTAGTTTATCTAGAAGAATTCCATGATTTACACAATCAAAAGCCTTGGAGAGATCACCAAAAATCCCAACGGGTGATGTCCGGTTATTCAGTGCTGATCGCCATCGGAGAGTCCTCCTCCGTCATGGGTGTTTTTTTTGTCCTTGTAAAATGTCAACTTTCACGGCCGGGAAGGCCAATATTACTGAAATTTTCCGGGCTATTATGTCGTGGTCTTATGGATTTATTACTCAAACCCGACGTTTCGTCCCCAACTGCGGAGGACATTTTCAAGGAGGATCGTGGCACTTTTGTATGTCCGATGCACACCCTGGCTCGCTACTGAGCCAGTAACAAGCCACCCCCAGCCTCCTTCCCGGTGAGCGCTTCCACGAGAGGATGCAAGTGGGACATGAACAGTTTTTTTTTTTACTGTGCCCCCCCCTCCCCCGGCTTCAGTTTTAACTGTTTACCGCAAAATATACTCCGTAAACCACATCAAATACTGACGAACCAATTCCATAGACCGAACGTGAGCAGCGGGGCTAGTGTAATTGGTTAATACAAACCATAAAAAATGCACGGAAGTATGTTTTTTAACACAAACCTACGTTTTTTTAAAATGGAACCCCGTTAGTTTTGTTAGCACATCTGAAGATATAAACAAATTCGTAATCTGTTCCGGTTTGTTGCGTTGTAAAATGTTAACTATATGCGGAGATATTGTAACCTAACGTTGACGCTTGAAATCCCCGACGTTTAGTTGCGTGTTGTAACAAACACGGGCCACGGTCGGCTAGCAGCATCTGCAGGGACATGTTTACGATGACGACCGTGTTTACGAGTGTGGCTGTTGTGTACTGTTGTGGTTTGGTCTAGCTGTCGCAGTGTCCGCATGTAGCGCTTGCTGCTATTGTTATTCTGCATTCGTCTTTGCACCCAGACTAACTGTAGTACACTGTGTTACCAGACGTCTGTGATAGTGTAGTGTTGTAGGAACTGTGACCATGGTGTATTCGAACTCTGAAAACGCGGAGATGATACTCATCTATGGCGAGCGTCGGCAAAATGCAGCCCAAGCCTTCAGGGTGTATGCAGAACGGTACCCGGACAGAGAGCATCCAACGTGCCGCACATTTCAAAACATCTACTGCCAACTGTATGCAACAGGTATGGTCGTAGCACGCAAACGGGTCTGTAACGGGCGTGTCACAAGGCCTCCGTGTCTGTGAAATCTGTGGCGGACATCTCTACGTTGCTCACCGAAGTGCCGACAGAATGGCGAGCTCGACGGCGGTGGGCGTCGTCATCCTCTGCCTTCCGTTTCACTGACGAAATCGGAAGAGTGTCTGCCTCCATGGCAAGGTCGGTGACGGTCGTGTCCAACGTTTCCGAAAGCACTGTCTTGAACCGTTGAACCTAGACCACACGGGTGTCCGCGTCGAGGCGCCGAAAGTCTTCGTGCGACTCGCGCCGTTGGCCGTGGCCGGGTGCGGAGGGACGGCTTCGCTCGGGGTCTCGGTGACGCAGCGAAGTGGAGAATCGCCCAGGGTCAACGTGGCGGCGCGAAGACTCGGCGCGACACGTGCTCGCAGTGGCCGGAGGCACGGGAGACGGGCGACCAACGACGATCTCTCGGGACGAGCTGCTTCGCGAGGAACTCCGCGAACGAGACGATGTCCTCTGTGGCTTCGGCGGTGGAACATCGATTGCAACACAGGCCTGAAGCGACGCACCACTTGCAGGCGCCGGCATCGCAGCAGAAGGGGCCGTGGATATGGAGGGTGCATTTCCTGTCATTGGAACATTGGCGATGCCCCATGTAGACGTAGGCACTGTGGCAGAAACAGATACCGGTTCAGACCCTTGCACTTCCGGCGCCGATACAGTCACAGGATCGGTAGATCCAACAGTGGCAGTTACAGTCGGGTGAGGTACGTTACTTCCGGGAAGTGCAGATACAGCGTCGGAGAGAACAGGAGTCGCGTCCACCACCGCGATATCCGTCACTACAGTAGTGACTCCCTCCTCGCGCGCCGGATGGGCAGGCGAGTCGGTGGCGGCCATGGCAGCGTAGCTGCAGTCGTCATGCAGCGTAGCTGTTGACGTCACACGGCATAGCTGTTGACGTCACACGGCATAGCTGTTGACGTCACGCAGCATAGCTGTTGTTGTCACGCAGTGTAGCTGTTGTTGTCATCTTGTGTAGCTGTTGTCACGCGGCGTAGCTGTTGTCACGCACGCAGCGCAGCGCAGCTGTTGTTGTCATGCGGCATAGCTGTTGTCGTCACATGGCGTAGCTGTGGTCGTCATCCGGCGTAGCTGTTGTCACGCGGCATAGCTGTTGTTGTCACACGGCGTAGCTGTTGTCACACGGCGTAGCTGTTGTCGTAACATGGCGTAGCTGTGGTCGTCATCCAGCGTAGCTGTTGTCACGCGGCATAGCTGTTGTTGTCACACGGCGTAGTTGTTGTCACACAGCGTAGCTGTTGTCACACGGCATAGCTGTTGTCGTCACATGGCGTAGCTGTTGTCGTCATGCGGCGTGGCTGTTGTCGTCACATGGCGTATCTGTTGTTGTCATGCGGCAGTTGCTGTGATCAGTTTCGCTTCGGGCACTGCAAACGGTAATGTCCGATCCCGTGACAGAAATTGCATGTCTGTGGTTGTCCGCTATACGTCACGGACCCACGGTGCCCGTTAACCATAACAAAGGACGGAACATGCGTGCAAAGAACCATTTTTACACTACGAACACCGTTATAGATCTGCAACGGGTAGTCACTCGACCAGTGTTCTTCAATCCCTTGAGAAACCTCACCGTACGTTGTGAAATAACGTTTAATCGTATCGTCACGAATTTCACTGGGTGAATTAAACACGCGAAGGATACGAAAACCAAAACCAGCGTGTGTGATCTCAACCGTACCAACCTGTCCATTGAGGTGCCGAAACTGACGTTTCCCATCGTTCAACGACACCAGTCGCTCACACTGTTCGGGAGAACGAAGCTTCAGAAAAAAAAGTCATTGATGAAAGTGTCATACTGTACACACAAAACTTCCGTTGATGTCAGCAGGAAGTCTTCGGTGATGAATCGGTGGATTTCATTTGCGGACGGTTTTTAAATAGCACGAACAAACGCCATCTGAACATTATTCTCACGTTCTTCACTGTAATCATATTCCATTGGACGAACTTAGAAGTGAAATTGAAAACTTGTAACGCGAGAACAGCACGCCGCTTCGAAGTCCGCGGCGACATAAAGACGTGGACGTAAACAAGCCGCGCGCCGCACCGAGGTGTCGAGTCGTGCTCGCCTCCCGTCATCTCAAACGCACGCTATGGCTGTAGCGCCCCTATCGTCCATGCCATCTTATATTCGCCATTGAGATTCTCGTTCGAGATCGAACGAGTTACCGCATGTGCGTTGAAATAAGTGATGCAAACTAGACTTGCGCATAATAGTTCGCGATCGGGAGCGCTCACTTTCGTTCTTTTAGTTCGTCCGCTACCAGTGAAGACTGAGCAGCGTGGTCTGCGAATGCAGGTGGAGGGAGAAGTTCCCCCACCTAGCTGCTTCATGCGCTTGCTGCTTGAGCCGCTAACGATATCACGCAAACCAAAAGAAACAGTTTGTGCATAATTTCTCGCGTTTAAGTTTAGAGTTATCTCTATATCTTGGCATTAGTCAGATATTTCAGAGTGTAGAATACTTAAAAACAGAAATTTTGTAGCACTGAACTATGTAATCTAGGAGGCAGACGCTCACCTCGAAATGACTCTCATGAGCAGAAGGTAAACACGTGATTTATAATTCTGCTGCGCGCCCATTCGCTATTGCCCGTCAGTCTTCGGAAAAGAATGCAACGAACTAAGAAGCGAGTTCATTTGACATAATAGTTCGCGACCAGTAACACATGTTTTAGTTCGCGATCGATTGCACATATTTTAGTTCGCGACCGATCGCGCTTTTAGTTCTCGACCGATCGTGCATATTTGTGCATATTTTAGTTCGCGACTGGTAACTCTCCTTTTAGTTCGCAGTTCGGCCGCGAAGTAGGTCGCTCTTTTTAGTTCGTCCGCTCTTTCTGGCTTTTGCTACCGCTACTAAAAGAGCTCTTTCTTTTGTTATGACATCTTTTTTATACAATGGTCAGTGTTGCCCAAGCGTGTGCTATTACCCGTATTTTTGGGCAATTAGACAGCAGATAATCAAACAAACCAGTTATTTATTTATTTATTTATTGGGTGATTGAAGAATCATTTGCTATAAAATATGCTAAATGAGTTTATTTTAGCGAATAAAAAAACTTTTTTTAATGAATAGCTGACTCAGCTCGAAATGACGGTAACTGGCAGAAGGGAATGACGCGATTCTGCGCGCTCTCGCGTCCTATCGCTGATTCCCGGCAATCTTCGGAAAAGGAGCGGACGAACTAAGACGCCTAGTTCGCCTATGGGAGCGCTCTTCCGAACTAGTTCGTTCGCAAACTGCACAAGACTAATGCTAACGCCGTCTTCGAATGCACTTATTACTTTGGTGTGGTATCTGTTCTTTCGAACATGTCATACGTTCGACCTCGCACGGGAATCCGTAATGGCGAGTGTAAGAGGGCATGGATGGTAGGGGCGCTACAGCCCCAGCGACTTGTGGAAGTTTCAAACGGACAGGAGGCCACCACGGGTAGCCAAGTGGTTAAGCAGATCGCTGACCCGAAGAGGGAGGCCCGGGTTTGATTCCCGGTCCGGATAACATTTTCACTTGTCGCCATTGTTTAATTTCAGTGCCCTAATCCTTTTTCCTTCCCCTCATTCATCAATAATTTGCAAATTATATACTATCAGTCTTTCCTAGTTAGTACAGTAAGTTATACTGCTTTTATGTGGAACACCATATGCCTTCTCCCCTCCCAGGTAGCTTACAAGTTTATCGCCAACATGTAACCTATGTTACAAGTAGGATGTTCCACATGGAACCAGTAGAACGTACTGCCGATATTCAAATAACAGTTTTGTAGTAACATTGAACAAACTACAAGAGACTGATAATACTACCGCAAAAAGGGACATATGAACACACGTCTGCACTCAGCTTTACAATAAAGTGAGCTATAGGCAACTTCCGAGACAGTGTTCTTCACAAGCAATTTGACATGAAAGGTGTAGATTATACGTATGACATGCTGCCGTTGTAGGCACTGTCTTAAGAGCTCGTGAGACCTCTAGTTTTGTCTCTGTTGCTGGCTGCTGTAGCGATGTGAATGCTTTCCCTCCCATGCAGTATTCGCTTCCATTTAATTGAGCAGCTGAGAAAGGAAACATTAGATCTAATTACGTTTTCTCTCATGTTTCAGGTGAGTCATATCCGACAACCCAATAGCAGTACGTTGTGCAACGTAAGTACAAATTCTGATTTTGATATTTTTTTCGTAGGCTTGATCACACAAAATACAAACAGATCAGATAGACAGAAAGTGTGATGGAACCTTGATTGACAGAACTCTGGTATAAATTATTTTTTTAAACTTTGTTGGACAATGCTCTCAAGAAACATCAAAACAGGTCACGGATTTGTGGAGTGTGTTTCGAGCTTTGTCCTCGGATGAGTAACAGTGTTTGCAACCAATTTTAAGCTATATATATATGTGTGCTACCGTCGTTTGCTAAAAGTTTCGCAGTATGGGTATTTAGCAGAGACTGCAAGCATACGTTTCCAATGTAATAGTTTCTTTGGATTTCGTGCCGCTGTTTTATTCTTATACTAGGGAAACTAGTTATAAACGATAAGAGGAAGCCTTGAAGGTGAGCTACTATGAAAAAGTGTAATCCAGTTCTTATCTGGGACACTGCAAATGGATTTATGTTTACTGGGAAGAGAAGACCTGGCAGACCACTATGGAGTTGTCAACCAGTTCAGGAAAAAAAAAAATAGCAACGTCTCCTGTGCCAGTGAATGGCTTTACTGCTCTGGGATTTGTACCAAAAAAATACTAGCTATCGGATATTCCACAAATACAATGATTTTTACAGTCACAGGGACAGCATTGTAGTATTTACAGTAAAAAAAATAGATTTTGAAAAAAATTTATGTAAAATTATTCACGTCATCAGACACGTCTAATTGAAGTAACTTAATCTTTTTCCCTCGTGCGATTTCTGTTTGTGCCTAATAAAGGGTTAAAATAGAAACATTGTGCACTCGAAATAACTATGCACTTCACATTTCGTTGACAGCCATGCAAATAGCACAGGCAAGGAAAGACGGTGTTGTTCAGTGGAAGCGTAGCCGCGGCGGGTTGGCATCGAATATAGCGGTCTTAAAAGTAGGAGTAAAAGCCATTCCACACTGCACATGGCGTGCGTGTCCGGATGTGCGCTAGCTACTTTTAAAAATATCGCTTTCCTTGTTATCAAATAAGTCTGTCCACATTGCAGGCCCACGGCCACGTGCTATGCAGCTACATTGGACACGTGTGGTTTCTGTTCCCTCCCTGAGGGATCTTTTTAAACGTGTCGGACACGTTTTCAGTCCGTGCATGCCTTGTGCAAGCCAAGCATCGTGCAGTACTCAGTACTTCATCTTTGTTGTCTGTGCCGTTCTGTTTACTGTGGATCATTTTCAACTAGCTGGTGTGAAATTGTGCTTTTCAGTAAGCTTTGTGGGTTCAAAATGGAGCAATTAATTGAAGAAGTATGTACTCATGCAGTGATTTGGGACTCTACATTATAAGCCTACAGAGATGTTACATTGAAGGAAAAAGCATGGGATGAAATTCCCAAAGCTTTATAAAAAGACAGTGAGTACATACAATTTTTGCAATAATATTATTAAATATCTTATAAATAAATTTGTATGTATCTTAAAGAAGAGCAGTTATTTCATCAAACATAAATTGCATCTTTGGGCCGAACACAGATTAGTATAGTACTGTTTCATTATTATACTTTCAGGAGTGACTAACATTCCCTTGCCGGATCGAGATGAGGAACAAGAATTAACTACTGGGGATCAGCAGGAAAATGGGGAACAAGATGATCATGGTGATATCAAAAGTAATGACGATGATGTAGAAAAAGTGGATGAAATCGTTCCAAAGGGGAAAAGTGTTGAAACCCATCTCCAAGAGGCGTAGACACTGTTCTAAACTTCTTGCATAACAAAGAAAAAAGGAAGACAATGTTGTTGAAACACTTTGACTATAGCTGTCATTTGTACTGAGACAGAAAATAATAAGTCTGTTACAGACATATAAGCCAATCACAATTTCATAAAATCAGTAATATCGTAAGCAGAAAGGACAGCAATATGAACAACATTAAATAAAACCTGATGATGGCAATAAAAGCCGAAATGTGCTCATTGTAAATAAATAAATAACGCATTATACTAACTAGCAGTGTAAACGGTATAAACGTCAATTACTGTCAACATTTTATTTTTTCCCTTCCTTAAACAAATGGCCCGTCGTTCACTGCCACTAATTGCTTCAATATGGGTGGTGTCTTTTCTTTATGATATCATCAACCATTGTCAGAACCTCATTGAGCTGGTCATGACCTAACGTAAAATATTGTTAATCTAAGTAGTACCAAAATGCTGCTTGATGACACCAGCAGCAGCGGCAGTAGTGACGATCAGCTGGTTTTATTGTATTCTTTCGCTTCAAGAAACGAGTGAGTACATCCTATAAATAGTAAAAGGAATAAGCATCGCGAATACCACCACTTGATGCATGATCTTGAGGCAGATAATGAAGTATTCAGCACCTATTTTACGTTAATTTCATTTCATTTAGGCCTGCAGCATTGTGTATGTCTTTTAAGGACATATTGTTAATCTAAGTAATATCAAAATGCTGCTTTACTTTGTAGATGTTGAATTCTGTTTATTAATATAGCAATAGGCCTATTTCGGTATTGTGGCCATCATCAGGAGGTATAATTTATTGTAATAACTACATATAATTGCAGTATAAATGTGCTTTAGATGGTATATATGTTGTTGTTGTTGTGGTCTTCAGTCCAGAGACTGGTTGATGCAGCTCTCCACCCTACTCTATCCTGAGCAAGCCTTTTCATCTCCTCATAAGAACGACAACCCACATCCACTTGAATCTGCTTACTATACGCGTCTCTTGGTCTCCCTCTGCGATTTTTACCCCACACGCTTCCTCCTAATGCTAAGCTGACGATTCCTTGATGTCTCAGGATGTGTCCCACCAACCTATCCCTTCTCTTAGTTAGAATACGCCAGAAATTACTTTTCTCCCCAATTCTATTGTGCACCTCCTCATTAGTTACATGATCTACCCATCTAATTTTCGTCATTTGTCTGTAGCACCACATTTCAAAAGCTTCTATCATCTTTTTGTCTGAACTCCTTATTGTCCACGCTTCACTACCATACAATGCTACACTCCAGACAAATGCCTTCAGAAAGGACTTCCTAACATTTAAACTAATATTGGATGTCAACAATTTTCGCTTCTTCAGAAACGCATTTCTTCACATAGCTATTCTACATTTTATATCTTCTTTACTTAGGCCATCAGAAATTATCTTGCTACCCAAGTAACAAAACTCGTCTAATACTTTTATTGCCTCATTACCTAATTTAATTCCTTCCGCATCGCCTGATTTTCTGACGCTACATTCCATTATCCTTGTTTCACTCTTGTTGATGTTCATCTTATAACCTCCCTTCAAGACACTGTCCATTCCTTTCAATTGCCCTTCGAGATACTTTGCGGCCTCTGACAGGATTACTATGTCATCGGCAAACCGCAAAGTTTTTATTTCTTCTCTCTGAACTTCAATTCCCTCTCCAAATTTCTCCTTGCATTCCTTCACTACTTGCTCAATGTACAGATTGAACAACAATGGCGAAAGGCTATAACCCTGCCTTACTCCCTTCCCAACCTCTGCGTTCCTTTCATGCCCTTCGACTCTAATAACCACTGTTTGGTTTTTGTATAAGTTGAGTGTAACTCTTCGCTCCCATGGCTGGTATAGCACCGCAACTGTTGCCGCTGTGCGAACTGGTACGTAGCTAGCGTGGCCGGCGTGGCGTACATCCAGATATGCACGCAATGTGTAGTGTGGAATGCCCTTAAATGAACATGGCATTACGCACGGGGCTCTGGCTGTACTCCTTGCCCCCAAATTCGCAACTGAAAAGCAATCCGCGCTTCCCCCTAGAGAGAACAGCCGGCGCTCTGGTGACAGAGGTGATTTGTGGGCCTCCCTCCAGCAGGTGCTGCTCCCAGCTGAGCACGCCGCCCCATTAGCCGGGGCACTCAGGTGGCCACGCCTGGACCACTCTTCCCTCTCTTTCCTCCCCCCCCCCCCCCCCCCCCCCCCATCGATCGCGGCCTACACGGCCCACGCGGTCGCCCAGCAGACCGGCGGATGGTGGGCCGCAAATCGATGCAAAGTGCCGCCGTGGCCCCACACCGCCTACCACCACCACTGCGGCCCGCGTCTCGGACACCGCCGCCTTCCGCCCCCTCCTGTCCGTCGCTTCCTCCTGATGTCGCAGGCTGTCTTCACTGTTTTCTCGCCGCGGTCAACTGACCGTCATCACTCCCTAAACGTTTACATACACGGCAGTGAAATCTCCGTCGCCGTCGTACGAGTCAGCCGGTTACTGGCAGGGTACTTCCATCATCAAACCAGTTCACTTTAGTTTTACCATGGTATTTAAATTATATATTGAAAAGCTCACAGTGTGGTTTGGAATTATGTTGCTGTTGCGGTCTTCAGTCCGGAGACTGGTTTGATGCAGCTCTCCACAATACCCCATCCTGAGCAAGCCTCTTCATTTCCACATAAGAACGGCAACCTACATCTGTCTGAATCTGCTTACTGTATCCATGTCTTGGTCTTCCTCTGCGGTATTTACCCCACACATTCCCTCCAACGCTAAATTCACAATTCCTTGATGTCTCAGAATGTGTCCTACCAATCTATCCCTTCTTTTAGTCAAGGTATGCCAAAAATTCCTTTTCTCCCCCTTTCTGTTCAGTACCTCCTCATTAGTTACTCGATCCACCCACCTAATCTTCAGCATTCTTTGGTAGCAGCACATTTCAAAAGCCTCTATCCTCTCCCTGTCCGCACTTTTTGTCGTCCATGTTTCACTCCCATACAACACAATACTCCACAAAAATGCCTTCAGAAAGGACCTCCTTAGGCTTAAATCTATATTCGATGTTAACAAATTTCTCTTTTCCAAGAATGCTTTTCTACCCATTGCCTTTCTGCATTTTATATCCTCTGTACTGCGACCATCATTTGTTATTTTACTGCCCAAGTAACAAAACTCATCTACCTCCTTTACTGTTTCCTTACCTAATCTAATTTCTTCAGTATCACCTGATTTTCTTACACTGCACTCTATTACCCTACTTTTGCTGTTTCAGTAGGATTTGCACTAGTCATGGTATTTCAGAAGGCAAATTACTCTCACCATATCTATATTACAACATAAAATCACAATAAATCGACTTCATTTTGAAAGTGCAAATTACGACATGAGCCATTCATCAAAAACTTCCGCCGCTTTGTGCTTACTTTATCATCACAAACAAAAAAAAGTGCTGTCATCTGCTGATAAAACAATGTAAGCTCGTTGTGGTCCCTTTCGTAGCCAAAGATCATCCCCGCGCAGTAGCTGAATGCGATAGGGTCTATGACAGGCATCAATTAGCAGACGTATTGAACATTATATCGTGTGGTTAAAATATCGACCACAAACCTATAAAGGGTTAAGTGCCACATTTCAAACGATTATAACAGCAGGCGGATGAAGTACCGCCGTAATTAACTGGGCGTTCCCACCACCGACAAAAGTCAGTGGCATCTGCAGTTGTGTTGCAACAAGCCACGAGAGGCACCATGCGTGACGAGCTGTCATTCAAAGCTTGGATAATTACCTGCAGTAGCATTAAATGTTCCAGAATGAAACTTTCACTGTGCATCGGAGAGTTCGCTGCTATGAAACTTCCTGGCAGATTAAAATGCCTCCAGCATATCCTTTGTTCTAGGAGTGCTAGTCTTGCAAGGTTCGCATGAGAGCTTCTGTGAAGTTTGGAAAGCAGGAGGCGAGATACTGGCGGAAGAAAAGTTATGGGGTGGGATCGTGAGTCGTGTCGGGATATCTCAGTCGGTAGAGCGCTGGCCCACGGAAGGCAAAGGTCCCAGGTTCGAGTCCCGGTTCCGGCACACAATTTTAATCTGCCAGGAAGTTTCAGCATTAAATGTTGTTCGTTGTCGCAGATAGTGTAACCACCAACGAAAGTGGTGGGTTCATCCAACTATTATGAATCGTTCAAGTGAAGGAAAGTTTCTGTTACACAAGATACTTCGGATTTATCCGGAGAAATTCTTTTATTATTGTGCGCATCCGGTGGTAACGCGTTCCACTTTTCAGCCACATCATCATCTTCATGCACCTTCTTCCATGTTTCCTTCTTCAACAGACGATCTTTATAATCTCGCGATTTTATGTTGTAAAGACAGAGATATTTTTCAACCTTAATTATAATCAGTTCACTGTCCAAATGATCCACTGGAACGATATTTGCAGAGTATTCGGACACTGCCACACACAGAAGAGACAGAAATGACAAGGGGAACACCAAGTGTGGTACAAACGAATTTTTTATTGTTTTCATTTTTTATATATATTTTTTAAACAGGTCGGCACCGGAAATATGAAATAGAACACATGTAATAAATCACAACATGGCTATAATTTGCCAAGCACAAGTGAAAGTGACAATGGGTTGTCAACGAGATGCCGCCACTGAGAACGTATGCTGTTGTCACTGTGAGCGTTTTAGTGCCGCCGCTTTTAGTGCCAGCTTTGATGCTGTCGCTATTGTTACTGCTATGCTGAAGTTACGAGCCGACTGTTCATATGTGGCGACCCGCTGCTTAGCAGGTCAGCGGTGCCACCGAGTAGAATATTACGGACAGCAATAGTGTTTTTGGAAACATTTTAGTTTCACTGTTTGGGGAACAGCTCTCTTATTTAAATTTATATAGAGAGAAGGGATCGCTTGGTAGGACATATTCTTAGCATTGGAGGGAAGTGTGTGGGGTAAAAATCGCAGAGGGAGGCCAAGAGACGCGTATAGTAAGCAGATTCAAGTGGTTGTGGGTTGCCGTTCTTATGAGGAGATGAAAAGGCTTGCTCAGTATAGAGTAGGGTGGAGAGCTGCATCAAACCAGTCTCCGGACTGAAGACCATAACAACAACATAGAGAGAACAGTCTAGAGTGCAATAATTTATTTTTTTCGACTAGTTTCGGTCTTCTTTTAGACCATCTTCAGGAATTTAGCTCTGAAATATATTTAGAGGACTTTCAGCAATATACATTAGTGTCAGACTTAAACTAAATTAATAAAAAGAAATAAAACGATGTTATACTCATTGATGTTGGGGAGTTGGCTGATTACTGGAAGCCTTCCAGTGCATCACTGCTGGCTGGAGCAGTACAAAGTTTACTGCTCTTAAATAGCTGAGGCTCCGTCCCTTTGCCAGCTCCACCCATCTTTGATAGCCAATGAAAAAACTACATAGATGAATTTACCTAAACATATAAAATTATAATTAGCCACACATTCCTTTGTCAATGTCTAAGATAAAACAATTATAGTCATCTTTCTGTTATTAAAATAAAGATTAAAACATTAAAATACTGACAGTAAATTGTATCAGGTTCTTATTAATATTTTCGAAGATACTCTCTGAGTGGTACTGCAGCGCTGTGTGTAATGTTACTGGTATTAAAAATTAACTATAAAATTTATTTAAGATGCATGGAAAAACAATTCAGGATATGATACCTTGCAGAAAACAATTTGGTTCATTTGTCGTTGAAATTTTTGTAAAGCTATTGTTTTCTTGATTTGTGCAAAGAACGGTTGATTTTATTTTTACAATGCTATTGTAATAGAGTAAGGCAAAGGGGATGTATTTTATATACGTATGAAAAGTCCATGACCTATTGTATAAAGCTTTAGGTTGTAATTAAAAAATATATACTGTGTTGTAACATTGTAAAATGTTAGCAATGAGACGTCAAAAACAGGACGAGTTACAATTCAAATGGCGTCATGGAATAAAACACATAACTGTTTCTTAATAGTATAAAAGATAAAATTGAGATATTCACTCAAGTTAAAGGTCATCAGAATGATCTTAAATTTGTTTGTATAGTGCCATGGATGGTCACTTTTGTTTTTTTAAAAAAAAAAAAAAAAAAAAAAAAAAAAAAAACATGTTATATGGTAACATTAAGTAAGATAAAACTGATATGTCAAAAACGAAGAAAGTTATCATTCAAGTGGCGTCTGACAATGATAATAAAATATAAATAAAGTTCATCGTTGTCAGATAACAGTAAAAAAGGATAAAATTAAGGCATACAATGTGTCTAAGAATAGTCTCCTGGAATGGCTAACTTACAGTCCAGTTATGCCCGGTTTCTGGAAAACTATAGTTACCGTACCGTTAGCTACCGTCACGTTATAATTTAACATGCCAGATAACTTCCTTTGGTTTCCCGTAGCTGATTTCAACGACCGTTAGTTAACTGTGAGGTAACTACGCCTTCTGTCGAAGCAAATAGTACGTCTCAACAGATAACAGATGGCACTACTAACGAAAATCGCAATTACTCGTATTTGATCGATTATTAAGTGAAATCGAAGACGCGTCTTGGTTTGTATAGCTGTTACCAGTTTTCTGTTTCTGTTTTCAAAGGCAATGGGCGGCAAGCGAGAAAAAATTTGACTCTATTTGAGAAAAATCTTTTGACCGACTTGATTTTAGAAAGGAAAGTAGTTATAGTAAATGAAAAGGCAGATGGATTGACTATTGTGGAAAAACAACACGCCTTGGAAGTTGTCACAAAACTATACAATTCGTTAAATAGACAGGAGAGAAAACGGTAAGGAAACTCAGAGAGCTGTATTCTTTTTTAAAAAGAAAAACAGGACAAACAACAACGAAAACAGGGTTAACAATAAAATCATACGTATTATTTCTGTTCTCAACATATATTTTTAAGGAATTTAAGTTTTCCTCTTCCCACTGTTCTCTGAATGTGACATTACTTTTCACAACACAGACTGGTCAATTTACGTCCACCCATCCACCTACCCGAGCCCCACGTTGTAATAGTAATAAAAAAACACTAATCACTTGAAACATCGACTGATCGTAATGGGAATTGCATGGCAGAACACTATTGAAAGGGAAGTATGTTTATGCTTAATTGAAAGTTTTATTATGGGAGCATGACTCTCTGATTTAGATGTGGTAAAATTTTACATCCAGATCGGCGATCGCGAGAGATTACGTTGGCAAATGTTGCTCAGTGTCGAGATGTCACCTGACCAATCGCGAGGGAGATGCAGCTAATGTAGAAGTCACCCGTTGTCAACATTATCTCTCGCGACCGCCGAGTGCGATGTAAAATTTAATCCGGAATGTTGTTTCCCCGTTTGACCCTGCAATGTCATTGGTCGTTTTTTTTTTTTTTTTTTTTTTTTTAATTCTGAAACGCATATGAAATTCCCTCACATTACACAGATCAAATTGTTGTCATCTAAAACGAAAACGCGTCGTGGTGTTTCAACAGTACCGAGTACAACTAATTTTTCTTCTTCTGAACAACTGTCCGAAGCATCAGAAGAAAAAGACGACGACGACGATGAAAGAATTTCCATTCTTCAGCTTCAAAAATTTTACAATTGTATGAAAATTATACGGAACCCAGTCATAAAAACTAAAACAAATTGCTACTGTTAAATGACTTCTGGACTTGCGTTTGGAAGCCCACTAGCGCTACGTAGCGGATATAGTTAAAACTAAAGTTAACGTGTAGGTAACCCCAGGAGAACGTGCATTTATCTTTAACGGACAGGTAACTACGGCTGTGACGGTAACTGTTGTTTCGGAAACCCATTTTGTACTTAACGTCCAGGTAACCCACAGATAACTATAACGGGACAGGTAACTACTGTTTCGGAAACCGGCCATCAGTGTGGTAAACACTTCACGTAGGGAAGGGTCGTGCACCGGGTGAGTAGCTGGTGCAGACAGTGGCCACGGGAAGGCTGTCTGTCGGCTGAGCGTTCTGCGCGGCCTGGCTGCTGTCTCCGCGCCGCCAACTTTTTGCCGCCCGTCGAGATAAACCCGTTACGGCGCATTCGATGCAAATGAGCCGCCGAATAGCCGAGAGAGGCTTCGTGACGTGTCCGCGCTGCACACCGCGCCATCTCGCCTCTAATTCAAGTGTTGTTTGACAAATGTTGGCAGAACTGGCGCCGGGCTGCTGGCTGGTTGCTCTAGAGAGAGCTTTCCAAACTGGGTGTCGCGTAGTAGTATCAAGGGTGTCGCGAGACTAACAAATTTACACTCTAAACAAAAAAAACTTGTCATAAAATAACACTAAATATCCTTCTCTTCATACTACCCTGAAGACTCGCCTGCAGGTAATTATCCTTCTCTTCATTCAGTGCACTACAGATCACATATTAAAGGAATGATCGGTGCACATTAATCCCCTCGCTTCACTGTACAATGTCATTCTCTTCACCGGATTCTACCCAGACCTCTGGAAAACCTCCCGTATCCTAATGTTCCTTAAACCTGACAAACCGCCCTCCGAAGCCTCCTCCTACCGTCCTATCTGTCTCACTTCGGTGTTCAGCAAAGTCCTCGAATCCATCCTCTCACGCCGTATCCACGAACACCTCCGTCTACACCAACTCCTTCCCCTTTCCCAATGTGGCTTCCGGCCGTCCTTCTCCGTTGATGACCAGCTCCTTCGCCTTGTTCGCCTTCTCTCCGTCCAGGTTAATTCCCGTCGCGCCGCCATCCTCGTCTCCCTCGACATTGAGAAGGCCTACGACCGTGTCTGGCATTCTGGTCTCCTTTTCAAGCTCCAAACCTACGCCCTTCCTATTAATTACGTCCGTCTCATTGCTTTCTTCCTCTCCAAACGCTCATCCTATGTCACTGTCAACAACCAAAACTCCAGTTTGTTCTACCCCTCCGCCGGGATGCCCCATGGCTCCGTCCTTTCACCCCTCCTCTATCTGTTATATTCAGCAGATATGCCCCGACCTCAGCCTCCTGTCCATCTTCTTCAGTATGCTGATGACACCGCCTTCCTTGCCCTTGCCCCGTCCCTCACTCGCTCCCAACATCTCCTTCAGTCCCATCTCTCCGAATTTTCCTCCTGGTGTAACCAGTGGCTCCTTACTGTAAACCCTACAAAATCCCAGGCAATCATAATAGGTCGTGCCACCCCTTCCTTTCGCCACCGAGACCTGTACCTCACCCTCCATGGTCGCCCCATCCCACACACGAAGACCCTCCGCTACCTCGGATTAACCCTAGACAGAGACCTTTCCTGGAACCCTCACCTCAAAACCATCCGACAAAAAGCCCTCTCCCGCCTTAACCTCTTAAAATGCCTCTCTGGCCAGACATGGGGACTAAATCCTTCCACCATCCTGTATACCTACCGTTCCCTCATGCGTCCCGTCCTTTGCTGCGTCCTTTGCTCCCCCCTCCTATTATGAATCCCTCAAAATTCTCGAACGCCACACCCTTTGCCTAGCCTACTGCATCCGCCTCCCCTCCCCCACGCGGATCCTTTACGACCTCATCCCATTCCCACACCTGGTCCAATTCCTTCAACACATCCACCTCAAGTACATCCACCGAAAGATAGTCCCATAACCCACTAGTATCTCCTCTCCTCCTGGATCCCGGGCCCATGCCACGCCTTTACCACCACCTACCTCTCCCTGACGACATTCTCCAAAACCGTCCCGACATCTATCCCTCCTTCCAACTTTGACCTCTCTCTGTGGATTGCCGCCGTCTCCTCCCTCCCCCTGCCCTCCCACTCCCGTTCCCCGCTTGGCTCACCCCCTCCTTTCTCCACCTCCCAGGGAGCTCTTTCTGGTTTCCCCCATTCTCCCCTCCCCTACCTCCTTCCCCTTCCCCCGTGCCTTCTCCATCCTCCCCCCCCCCATCCCCCTGCAGGGCCAGTACAGTGCTGTGTTTTTAAGTGTTCAGTGCTTCGTGTGTATAGTGTTTCGTCGCCCAGTGTTTGTTTAATGTTGCGTACACCATTGTTCAGGGTTTTTTACCTCAATGTCGCCGTCTTGTTATGTCTCGTCGTCTGCAATGAGTGTTTTTTAGCCACCGTGGCAATGTCTTGTTTTAACAACCATATATGTTCTGTCCGCTGTCATATTGTCTTTTAACATTCTCCCAAATTTTCATCTTGTCATTGTAAAAGCGCCATTTTATCACCTTTAATTTTATATTCTGTTTTGTCCATTGTTTACCATTCGCTCGGCTGTAGAGCAGCATCATCGGCTGCTGCCAGCCTGCCTGTATTAGGGCATTAAAATTCAATAAAGGAAAAAAAAAAACACATTAAATCGCCTCACCCCTACCCTACCTCACTATTGATTGCACCTTTCCCTGGTCTCCCCATCTACGCAGTATTCAAGAAAAATCCCGCTCCCGCCTCCACCTCCTCAAACTACTTCTTGGCCGAACATGGAGCCTCAACCCTTCTACCATCCTCTATACCTACAAATCCCTCATCCGTCCTATCCTATGTGTCGCCCATGCAGCCTGGATCTCCACTCTCCCATCCTTCTACAAATCTCTGGAGATACTGGAGCGCCATGCCCTCCGCCTCGCCTTCCGTATCCCCCTTTATCCCCCCTCCCCCACGCGGATCCTCTATGATCTCATTCCTTTCCCCGACTCATTCTCTTTATTGAACATCTCCACCTCCGTTACATCTCCCGCAAATCAGACCTGCCAAATTCTCTAGTCCATCCCCTCTTCTCTGCACCTGGTCCATTGCTGCGCCTCCACCACTGTATTCCCCCAGCTCTCCAGTTGTCAACACTCCAGATCCTCTCCCATGGCAACTTCCGTATCCTCCCCCTCCCAGATGATGCCCTCCTACCTGACATCTACCCTTCATACCAGCCGTGATCCTTCCCCTTGGTCCCTCACCCCCTTCTCTCCCTTAGGGCCCCGACTATACCTCCCTTCCTGCCCCTTCTTCCCTCCTCATTCCATCCAGCTGTCACTCCGGATCCTCCTCTTACCGCCCTCTCCTATCCTTCTTCCCTGTGGCTTCCTGGGACATCACACCCCTCCCCGTCCCTTCCCCACAGGCCCTGTGGCTCCTCCCCACCCTCTCCATCTCCTCTAGTCCCCTCCCCCCCTCCACCACATCTTCAACGCTATAAGTGCTCCACCATCTGTGGAACCTTCTTTGTCCATCCTTGTGAGTGCTTCGACAAGTGTGGTGCCTTTTAGTTACATTGTTTTATTTTACAACAGTGAACGGCCAACCCGCAGCCGACACCATCAGTTTTAACTTGTGTGTTTCTCCGTGTGTGTGATATGTTTTTCGTTTTAACTCCACAATAGCGGACGTTCTAACCATAGCCGCCGCCCTGCGCACATTTTAATTGTGTGTGTGCCACTGACCCTCGATCAACTGTTTCTACTCACCACTATCGTCGTACCAACTCTTTTATGTCGCCCCCGTTTTCCTCCATTTTATATACTTTGTTTTATCTCCATTTTACATCTCCGTTTAATATACCTGTTATCTCCAAAATTTTATCTCGTTTGTGTTCGTATGTTTCTTCTGTGTCAAATTTTATTTCTGTAGGCTGAAGAGCGCCTGTGAGCGCTACCAGACCGCCCCTTTTTAGGGGAATTGAAATCACAATAAAGAATAAGAAAAAAGCCTATCAATTGCGTGCTCAGCCGCTAGGCGGCAGCTCTGCTTCAGCAGTAGTAGACACTCAGGATTTGTTCAAGCAGCTGCCAGTTGCCAGATTCCAGCAAACTGCACATGCGCAGAGCTGCTGCTGATACTCCATAACAGCTCTTCCGATGCGCAGTTTGCTGGAACTGGCAGCTGCTTGGACGAACCTTCACTGTAGACTGATTTCCTACTCAAAAAGCTGCACCTGAGCGTTTTTTAATGGATTTATCAAAGACACGTCACCCTCGGTAGCGTTTCTTACAAATAAATGTCAGTCGATGACACAGTGGCTGTAAAAGCTGTCACAGATTGTAAAATCAGTTACAACTGTTCACTGACTAAAGCTATTCAGTAGCGATGTTTATTATGGAGTATGGCCGGGTGATTAACGGAGAGTAGTATTTTAAATGCAGTGATCGTTGGTTCGAACCCTGGTATGCGTTAATATTTTTTCTCTCAGTTTCCTGTATGTAACTGATTCTGGGACCAGGAATGACATTCATATTCTCACTTGTCACAAATATTTATCCATGTTTTCCAAATATGTCGGGACTTCCGAGTTCGTGGTGAAGCAAGAACCTAACAATAGAACTTAAATAATAATTCATCACTTGTCATAAATACATCCTCTTTATTTCTGAAAATAATGTGATAATATTGAACTCAAAGGGAACAGACACTGTGCTGTCTAAATTAGAAATCCGATCAGCTAATTTCCAGATGCCGTTTTCAGTCGATGCAGCAAAACCGTATCTGGCCCTGACATGTACACACGACAGCGAAAAACAGTTTCCGATATTCAGTTTTTGTGTTTCGGAACTTGGGTCGCATGTAGAAGAAGCAAGTATTTCTGTGTGAGTTAGGCATTGCCGCGGCGGAGCGGCCGAGCGCATTGAGGCGCCATGTTCCGATGCGCAAGGCTGTTCCCCGTCGGGGGTTCGAATCCCCCCTCGGGCATGGATGTTTGTGTCGTCTTTAGTATAAGGTATTTCATAAGTAGTTAGTAAGTTTAGGGACTGATGACCCCGCAGTTAAGTCACTTAAGCTTCACAATCATTAGACCATTAGTTAGGCATTGTTGTCTGCGGTGTTACTCTGTTGTACATCTCCGTAGTTCCTGATGTTTCCTTTTCTTGCGATGAGTGTACGTGATTGCTGCAGTCAGGATCAACATTAAACATGTTCAAATGTTTGTAAAGTCTATGGGACTTTACTACGGGGTCATCAGTCCCTAAACTTACAAACTACTTATGAACTACTTACGAACTAGGACGGCACAAATATCCATGCCCGAGGGGGGATTCGAACCCCCGACCGTAGTGGCCGTGAAGACCGTGACTGGAGCGCCTTAGTCCCCTCGGCCACCGCGGCCGGCCATTAAACATGTCAATGCGTACTAGGATTTCAGTTTCGTTTACAAACTACATTTAAGCGATACTTTATTTCTGTTCCCCCCCCCCCCCCCCCCCGTGCTAGAACCATCTAAATTCTACCAGATGCATTTATATTAGTGTAAGGGTGTCGCGCAAAACTGTAAGCTATAAAAGGATGTTGCCATGAGGGAAAGTTTGGAAAGAACTGCTCTATACCCACTACTAGTTGTAGGCTAAAGCCGTCGGCACACGGAACGGAACGAGCTTCAATTTCATACAGTACCGATAGGTCCGTCATGTTTGAGGCAAATTGAACTGGTGTCCTCTATGTTATTTGTGGTATCGACTGACAGCTGTATGCCACACCCGCTCGAGAATTTTACCTTTATAGTTCAATGTTTAAAAAAAATGATTGTTGAATACTGAAGTGCATCAACTTCCGTCAGACTTTTTCGAAGTTGCGAATTGACGAGACTGGAAGCAAATTTCCTAAAACTTCGGAAATGAAATATCACCAAACTGTCAGTAATACAGTTCCAGTTCGAAGTATCACAGTTAACTGAGGTTTGCAAAAATATTTGTGTTGATTGTAACGCAAGTACATGGTCTGCGAAACATACAGTGAGCAGTAATTGTTCTGACGAACAATCATGAACATGGATTTGCATCTCCTGCTAATGTGTTGTAACAACTGCTTTCATAAAGTCTAGTATACACTTATCTTGTGTTTACTAAACGTATTAAGTCTACAAACTTGTAAAATTGCTGTCAAAGGGTTCGGTTGTAAACTTTGGTAAATGAAATACTGCAGTTAAAAATGCTCCTAGGTCATCTGCCACAAAAGCATTCCACGTCGAAATAAAGGTTTCGTTAATAACTTTCCTTGTTGCCACGCTGAAATAAGTAGATATTTGTTGGAAAGAACACAGACATACACTAGTGAAAAATGGCGAGTACTTCAAAGGAATTGCAGCGTAGGTCATCTCAAGCTTCACTCTCGGAGCTATTAAACAAAATGAAGAATGTGTTGACAGGAGTGTATAAGATGAAACAAAACAAGGGTAATGGAATGCATTCCAAAAAAATCAGGAGATGCTAAAGGAATTAGATAGGTAACGAAACGATAAATGTGGCAGATGAGGCCTTTTTTTTTACTTTGGCAGTAAAATAACATATAATGATCGCAGTACAGAGGATATAAAAGGCATGGCAATGGGAAGAATAGCGTTTTTAAAAAAGAGATGTTTATTAACATCGAATATTGAGTGTAAGGAAGTCTTTTCTGAAGCCTTTTGTGTGGAATGTAGGTTTGTACGGGAGTCAAACATGGACGATTAATATTTCAGGCACGAAGGGGATAGAGGCTTTTGAAATGTGGTTCTACAGAAGAATTCTAAAGATTAGGTGGGTAGATCGTCTAACTAATGAGAAGGTACTGAACAAAATTGGGGAGAAAGGAATTTCTGACTTACCTTGTCATAAAGAAGGGATCGATTCGTAGGACATATTCTTAGACATCAAGGAATTCTGAATTTAGCGTTGGAGTGAAGTGTGTGAGGGTAAAAATCGCAGAGGGAGACCAAGAGAGGCATATAGAAAGCAGATTCAAATGGACGTGGGTTGCCGTTCTTATGATGAGATGAAGAGACTTGCTCAGGATAGAGCAGGGTGGAGAGCTGCATCGCACCAGTCTCCGGAATCAAACAACAGCTTTCATATTTACTAATCACCAAACGTGGTAGTGGTATTTCTGATATAAATATGGTAACGTCAAGAGAGTAATATGACTACTTCTGTGAACGGCGCTTGGTTATAAGTGAGCAGAAATAGGCGCAACTGAATCCCGTGTATAAGAAAGTAAAAAGAACGGACCCACACAATTACTAGCCGATATAATTAAAATCAGCTTGAATTCTTGAGCATATTCTCGGTTCTAATATTGCAAATTTTCTTGAGACGGAAAAGTTTTTGCCCATGCGTCAGTATTGCTTTAGGAAGCATCGATCGTGCAAAATTCAGTTTGCCTTTTCCTCTCATGACATCTTGTGAGCTATGGGTGAAGGGCAACAGGCAGACTGCATATTTCTCAATTTTCGAAAGGCGTGTAAGACGGTGCCAAGCTGCAGATTGCTAACGAATGTGCGAGTATATGGAATAGGTACCCAAATATATCAGTGACTCGAAGACTAGTAAAGTAATAGAATCAGTAAGTTATCCTCGATGGCGAGTGTTCTTCAGAGGCTAGGGTATCGTCAGGAGTGCCCCAGGAAAGTGTGGTACGAACGTTATTATTTTCTTTATTTAAAACTCCGGGGCACATAAGCCGTGGTCGATTTTTAAAACTTTCCCCCAACATTTCATCTTCGGCTGCGGAAGACATCTTCAGAGGTTGAGTGGCGAACTGCGCAGTTTGGTGTACCTCTCACCCGTCACGGTAGCAGTCACTGATGTTTTGCTGTGTAGCGCCATCTGTCGGACATTTTTTGAATTTCGTTTTTTTTTCCGTAATAAAACCCAAGTAATTTCAAGCATGTGTGTCAATTTTTACCTCTCTATCTACATTATTCCGTGATTTAATAAGTTTTCAAATTTATGCTGACTTTTTGATCACCCGGTATATATACAGGGTGTTTCACTAAGTGTGTTTGCCTCTGTAACTTATAAAATAATAGGTGACGGTAAATTTTAATGCGGTAGGTCAACACAAGAAATGTTACACTTTCTGCGGAGCTATGAACATAGTTTATTGTATCATTTTCTAAAGAGTTACACCACAAAGATATAATTTTTTAAATTGAACAATAGTTTTTTCTATAGTGCATTGGATTCGTTGAAACCAGCTGCGTCCAAATCAATTTAAACTACATTCCTATCACTGTTAGTGAGGCTGCGATAGCGTAGCTGACTGGCCTGGGGCACGGCCCACTGTCTCTTGACCACCAGCCAGTCAGCTACGCTGTCGTAGCCTCTCCGACCCCTAAACTTTGAAGGGTTGTAGCTCCCAAACTAACAGTGATAGGAATGTAGTTTAAATTGATTTGGACGCAGCTGGTTACAACGAATTCAATGCATGATAGAAAAAACTATTGTTCCATTTAAAAAATTATATCTTTGTGCTATAACTCTTTGGAAAATGGTACAATGAACTGTGTTCATAGCTCCGCAGGAAGTGTAACATTTCTTGTGTTGACCTACCGCATTAAAATTTCCCGACACCTATTATATATATGAAAATTAAAAAACACGAAAAAAGCAAATGTGTTGCTTCTTTTGAAACTTTTCTGGTTGGGCTTTAAGTTTGTTTCTACAAAGTAAAGTTTTAGTTTATATTGATATGTGTGGTAATTTTACAGCCGTGAACACACTCTACACCCTACCAGTACTGATAATAAATAATTGTTTAAAGGAGTTGTTATGTTTCATAGAATTGCAGAAAAGTAGCCCAAATGGTGTCATTTTTAGAAATGTTTTTGTCTGCTCACCCTTATCTACGCAGTGATACCGTCATCTATAGGTACGTAGGTGTCTACTTAATTTAGAGAGGGGTTCCCCGACATCATCCAGCCACAATGTGAGGCGGTCTTCCACAGCGACAGGTAGAGTCTAGACTAGAGGGGAAGTCTTTTTCTTTTTTCGTCCCGGCAGTTGTTTCCATAAACAGGGAGAGACAATGGGGCTGGGCTCGCGTGCCCCCTGGCCTTCCGCACAGGCACCACACAACAATGGCGGTCACACGACCAGCAGGGCACGCGGGGTCTTCATTCATGGAGGGGCGGGGTGCACGCGGTAACGTAAAGGGTCTCTCACTATGGCCATTAACACTCGCCGCGATTAACTGCAAGAGAAAAAAAAAATCCCACTGACGAGTTTTACGGCCCACTTTAGATTTGTAGTTTTATAAGTTTTTGCAAACATTTTGGAAAAAAATAATAATCTACATAATAAAAAATTAATTAATAAGAGTGTCTGAAACCCTTTTAGGAAAAAAAAATAGGTAGTGGTGGGTTTGGAACCACTGACCTTCAGCGTCACAGTCCAACGCATTGCCCACTACACTATTTTTTTTTAATTTTATTTTATTTATTTATTTTTTTGGAAAAGGGATCACAAAAGGAAAGGAAACTAAAGTGCCACCGCCACTTTGACCCTAATAAAGAAAGAACCTCAACCTCTTCAGGCGTTGGCGCCTAACTAAAACTACCCCTGGAAACTAAATATATAAGGGAACAGAAAGAAAGAAAAGGAAGGGGAACGCTACGGATAACAGTTAGAAGGTGAGTTCTTTAATTCCATACTATTGATGGCCGTTGTTAACTGCTGCTAATGTGGCATTTGTAGACACTAGATTATCATTTATCGTACCAAGAACGACGTGTTTTGTTAATTCTTCACTGTGTCATTGCTTTGAAATGACAACGTATAAGTTACAATAAGAAAATCATCAAATACGCAATGCAAGATGGCGTATGTCAGAGACAGTTCTGGGCGAGGAATGTCACGTGACATCTACGAACGGCTGGTTTTCGTTAATTCAATGGATGGTGTCAAAACTCCGTTATTTTTGCAAATATCTCTCAACCATAAGGGAACAAAGTTGTGGAGAATTTTCTACTCTACAAATTCGTTTATTCAATTTTCGCGTCAGATGAACGTCTTATTTGCAATTAAAATTTCATTACAAACGGGTTGTTTTGGTATTGCTAACGTATTTCCTGTCCGAAATATTTAAAAATGTTTGGTTCTGGTCTCTGGTAGCCAACAATTATGTCAGTAAAATTTCGTGTCGGTAGGTCGAACGGTTTGACCTAAAAAGTGGGAACACGTTACAGCCAGACAGACATCGTCAAATCGCCGTTATTTTTGCAAATATCTCTGCAACGATAAAAGATATGAATAAAACACAATAGAGCGAAGTTGTAGAGAATTTTCCCCTCTACCAATTAAGTTATTCAATTTTCGTGTCAGATGAACGGTTCGTTTGCAATTACAATTATATTACAAACGGATTTTTATTTTATTTTATTTTTTTATCTTTTTTATTATATATTACTACCGTATTTTTGTCCGAAAAAATTGATAAATGGAGCTTCTGCTCTCTGACGGCCTGCCATTATTCCTGTAAAATTTGGTGCTGATCGGTTGAACGGTTCGTCTTAAAAACAGAGAACACGTTACGGACAGACAGACAGACAGACATACATCCCAAAATCGCCGTTATTTTTGCAAATATCTCTGAAATGATACGAGATATGAAAGAAACATAATAGAGCAAAGTTGTAGAGAACTTTCTCTCTACAAATTCGGTTATTCAATTTTCGTCTCAGATGAATGGTTAAGCCGTTATTTTCATTTAAATTTCGAGCTGTGAAAAGACGATCGTAAGGTCCACTTTTAGTTACTACTGTAACCTAAAGTGGGCCAAAATGATACATGTCCGACCATGTAACAACTATCGTTATTATAGTATGGTCAGCTTTACCTACAAAGCAACAGGAAGGTCACTGTATTCACAAAATTTCGCACGGTGCATGGCGGAGGGTATGTTAAGGGCACCTGGACGAGAACGGGCTGCATTTTCATACCCTGCTTTCGACGCACATTATTCTTGATCTACAATGCGGTGGAAATTGCGGTTTTGTACCAACACTGAATGCCATTAACGTAAGCTGTAATAGGAAATTTAGTGAAATATCTGTTATAGTTTAAGAATTACAATATTCTGTCTAATAGATATTTTTATAATACACGTTCGCACTCTGGAACTATTTTCTGGTGCACTGTCAGTCTAATCGCATTTAGACTGTGGCAGGCTACCGTCAACATTCGTAGGTAAATGTTCAAATGTTTGTATAGTCTATGGGAGTTAACTACGGGGTTATCAGTTCCTAAACTTACAAATTACTTATGAACTACTTACGAACTAGGACGGCACAAATATCCATGCCCGAGGGGGGATTCAAACCCCCGACCGTAGTGGCCGTGCAGACCCTGACTGGAGCGCCTTAGTCTCCTCGGCCACCGCGGCCGGCTCAACATTCGTAGGAACCCATTATGCCTCATGTTTTGTACTTTGGAGTTTATCTGAGGAAATATAGAAACTTCATTACTCTTCCTCTTTACCCATGTTCCCACACAAGTTGGGTCTGCTTTATCAATTCGGATTTGACATGTTAATGTTTACGGGGTGGGCGGATGCCCTTCCTGTCGCCACCCAGGGAGGAAATGTATATCCCAAATGTCTGCGTATAATGTGAGATGTGTGTGAAAGTGTAAAGTGTTACGAAATGTTTGCGAATCTTGTAATTGAGGCGGGACTTGGGGACCATCCCGGTATTCACCTAGGGGGATGTGGAAAACGGGCGCTCTGACCCCTTCGTTAATCTGCCGGGTGGTTTCGAACCGGGGCCGGTACGCCTCCCCAGTCGGAAAGCGATGCGTTAGACCAACACCACCTAGAAGACAAGGCCTTACAACAGGCCGTGCCTACGTCACACTTAGAGGCCGCGGGCGCCATCTGACTGGCCGGCCGTTGCGCAGCGGTGGGCGTACCCCAGCCAACAGCCAGTGAGGTGGCGGTCGCGGCCTCGAAGTGTGACGTAGGCACGGCCTGTTGTAAGGCCTTGTCGTCTAGGTGGTGTTGGTTAGACCACACAACAAACCGAGCGGTTTTATTACACTTCATTACTATTTTGTCTTAAAATTACCGTAAAAATTATATTCAGAATGACAAACATAGATAATTTCTGCAATGTATTAGGCTTAAAGCGAAGATACTATACCATTGAGCAACTGGGAGAAATTTGGTGAACATAGCTAAAACCATTATGAAGATAAATGTACCTAATTTTCTGAAGATGTAGTTTCCAGAAAATGAGAAAAGAATGTTCACGATGTTTTTGACTCTATCAGAACATTTCCATGGCATAATATTGCTGGACAGCAGCTTCTTTATTCTGTGCAGACTTTTTCAGGAGTCTTTTCCTTACTCTGGACTCTTTAGTGTTGGCTTCCCCAGCCCTTTCAGCTTCATCTAGTCGCTGACGATCTTTGGCAGTCAGAGCAGCTATCATATTATTTCCTGGTTGGTTGCCTAATTTGTCCATTACTTTTGTCCTGCTAATTACATCATCATTGAAACAGATAACAGCAACCATCACACCTACTTTGAGTACTGTCCACCCAACAAACACTGTTTTCGGTACACGTTACCACACGCAGCATTTGAAACTCTCATTAGGATTTTGTATACAATTGGTAAGTAATTTTTAATCTGCCAGGTCTCAGTACATTGGCTTTATGGTTTCCATGACCGTGGCAGGCATGGAGTGTTTACGGTGATATTCCTTGCCTGAAGCATCGGCGTGGCCAGTGTGCAGACATTTGTTCAAAGAGCGTTTAAGACTATAACGACTATTTACAAGTAAATAAACCATAAATATTTGGAAACGGGAGAAATTTGTCTTTCACATGGAGGCAAAAAAAAGTTTTTTTCGATTTTTCAGTCACTTTCACATCTAGGTCCCCGAAAGACTTCGACACCTCTCGACGGATCAGAGTTGGCACATGCAAGTATTTTTAGTGCCGAAGGTCTTTATACTCCGCAAGAGACTGTAAGGTGAATGGCGGAGGGTGTCATGCTGAAATACTGCTACAACGATCACTGTAATGCAATCTGAATAATGAAGTATGTAATTTAGTTCTTTTGGAGTCACTTCATTTGGGTTAATTTATTGGTAGTGTTTAAGACTTGTTTTTATTTTCAGCTCCCAGGTAAACAGTATAAACCTACCTGTAATACTTTTTGTACTAATAATAAGTATATAACTGATGAATAACGTGTGTTATTTTATTTTATGAAACCTACCCTTAACAAAAGCTATTCCGACACGTCTCACGGTGCCGCCCCACAACTTCAATTCAGCAGTACCTCGCCTCCTACTTTCCAAACTTCAAAGAAGTTCTCTTGCGAAACTTACAAGAGTAGCACTGCTGAAAGAAATGATATGGTGGAGACATGGCTTAGCCACAGCCTAAGGGATGTTTCCAGAATGAAACTTTCACTCTGCAGCGGAGTGTGCGCTGATATGAAACTTCCTGCCTGATTAAAATTGTGCGCCGGAACCGGGACTCGAACCTGGGACGTTTAGCTTTCGCGGGCAAGCGATCTACCGACTGAGCTATCCCGACACGACTCATGATGGCGCCTCACAACCTTACTTCCTCCAGTACCTCGCCTCCTACTTTCCAATCTTCACAGAAGTTCTCCTGCGAAACTTGCAAGACTAGCACTCCTGGAAGAAAGGATATGGTGGAGACATGGCTTAGTGACAGCCTAAGGGATGTTTCCAGAATGAAACTTTCACTCTGCAGCGGAGTGTGCGCTGATATGAAACTTCCTGGCAGATTGAAATTGTGTGCCGGAACCGGGACTCGAACCTGGGATCTTTGTCTTTCGCGAGCAAGCGCTCTACCGAATGAGCTTGTAATGGGCTCGGGGAAATAAATATTTGTATATATATATTACATTAGTTATGAAATGCCGCTTTGCTAATGATCGTTAGATGATTGCGGGTGGATTCTCAGTTGGAATTGGCCATGTGCCTGCCCACATTATTCCCCTGAGCCATTAATACACCCTACTTCTAGACTATGCACTTCACTCTGATGCAATATCGTCAACAAAGGATTCTCATACATTAACACACGTTAATTCAGATTGAATCAGCGTATTGAAATCATGTAATAATATTTGGTTGCACTGTAGTAAAACAAAGAGAATAACAGACAGGTTGAAGGTTCACACATCGCCCCAATACAACAGTACACAAGCGAGTAATTGACTATTCTGTTCCAGAATAAAGAATAGCTTGAGGTATTAGCACATACTACACAATATGCTAACCCAATGTTATTCACGTTATTGCCTGTTCGACACTTCCGATCGCGACGCGGTTGCCCGATAATCTTGAAGTCACGCTCGCGACGAAAGTTTGTAATTTAAGAGATCAAAGTTCCACGTTAGTCAGATCTTCTTCATTAAGATCCAATCCACATGTAAAACCGTTACCGTCGCGGCGCGATTGATTGTTTCTCTCGACGACACGACACACGTTAGCGCACACGTTGACAGAAAAACGCATTCCACTGACTGTAAAGATACACGAAAGCTTATCTTGGCTAATCAGTAAGAGTCACTGTTCAATTAGTTGCACCAGCTTCAATAATAACCATTTCGTTCGTGCCACTGCCGTGGTTAGCTAGATCTGCCCGCTCTCAGCCACGAACAACAACTGCTCTTCTGAAACTCGACTCCCAGGACGTGATCGACAATCGATATCACTCGGACAGTCAGAGGTGTTGCCTACAGTACGCTTACAAGCTCTTTATAAAATCGTCTACTTGGACGTGATTGACAATCGATATCACTCGGACAGTCAGAGATGTTTCCTACAGTACGCTTACAAGCTCTTTAGAAAATCGTCTACTTGGACGTGATTGACAATCGATATCACTCGGACAGTCAGAGATGTTGCCTACAATACGCTTACAAGCTCTTTATAAAATCGTCTACTTGGACGTGATTGACAATCGATATCACTCGGACAGTCAGAGATGTTGCCTACAGTAGGCTTACAAGCTCTTTATAAAATCGTCTACTTGGACGTGATTGACAATCGATATCACTCGGACAGTCAGAGATGTTGCCTACAGTACGCTTACAAGCTCTTTATAAAATCGTCTACTTGGACGTGATTGACAATCGATATCACTCGGACAGTCAGAGATGTTGTTGCCTACAGTACGCTTACAAGCTATCCGGGAACAACTCACGATCCTACTTTCCAAAGTAGGAGGCGAGGTACTGGCAGAAGTTGTTAGGACGGATCGTGAGTCGTGTCGGGATAGCTCAGTCGGTGGAGCGCTTACCCGCGAAAGGCAAGGGTCCCAGGTTCGACTCCCGGTTCCGGCACACAGTTTTAATTTGGCAGGAAGTTTCATAATAGCGCACACTCGGCTGCAGAGTGGAAGTTTCATTTTACCCTTAACGGTTTAACATAGCTCTCTTCTGCCTTTACTTTCGATTTCGCTTCCGATTTCGGTTCGGATACAACCACTTCCGTTACATCCCTATGGGGCACCGTTAGCAGGCGACTCAGCTCGTGCCCCCCTCCCCCTGACCCTCCTGTGTGCAGTGTTCCACGCGGGCGCCGCTACTTAGCACATAATGGCAGCCCTCGATGTAACGGTCTCCCTGGCGCTGCAGGCCGCTGTAACGGCCGCGGCACCCCCCCCCCCCCCCCATCCAAAATGACACTAATTATCAGGCGCGCGCATGCGCAGGGTGGCTGCTGTGGCGACACAGCCAACGCGCTTTGTGTTGTGCCCTCACAGGGTTATGCCTAGTTTACACGACGATCGAAAGTTCACTAGAAAGTTAATTGTGCTGCAGCGCTACAAGCGTACTAACTCGGTACTAATGACGTGTGATCATACAGGCTTGGTTGCGTTAATACGATGAACTTTTGGCCACACGTATGATTAGAACTAACAGCAGCGCCTGTGCGAAAATACAGGCTTATTACTGTTTGTATACGTGGATTGTCACGCTTGGGTGTATGTCATAGCTGACAACATTCAACTTAAGAAGCTTAATTGTCGGCGGTTGCAGGAGCTGTGACAATGTTTGTTAGAACGCTACAGTGAGGAAGAAATAGAAGTTAGATGTGTCCTTGGTTGAGAGGAAGAGACGAAGAATGAGATGTGTACTGCATGCATATAACGAAGTAACTCATGCCAGAGGACCTCAAAGAATTCAGACATTTTTTTACGTATATTAAGTGCTAAGTGTTTTACCAAGTTGCTTTCGTTCGTCCAAGGACAAAAATACGGCGATGGGAGGGAGAGAAAGAGAGAGAGAGAGAGAGAGAGAGAGAGAGAGAGAGAGAGAGAGAGAGAGAGAGAGAGAGAGCGAATTTCGCCAAGCTGAAGGTACGAAATACTTTTTACATTTCAGTTACATTTTCAGCTTTGTTGAAGTTATTTTTTGCAGATTCGTCATAACATAGCAGTTTCTGGTGATAGGAGAATCTTTCGAAAGGCTAGCCTTTGCACAAAGAATTTCTGAACCGACTGTTACAAATATTGCTGTTGAAGTCTGCACAGAAATTTCAGTTTCCGATCCATAATGGGACCACAGTCAACTAAATTTTCCTTTGGTTTTAGCATCACACTTTCGAGATTATGTGCAACTGACTTTCTGACATACTAAAAATTACAGAATTTTAAAAATATGGAGTTAATCAACAAGACGTATTCAAAATTCATTTAAATCTACATTTCTCTGTTATTTTCTTCATAAGTAAGTCATTGTACCGTCTTGCAATAGAGGGGAATTTCTGCGGCGACCCTGTATGCTTCAATCGAAAGCGCAATTCCTGTTCTGTTCCACTCCACTCATGCAAGACGTATCACTCCAACAAAGCAAGCAATTTCGGTAAGAACGCGGCTATTTCAAAGCATAAACATGAAAACCAAACAACGAATTCACTTCTGTGCATGCGTACCCACTTTGCTACTAGCAAATTTAGAACCTGTCCTAAAGCTTACTAGCTAGTACGAAACGCCGTCTGCGCCCACGAAATGCTAGTAGTTCCGCGTTTACGTCGCTAGATGGCGCGTAACGTGATCCGTTCATTACTAGCGCGATCATCGTGTAAACTGGGCATTAGTCACACCTCTGTCGGCTTCCTTCACTGGCGGTGCCCCGGAGTAAGATAATAAAACCGTCACCACAATACGTACTACTTACCGACTGTGCTGTGTCTGTACCTGATTCTTAAAGCAGGTTTTCACCTCTCGAGTCTTTTAGGTATCAGTGCTCGGTATTAATACGTTCGATAACGACACGTGCTATATTGTCATTCTTCGGGGAAGCATACTTCGGGTTTCGTTGATCACAGATATTAGGAGTAAAGTGTTCACATAGCGCTTGGCCTATGGAATATTTGCGTATACCTGTCACAACAACTAGCATACTGCATGCACTCAAATGATACGTTTTGTGTCCCAGCCTCGTCGCCGCTTTTGTGTCTCGTTTCCGTCGAAGGTGTCGGTGGCCGAGTAGACAGACCGACACAGGAATAAAGAACGCACGCTTGTGCAGGTACGAAGGTGAGCAGCCAGAGGGACAGCAGAAACTAGAAACACTAGAGTAAATTAGAACGAAATATATATTGCACAGAATTTATATAATACTTAACTTTTACATAGTTCAGTACGGCAGAATGCTGATACATAGTTGAGCTAGAAGCCTGCCTAGTGCCTGTCCGAAAGCCAAGTCTTCACTGGTGCCTATCTGATTCCGAAGTGTTAACTGGTTCCTATCTCAGTCCCAAGTGAACGATGTCGTTCAGTGGTGGCCACGAGCGGAGTTCTAGCAGAGGGCGCTCGTGGCTGACGTCGTAAGAACGCCGCGCCGTGCGTGCATGGCGGCGTGCAGCGAAAGTAGGTGGCGCGCACTTTGGACTTTTGCGACACCACACCACGTATATGTGCTACAGTCAATAATCCTGACTAGTAAATCTACGGACAGCCACGGTTGAGTGGCCGAGCGCATTGAGGCGCTATGCTACGATGCGCGAGGCCGTTCGCCGTCGGGGATTCGAATCCCCCCTCGGGCATGGATGTTTGTAAGTTTAGGGACTAGTGACCCCTCAGTTAAGTCCCTTAAGCTTAACAAACATTTGAACATTTGAAACCTACGGACGTGTCACTCGCCGATTTTTCCGAAATTTGCTTATGTTTTAATACATTTATTTTTTAGCGTCGGTAAAACATATTTAAGGCGTGAAACCATCCCTCCGAAATGGGGTCTAAAATGGAAAAATTGTTGTAACTTACAGATTAGTGAAGCGATTTTTGTGATTCTTGTTATGAAAGTAAGTTTTAATGAAAGACAAAAATCGGCCTAGGTATTTTAGACGGGGGATTGAAAATTAGGTGGCCAACTACCCTGAAAGAAACCAATTATTTGCTACAAAATAAGGAGGGTGAGTCAGTGAATATGTCGCAGACTGAAGTAGACACGCCAGTACTGCGTTAACTAGGCTGAAAATTGCTTTACTTTTCAGATGAATCCACCTGTATATTTGAACACTCGCCCCATCGTTCGAGAAGGCTTTGAAAGCCTGGAGCTTGGAATTTTTGTGGCAGCGGTTGCATCCTGTAAGTGACGCTCTTGAGCTGTGACTGTATTTTGTTCCTTATGCTGCTGCAATCCACAAAGACGGCTGTGTCGCAGTGGTAGAGAAATACCCCTACACAGCTCGCAGTACTGGCGTGACTACCCCAGTTTGCGACTAATTTACTGACTCACCCTCGTAGTTTTCATGTAATTCTACATCTACATACTCCGCAATCCACAGTAAGGTGGGTGGCGGAGGGTATTACAAAAATGTACTGCCAAACTTTCAGGAAACATTCCTCAAATGTTCAAATTTGAGGAATGTTTCCTCACACAGAAAGAAAGAAAATATGTTATGTGCACATGTGTTCGGAAACGCTTAACTTCCATGTTAGAGCTCATTTTAGTATTTCTCTGTAAATGTAAATTGAAATAATTCGCGCAGACAATTGTCAAAGTACCCAATTGTTTCGTTAGTATGTGCTGCGCTTCCTCGATTCACCGCCAGTTGGCCCAATTGAGGGAAGGTAATGTTGACTTCCGTGCTCGTGTTGAAATGCGACGGATGAGGCTTCATTCCAACGTGATCAAATTGTAAATTTTCACAATGAACATGTGTGGGCTGACGATAATCCGCACGCAATTGTGCAATCACGTCATCGACACAGATTTTCTGTGAACGTTTAGGCAGGAATTGTTGGTGATGTCTTGGTTGGGCCTCATGTTCTTCAACCTACGCTCACTGGAGCACGTCATCATCATTTCATACCGGATACTCTACCTGTGCTGCTAGAACATGTGCCTTTACAAGTACGACACAATATGTGGTTCATGCACGATGGAGCTCCTACATATTTCAGTCGACGTGTTCGTACGCTTCTCAACAACAGATTCGTTGACCGATGGATTGGTAGAGGCGGACCAATTCCATGGCCTTCTCGCTCTCCTGACCTCAGCCCTCTTGTCTTTCATTTATGGGGGCATCTGAAAGCTCTTGTCTACGCAACCCCGGTACCAAATGTAGAGACTCTTCGTGCTCGTATTGTGGACGGCTGTGATACAATACGCCATTCTCCAGGGCTGCATCAGCGCATCAGGGACTCCTTGCGACGGACGGTGGATACATGTATCCTCGCTAACGGAGGACATTTTGAACATTTCCTGTAACAAAGTGTTTGAAGTCACGCTGGTACGTTCTGTTGCTGTGTGTTTCCATTCCATGATTAATGTGATTTGAAGAGAAGTAATAGAATGAGCTCTAATATGGAAATTAAGCGTCTCCGGACACATAACATATTTTCTTTCTTTGTGCGCGTGGAATGTTTCCTGAAAGTTTGGCCGTACCTTTTTGTAACACCCTGTATAAAATTCGGACTGAAGGCCAGCGATGACGTTTGACACTATGATAGCAAAAAGGTTACATACAGCGAAACGTGATGCACATTTTTCAGCTGTTTTTCTGCAACATACGTAAGAATAAAGAAAAATAAGTTCTTATTGTAGTTTGAAAAGTAAAACTACCATGAAAGATGGCGAAACGTAAGAAAGAAATGTCGCGTTCTCGAACTGTTTCTAAAAGACAGAAAACGGCGCTGAAAAGTGAATCTACAGACGATAGAAACTTCAAATTTGTAGACGTTGTTTATCTTACACAGTAGGCACCAGCGACCTTACGGTAGTCCAATCCCTAAGGGGGTGAAATAGGGGATGAACGGATTTATTGAAAATACTTTGCTATTAAGGCAATTTTGAACCAAGAAATACGTAACGTCGGATTTAGATTTTTTAAACTGGAATTTTTTAAAACACGTGTTTCGATATTTTTGGAAAATTCAATCATTAGCGGGTGAAATAAGTGTAAGTATTTTAAGGGTGCTACTAAGACTATTTAGATGCTAGAAATACGAAAATTTTGATTGAAACCATGGTTAGAATTGAAAAAAATGTGTTTCTGGGTGTTTTAAATTCTGTCATGAATGTTACAATAGGGGTGGCAAGTTGTATCAAAATACTTGATTAGGAAAACATTTTGAAAGCTAAATATATGAAAATGTATAAGTAGAAACAACCAATGCAGACCATCCAGTCTACGTATGCGAAGCAGAAGGAATTAAGATAGTTTATGAACAAAAAACAAAACTACATGTTTCTTAATTAGTCTTCCTTTTGATGTTTTGATATTAAATCGAAACTAATTTTTGTAGCAAAAATTTGGTCTCTTTCGGGGTAGTTGATCGTCTAATTTTCACTCATCTTCAATATACCTAGGCCGATTTTTATCTTTATCAAAAGATTCTTTCATAACGAAAATTATCAAAATCGCTTCATTAATCTGTAAGTTATCGCATTTTTTCCAGTTTAGCCCCCATTTTAGAGAAACTTTTTCGCCCTTTAAATATGTTTTACCGCCGTTAAAAATACGCGTCTCTTTGTTTCTCATGTATTATATCCAGATTTGATAAAAATTGGAGAGTTAATACTACCGTAGGTTTATTTGTGAGATTTGACGCCTGCAAGATAGGCAACCACAGGACACTGACTGTTCGAAACACAGCCGGATACCCTGTAAATTAATTTTCTTTATAGTACGTACAACATGCAATGTAGGACAATCACACACGTACCAAACAATGTAGCATTAACCATTTTATCAAAATTCTATGAATGGGAAAATGAAATACTACTCGCTACCAAAAAAATATAATCTACGATTTGTGACGTAATTATTATTATTATTTAAATCTTCCTTCACACACTAACAATGTCTACAATGTCTCTTCAGTTTCAAAACTGACTAATATTATAAATACCTTTTAATATGTCCACCTCTGCGAGTTTCTTACATAAACAGGAAAATGTCATATCTTCATCACAAAGAAAGATGATGAACAATACTGCCTCCACAGCTTGGTAGGGCAGCCTACTCACTGAAGAAATGTTACCACAGCGACTCTCTGCACACCACTACTACTCACAACTATACCATACTGTTCTGTCTCTCTCTCTCTCTCTCTCTCTCTCTCTGTCTTACCAGCGATAATGTATACCACCCAAAGATATGACATCCACTCAGGTTACAATCACTTTGCCATACACAGTACATCTACACCTACATAGATTCATTTAAGAGGCTGTCAGAGGATTGATTAACCATTTTCATAACATTCCTCTACCGTTACATTCTCTAATAGCGCGTGGGAAGAAAGAACACCTAAATCTTTCCGTTTTCGATCTGATTTTTCTTATTTTATTGGGATGGTCATGTCTCCCTTAGTAGGTGGGTGCTAGCAAAATATGTTCACATTCAGAAGTAGAAGTCGGTGACTGAAACTTCGCAAACAGATCACGCCGCAATGAATAACGTCTTTCTTTTGACGATTTCTACCCCAATTCGTGCAACATTTCCGTGACGCTCTCCCCCCCCCCCCCCTCCCGTAACGTGATAAAACAAAACGAGCTGCCCTTCTCTGAACCTTCTCAATGTCTTCTATCACTCCCACCTGTGAGGGTCCCATAAGGGGCAACAGTACTCGAGGAGAGGACGCACAAGTGTGATGTAGGCAGTCTCATTGGTAGAGCTGGTGCATCTTCGAAGCGTTCTGCCAATGAAACGTAATCTTTGGTTCGCCTTCCCTACAATATTTTCTTTGTGTTCTCTTCAGTCTATGTTATTCGTAATTGTAACTCCTAGGTATTTGGTAGAATTTACGACCTTAAGGTTTGACTGATTTATCGCGTAATTGACGTTCAGCGGATTTGTTTTAGTGGTCATGTGTATTACTTCACACTTTTCTTTATTTAGTGTCGATAGCCAATTTCGCACCATGTAGAAATTTTGTCTAAATCGCTTTGCAATTGCTTTTGATGCTCTGTTGACTTCACTAACCGACAAACGACAGCATCATCCGAGAACAGTTTTTTTAAAAATTTTTTTTTTATCAGTCCCTAAACTTACAAACTACTTATGATCTAGCTTACACTAAGGTCGGCACAAATATCCATGCCCGAGGGGGGATTCGAACCCCCGACCGTAGTGGCCGTGCATACCGTGACTGACGCGCCTCAATCTCCTCGGCCATCCGAGAACAGTCTAAGGGAGCTATTCATATTGTCTCCTAAATCGTTTATAATCACAAGGAAGAGTAGGGGACCTATAACGCTTCCCTGGGGAAAGCGAGATATCACTTCTGCTTTACTCGATGATTTACCGTCGATTACAAGGAACTGTGTCCTTTCTGATAGGAAATTATGAATCCAGTTGCACAGTAGGGACGATATTCCATAAGCACAGACAATAAATATTGTTCATTCATTATATGGAAAGCAATATATATATACAACCTAGTGGGAGATAAACTTTCACGGCGTTACGCAATTTCAACCATCTGTCAAACGCACATCGCCGTCGTTATATCTGAGGACGCAATTTAAATTGGACGACTGCTGGTCCAAATTGCTCGTGGTGTGATTACCGCCCGGGGCTTCGGAAACGAGGCGTGTGGAGGGCCGTCCGCCGCCGGCCGCTGGGAGACTTCATCCCAGACCGGAGATGGCGGCGCGCGGTCGCTACTTGCGATGTCGTCGGGAGGTGAGGTGGGGCGAGCCAGGTGTAGCAGGTGCGAAATATTTGCGCTCTTCTCAGTCAACGGCTGGCCCTCTGTATCCACCAGAGATAGGTGGTTCGCGAACGACCGCTTCCAAACAATTGTTGTTGTTGTGGTCTTCAGTCCGCAGACTGGTTTGATGCAGCTCTCCACAATACCCTGTCCTGTGCAAGTCTCTTCATCTGAGAATACGTTCGGCAACTTACATCCTTTTGAATCCACTTACTGTATTCGTCCCTCAGTCTCCCTCTACAATTTTTACCCCACACGCTTCCTTCTAATGCTAAGTTGACAATTCCTTGATGTCTCAGAATGTGTCCCACCAACCTATCCCTTCTCTTAGTCAGGATATGCCAGAAACTCCTTTTCTCCACGATTCGGTTAATCACCTCCTCATTAGTCACGTGATCTGCCCATGTAATCTTCATCATTCGTCTGTAGCACCACATTTCAAAATCTTCTATCATCTTTTTGTCTGAACTCCCTATCGTCCACGTTTCACTCCCATAAAATGCTACACTCCAGACAAATGCTTTCAGAAAGGACTTCCTAACATTCAAATTAATATTGGATGTCAACAAATATCGCTTCTTCAGAAACGCATTTCTTCTCATAGCCATTCTGCATTGTATATCTTCTTTACTTTGGCCATAAGAAGTTATCTTGCTACCCAAATAACAAAACTCATCTACTACTTTTATTGTCTTATTACCTAATCTAATTCCTTCAGTTTCGTCTCACTTTCTGACGGTACATTACATTATCCTTGTTTCACTCTTGTTGATGTTCATCTTATAACCTCTTTTCAAGACATTGTCCATTCCATTCAATTGCTCTTCCAGATCCTTCACGGTCTCTGACAGGAGTACTATGTCATCGGCAAACCGCAAATTTTTTAATTTTCCTCCCTGAACTTTAACTGCATGTCTTCGGGAAAAGAAACGACTGTAGTTTCCCCTTGCTTTCAACCGTTCGCATGGCAAAGGCATGTTAGCTGACGTTACAAGGCCAGCTCAGTCAATCATCCAGACTGTAGCCCCTGTAACTACTGAAAAGGCTGCTGCCCCTCTTCAGGAACCACACGTTTGTCTGTCCTCTCCACAGATACCCCTCCGCTGTGGTTGCACCTACGGTACGGCTATCTGTATCGTAGAGGCACGCAAACCACACCTCCTCAGCAATGTGTGTGGTTCAAGGGAGTGGTTCCAAAGAAACGGTACACAAAAGTGAACTCAAGTTATTCATTAATTAAAACTACCGGGCTAAGGTGCCGTGGTCCTGTGAAACTTTCTTGTCCCAACGTTTCGTTGCCTACTGCGGGCCACACCTGGGCTGAGTCGACGACTGGCTGCTAGCCTTTAAACTTCACGTATAACGACGAACCTCGACCGTGGCCCGATGTATTTAGAGGCTAAACAGATTTTGCTACTCCTCTTGACTCCTGGTGTGTTGATATTGTTGCTGTCTGGCTTGATGAATTGTCATAATCTTGCTGGTTTCCTGCAACAGATAGAGAAAAGTTTGTTGCTGCTAGCAACATGCTTGCGTGCGGTTTTCCTCGTTCCTTACTCTTCACCCATCACGTGTTGTCGGCTGACATGCAGCTGACTTCTGCCCACTAATCGGGGGAAAAGATGGGGAGGGATTTCAGGAGCTAGTATGGTCGGGGTGCTGGCTGCTAGCCGCTCGAGGTCCTGCTTACGTAGAGCGCATGCAGGGCGCCACCATTTGTCACGTGCAAACGACTGTGATCTCTGACCAGTGTCATCTCTCTCGATTACAGGTAATCGATTGTCACATCGTTGGTGCAAAGGCGACCGCCATATCTAATTTCAAACCTTCTTCTTTCCTATTGAAATTATTGTCGTGCTCCTGGATCTCCATGGCTCCTATATACAGGCGTGTATAATAATGTGAGGTCTTGGCTAGCACGCTAGTTTCACTGAATTTTATTTCATCATCTCTGTAAAGACATGTTCCGCTGCAGCTGATATGTCGGTGTGTCCCACTCGACAATTGCTTTTGTGTTCCATCAAGCGAGTGTAAACATTTCTTTTTGTTGTTCCTATACAGACCATGCCGCAACTACACGGAACCACGGTGAAGACGAATTGAATGGTTTCTTGCTGCACCTAAACAGTATTCATCCGAAGATACGGTTTACCATAACGAAAGAGAAAAATGAACAGTTGAATTTCTTAGCCGTATTAGTTATCAAACGGGCAGTTGGGACCTTGGGCATAAGGTATATAGAAAAGAAACACACACAGTTCGTTACCTCCGTCAGGATTCGAATCATCATCCTAGGCAGAAGAGAGGTGTCATCCAATTATATCCGTGAGCTAATTCATCTGGAAGATGAATTAAAGCATTTGCGAACGGCTTTCAAGAAAAATGGATATGCCGATAAAGAGATAGACCGAGCAGTCCATCCTAAAGTCTCTGAAAACATGCGACAACAGCAACTGTCGGCTGGGACAGTTTTTCCCCTTTATCCTCAAACATCGCGGATCGTATTGGGAACGTTTTGCCAAGTTTCAAGAGGGAACAACCTTCAGACCCACCAAGAAAATAAGTGAATATTTAAGATCGGTGGACGATGAACGACAGCCTCTAGCAACGCCTGTGGTCTATAAATTTCCGTGTGGCTGTAGCATGATCTAATAAGAACAACGAAAAGAAGTATCAAAAGAAATTTCAGCATTGGTCGTAAATTAACGTTCATTTGTTGTTGCAAATCGATTTCGACTATTGAATAGACACCCTCACTGCAACATGCTCAATCGAATTAACAAGATGTTTCACAATGTTGTTTTCCAGAGTGCAGAGTGTGATTCTGCACTCTGGAAAACACCATTGTGAAACATCTTGTAGCTATGCCTTGCGGCTTGATATGTAAAACCTGAAACGTTTCAATTCGATTCTGCATGTTGCACTGAGAACGACTATTCCATAGTCGAAATCGATTTGCAACAACAAATAAACGTTAATTTACTACCAGTGCTGAAGTTTCTTTTGATAGTTATCATTATACGATCGTGGTGCGCACCGCTCCTAAAGGAGTCTTCATTTCATAACGAAAACGAGTGTTTACACTCGCTTAATGGAACACCAAAGCAATTGTCGAGTGGGACACCGACAAATCAGCTGTTGCGGAACATGTCTTTACAAACGGGCATCATGAAGTAAAATTCAGTGAAACTAGCATTATTATACACGCCTGTATAGAGGAGCCATGGAGATCCAAGAGCACGACAATAATTTCAATAGGAAAGAAGAAGGTTTTAGGAGTTTTTATACACAAAAAGGTACTTTCAGTTTGGATATCATCGAGTATGAGGAAGAAAAAATTCTTTGCAATACAATTCATATACACGATTTATCACCTAACATTACCACTGGAAATATTTCGTAAACGACAACAAATAAGGAGTAAATAATTCCACAGACCGAAAGTGAAGAAAGGAGCTGATGTAATTGGTTAATAAAAACCATTAAAAATGCACGGAAGTATGATATTTAACGCATTTAATGGAAACCTGTTATCTTTAGCACGACTGAAAACAGAAAAACTACTTCATCAGTGCCGCTTGTTACACTGAATAATGTTAACTACATGCAGAGTTATTGTAAATTGAATCTGACGCTTGAATAAGTCCTCAGCAATTCAATCGTGTGTATCGGAGAGAATCGAATTAATTAATGGTACAAAAGGAACAGTTATGCAACGAAGATCCAGAAGAGATTTGAAGAGAACACTGCGTCCATATGCGAACAATTTTATCAGTTTCTCTGAATAAAATGCACAGTAACATCAGAATTTAGTAAAACTTAGCAATTTAAAAATTTTTGTTTCTCAGTTACAGAATGTAAATGTTTAAAGTGGTGATCATTATTTGCTGCACAGTTGCAATCTACAACGTAATGAATGGTTTACACGACGCAGTGCAACTGGTGTAATGTTGCCACAAGTTGCCTCACTACGACGTTTCATGACCTCTGGGATTGTAAGCACATCACAGTACATATCTCCTTTCACGTACCCCACAGATGTCCAGATGTTGATATCATTTACGGCAACGTGTTCCCAGATGGATATTTTCTACCGAGGTTGGCAGATCATTTCGTAGAAACTCGATGTATTTTGCAGCTGTTTCTATGCCTTCAATAAATTCAGGACCAATTACTCCATAGATAAATATCATCTCTGCCTTCTCAGAGTTAGAATAAATCATTTTCACAGCTCTTTCAACACTGTACACACTGTAAATTTACTTTCTCACTTTACTCCTGATCGTATTTCTGTTCTTGTACTGTACACAACACTATCACAGACGTCTCACATCATACCGTAATACATTGTAGTACGGTTATTCTAGTAAAAACACTAATACAGAATAACATGCAGACACTGAGACAATTAGAACTAACCAAAACATTGCATCACAGCCAAACTCAAAACATTGTAGTCTTCATAAACATACACCTACAGATATTCATCGCTGATCATGGATCTTGTTTGTTACAATACACGACTGAACGTCTGAGGTTTCAAGGTTACCATAACTCGGCTGAGAGTCGTAGATTCGCCACTCGTTCGCCGTTTCAGCAGATCACATTATTCGGCACAAATAAATTTTTAATAGAAATTAATTTTTTACAGGTGAGACAAACTCTTCTCTGAAAAGTAATATGAGTTATTGTTTAAAGTCAGTTACAAAATACAAAATACTTAGACCTATTTTAAATTCAAGTCCTTCAAAGATATATTTTCAGCTACATAGATAAACACGTTTTAAAATAATGACATTGGACCATAAGGCCCTTGATATAATAATTTTCTTATTGTTTTTGTGGTCTTCAGTCCGGAAATTGGTTTGATGCAGCTCTCCACCCTATTCTGTCCCGAGCAAACCTTTTCATTTCCTCACAAGAACTACAAACTATATCCATTCGAATCTATATAGTATCATGGTTCCCTCTGAAATTTTCCCACGCACTACCCTCCAATGTTAAATTCACGATTCCTTGATGTCTAAGAATGTGTTCTACCAATAAATCCCTTCTGTTAGTCAAGGTATGCTCGTTTTCACAGCGGTAGTGTGCCAGATTACAAATCCAAAGGTCGTGAGTTCAATTCCCGCCACGTCCTGGGATTTCCACTTCTTTCACCTCTGGCAGTATTGCTCATGTGAAAAATACTGAGTAGCACCGTGGTTCGGAACCCACGTTAAGCTGTAGGTCTCCCTACAACTGGCTGGGTAAGTCAGTTCGAAGGTCGGAGGAAAGCAACGGCATACCATCTCCAAACGGGACCATGCCTAGTAAAGCACTGTGCTGTTCAAACTAATCTTCGGATAGTTGACTGTTTTACCATATGCAAGAAATTCCTTTTCTCTCCAATTCTCTTCAGTACCTCTGCATTAGTTACGCGATCTACTCACCATTCTTCTGTAGCACCACATTTCAAAAGTTTCTATCTGAACTAATTATCGTCCATGTTCCACTACCGTACAAAGCAACACTCCACAGTCCACACAGATGCTTTTAGAAAAGATTTCCTCCTAACGTTTAAATTATTATTCGATGTTGACAAATTTCTCTTTTTGAGAACCGCTTTTCTGCATTTAAATATGCCGTTCTGTGACCATCGTATGTTATTTTACTGCCCAAGCAACAAAACGTATCTACCACCTTTATTCTTTCGTTACCTAATGTAATTTCTTCAGCATTGCTGATTTTCTTGGACTACATTCCAATAACATAATTTGCTTGTGTGTAATTATGCTATGTTAACGCACACTTCATTAACCCTTTCAGACCTGGCGTTCAATATGTTGGACACCGACTTTTTATTAATGTTATAACACTATACGAGTTCGCTTTTCTTTGAGACCCAGTGACCTGTTTACTGGACACCTGTCGCTTTTAGTTTCGTGCTTCTTGCCGCCACCTGTCACCAGAATGGCGTGCTGAAATGGAACACAGCGAACATGTCGGACTCACTGTGAAGTGCGTCAGACATGATATCAGTAGCTGATATTATTTTATGTAATAATTTATGAATTTTGCACAAATTCAACTCTGCAATATAAGATCAACCATAAATATAACTGTTGACTTCGCATTTCACACCCTTAACTGCCTTCTAGACCAGGCGTCCAATTTATTTGATATTTTTTTTATTTTGGAAACCAAGTATTAAAATTTTTAATTTTGCTCAAATATACAGTAGATAGAGTCTTATAGACATGAAGAAGTGAAAGAATATGTTTTACTGGGTTTTTGTTTGTTTGTTTGTTTGTTTGTAAAGCTTATGAGACTTAACTACGGGGTCATCAGTCCCTAAACTTACAAACTACTTATGACCTACTTACGAACTAGGACGGCACAAATATCCATGCCCGAAGGGGGATTCGAACCCCCGACCGTAGTGACCGTGCAGACCGTGACTGAAGCGCCTCAGTCCCCTCGGCCACCGCGGCCGGCTATTGGGTTTTTAAATAATTCAGGACTGAAGGGTAAATACCTGGATGAAACACCTTGTGATAGGCTTTTACGGGCTGTTTTGGGAAGCCAGTAAATTTATAGAAATTATCAAATTGTCTTACTTCATGTATCGTTCCGTTATCGCACTATGGGAAACTTATCTTGTACTGTCTCTTTTTTTCAGGTGAGAAAACAGAAAAGGAGCCGTAATTCCGTACAACAGTCTGTAAGTAACTTGCAGAAGCTCGAAACACTACCATCTCTAGCTAGCATCTTTAGTGATGGTATGTCTAAGGTATTCTACTTTCGTTTTTTTAGGAGTGTTTCTTCGGTTGTCAGATCTTGTTCTATAACAATAGCAAAACTATTTTATGAGGTTTTGGTGAAGTTTGGTTACTTTTGACGGCTTTTTTTATAACGTCTGTGTGTTTTTCTCTGCAGCTGCTACTATGGTGTCGTCTGAAATACTTAACAATGATAATCTCAGAAAATAGTAAACAAAATATATTTTTGTCTATCCTAGGGCTGCGAAATGATAACAGGTAAAAATCGAGGGTCCAGTTTCTTAGCGTGTAAACCATCTGAAGGTGGATTTGTAATGGAAGAAGTCTAAATACATTAACATTTCATACTATACTTGTGGCTGATTTTAATTACAATACCACAGTCACGGTTCTCACAATGTCAGTTTTTGAAAAATCGCACTGGCGTGTTAGATTTGCCTGTAGTTTTATGATTTTTTTGCAAACGTTTCGGACATAAATATAAATAATAGAAAATTGTGGAGAATGCAATTTCGACTCTTCTCTTCTGATAATATCTATGCACCCAAGACAATAATCTTTCTGACTGTATTTTAACAACCAACCAAAATTATTTGATATTTGGGGTTAGCTTTGACAAACGAACTTTTTTTTCTTAACTTTTACCTCGATAAACTATTATTTTAATATCTCCCCCACTTTTCCATTAAAATATTATCACCTGTTATGCCTTGGAAGTTTGTTTTAAGTTTATTTTCTTTGCCTGTACTGATTACGAATGACTATAGCCTTTGAAGGAATGTAGTGTACATTTGGCGTTCGGACGAGTGACTACAGCCTGGAAGGAACACAGCGAACATTTGGCGTTCGGAAATCAGTCACGTGACATCCCTCGCCCGAAACGTTCCACGAAACTCACTTTTGCATTCGCCATCTTGCTTTCTGTATTTGGTGATTTCTTATTATAACTTAATCGTTCTCACTACAAAGCAATGGCTTACTGAAATGCATCATAATCTAATGTCTAAAAATGGCATGTTATCAGTTAACACATGCCATCGATGGTATGACAATTACGGATTACTCTCGCAGCTGTCGCCGTAGCGTAATGGGCGGTGAATTAGCTTGTGATGTACGAACATGTTACAGTTAGACGGTGGTTCGAAGCATGCCGGGCGCGGTAGCTCAGCGCGCTCGGTCAGAGTGCTCGACCCCCTTTGTAACGAAAAATCTGCGTGCACGAAGAAACGATAAAAATAAAACAAAACAAACCGAAGTCGACAAAGGACCAATCAAACCTAAGAACCAATGAAAAAGAGAAAAATAAATAGGGCTTAACGCCATTTGTAATAAAAAAAATAATAAAAAAATAAAAAAAAAACTGTGCAAAATTCTCAACGAACAACCGAAAACGAACATGATCATGATATCGTCATAGCGTCGATGGTGACCAAAGTTCATAAACCAGTCAAGAAGGCTAGGAGCGTGTTTTTGTTGGGAAAAGCCGACAAGCTAATGTTACGATCGCACTTAGAAAATGAATGGGCATCGTTTAATTCTGGGACTATGGATGTAGAGGAATTGTGGACTAAATTTAAATGCATTGTTAATGAAGGGTTAGAGAAATATGTGCCAGTAAAGACGATTAAGGATGGAAAAGATCCACCGTGGTATAATAATAATGTTAGAAAGCTGCTGAGAAAGCAAAGGCTGTTGCACTCTCGATTCAAAAAAGAACACGCAAATGATAACAGGCAAAAGTTAGTAGAGATTCGTGCGTCTATAAAAAGATCGATGCGTGAAGCATACAATAATTATCACAGCCATACCTTAGCAAAAGATCTTTCCGAGAACCCGAAAAAATTCTGGTCCTATGTAAAATCGATAAGCGGGTCAAAGCCCACTGTCCAGTCACTAGTTGATCATTCCGGGGCAGTAATAGAAGAAAGCAAACGGAAAGCTGAAGTTCTAAATTTAACCTTTAAGAAATCTTTCACGCAGGAGGACCGCACAAATATACCATCATTTGATCAACGTACTAATTTCGAAATGGGGGACATAGCAATAGGTATTTCCGGTGTAGAGAAGCAGCTGAGAGAGCTAAATACGAAAAAGTCTGCTGGTCCGGATGGAATACCAGTTCGGTTTTACAAAGACTATTCTGCGGCATTGGCCCCCTACTTAGCTTGCATTTATAGCGAATCTTTAATTCAGCGCAAAGTTCCTAGTGATTGGAAAAAAGCGCAGGTGACTCCCGTGTATAAGAAAGGAAAGAGAACTGACCCATACAATTACAGGCCAATATCGTTGACATCGGTTTCATGTAGAATTTTGGAGCATATTCTCAGTTCGAATATAGTAAATTTCCTTGAAACGGAAAAGCTTCTTTCCATGAATCACCACGGGTTTAGGAAACATCGTTCATGCGAAACTCAGCTTGCCCTTTTCTCACATGACATCTTGCGAGCCATGGACGAAGGGCAACAGGCGGATTGTGTTTTTCTCGACTTCAAAAAGGCGTTCGACACGGTGCCACACTGCAGACTGCTAACGAAGATACGAGCTTATGGAATAGGTTCACAGATTTGTGACTGGCTGGAAGACTTCCTAAGTAATATAACGCAGTACGTTGTTCTCGACGGCGAGTGCTCATCAGAGACGAGTGTATCGTCAGGCGTGCCCCAGGGGAGTGTGATAGGACCGCTATTATTTTCTATCTATATAAATGATCTGATGGACAGAGTAAGTTGTAATTTGCGGCTGTTTGCTGATGATGCTGTGGTGTATGGGAGGGTGTCGTCTGTAACTGACTGTAATAGCATACAGGTTGACATAGACAAAATTTCTAGTTGGTGCGAAGAATGGCAGCTAGCTCTCAATGTAGAAAAATGTAAGGTGATGCGCATGAGTAGAAAAAACAATCCTATAATGTTCGAATACAGCATCAGTAGTGAGCTTCTTGATGCGGTCGCGTCGTTCAAATATCTAGGCGTAACATTGCAGAGCGATATGAAATGGAACGAGCATGTAAGGACAGTTGTGAGTAAGGCAGACAGCCGACTTCGGTTCATTGGGAGAATTTTGGGAAGATGTACTTCACCTGTAAAGGAGACCGCGTATAAAACGCTTGTACGACCACGTCTTGAGTATTGCTCAAGTATTTGGGACCCGCATCAGATCGGTTTGAAGGAAGACATAGAGGCGGTTCAGAGGCGAGCAGTTAGATTTGTTACCGGTAGGTTCGACCAATGCGCGAGTGTCTCGGAAATGCTCCGGCAACTCAATTGGGGATCGCTGGAAGAAAGACGACGTTCTTTTCGTGAATTTCTGTTAAGTAAATTTAGAGGGCCGGAATTTGAAGCTGAGTGTAGTACGATCTTGCTGCCGCCTACTTACATTTCGCGTAAAGATCACAAAGACAAGATAAGAGAAATTAGGGCTCGTACGGAGGCATATAGGCATTCTTTTTTTCCTCGTTCAATTTGGGAGTGGAATAGGAAAGGAAATGCCTAGTAGTGGTACGGTGTACCCTCCGCCACGCACCTTACGGTGAATTGCGGAGTATGTATGTAGATGTAGATGTAGATGAAGAAACGACCGCAAAACATCGATTTACCTGAAGAACAAAAAATATAAATAAATAAATAAAAATAAAACCCACCGCTGGCAATTTTTTCCATCTTACTTGCTAAAAGGTTTTCGCACACTCTATTAATTGAACACATTATATTTTGCAAGATTCCGAATTGTTCAGAGTAACAGCGCTTTGTCTGAAAAGTGCATTCGTTCTGTTTTGCGAACATGCCATGAAATACATACCAACGAATTGCAAACATAGAAGAAACGCACATTTTAGAGGACAGCAACTATTACGTCATATGTACACCTCTAAATATTGCAGAATGTAGCTCTATTTAATTAATGACAGTGCCTCGAAACTCTTTTTGAAGCACAGACAGAAAAATAAAAAATAAATAAATAAAAAGTGGTATGGCAGGTTTCGAACTCTCGACGATGTGCATTACAATCTAACGCGCTATCCACTACACTACGGTGAACAATTATAAAACTGTACCTTCAATCTCGTACTATTGATGGTAGTTGTTAACTGTTAATACAGCATTTTCAGAAACTGGATTATAATTTATCGTATTTAGGACGAAGTGTCTGTTAATTCTTCAGTGCGCCATTGCTTTGAAATGACAACAAGTAGTTATAATAAGAAAATAATAAAATACAGAAAGCAAGATGGCGTATGCCAGAGCGATTTCTTGTCGTGGAATGTCACGTACGTGACATTTTCGAACGCCTGGTTTACGTAAAATCGAGGGACGGTGTCAAATCACCAATATTTTTGCAAATACCTCTGAAACTATGCGAGATATGAAACAAACATAACAGAGCAAAGTTGTAGAAAAATTTTTCCTCTACAAATTTGTTTAGTCAGTTCTCGTGTCAGATGAACGGTTAAGCCGTTACTTTCATTTCAATTTTGAGCTGTCAGAAGGCTATCGCAAAGGCCTTCTTTCACTGTTACTACCGTAACTAAAGTGATCCAAAATAGCTGTGAATACCATATATTTCCGCAGATAAGACGATGGCTGAATCATACAAAAAGGCCCCAAAATAGGAGGTCGTCTTATACGACGGTACAAAAAAATTTGATTGAAACATAGTGTGAAAGTGGTAATTTCGCACATGTGCTGCATAGCGCGGCTATAGCGAGGCTTCGACCTCCAATCGATATATATCAAAGCAGTTAAGTATCGAAAGCTAGGTATCGAACAGGCGAATGTTATGACTTTTACCAAAGAGGAGGTCTATCTCTCTGATTTTTACGAATATGTCGCGATTTTAAATGATGTGGTTAGGCAGGAACCTAAGAGTACAGCTTTCTGGGAAATTTACAAGAACGCTTACACTCGAAGTAGTTCGGCCTGAAATGATATATATCGAATGTACACCTGTAAATCGATTTAGTGTTTCTGAACTGTAGATTCGGATGCTACGCGCCCTCAAGTACTAAAAGAGATTGTTTAACCTATACGTAACCTTCTTAAGGCTACGATACAGATTTTTTTTTTTTTAAGTGATAGTTAGGTTAGGTATAGGTCAAACAAGAATTCTTTTAGTACGTGAGGGCGCGTAACGACCGAATCTCGGTTCAGAAACATTCGCTTATTCCACACATATCGTTTCGAAAAGTATCGATTCGATATAGATTACTCTGAAATTTACATCGTGGAGGAAATATTTACGAAAACAAAGGTTTGCGTAATGTTTTAAAAGACGTATTCGATTTTCGTGCTTTATTAATTTAATGAGTGGTCAAGGGTACATACGATAACCTATATACCATAAAGCAGGAATTGAATTAATTATTTACACAATGTCGCTTGTCAAAAATAATTTCTCAGTGTATCCAGAGTCGCGCTGAAACGATTAGCGTGTATTTATATAGGAGCAGTGAAAGGGTTAAAATATTTCGGAGCTACTGTGTACGCAACAATTACGGCTTCCATGGAAATCATTTACCTTCTGTTCTCTGGCAATTTCGTGTGTTTTCACCCGCATAATATGTGGATCGGCGCGATTAAATGTCGTCTCGGCGAAAGAAATTACTTTTTTTCTTAAACTTCGCGGTGTAAAAAATAAACATGCTTCTTCACTATCGGATACAACATAGCACTACACGCACGAAAGTTCGAAAGCAGACTGCTAACACAGCAACAAAGGGTGAAATCCAGCTGTACCAATCACGAAAACTACTTACGGCGGCTTCTAACGGCATTTTTCTGAACTTTCTTAAGCTTTATCTCCTAATCTAAGTCGCAGGCGTATTTTTAAATCCCGAAAACTGAAAAAAAGTGCTGCTTGTATTCGGGTAAATACAGTAATTTGGGGTCGTCTTATAGGCCAGATATATGCTTAACTATAAAATTTTGATGAAAATTTGTACCTAGTCTTATCTGCGGAAATATACGATAATTTGTTGTCCGCTCTGCTTATTAAAATACTGAGAACAGTTGCACCACAGTCTATCATAGACAGTCGCGAAACTCTCTAGGAAAAAAATTGCAGCTGAAGCGATACTAACGCTCCAAGCGCCCACTAGGGAATAACAATGGAATGGCATGGCGCGAACTGAGAAGTTGCCGTTTTTAATGCTGTTATTTTCATATTTCATGGTCACTTAACGTTGCTGTGAACTTCCTAATACAAATACGAAAACATCATTAAAGTAATATCACTGCTTTTGTTAATGGTAGTCTATAATTTAACAAACTGTTAGTGCAGTACGATTCATACAGTTCACAATACCCGAGTCATATTAATATCGCCAAAAACCTTTTGAAAGGAGAAATGAACTGCAACCTGATGTGCTGAAATATATAAATGGAACTGATTATGATCGCGTTCTCTGTGGGTACTGACATGTTGCACGAGTTTTGTTTTAGCGAATTTCGGACATTATAATGTTTTCATAAGTACACACGATTTTTACATGGTAGGGTACTAGATTCTACATCGTCGTTTAAACCATCTTTTTACCTCGTCCTTGTTTCTGTGCCTTTCGTGTACCTGTCACAATTTTTTAGCTACTTGGCAGGTATCAAACTGAATATCTTCCAGAATGTGACGTGCTAATGTTAACAGATTATATATGTACATATTATTTATTTGAAGCTACGTATTCACTTTATGAAACTAGTAGGTAACCGACAAAATATGTTAGTATACAGGGTTATCATTTTTGTTAACCTGAGGAACGAACCTAGGCAGTCATTCATACATTACATTTATTCAGCAGTAATATTATGAAATAGTAGTCAAGTATTTGCGATTCTCATTAACAGCAAAAGTTTGGATGTGAATGAATTGTTAAAGATTTACTTCTATGCCTAAAAGTATAACTAACCACTGTAAACGAACACCTGTTATTCATAACATTATTCTGTCATTCTGAGCATCCGTTGCAAACCCTTACAAAAACGTACCCGACTCACACAGTAATAGTAGGCGGTGATTTTAATTTACCCTCAATCTGTTGGCGAAATTATACTTACAAATCAGGAGGTACGAATAAAACGGCGTGCGAAATCGTACTCAACGCATTCTCTGAGAATTACTTCGATCAATTAGTTCATGAGTCAACTAGAATTGTAAATGGATGTGAAAACACACTTGATCTCTTAGCAACAAATAATCCAGAGCTCATAACGAGCATCAAAACGGATACAGGTATTAGGGAACACAGAGCTGTCGTAGCGAAATTGAATATCGAAAGTCCCAAAGTTACCAAAAGTAAACGAAAAGTACATTTGTTCAGGAAAGCAGAAAGGAATAAATACATTGCTTCTTGAAAGACAGCTTCCACTCGTTTCTAACACTAAACGGAGGTGTAGACCAGATATGGCTCAAATTCAAAGAAGTGGTATCGACAGCAATTGACAGTTTTATACCAAATAAATTAATAAAAGAAGGAGGCGATCCCCTTGGTACACAAAACAGGCCAGGACACTGTTGCAAAAGTAAAGGAAAAGGCATACTAAATTTAAACGAAAACAAAATCCCCAGGATTGGCGATCGTACTCAGAAGCTCGAAATTTAGCGAGGATTTGAATGCGAGATGCCTACAATACTTATCACAACGAAACTTTCTCGAAATTTGACTGAAAACCCAAAGTGATTTTGGTCATACGTTAAATATACTAAGGGAAAAACACAAACAATACCCTCACTACGTGATAGTAATGGCGATCCTGCCGATGACAGCGACACTAAGGCAGAGTTACTAAACATAGCTTTTAGAAACTCATTCACCAAAGAAGACGAAACCAATATTCCAGATTTGAACAGATGCCGTAATGAGTAACGTAGAAGTAGATATAATCGGAGTAGTGCAGCAACAGGAATCATCTGGTCCGGAATGTATACCCATTAGATTTCTATCTGATTATGCTGAAGCGATAGTCCCTTACTTAACAGCCATATACAACCGCTCTCTCAAAGAAGGATCTGTACCAAAAGACTGGAAAGTTGCACAGGTCACACCTACATTCAAGAAAGGCAGTAGAAGTAACCCACTAAAGTACAGGCCTATTTCATTGACGTCTATTTGCAGCAGGGTTTTGGAACATATCCTGTATTCAAATATTATGAATTATCTCGAACAGAACGATCTATTGACCCAAGGTCAACACGGATTTAGAAAATATCGTTCATGCGAAACACAACTAGCTCTTTATTCACACGAAGTGATGGGTGCTATCGACAAGGGTTCGCAAATCGATTCCGTATTTCTTGATTTCCAGAAGGCTTTTGACACCGTACCTTACAAGCGGCTTTTAATCAAATTGCGTGGTTATGGTATATGGCCCCAAATTTGCGGTTGGATAGGGGATTTCTTGTCAGAGAGGACACAGTTCGTAGTAATCGATGGTAAGGCATCGAGTAAGACAGAGGTGATATCGGGCGTTCCACAGGGTAGTGTTATTGGTCGTCTGCTGTTCCTTATTAACATAAACGATTTAGGGGAAAATCTAAGTAGCTATCTTACGTTGTTTGCAGATGACTCCGTCATTTACCGCCTAGTAAAATCATCTGAAGATCAAACCAACTGCAGAACGATCTGAATAAGATATCAGTATGGTGTAAAAATTGGCAATTGACTCTAAATAACGAGAAGTGTGAAGTCGTGGACATGAGTACGAAAAGAAATCCGTTAAACTTTTTTTACAAGATAAATCAATCAAAAGTGAAGGTCGTAAACTCCACAAAATACCTAGGAATTACTATTACTTGAGACTTAAACTGGACAGAACACGTAGATAATGTCGTGGGAAAGGCGAACCAGAGACTGCGTTTTATTGGCAGAACCCTTAAAAGATGCAACAGAACTACAAAAGAAACTGCACACACTACGCTTGTCCGTCCATTTTTGGAGTATTGCAGCCCAGTGTGGAGTCCTTATCAGGTGGGTTTGACGGAGGACATCGAAAGAGTCCAGGGAAGGGCAGTTCGTCTCGTATTGTCACGATACAGGGGAGACAGCGTTACGGAAATGATACAGGATCTGGGATGGGAATCATTACAACAACGGCGCTTATCGCTGCGGCTTGGGCTACTTGCGAAACTCCAATCGCCAACATCCTCCTCCGAATGCGAAAATATGTTGTTGATTCCCCCTTACATAGGTAGAAATGATCATCAGAATAAAATGCGAGAAATCAGAACTCGAACAGAGAGATCCAGGTGTTCTTTCTTCCCCCGCGCTATTCGAGAATGGAATGGGAGATAAATAGTATAATGGTGGTTCGATGAACCCTCTGCCAGGCACTTAAATGTGATTTGCAGAGTATCCCATGTAGATGTAGAAATGAGAGATTTCCGAATTATATTTTTGACAGTTGCTACAGTTTATAGCTCCACAAAAGCTCGTAAATACGAAGTTATTTTGAAAATGCTGCTTCAGTCCAAATACGCATTCATTACTCAATCGCTTCGCGGTGTGTTTTTACGACCCGGCTGTTTGGCATCGCTGCAGTCGCGAAGTTGCAGAAAATCACGGAGAGTTTCACGACTCTTATGTTCGACTCTGGTTGCACCGTCGGGCGCAGGACGGAATCCTCCCAACGGCAGGTAGGCGAACAGGGGACAGGACTGAATCCTCCCGAACTATTCTAGCTCAGTGGCGCCTCCTGCAGGTACCAGCCCCCAGCCCCCACCCCCGCCCCAAGCCGTTTCCGGCCTGACTTGTCACTTCTAACAAAACCAACAGTTTACTTACTCTATGGTATTGGATGTGATTAAAAAATTTAGCCGCGGTGGAGTAGCCGAGCGGTCTAAAGCGTCTCGCTGCGGAGCGCGCGGTTGCTCGCCGTGGAGGTTCGAGTCCTCCCTGGGGCATTGGTGTTTGTGTTTGTCCTTAGGTTAATTTACCTAGGTTTAAGTAGTTTGTAAGCTACGGACTGATGACCACGCAGTTTGGTCCGATAGAATTACAAACATTTGAACATTTGAAAAAATTTAGTATGAAATGTTGTTGTTGTGGTCTTCAGTCCGTAGACTGGTTTGATGCACGCTACCCTATCCAGTACAAACCTCTTATGCTAGTTTCACGATACCTTCATGTCTCAAAATGTGTCCGACCAATCTATCCCTTCTTTTTGTCAACATATGCCAAAGACTTCTTTTATCCCCAATTCTGTTCAGTACCTCCTCATTAGTTATGAGATCTACTCAATCCGAGCGTAAGCTCCGTCTCTTATGACGACGATCTCGATGGGACGCTAACAATTAATCTTCCACTAGTATAAACAATAAGCAGTGCTAATTGCAAGATTCGCAAAAGGTCTCCGCATCCTTGCATACCAACCAGTGTTCAGCGTTGATTCATACTGTCATCCGGTATGATCAGTGTTGATTACATAACAAGTGTTGAACTTTGGCATTATATATCTCGTCTCCATGCGTAAGTTCTCTACTGCTCCTACCGTTTCTTCCAAAGTTGCAACATCATTCGTGCTGACAAATATGGTGAGTTTTTGTTGTTGTCTTATGTAATGTTTACGTTTGAAGCTTTTTACCGAGGTACCACTAGCAATAAACAAATTTCTGTGAAAAATACGGGAATAAAACTGTCATTCTCCATTGTTGTTATCTTTTCGTTGTACTTGTTTATAACAGCCTCATGCTTCCTTATATTGCGTTGATTAATGGAATTTTTTTCTCGCGTTACCTTTTTCTACTTATTACCTTTCGATTTCCTATTAAGGCAAGTTGTATTAGAAACTACAGATATTCATAACTTGCTTCTATTCACATTAAGTCAAGCCAGTTCAATAAGACTCATGTCCCGCCCTCCCGATGAAAGCACAATTTGCCGGCCGCGGTGGCCGAGGGGACGGAGGCGCTTCAATCACGGTCTGCACGGCCACTGCGGTCGGGGGTTCGAATCCCCCTCGGGCATGGCTATTTGTGCCGTCCTTAGTCTTAGTTAGTTCATAACTAGTTTGTAAGTTTAGGGACTGATAACCCCGTAGTTAAGTCCCATAGACTTTACAAACATTTGAACATTTTTGAAAGCACAATTTCTTCTTCCTTAGGAAAAAAAAATTAGCCTGCCTTGTCCTCTGTTTATAATTCGACGCTATATCAAATAAACTTGTATACTAACTGCTGAAAATGTTGCATAGATTTATCAATTGCGAGTAAAACGTAATCTTTAGATTGTAAGAACCAAAGTGATATTACTGTACGTTTTCTCTGACTCTAAATTTAACTGAAGCTTCATTCTCACTCTTACTTTACTGTACAATGTAGGAACATACACTGGAAGATATGCTAGATAGCTTTGCTTGCTTGGAATATTCACAAAGGTCTGGCCACACACTCTGGTCTCTGGCCGCCACCAAATACCTGCTTAAACAGGTTATGGGAGGATTGAGTCCCGTCCTTTTCCACACCCTTACAGGCTCGGGAGGATTCAGTTCTATTTTTTTGACCGCGGGAGGAATGGCTCCTGCGCCCGCAGGGGAAATACCCTCCGAGTTTAAGAAGATTATCGTAATTCCAATTCCAAAAAAACCAAGTGCGGACAAGTGTGAAAATTCCAGATCTTTGCATAATACCAACACGAATTATTTACGACGAATGGAAAAGATTATGGAATCCGACCTCGGGGAAGATCAGTTTGGATTTAGGAGAAATGTAGGAACACGGGAGGCAGTACTCACATTACGACTTACCTTATAAGATAGGCTAAGGAAAGGGAAACCTACGTTTTTAGCGTTTGTCGATTTGGAAAAAGCTTTTGACAATGCCGACTGGAATACACTCTTCCAAATTCTGAAGGTGGCAGCCGTTATTAGAGTCGAAGGGCAAGAAAGGGGCTCAGAGGTTTGGAAGGGAGTAAGACGCGGTTGTAGCCTTTCCCCACTGTTGTTCAATCTGTACATTGAGCAGGCTGTGAAGGAATGGTTCAAATGTTCAAATGTTTGTATAGTCTATGGGACTTAACTACGGGGTCATCAGTCCCTAAACTTACAAACTACTTGTGAACTAAGACTAAGGACGGCACAAATATCCATGCCCGAGGGGGGATGCGAACTCCCGACCGTAGTGGCCGTGAAGACCGTGACTAAAGCGCCTCAGTCCCCTCTGCCACCGCGGCCGGCTGAAGGAATGGAAGGAGAAATTTGGAGAGGGCATTAAAGTGCAGGGAGAAGAAATAAAAAACATTGCGGTTTGCCGATGTAATTCTGTCAGAGACCGAAAAGATCTGGATGAGCAATTGAATGGAATGGACAGTGTCTTAAAAGGAAGATATAAGCACCGTCGAGCAAGCTCGTGCGTGTCTCTGCGTACGAGCTGCGCACAGCACGTACGGTGTATTGCAACAGGGGCTGGAGTTGTCCGTAGGTAGAGTGGAATTTCTGGGTGAAGGGGTGGGAAGGGAGGGAGGGGGCTGTGATGGAGAGTCGTAGAGGGCTGGCGAGGCGTGCTGCGAATGCAGAGCACCTCCAGGGCGGAGGCGGAGGGAGGCCGCATCTTACGCGGGATTAACCCAGGCAGTACCTCATGGAACTGGAAGGGGGGGGGGAGTGGTGGAGGGGGAGTCAGAAGGGGGGGGAGGAAATGGAGAGGGGAGGGGCTAGCGCATGCCAGGCAGCCGGCCCATTCTACTGTATTGTCCGCCGAGCAGGCGAGCGGCGGTAACTGTTAGCTGCAGGTCTTAATGCGCGCTGCCTCGCTCTGAGGGGGCACTTGACCGCCAGAATAGCGGCGCGCCTCCTAAAAGCTGCAATTGTCCCAAAACTGAACGCACCGGCTACTTACTATGCAGCACTGTCGAAACTTCTGCGCTCGCAGCGGCATTCATTCTCGATACTTGTCCTCTGCTCGTTTTAGTGGACATTGTAGCAATGCAGCGACGCTACAAGTTCACATTGACGTTATACTCCGCTCCATCTTTCAAGTTAGCTAATGCACGCGTATTTCCTTTTGTTTAGTACTCGCCCCGGTCTACTTGTCAATAAAAAATGTTCAAATGTTTGTTAAGCTTATGGGACTTAACTACGGGGTCATCAGTCCCTAAACTTAAAAAACTACTTATCAACTACCTTATACTAAAGACGGCACAAATATCCATGCCCGAGGGGGGATTCGAACCCCTGACCGTAGTGGCCGTGCAGACCGTGACTGAAGCGCCTCAGTCTCCTCGGCCACCGCGGCCGGCACTTGTCAATAAAGGAACTGGTGTTGGATCCTTTGACATCTAAAACATTGATATAGTTGATGATTTGATTTGATTTGATTTTTTCAGGGAAGCCAAAACAGTCTTGGTCTAACCCGCCACTGCCCGCACCGAAACTAAGTGTGCGGTATCGCTCCCTGTATATCTAGTAAAGCCAACCAATGCCCTTGAACAGTGCAAGTAGTCCCTTTACCAAATCTTTATTAGACACAATTTCTTCAGGTCTGGTTGTCCCAAATGTTCTGTGCCTTTTACTCTCCAATGCAATGCATTCGAAGATTAGATGTGATACAGTTTCATCAGCGTCATCACAGATCCTACATTTAGAGTCCTCTTCTGTTATTTCCATTGTATGTAGGTGTTTTTTGAAATTCCCATGGCCTGTCAGCAATCCAACCATGAGTCTAATCTCTCTCCTGTTCAGGCCCAAGATTGCAGAGCTTCTTTTAAAACATGGCTTTGGCATCATGGCATCATGATGGACTTTGGTCCAATATTCTACGTGCTGTCTTCTGAGCCAGTTACGTAGCTCCAATTTGATCATTGCCTTGGTGATTGTCAGGACAGGTTCCGGTCCAATAAATGGAGTCTCTGCCCCCATCCTGGCTAATCTGTCGGCATGTTCGTTGCCACTGATCCTCGAGTGGCCAGGGACCCACAATAGGTTTACACTATTGCTTTCCCCTAGCTCCACCAGAACCCTGTGACATTCTGCAACAATTTTAGACCTTGTTGCAGGAGCTGCCAGTTTGATATAGTTAGTATTACAAGATATTTATTGACTGGAAAGTATAATACTGAAATTTAGAACATGTGTCTGTTTCTTCTCTCTTCTTGCTTCTCGCGTCGTCGTCCGTATGATGCTAGCTGTGCTGAGATCTAGTTACTGCTAAGTTCGTAACCGCGTTCAGACTCAGTACTGTCCTATAGACTTGCGCATAATAGTTCGCGATCGGGAGCGCTCACATTAATTCGCTGCTCTGCCAGGAACTACTTCGTTCTTTTAGTTCGTCCGCTCCCAGTGACTGCTCCCATAGCCATTTTGCATTTTATATCTTCCTTACTTCGGCCATCAGAAGTTATCTTACTACCCAAATAACAAAATTCATCTACTACTTTTATTATCTCATTACCTAATCTAATTCCAAAAGTTACTTCAAACATTTGTAATTCCATCGGACCAAACTGCGTGTTCATCAGTCCGTAGCTTACAAACTACATAAACCTAGGTAAACTAACCTAAGGACAACACACACACCCATGCCCCAGGGAGGACTCGAACCTCCACGGCGAGCAACCGCGCGCTCCGCAGTGAGACGCTTTAGACCGCTTGGCTACTCCACTGCGGCAATCTAATCCCTTCAGCACCGGCTGATTTTCTGACATTGCTTTCCATTACCTTCGTTTTACTCTTATATCTTCTTTTTAAGACACTGTCCATTCCATTCAATTGCTCATCCAGATCTTTTCGGTCTCTGACAGAATTACATCGGCAAACCGCAAAGTTTATATTTCTTCTCCCTGCACTTTAATGCCCTCTCCAAATTTCTCCTTCCATTCCTTCACAGCCTGCTCAATGTACAGATTGAACAACATTGGGGAAAAGCTACAACCATGTCTTACTCCCTTCCCAACCTCTGAGTCCCTTTCTTGCCCTTCGACTCTAATAACGGCTGTTTGGTTTTTGTATAGGTTGAATATAACTCTTCGCTCCCTATATTTTACCCCTGCCACCTTCAGAATTTGGAAGAGTGTATTCCAGTCGGCATTGTCAAAAGCTTTTTCCAAATCGACAGACGCTAAAAACGTAGGTTTCCCTTTCCTTAGCCTATCTTCTAAGGTAAGTCGTAATGTGAGTACTGCCTCCCGTGTTCCTACATTTCTCATAAATCCAAACTGATCTTCCCCGAGGTCGGATTCCACAAGTTTTTCCATTAGTCTGTTAGTATTTTGCACCCATCACTTATCAGACTGATAGTTCTGTAATTTTCACAGTTGTCTGCACTTGCTTTCTTTGGAATTGGAATTACAATATTCTTCTTGACGTTAGAGGGTATTTCCCCTGCATCATACATCTTTCATACCAGGTGATACAATTTGTTCACGACTGGCTCTCCTAACGATGTCAGCAGTTCAGACGGAATATCATCTACTCCAGGGGCCTTGTTTCGGCTCAAGTCCATCAGCGCTCTGTCAAATTCTTTTCGCAGTATCATATCTCCTACCTCATCTTCAAAATGTTGAAATGTCTGTAAATCTATCGAACCAAACTGCGTGGTCATCAGTCCGTAGCTTACAAACTACTTAAACCTAGGTAAACTAACCTACGAACAAACATACACACCGATGCCCCAGGGAGGGCTCGAACCTCCACGGCGAGAAAACGCGCGCTCCGCCGCGTTGTGCTTTAGACCGCTCGGCTACTCCACCGCGACACCTCATCTTCCTCCACTTCGTCTTCCATTTCCTGAATACTGCCTTCAAGTTTATTTCCTTTGTATAGGCCCTCTATATATTCCTTCCACAGTTCAGCTTTCCCTTTTTGCTTAGTACTGGTTTGAGTACGTATTGCATATTCTCATACCTTCGATTGCAGTCTGCGGTGCGGCAACCTGTCCAACACCTGTATTCTGTGTGTGTGTGTGTGTGTGTGTGTGTGTGTGTGTGTGTTTGTCTTATTTCGTGCACGCCTTTATGTATACTTAAAAAAATGTTCAAAGGTTTGTTTAGCTTATGGGACTTAACTATGGGGCCATCAGTCCCTAAACTTACAAACTACTTATGAACTAGCTAACACTAAGGACGGCACAAATATCCATGCCCAAGGGGGGATTCGAACCCCCGACCGTAGTGGCCGTGCAGATCGTGACTGGCGCGCCTTTATCCGCTTGTCTTGTTGGTGTTCCATTTCGTATGGTCAGCAGTGCATGTTGAGGGAAGGGTACTGTGTGTGTTGGGTATTTATCTTATTTCGTGCACGCCTTTACCTGCTTGGCTTGTTGGTGTTCCATTTTGTATGGTCAGTAGTGCATGTCGAGGGAAGGGTACTGGTGAGTAAGAGGGTGGTGTCGACAGGGAGTGCAGTCGGTGCTTGGCATTACTCGACTGGTTTGGGTCGGTGATTTTCGCGCGCCGAATGCTGGTGACGTCAGGGAGAGGCGGCTGGGTGTGGTGGACCGGGCGGCATTCCTCAGGCAAGCGGCGACGGCGACGGCTAGCGAGCGGCAAGGTCACGAGCGAGCCGGCGAAACACTACACAGGCGAGCCCGTGGGCAAGGCAGGGTTCTCAGAGGCGCGGCTTCCTTAACAACAAATACGAATCACGATGAATCCCTGGCTGTCTGGCTAGACATGTGGCTAACGCGGCAGTTCGTGCGAAACCAGCTTCTCTCATGATATCTGAATGTTGTTATTATTTTCAATTCTTCTTTATTATGGCTTTTGGTTACGGTGACTATACAGCCAGCGGTTAGTACAGTGGCAACATTACAATAGAACTGAAATTCTTCCTACCAGTTGCCGCCTTGCTCAGTGATTATTTACGGTGTTAAAAGCAGATGTTATTGCCCTGATAAAATTGTATTGCAACGGATAACGACTTTTTACACACAAAAGACTGCAGCAACTGATAGCATACCGGTGGCAGTTCCCTTACTAGATGAAATTCCCCCATTTATATTCTCGCAATTCCCCATTAAATATTCTCACTCTCTTTTTAATCATTAATTAAGCATTAATGGGACTCAGAATTTCATAAAAACAACTAGAGACGAAATGTTTAACTATTTACACAAGTTTATTAAATTCACTGTACATCTCCCTATCACCATTTTAAAGCCAAAAATACAAAATATTCACTCATTAAATGTATCACCAATGGTTTGAGACAAGGATCGTAACCTTACATTCATACCGTACATTCTTTACTCTCTCATACTGCACCCACGTGGCTATGCACAACATTCCCATTATACAAAACCATTTCCCCACTGAAATAAAGACAGAATTAGCACAACCAACACAGTTCCTGATACTTTTCCACGGAGGCCACCATACTCACATCCTTCCTCTTCGACAGCCGGAAACGTTCTCTCTCTCGTGGCCGCTCCCCGTCCTAACCGATCCTTCCGTTCCAGTTCGCGAGTAGCCGCGCCCTCATTGGCTTGTGATCTAACGGGACCTTCTGCCAACCTCCGAATTCTGAAGGAAGTCGCAAGTCGCAGCCACTTGACGATCTCATCCCCAAGAAAATCTCTCTGCCACACCCCATAACTAAAGTTGGCAAACCTACCGAGTGTTCTGCATCTCTGCCTTCCCAGCCGCGGCATCATGCACACTTACAGACCCTCACACACACAATCACATAGGGTATAAGAGGAGTTGGGTACTGTGGTGCAAAGCTCCTTAAGTGAGCGGCGCTCACTTATTTGTCCTGCAATAACAATTTTAATAAATAATAAAGCATTCTTGTCTCCACCTACTACATCCTCCATTACAGTGGCACTAAAGGCCAAGCACACTTTTACGAAATGATAATCAGATGAAAGAAACGTACACTGTAGTATACAAGGATTTAAGGGAATGATACTACAGTATCGTTTCAATATCACATTGGTAATAGGTATCTCACATCATACCGCCTCATATTAAAGACAGGTTATTTTATGCCTCCACTTTGTTAAACTGCACTATGCAATAGTCACTACCATTTTGATAATGACTTGTTTATTTTTATTTAAAAAAAAAGCCACACCTTACTCTTGCTGTATCTTAAAGCACCATGATCTGCTCTACATGATTTTCCTCTTTGGTATATTCCTAGCAAGTTGACTGTTTAACTCTCTTCAGTTGTCTGACTAGATGTACCAATTGTAACACTAGGTTAATATTACTGTAACCATTCACATTTCTTTGCACATTAGTTCACGCATCTTAAACTTATAACCCACATCCTTAACTTATTTGTTGTATGATAATCACTTCATCAATCTATCCCCATTAAATTTTGAAGCCATAGACACAATGGCAAATTCTTTATATTGACAGATGCCCTGACAGTGACATTCTAATTATCCTGCTACTGTGTCAGCTGGTAGTTCTGAAATATTCCGCCTGTGGCGCCACTTATCATTGTACTTCTAGACTACTGAATTTTAATCTGCTAAGCGACTGATTTATCAGTCACCTGCTCCTCTCTTTATGCTTTTCTCTTCAACAACTTTGAGTATTACTATTTTCCCATAGCCTTTTTCCCCTTATTTGTCGTTACTCTTTTACTATAAGCCTCATCCATAGATACTTTGTTAGCAGCTGATTGCTTTCATTCCATAATCTTTGCACTTAGCGTTGATTCCACTACCAGCATGTATATTCATTAAGCAACAGTACAAAAATGTAAGTGTTAATTTTATCCCATTATATGAACTTATCTTTATTACAATCTATTTGGTTCGAAACTGCTTCAAATTTCTGTAACCGACTTTTATACGTTCTATAGCCTTTACTGTATACCAATGCACTTGTTTGTCTGTATAGAGACCAGAAGAAGGGCACTCAAGCACCCGTAACCGGTCGTTAAAGTTAAAAATAAATAACCACAAGCAACTGGTTGCTGCATTTAATTAATTTATAATCTGAACAGTTGCTGAAATGGATAAAATACTTCAACATGTACAAGATATAAAACGATACATATTTAACATTACGAGTGACATATGTAATACAACGAAAGGGGAAACAGCATAAGACCAATTGAGAACTGCAAAGACATATAAAAGTCAGAATATAATATAAAATTACTTATGCAGTTTCAAGCTGTGCATGTTCAAGGTAAACACACCAGCTCTTAGATTAGAGCTGTATGCCGGTGACTTTGAGGTAATTCAGTAAACTGTACTTAAACTTGTCGAATCGATAAAAGAGGACAGTGGCACTTGTAAACCCTCGCAACCAGCTTTCTGTAGAAGACACTTTGTGAGGCCGTGTACTTGGTGCATGGCAGTATGATGTGGTTGAGATCCGCCACTACCTTTGGATCTTTGTCGCAATGCCGAGAAGCGATGATTTTCAAACGGTGTAGGTGGGCATGGTAACATCCATGTTCCAGTCTCATCCGAATGATAGACGTTGCATTACGTCTAGTAAGCTTCATCGACGAAAACCATGGTCGACAGGAGACATTTGGCTATATAGCCAGGTGTCCTCCCTGAAACGCTTGAGAGAGGTGCCATTCGTGGTCCCAAGTGCGATAGGCAGCTTTCTGAATCGTCGATCGGAAGTCTGTATTGGAATCGGCATGGGGCAGTGTTGTGCTTCCATAATACTTCTCTTGGCGAGGCGGTCTACTGTTTCGTTTTGGTGTATACCTTGATGTTCTTTAATCCAAAGTAAGTGGATTTCGATGTCCACTGTCTGTGCATTTGTTATGGCCTCCAAGACATCCAATATGTATCCGTTTGTTTGTCAAACGTCGGATGTTGTAATTCTTGCAGCACGCTTTGAGAGTCCGTGAGGATCAATGTAGAGGCAAATGATAGTGTGCCATAATAAATGATCATCCTGATGGCCAGGAACTCTGCCGTGTAAATAGATCACTCAGGCGGAAACGCAAACATTCGGTAGGTCCCGTTGGAGGGGCAAAAGAAGGCGTATCCCACCCCCTGCTTCAGTTTTAGAGCCGTCAGTATAGATGTGAGCATGCTGTGGCCAGTTGCGGAGAAGAAACTGTTCCACGCCGAGATTGATGTTGGTCCACGTTGTGTAGTCAGATGGCAAGTAAGTCACCGGGACTGGGTTGAAAAACAGATGATTTCTGTGATGCATTTCTGTAAGTTTCCAAAATTGGTGCACCGTTTTGAGAGAGGCACATCACGGGCCCGTGAATGCAACATCTATTTTGACCTATTTTAAATTTCAGTGTAATCATGTTTTAACAGTGGACAGCATATAGATTTTATCAGTCATTTGCTTCATGCAGTGTATTTTTACGGTTGAATGAGGCATGTGGTTTGAAAATAGACGAACAAGTCCGAAACTAGTTACCAACTTTTAAAATGTGAAACTGTGACGAAAAAAGAAATTTTTACTGTTAGGCTTTAAACTGAAGGAAATGTAACTCCCATTAGGTTTTGGAATCTGAGTTGTAGCTGTGAAACACAATGGACAAGAGGCAAAGAAATAAACATTTGTGAGTGACGAAGGAATATCTGCAAATCGAATAATAAAGCACTAACTATACTCTTTTCCATTCTACAACTATGTATTTCCTTGAACAACACGAATGTTATCATTTGTCAAAATATCATTTAGATACCTCCAACCGTGTATGAGATACGCAATGATTCATTCTGGCCTTATCGCCATCGGAAATGAGTGCGCTAAATAAAATAAAGTTTAGCGGTGTGAGTGAAAGCTAAAGATCTCCTCCTAAGTCGAAAATAAAATTCAATCCATTAGGAAAGTTTCATCCGCAGCAACATATGGTGCAACAAGCACCAAACGGAATATCATAGCAGCCTCTATTTTTTAATGCAATCTTTTCATAATGTAGCGCAGCCTCTTATTTAGAAGCCAATATCTTATTCACTATGACTATTAACGAAATGACGAGCATTTCGTCATAATGCGGACATATAAAGATTTAAGTAACGGAAAAATTAAATATTTCTACCAATTAGTTTTTCCGAAATCGTTTGTGAATAATGACAGGGCATGCTCCTCTACGCTGTTAGTGCAGCGAGATTCCAACCTATGTTGGGGAAAACATGGCGGACGATTCAGCCTGGGTATTTAGGAGCTCTAGGGGTGACCGTCAACTGAGGTAAAGCGGTATTGTTGACCAAAGACCTATATAAACAACATAGACTGGCCACAGCGCCGCCATAGTTGAAGCCAATTGGATAGGCTGCCGCCATCTTTGAGAACGTCAGTGTCACGCTAGGTGGTACTGGGCGTCTGTTAACAACTGAATCAAAGGTTTCATATTAATCATTGTCAGTGTCGATTTTTCCTTAATTTCTGGACGGTGCATTTCGGAAAGCAATTCACACTACGAATAGCATTTCTCGCTTACTACTTAATCCTAAGTGTAATGTTTACAATCGTCGAACTGCTGCATTATTTGATGTTACTATGATGTCAATAATCCTTTGTATTTGCCGACATATGTTCCCTGTAAACACAGGCGATTTTCTTTAAAATTTTTAATTACCTTTATTCTATCTGCGGTCAAATGATATTTAATGCTTTGAAGTACATTACGTATTTATCAAGCTCCCCACAATCTGACGTTTCCTTGGTACTCTTCTTACAGCTTTTGGTTTCTGTAGGTGCTCAGGAAACGAAAATATTGTTGGAATGGCATTTGCCAGTAGCCGCTTTCGATCGGCGGTAGCACCCATAACTTGTCTTCAAAATGACAAGGGCATATGGAACTATACTTTGTAGGCTGCCACTTATCACGCCTCATACTGGTTACCCATTGGGTTAGCAACTCCGTGTTTTTCAAAAGAAATCTGTATAAAGAATAGTTTAATTACAGTTCATATACCTAGACTACTTACTCAATGATTACTACGCTTTTGTACACTATATAAACAACTGTTATTACATTAAAACACACCAAATACATCCGTTCTTTGCCTAGCTTTTTGATGGTCCTGAATTAAACATAATTTTGAAACTTGGCAAATACGAAAGTTAAGTATAATGAATGTTTATAGACAAATACAGGCTGATAAACAACAACCTATATAGTTACATATCTCTTTCTTTATGAATAATATTCCTACTGTTTTATCACCGCGGTTGCTGCATCTGTACGCCGTACGTGTGTTACCACTGATAACAGCGCTTACACGTTAGTTCAGATTACAGACAGAAGCGTCTGCTCACGCTGCTGCTTCAAACTGACGTTCTCAAATATGGCGCCCAGTGTTGCTTAGTGCTGCCACCTAGAGCGCTGTAGCTCGCCTATAGCATCTCTATGTTATTTATACACCTCTTTGTTGTTGACTGAGTCAATCCAGAGCGCGACAGGACTTTATCAGTAAGTGCAAGAAAGCTAATTTCGGCCGAGCTGAAGATTCGGCTGATTTCTGGCCGAAACACGAATCTGAGACGGAAAACTATATTTTGGTCGAAACTAGCCTTTACCGAAACCGAATATTCGCTCGGTCCTTAAAAATAACAATTTTTGCTGTATTTCTTAAAAATAGCAGTTTTCGCCGTTGAAATTTAGCCGAAAAAAAAAGCTCCGATTTTGCGCAATTTTGCACGAGTCAGCAGTGGCGAACTGTTGCCAATAATAAGCGCTCCTCTCCTTCGGCTGGACGCACGTTTCCGGCGAAGGCCGCGCGGGCAGCGTCGGACCGCACTTCCGGTCTGCAAGGCGGCGTCCAAAAGGCTGCCAAGGCGCAGTGTGACGTCACTTCCGGCGGCGGCCCGGGTCGCCACCCTTCGCCAAGGCCGCGCGCCACTGCCACTCCTGGTGCCATCCGCCGCCGGCCGCCTCACTGGAAAGAGTGCCAGACCGACTGGGTAGCAGACTTCTGATAACTCCATGACGCGACGCAGTGTTTCTCTGTTCAAGACTGCATCGAGAGATTACTTCCGACTAGGGGTGGCGGTTAGGGCTGAAACAACCGGTTTTAGTTGCAAACGTAGGCTTCCGCGGCTGTTGTCACTATCAATAAATTTTTTCCGGGTATGAGACCGCGTCGTCATTTTATAAGCTCTACCGACGTTTCGGCCACTGTTGCAGGCGGCCTTCATCAGAGTCTGTGTCTGACAACTGAATGTTTTTAATTTTTTTTTAATTTTTATTTTTTTAAGAGTGGAGCCAGCCCCTCCACGCTCGCACTAGCATGGTGACCAACTCAATAGTTCTACTGTCACCTCTGCGTGTGTTAATGTTTTTAATGTGGGAGTCACAGGAGCGGGTACTGTGATGTGTGCCGTACGTGTGGGTAAGATTACTCATTAATACGGTCCATATCGGGATATAGTAGTGGTCGAAAACTTCGAAAGAAGAGCGGGTTTAAGGGCAGAGGGAAAAAGGTGCCAAGGCAAGCGCCAAGGGAAAAAAACCTCTGCGACAGTCAGGAGCGGGTAGTAAGGGCAGTAGCGGATTCCTTGCTAACTGCGATAGTTCATGCAAGGGTAGGTTATGTTAGTAGTGGGTATCGTACATCGAATACCGTGTCAGAGCTTAGGTCGTTATAAAGACATCAGTCCGGTAGTGCTGCAGCAGAAACTGCTGCGTTGGGCAGCACTGCTACACTTGACCAGCTGGCCGAGTGCGGCAGCGTGCCGCGATGTTTCTTGTGTCCTCTCTCCGGCGGTGGCGTCCTTCGTCGCGGTACCTCTATGCGCAAATGACTGCTCGGAGAGGTTCCTGCCGCCGGTCGTCGGGGCCGCAACTTCACTGGGTGGCGCACGACTCCTTCAGCGCCTTCTCCAGTGAGTTCCCGTCCAGTTTGGCCTTCAGGTCTTCAGTCGCCCGCTTCTGAGCAGGCGTGATCTGACAGCTGTCGACTGCGGTTGCACTACCGCAGGAGCGCCGGTCGTCACAGCAGTGGTCTCCGCAGAGCTCTGCACCACAGGGGCGGGCTCTGTAGCGTCCTCAGCGTCGTCATCGTAGAGGTCGCGCGCCAGTTCGGCGTGCAGCTGCCGGATTTGTCGGCAGACATCTTCCTTCTCCGCAGCAAGTTGGGCCTGGAAGGCCACCCTCTCTGCTGCCGTGGCGGCTTTGAATGCCGCCGTTGCCTCTTCCGCGGCAACGCGCAGGTCGTCCCCGGGCCGCGTCGTCTTCTTTGGGGCGGATGGCGCCGGCCCCCTTTCCGCTCTCGGCCGGTCCGCGCCGCCGTTGGCGGGGTTTTCCGGCCGGTCGCGGGCAGGGGGCGCGGCAGCCGCGCCGTCCCCTCGTCGACGTCGTCGCCGCCGACTTCTCCGCCGAAATTGCGACGCCGCCGCAGCGGCCGCCACGGCACCACCGGTCTGGCTTCGGCTTCAAAAAGCCGGACAGCATAGCCAGTTGGCAACGTGAGGACCGCCACAACGGACGCAAGTCGGCGTCTCTTCTCTGCCGCGCACGCAGTCTCGTGAGTCATGCTCGCCAGAGCATTTGACGCACCGCGCTGCGTTGCGGCAGTACTTGGCCACATGGCCAATGTACGATCGCTTGGGGTTATATAGCAGCGGATGAGGGAGAGGAACGTTGGTTTTCCTTTATTGGTGGTTACATTATTGCACGCCATTGGTGGAAAGGGGCGTTGATGATTGGTGTTCCAATTTTTTGTTTTTCATATGATTGGAGGTTGCATTCTTCCCCCCTATTGGTCAAAATGGAAGTTTCCGATTGGCTTTTGCATTAGACGTTGCTATTGGCGGAATGGACCTGAGAGAACGGACAGCGGTTGTGGCGTTGTTTTCCGGGCATAGTTTATGTGTACCCGTCGCAATTTGGTCTGCGCATAATTGATCCACCATTGCAGGACAGTGGGATAACGCATGCGGCGGCGCTGGAGTTGTTGCCACACCTGTGACGTGTCGCCTGGAGTAGACGGCGGCAGGCCGGTGCTCTGCGTGTGCGCGGCCGTTGTGGTCTCCGGGGCAGTCTGTAAAAGCCGATTCCAGGTTTGTTTTGTCCTCCGGAGACAGACGACAGCTCAGTGCTGCAAGGTAGGTATCAAGGCGAGGTTAATCCATTGGTTGTCTCTGGTAAAGCTTACGGTAATAGTCGTGGACGTGAGCGGCAATGTCACGTTGTCGTGTGACAACGTTCCCGGCATCATCAGCCACTGCCTCAATCATCTCGGCTTTGCAGAATGTGATACAGAGAAGCACGTTCTGCAGCAGCAACGTCCTTTGGGTGAGACTTTGTGATGAGTCCTTCCATGCGACGTCGTTGAATATCGGTTATTTTTGCCTTGTAACGTTTAATCCGTAGATAGGTGCCATTGGTTAGGATATCAGCACTGTTGTATAAGTCTCTCAGACATCTGTAATAATGTTCTATTGTTTCCCTCTGCCAATAACTCTTTTGCCGGGCATAGTTCATGAGTACTCGTCGCAATTTGGGCTTCGCATAATTCATCCACCATTGCAGGACAGTGGGATAACGTATGCGGCGGCGCTGGAGTTGTTGCCACACCTGTCACCTCCTCCTTAAGTTGTGTATCTTGCAAGAGGCTGACCTTCAGTTTCCAGTACCCTCTGCCTCGGTAAATTTGTTGGCGCTGGAGATTGATGTAGCACTGATGTGAGGCGTGGTCTGAGATGTTAACCGGAGCAATGTCACAATTCACAGTATGTGCGTCTGTCACACAAATTCTATCGATTCGGCTAGCAGACTGATGCGTGACAAAGGTGTACACTACCCGCTCCCTGTGAATTATCGCCCATATGTCGTGGAGACGCATACCTTCAATTAGATGTTGCAGCTCAAGACACCTGTTCGTGTTTGGAGTCTGCTCCTTGTCATTCAGGACACAATTGAAGTCCCCACCGAAAATAAGTTGTTCGGGAACAGGGTTCATAAGTAGTGGTACGTCATTTCGAAAAAGTTCTGAGCGTTCTTTCCTACAACAAGTACCTGTTGGAGCATATATGTTAACTATCTGCACGCCGTTCACACGAAGGGAAATACCTCGACCACTTGCTAGCCGCTGCACGTGTGTATATGTTATGCCATCACGCAGTAAGATGGCAGTTCCTAACGAGTCCTCTTTGTTAACGTTGCCGATTGTAACATAGCCAGGCACATCTAATGCAGTGAGAAGCTCTTGCAGCAAGGCAAAATCAACGCTGGTGTTATATAAAAAGTCAGCCAGGGATCGTATCTTAACAGCATTTTCTATTCTATAAATGTTTAGCGTGGTGACATTGTAGGTTTGTTTAATGTCCATGTTCGTTAGTTTAAGGTGTACAACATCATATATTGTGAAACAATTCGGAAGGACTAAGAATTCTAATCACCAACATGTCCAAGACGATAAAAGTATTCCTCATTTGGGAAAGGCTCAGACGACTGACCTTGTGTGGAAGTGTCTCCGGGGGACACATTGTCGTCGTAACCAACGTCAACCTTGGTGGCACTACCGATGCTTGTCGTATTTCGAGATGTATCCATTGTTTCGTCTTCGGCACTGGACTCCATTTCCATTAAATCTGTCCAGGCACTTGACGAAGGCTTGTTATGTGCAGTTACCGAGAGTTCGGGAGGGTGTATAGTCACCATTGGGTCATCCTTTCTGGGCAGGTGTTGTGTAATCTCCTCAGAATTCACGTTAGCAGAAACTGAGCTATTTTGCAATTCAGAAGGCGCATCAGCAGACATGTTTTACGTCTCTGCCGTGATTGTCTAGTGTTTTCTGAGTGACCCACCATTCGCGTAGAATTGCCGCATTCTCCTTTGCACATTGGCGCGCAATCCACCGCTTGTTGTTTCTCTGAGGGTATGACCCTCTTGGAGGAGTGTTTCCATCGCACGCAGGGACATTCGGCTGGGAAGCATCGTCAGCAGGCGAAACAGTTGAATTTGCTTCCGACAGTTGTTTTTGGGTATCGAGAGTAACTGCAGGCACGGTGTCGGATGTTGGGGGGTCCTGTTTCAATATCGACACGGCGTCCACCGTTGCGTCGGCCACAGCATCGACCGATGCTGCCTCTGCTAGGACGGTCTGCGGGGCTTGTTCCGCAACAGCTAAGACAGGTTTCACAGTCTCTACAGGTGTGGAAGACATCACTTCCGAGGTGTCAGTAGCTTCCATAAGTACCTCTGCCTGCTGAACGTCACGACTACTTCCGACTTCGGGGGCCGCGGCGGCAGCAGGCGGGTCTCACGCCACGGCGACGTACGTCACAGGCTACACTAGAGCTACTAAATACCCAGGCTGAATCGTCCGCCATGTTTTCCCCAATATAACAGCGTAGAGGCGCATGCCCTGCCATCTTTCACAAACGATTTCGCAAAAACTGATTGGTAGAAATATTTAATTTTTCCGCTACTTATATCGTTATATGTCAGCATTGTGACGAAATGCTCATCATTTCATTAATAGGCATAGTTAATAAGATATTGGGTTCGAAATAAGAGACTGTGCTACATTAGGAAAAGTTTGCAGTAAAAAATAGAGGCTGCTATGATATTCTGTTTGGTGCTTGTTGCACCATATGTTGCTGCGGATGAAACTTTCCTAATGGATTGAATTTTATTGTCGACTTAGGAGGAGATCTTTACCTTTCACTCATACCCCTAAACTTTATTTTATTTACCGCACTCATTTCCGATGGCGATAAGGCCAGAATGAATCATTGCGTATCTCATACACGGTTAGAGGTATCAAAATGATATTTTGACAAATGATAACATGCAAATAGGGGGGTATTTTGCCACAAGGTTACTACGCAAAACTGCATTAATTGTCGCGTTATTCAAGGAAATACATAGTTGTAGAATGAAAAAGAGTAAAGTTAGTGATTTATTATTCGATTTGCAGATATTCCTTCGTCACTCACAAATGTTTATTTCTTTGCTTCTTGTCCATTGTGTTTCAGAGCTACTACTCAGTTTCCAAAACCTAATAGGAGTTACATTTCCTTCAGTTGAAAGCGTAGCACTGTAACAGTAACACAACAGAAGTTACTAGATCTAATGAGGATTTTATGTGAGAATACTTCAAAATGACAGATAGCAAGGATCTCTTCACTGGGTAACGAACTGACTTGTTCTCATTTCCTCGCATAATAAAGCACTCTGTATTGAAGTATTTAGAATATCCTTTTCATATAACTGAAAAATTTAAATTGCATATTACATAGAGATACAGCACTTTTGTAGAGTGCAACTATTAAATTTAATGATTTAAAAGAAGTCAATACCAGTATCTTGAAGTATGGATGTTACGCAGTAACAATATGTGCCTAATTATTAGGAGCTCTAATACGGAAGACGGTGTTACTACTAGACGGGCGGGTGGATCCCAGTGCGTTACATTTAACTAACATTATCTCAAGTTATACATTTCTCTCAGAGTTCCTGTTTGGAGAGGATGAAAATTTGATGTATTTTGAACATTTCATTCGCTTAATGTGTCACCTAACTTCAACAGAAAAAAGTACCTCGCATGTCGAAAATTCCGTAACGTCGTCAGAAAGTGCATGTTCGTAAACTGTCAGTATATGCTGTTTATAAATTATTGCCATAAATATAACTAAAAAAAATGTAGTGTAGTTCTTAATGAAGACATTGGTAAAAATTCCACGTTCATACAGTGAGTAGTTTGCGAGTGTGAGCGAGTTGAATGAAACGCGTGAGCTCGTCCGGAACTCCTACATCTTGGGGAAAAAATTGCTGATAGTTCAGCTCGCGTTTTAGGAGCCTTATCACGGGCAGTGACGTCACGACAGGCGGCGCGGCGGGCTCGCCGGCCGGCAGCTGCGCCACTCGCCTCTGCACGCACTCGGACCTAACATGCCCGGTCGCGCCACAAGCACCGCACGTTTTCCGCTGATCGTCGTACATAACGATAGCGCGATATCCACATACGTTAATGTATGACGGTATGTGCCGACGCAACTCCACTTTCAACTGCCGCACACGGTTTAATACAGGGAACTTGTGGGCACTAGACCACCTTTCTGCAACATTACTCAAAACGCGGCCGCATGGGGATATAACTTCATTAATTTCCTCGCTGGTTATTTCGAAAGGGAGTTGGAAGATTCTAACAGTTCGAACACCAAATCCTGCGTGGGCCACATACACATCACCAACATTTCCGTCACGGTGGTTAAACTTCAACATCCCGTTACACGACTCAACGACCTTCTCGCAAAGGACGGCACTAACCAGTTTGACAAAGACTACAGTGTTGACGATCGACAAATGAATGCCAATTATGTCTTCGAGACGTATCTTCACTATTGTCTCTAACCAGTCTTCTATTTCAAACGATTTCGGTCGCGCCAATTTTCGATCAAATGTAAATTTCAAAGTGTCTTTCCTACTGCGTTGTTCCATTACGAAATCAGATTCATATTCAAAGTAGACAAAGACGCAGCAAAGCGCTAAAGCTCGCGCGACGACTCACCACGCGGGGAACACCGACGGCGCAGCGAACAGCACGGCGCAACCTTCCTCCTCGCCGTCCGCCGGTAGACTGGCACGAGTCCGAGCCGTATAGTCCAGTAGAATTAGCACTGAAATCGGAAATAATTGCTACAAAAGGTTTTATTGTTTTAATGGCTTCGTTTGTGTCCTATCCTAGGTTTTCCCCCTCGGCGGAGTTGTGCGTAAGTGGTAAGGGGCAAAAATGTAGCCGAAAAACGGGTATTTTTTCAGTTTTGTGATTATATCTCGTATATGACTTACAATATCGAAAACATAGTACAATTAAAAGTTGTAGGGCATGAAATTCTGCATTGAATGAGACCATCCGCATATTTTTTGGACCTGTCGTTTCCATACTAGTGCTCTTCAAAACTGGACCAATTTTACACGTTCATGAAAAATTTTCGTTTTAACCTCTGTTTTTTGGTAATATCGTTGAAACTAACTCATCTATCAATAATGTGGTCCATAAAAAAGATACAGAGAGATAAATTCTGCATTCGATGAAACCAAAAGATAATTTATTCGACCACCCATTTGTGTACAGCTCCTCATTTAAGTTGGACCATTTCTCATCCTCAATGAAGACCATTTCAAATGTAGTTCTTCAGTAATTCCTGCGTACACTATTTTAAATACAGAACTATAGCAAGTCATTGTCTTGTACTTATTTAACATAGTAATAGAATAAAATATTAAAATTTTGAAATATTTGAAAAATAAAATTAAAAAAGTTTATATGTAATATAGTGATATCCATTCAAATGATATGAAGGAGGCAGGAAGAGAGACACCCTTCTTGAAATTAAGTAGTGGTTATTATATTTCGTAATAACAAAATTTTACATAAAAGTATTACATGAAAAGGGTTAAAGTAAGTATGTACTCAAATTTCACACACGACGATGTTTGACTGTCACTGCACCACTCGGCTCCTCAAAGTCCGTCGCCCCGTCACTCGTCTCCTCGAAGTCATTAATTTTCGTCACCTCATATATAAAGTCCAGGTCTTCGTCAACATCTGGTTCGTCAGTTTCATCCGGTCGGAGGGAGTTTGTGCACGAGTTCCCCTTGCAGTTGTCACAAATTAATGAGCACTTAATACCAGCCTTCCGACACCCATCACAGTCCATCTTGCATTTGCAGGAAATTGTTGAGAGAAGAGACTGTAGAGCTGGTTCCTTGAAGGTAGAAACGGGGACAAGACCAAACTCTGAAACCTGCCGTCCCCAGAGAAGCGGATCCATCTGGTGTCCTATGCACATTTGCACTTGTAAGTAAGTCCTCAAGCAATGCTGGCGGGCTGCTTCTGACGTTGGTGGTAGGGATGCTAAGTTGAATCTAGATTTCACAATAGCTTTGGAAAACAGGTCGGATCGCAATTTGTCTATAGTGTCTCCTGCCTACCTCCATAGAGGGTTGTTAAAAATCGGTGTCCAGCTTCGACAGTAGCTTCAGCTTGAGTGTCATGCTCGAAGAAAGGTTTGATATCTTCCAGAAGAGATTTATTTTTGACCACCTTCTTCTTGCCCTGACTGAAGAGTGCTGAAGTTGTGTCACAACCACTTATGGCGTGGAGAAATATGAGTGGCCTTCTGATGTTGTTTGCCAGTTTGAAACTGCTGGAAACAAATACTTTTGATGAGATCTTTCCTCTTCCAGGTTTCAAGAAATATATACTTGCTGATGGTGTGGTTAGGGCATTGAGCATGATGAGAAGTTCAGTATCCTCACCAACTTCCACAACCTTCTCATGTTCCTGTGATACTTCAAGCCCTGTGGCAATAATCAGGTGGTCTGCATCTTCATTACCTTGCTTTACTGAGAAACCTACATCTTCAAGCCTCGAAATAAGCAAGCTAATGATACGTGCTTTATTTCTGTCGTTGGAAAGGAATTGCTTCTCAGTCATAGTCACCTGCATTAACTCGGTAAAGATGACCTCAGGAGTAGTGTGTCTTTTGCTTCGGCGGAGGCGCTCAGCATATTTGATGCTCTTGGTGGGCAGGTCTTCTGGGTAGCCATCGAACACCACAACTGTCGCACTTCGGAAGTAGTGTCTCTTTAGATATTCTACGTATTTGGTTAGCATTAACTGGAATGTTTCACCACTTTTCCATACAACCCTGTGGAGAAGAAATCCACCATCGATGACAAATGCTGCTTCTTCCGGGTTTATATCATTCAGTGGTGCGAAGAAGTCATGTAACACTGACTTGGGAGTCGTCCTCATTCCAGATGCATCGAACAGAGAGAGAGAGGATAGGGTGCCAGCTCATAGCGGAAGAATTCTTTAAGCTGTTCGTCAGATTTCTTGAGAAGTGCTATCCGGTGGAATATGGTTTCAGGGTTGACTGGTACATCCTCCCCATGAATGGTTACCTTAGATTTAAATCCCTGTATGCTCATCACTCTTTTCTTTCGGACAAACTTAATGTTGTCAAAGGTTTGACCAACTAGGGCGAGGATAGAAGAATTTCCCATTTGAAAGGCTCTGTGACAGTTGAGTCATCTCCGACGATTCCTGTGCTGATGGACATTACAAGTTTAGTAACAGGAAAAGGATCGTGGGATTGAAACCACTCAATGAACTTCTGAAGGTCTGCAAAATATTCTAGTAAAGCAAAAGCTGCTCTTCCTAATGGTGCATTTTAAATTAAAATCAGAGGTGACCTATATAAATATCTTTGTCTCCAAATTCGGTAAAAAGTAGTGTTCTGATTTTTTGGAGGTAACTTTCTGGACTACTACCTTAGGAATTACAAAAGATACAGTTTTCTCATTATTACACTGGCTTGTCAGGCAGAACATGTACACAAATGCAGAATAACAAGGTGTAAAAAGGCTTTGCCGTTTAATAAGGTATTTCCAAAGTTGACATTAAATTTCTTGTCACGGAATTAACCCCTGCCTTTGAACAAAAAAGTTAATTTACCGTTCAAACTTTACACCTGATTATGTTATTTTTCGAGTTCTGTGCATAAAACTGATCTAGAGACCTAGATTGGTAAATGTGAAGTACCTTACATGCATGCCAATGAAAGTACAAACTTAGCCGTACAGAAACGGGTGCTCCATTTCACTTTTAGTCTAATTAGACACAGAATTTATTCGTCTATGTCGTTTGTATGTACCACTTTATTGATAGATGGGTTAGTTTTAACGATATTACCAAAAACCAGATGTTAAAACGAAAATTTTTCATGAACATGTAAAATTGGTCCAATTTTGAAAAGCACTAGTATGGAAACGACTGCTCCCAAAAAAAATATGCGGATAGTCTCATTCAATGCAGAATTTCATGCCCTACAACTTTTAATTCTACTATGTTTTTGATATTGTGAGTCATTTACGAGATATATTCACAAAACTGTAAAATTATTTTGACAAGTAGGCTCAACCACATAAATCGTGTAAAAACAGTAAAATATGACGCGTTTCAAGGGTCAATGACCTATCATCAGATAATCTTTACAAGAATCTTAAAAATAAAATAAAAATAAATGGAAATTAAAAAAACTTAAAATATTGTCATGTAAAAAGTAAAGCAGTCAACCATCCGAAGATTGGTTTGAACACCAGTGCCTTACTAGGCATGGTCCTGTTTGGAGGTGGTATGCCGTTGCCTTCCTCCGACCTTCGAACTGACTTACCCAGCCAGTTATAGGGGGACCTACCGTTTAACGTAGGTTGCGAACCACGGTATTGTCATGTACAGACACCATTTACTAAACAGACACTTTACACATCATTACGAAATGTCGTATATATGATCTATGGAACAAGTATTAATCTACTCTACTCATACAAAAGATGAACAGGACCTTCAGCGAAGAGGACGAATACCCGGTTATACACTAGTCGAAGCTATCTACCATCCACAATATGGGATAGCCACGTATGTGAAGACAAGTTGAAATGCAGTGCAAGTAATTGGTTGTACAGAAGATGGCTACATTTATACAATAGCAATTCAGATAAATGATTTAAAAATTGTCAATTTGTAAAAGCCTGCGGCCGTGAACTGGGCTACTACAATACTTGATAAACACGCAGCTTGCCCTGCACAAACACCTCGGCTGGCTAAAAAAGGTGTGTCAGTGTACAGTTTTATGGCATATGAATAGAGAGCTGTAAAAAGGGAGATGCATTTATAAACTGCGTTTCCGGCTGCGCTACGTCGTTTCAAATGTTCAAATGTTTGTGTGTTTATTTATCGAGTGTGTTTACTTTTGGACCCATAACACCTATAAGACGCGGGTGCACGGGTGCAGCAATTTGGGCAGAAGAACTCCAAACGCCACAAAAAAAAAAAAAAAAAAAAAAAAAAAAAATTCAAATGTCTGTAAATCTATCGGACCATACTGCGTCGTCATCAGTCCGTAGCTTACAAACTACTTAAACCTAGGTAAACTAACCTAAGGACAACAGACACACCCATGCCCCAGGGAGGACTCGAACCTCGAACTCGAGACGCTTTAGACCGCTCGGCCACTCCACCGCGGCGCTACGTCGTTTGCTCAAGGGTGGGCAACCCAAAAAATCTCTACATTTACGCTCCAAACTATACTACAAATAACGTTGTTTACCAGTATGCCCTAAAATGAAATTAAAATGAATTTGGACATTACACTCGCCATACGTGTTGAGATATTGCAGCACAGGCTATAAGGAATAATGTATGTATTATTTATTGTAAATCATTAAGCACTTCACACAATTTTATATTTTTATTCGAATGTTGATTTAAAAAGTTTGTTTCTAAAGAAGGTATTGTATTTCATTTCATCCTTAAAAAGCAGTCTCATAGCACACTACTGAAAGATAGCTTATCTATCATAATGAAGCAACACGCGAGCGGAGCCGCGGGTTTCAGCTAGTTACATGATAATTCTGTTGACACAGTAATACGTTACACAAACACTAGGCATGATTTCTAATAGAACTGATTATCTCACTGATTCGCACATGTACTATCTCGATTTCAGAAAGCCACTGCTTGACTTCCGAAACTGTGGCGACTACTAGTACAGCGTGGCACCGCAGGGAGCGCTAAAGATGGCGTCACCGCCCCTCCACGTACAGTCTATGCCAGCTGAGCTGCAGTGACCGCTACGTCGACCCTCGCTAATGGCGGACGTTAATTAGCGCTGGCGGATCTGCGCGCGGTTCAGTTGGCTCATTCGCCGACTGGACGGCTGAACGGTTAAATGAACACTGCTGGCTGGCGCTGCTACAATTCATTACGGCCCAGAGTGGCTCTCCACAGCCCCAGCGTGCGCCGAGCCGCGCCGCTGTTGTGCTGTGTGAGGGCACTTTATAGCCTCTCCTCCAAATAAAAGTACGGTCGAAAAGTTTCGCACAACTGCTGGCTCTCCGCAATACCACGCAACAGAGGCTAAGCCAGGATTTCTGTCTGTTGCGGGTGTGTTGAGTAAAACGAAATAATATCATCATCATCATTAGAGACTGATTATGCCTTTCAGCGTTCAGTCTGGAGAACAGTACCTCTAATAAAATTCCTCCATAATCCCCTATTCAATGCTAACATTGATGCTTCGTCTGATGAAAGCTTTTTACTTCAAAATCATTCTGCACCAAATCTAAATACTTTCTTCTTAGTCTACCTCGACTCCTCTTACCCTCCACTGACGAGCTCATGAGTCTCTTAGGTAACCTAGTTTCTCCCATGCGTATAATATGACCCCACCATCTCAGTCTGTTCGCTCTAACTGCTTCATCTATGGTGTTCATTCCCAGCTTTTCTTTGATTTCCTCATCATGGACACCCTCCTGCCATTGTTCCCATCTATTGGTACCTGCAATCATTCTTGCTACTTTCATATCTGTAACCTCTATCTTATGAATAAGGTAACCTGTATCCACCCAATTTTCACTCCCATACAACAAAGGTAGTCGAAAGATAGAGCGGTGCACTGCTAACTTAGTCTTGGTACTTACTTCCTTCTTGCAGAAGAGAGTAGATCTTAGCTGAGCACTCACTGCATTAGCTTTGCTGCACCTCGATTCCAGTAATTTCGCTATGAGAAATCATCAAATAATAAATCAGTGTCCAGAGAATACAAGGTGTTACAAAAAGGTACGGCCAAACTTTCAAGAAACATTCCTTACACACAAAGAAAGAAAATATGTTACGTGGACATGTGTCCGGAAACGCTTAATTTCCATGTTAGAGCTCATTTTATTACTTCTCTTCAGATCACATTAATCATGGAATGGAAACACACAGCAACAAAACGTACCAGCGTGACTTCAAACACTTTGTTACAGGAAATGTTCAAAATGTCCTCCGTTAGCGAGGATACATGCATCCACCCTCCGTCGCATGGAATCCCTGATGCGCTGATGCAGCCCTGGAGAATGGCGTATTGTATTACAGCCGTCCACAATACGAGCACGAAGAATCTCTACATTTGGTACCGGGGTTGCGTAGACAAGAGCTTTCAAATGCCCCCATAAATGAAAGTCAAGAGGGTTGAGGTCAGGAGAGCGTGGAGACCATGGAATTGATCCGCCTCTACCAATCCATCGGTCACCGAATATGTTGTTGAGAAGCGTACGAACACGCCGACTGAAATGTGCAGGAGCTACATCGGCACGAACCACATGTTGTGTCGTACTTGTAAAGGCACATGTTCTAGAGTATCCCGTTCAAATCATTTTAACGTGTTCCAGTGAACGTAGGTGGAAGCACATGAGACGCAATCCAGACATCACCAACAATTCCTGCCCAATTCCTTCAATTGGGCCAACTGACGGTGAAGCGAGGAAGTACAGAACATACTAACGAAACAATTGGGTATTTTGACAATTGTCTGCAGGAATTATTTCAATTTACATTTAAAGAGAAATACTAAAATGAGCTCTAACATGGAAATTAAGCGTTTCCGGACACATGTCCATATAACATATTTTCTTTCTTTGTGGAAGGAATGTTTCCTGAAAGTTTGGCCCTACCTTTTTGTAACACCCTGTATATCGTCTCCACATATACCAAAGACTAGATGATCCAGTGAACTTCGTGTCACTTACATCAATATATAAACCATATTAATTTAAATCATATGAATTTAAGACCCAGTAACTTTACGAAGGCACCATCAGATAGTCTAAGTATCGGCTCGATAGTGGGCGGAAAGAGTGGGCAAATCACGCACACACATCCAGGATAATGTTCATGTCACATTGTAAGGTACCTGCTGTGGGAAGGTATACTTTTCATATTCAAATGTATTACGAATTTGAGACCAGTGTCAAGCTAGTCAGGCATGGGTCAGTTATCTTTGGTTACAGGCTTATTTTTCGATGGCAGTACTATCGATATTGGAGACGGTGATAGTATTGTTGCCGTGAAGTAGGGTTGTGATTATTGAGAGTGCAGACTTTGCTAGGCGCGCGGATGAGATTGCAGAAGCGTGGGGACCGTGGTTGTGTGCAGTTGTCGTTCCGGCGGGATAACTGAGGAGCTGATTATTTAAGATATGAAGACGAAAATGAACTGACGACGTTGGAGAAACGATCTTTTGAAGTTTTTATAAGGTAAGGTTTTTCATGAAATACTTGACATGTTTCTATGGCACACCTTCGCATTGTTAGACTGAACTGATGGTATCAATAACGGTCGGGAAAGATCTTGCTGTTAGCTTGTGTTCTCACGATTCATGCTAGGGACCCCTTTCTGTGTTAGGAAAAGTATTTATTGTAATAGTTTAGTTATGAGATTGCGTTTTTTATAGGAATTTCATGGGTAGTGTTCTTGAAATATGGTTTTGTTGTAACATTGTTTGTGTAAATCGAGTATGATTTATTAACAGTAAATAAACGTTTATCTTTGTTTAAAAGTAATTTTGTAGGCAGATTACATATCTGAATTATATTTTTCTCTGAAAGATTTTAAAATCCAAAACATGACATTATTAGTAATTTTCAAGAAGTTACATCAGTTAGAAAATAAACCAGATATTTCATTTTTAATAATTAGTTCGAGTTTCTTAAACAGATTACCAGTTTATCCCTCCGCACATTTTTATTAAAAGTGCCATAGATGTTTTCTGTAGTTAGTTTTCCAGTAGTTAGTACAGCAGGAAGCAGTTTGGTGATGGTAAAAAAAAAAAAAAAAAAAAAAAAAAAAAAAAAAAAAAAAAAAAAAAAAAGTGAAAGTAAGAAAGAATCAATTTTTGTCAAGCTTACAGTTTGTTTGATTTACAAATTTCAGGGTTGGACAATTCATACAGTGTTCAGGTAAACAAGTGTTTGCACAGAGTCAGATTGCATTGATAAATATTGTGTTCGTTACATTCCGTTAAAGATTGTTAGTTCAGTCAGAAACAAGTTTGTAGAGCCAGAATTATTAACACAGTCATTTTTATTATCAGTAATTTTCAGACAGTTAACTTTGTTATGACATTTTCATACAGAAACAATTAGCTGTTTGTGTCTCATTATAATAAACATTACGCAGTCAGATAGGCTTTGCAATACCTTTACATTCACATATAATACATTTAAAAATACGTAATCAGATTAACATAACGTTGTGCAAAGGCATTCAGGTAGAACAAGTTAAACACATTCAGTTACATTTCATTCAAGTAGCGTCAGTCAGTTACATTTCTTAGATCATATGGTAAAACACATAACTTTCTCAGCAGACATAAAATTTGTAAGAGAGAAGGACAAGCAAGAAACTTTCAACATTTGTGGAAGGTCAGGGAAGCTTTAAACAGTGATAAAATATGGAAAAATTGCAAGGAAAATTTAGATTTAAAACAGGTAAAATAATGGCTTGGTTGTTGTGTTGAGTAGTTTCAGAAATAAACTTTGAAAGAGTAAAGTTCGTTTTACACGATATGAACCCGTATATGAACTGTCAAAGATAAAAATCAACTGCTGTTCGTTAATCTCGCTAAAATTCGAGAACGTCTGAACCGATTGGGCTATATATCTTCTTAACTTCTTATCTATTTTAACTATTTTTCAGAACTTACAATTATTTTTTTAATGGATTGTCCCTTTTGTAAAAAGTGAATAGAACGGCAGAAAAACAGAAGTACCTGTCCTAGTTGCACAAAAAAATTGTTAAGATGCGACGCATTTTTAACAATAACCGCTGATACCTTCAAATTTTGCATCAAATACGGTCACAATCTGAGCCGAATAATACAAATTAATAGGGATAAGGAACAAAAAAATCGAGTGAAACAACTACTGTTATTAAAACCGAAGTATATCTCAACAATGTCACCATCATCATCTGAGGAAATAACATTTTCGGAACTTAATGTAACTGCCGAAGAACTAAGGATTTGTGTGAGATAGAAAAAAGTCTGGAGCACAACATCGGCAATATTCTGGTTCAACCATACTTGGCCGAGTGACCGAGACCTCCCGCCATGCCGTCAAGTCCTGGCGAGACGAGTCAAGACATCATCAGCAAGACGGGCTCGCCTGTGATGTTTGATTAATTATTATTAATACGTTGCCCAGTCAAGTATCAATTGCGGAAATTTGTGAAAATATGTTCCTTGCCGTAAAGAGTGATTAATATAGTCTACAATAAAAATATTTGAATTGTATCAAAATCAATTTTATTTCACACATATATGTATTAGTAACAACATATATACCCAAATGCACACATATACACATTAAGTAATTTATATATTACATGGTTTAAATTTTGTTTGGTTATTAAATAAATATTGATATCAATTAAAAGTTAAGACATTTTTCTCTGCATTAAATAAAACACAGTTATCTTCATCCTCATATTGGCCAAAAGACGTTAGCGCGTGAGGTAGCTCGTCGCACATTGACTTCGACGACCTGTGTTATGCCTTCTTCTCCTCGGCATTGTAAACAGTATCAAACAATAATGTTTTCTTGCACTAATGGTCTAATAGTAACTATAATGGTCAAAGAATGACAAATTAAGTTTAATTTTCTTTTTGGCGTTAGTTTCAAGGCACTTTGCAATGGCACTGTATTCAGTGTGCAATTTGCAAATATTTACTATATGTGTAACCTTTGACAATGACTTTTACTGTTCATTTACGGGTTCAAATAGTGTAAATCTAGCTTTACACTTTCAAACTATATTTCTGAACTCACCCAAAACAACAATCTAGTGTCAGAATGACAAATAAAGTTAAAATTTTCTTTTTGTTTTTGGCGTAATGGATGTGTATTAAACACGCTGTAGGTGCATGGTATTCCTTGTGTTGAATCAAATTACGTAGACGTGGCAACTAATAAAAGCATTTTCTAAGATACGGTAAAGTTAAGAAATCAAAGAGTAAATAGCTTTTACAGAGAGTAATTATTGTTCGATATTTCGCTTTATATACTTCAAATCATATCTTGAATTACACACTTTCTAAAGTATCTCCAGACCAGACTTTATCACAATAGATTCAATGGTTTATATAACGATATATAGCCAAAACGGTTCAGCCGTTCTCCAGTTATAGCAAGACTAACCATCAGCAATTGATTTTTATCTTTGACATTTCATATGGGTTCAGATCGTGTAAAGCGAACTTTACTCTTTCAAAGTTAATGCACCCAACACAACAACCAAGTCATTATTTTACATGTCTGAAATCTAAATTTTTCTCGCAATTTTTCCATATTTTATTACCGTTTAAACCTTCCCTGAATTTCGACGAATGTGACATGAACATTACTCTGGACGTGTGTGGGGGATTTGCCCACTCTTTCCGCCCACTATCGAGCCGATACTTAGACTATCTCATGGTGCCTTTATGAAGCTACTGGATTTCAAATACATATGATTTAAATTAATGTGGTTTATGTTAAGAGGTAAGTGATACGAAGTTCACCGTGTCATCTAGTCGACCCGGCAACGCTTCACAATTGCTAATATGTATGTACTACGTTTTCCACAAATTTTCCTATTTTATGGCCAACTATTCCAAACTTCAATTTCGCGACTCTTGGTGTTTTTTTAACCTCAGAATTTTTTTATTATTTATTTATTTATTAATTTTTTTGACCATAAGGAACTAAAAATTTTTTTCATCCCTCTCCGTCGTGAGAATAGTCAGTTATGGTGCTGAATTCAATGAAAAACACATTGAAAAACGCACTTTCAGTTGCCGCGGTGCAGTAACCGAGCGATCTAAAGCGTCTCGCTGCGGAGCGCGCGGTTGCTCGCCGTGGATGTTCGAGTCCTCCCTGGAGCATGGGTGTGTGTGTCGTCCTTAGGTTAGTTTATATAGGTTTAAGTAGTTTGTAAGCTACGTACTGTTGACCACGCAGTTTCGTCCGATAGATGTTCAGACATTTGAACATTTTTCACTTTCAGTTTTCCGCTGTTGTGAGTTTTCCCGGGCGGCGCGGCGCGAAGTTTAGGTGCGACGGCAGCCCCTTTGCCCCCTCGCACCCGCCCTTCCCTTACGAGTCGCCTGCGGCTGCCCGCTACCCCTCCCCTAACAGTTTCCTTATCGTCCATCGCCGCCACAGCTGGGCTCATCCCACTGTACGCTGCTGTGCATCTGCCAATACACTCACACGGCACGGACCATCCAACTCCCCCCAAGAGAAGAACAACTCTAGTACGCGTTGCTCGGGTTATGTTTCGGCGCGGTCCATATGCCGCGAAAGACGTTGTTGCCGTTGTTATCTTCAGTCCGCAGACTGGTTTGATGCAGCTCTCCGCCCTACCCTGTCCTGAACGAGCCTCTTCATCTCCTAATAAGAACCTGCCTACAGTATTCGTTTCGTCGTTTACCTTTGCGATATTTCCATTACACGCTTCCCTCCAATACTGAATTTATAACTCCTTCTACATCTACATGCGACACTCTGCAAATCACACTTAAGTGCCTGGCAGAGGGTTCATCGAACCACCTTTATACTATTTATCTCCCATTCCATTCTCGAATGGCGCGTGAGAAGAAAAAACACCTCAATCTCTCTGCTCTAGCTCTGATTTCTCGTATTTTATTCTGATGATCATTTCTACCTATGTAAGTGGGAGTCAGCAAAATATTTTCGCATTCGGCGGAGAATGTTGGCGATTGTAGTTTCGTAAGTAGCCCACGCCGCAGCGAAAAGCGCCGTTGTTGTAATGATTCCCATCCCAGATTCTGTATCATTTCCGTAACGCTGTGTCCCCTGTATCGTGACAATACGAAAAGAGCTGCCTTTTTTTCGACTTTTTCGATGTCCTCCGTCAAATCCACCTGATAAGCATCCCACAGTGGGCAGCAATACTCCAAAAATGGACGGACAAGTGTAATGTATCCAGTTTCTTTTGTAGTTCTGTTGCAACTTTGAAAGGTTCTGCCAATAAAACGCAGTCTCTGGTTCGCCTTTCCCACGACATTATCTACGTGTTCTCCAATTAAAGTCTGAAGTAAAAGTAATTCCTAGGTATTTTGTGGAGTTTACGGCCTTCACTTTTGATTGATTCATCTTGAAAACAAAGTTTAATGGATTTCTTTTCGTACTCATGTGGACGACTTCACACTTCTCATTATTTAGAGTCAATTGCCAATTTTTACACCATACTGATATCTTATTCAGATCGTTCTGCAGTTGGTTTTGATCTTCAGATGATTTTATTAGACGGTAAATGACGGCGTCATCTGCAAACAACCTAAGAGAGCTACTTAGATTTTCCCCTAAATCGTTTATGTAAATAAGGAACAGCATAGGACCAATAACACTACCCTGTGGAACGCCCGATATCACTTCTGTTTTAGTCGATGCCTTACCATCGATTACTACGAAGTGTGTCCTCTCTTGCAGGAAATCCCCTATCCAGTCGCAAATTTGGGGCGATATACCATAACCACGCAATTTGATTAAAAGCCGTTTGTGGGATACGGTGTCAAAAGCCTTCTGGAAATCAAGAAATACGGAATCGATTTGTGAACCCTTGTCGATAGCACCCATCACTTGGTGTGAATAAAGAGCTAGTTGTGTTTCGCTTGAACGATATTTTCTAAATCCGTGTTGACCCTGGGTCAATAGATCGTTCTGTTCGAGATAATTCATAATATTTGAATACAGGATATGTTCCAAAACCCTGCTGCAAATTGACGTCAATGAAATAGGCCTGTAGTTTAGTGGGTTACTCCTACTGCCTTTCTTGAATATAGGTGTGACCTGTGCAACATTCCAATCTTTTGGTACAGATCCTTCTATGAGAGGGCGGTTGTATATGGCTGTTAAGTAAGGAGCTTTGCCTCAGCATAATCAGATAGAAATCTAAAGGGTATACAATCCGAACCGGTAGACTTGTTCTTGTTAAGTAATTTTAGTTGCTGTACTACTCCGACGTTCAGTACCTCTTCATTAGTTTCGCAATCTACGCACCTAATCTTCAGCATTCTTCGTTAGCACCACATTTCAAAACCTTCTGTCCTCCCATGAACCACAGATTGCCGAGGTGGGGTGGCTTGCGTGCCTCAACGATGCAGATAGCCGTACCGTAGGTGCAACCACAGCGGAGGGGTATCTGTGGAGAGGCCAGACAAACGTGTGGTTCCTGAAGAGGGGCAGCAGCCTTTTCAGTAGTTACAGGGGTAACAATCTGGATGATTGACTGAGCTGGCCTTGTAACATCAGCTAATGTGGCTTTGCCACATAGCTACTGCGAACGGCTGAAAGCAAGGGGAAACTACAGCGGTTACCTTTCCCGAGGACATGCAACTCTACTGTATGAACATATGATGATGGCATCCTCTCGGGTAAAATATTCCGGAGGTAAAATAGTCCCCCATTCGGATCTCCGGGCGGGGACTACTCAGGAGGATGTTGTCATCAGGAAAGACAATACTGGCATTCTACGGGTCGGAGCGTGGAATGTTAGATCCCTTAATTGAGTAGGAAAATTAGAAAATTTAAAAAGGGAAATCGATAGGTTGAAGTTAGATATAGTGGGGATTAGTGAAGTTCGGTGGCAGGATGAACAGAATTTCTGGTCAGGTGAGTACAGGATTATAAATACAAAATCAATTAGGGGTATCACAGGAGTAGGACTGATAATGAATAAGAAAATAGGAATGCGGGTAAACTACTATGAGCAGCACAGTGATCGCATTATCATTGTCAAGATAGATACGAAGCCAACACCGACAACAGTAGTGCAGGTTTATATGCCAACTAGCTCTGCCGATGATGAGGAGATCGAAGAAATATATGAGGAGCTAAAGGAAATTATTCAGACAATTAAGGGAGAGGAAAACTTAATTGTTATGGGAGACTGGAATTCGGTAGTAGGACAAGGAAGGGAAGGGAAGATAGTAGGTGAATATGGTTTGGGCAAAAGGAATGAAAGAGGAAGCCGCCTGGTAGAATTTTGCACAGAACACAATTTAGTTATAACAAACACCTGGTTCAAGAATCACAAAAGAAAGTTGTATACGTGGAAGAGACCAGGAGACACCGGGAGATACCAGATAGATTTTATAATGGTAAGACATAGATTTCGGAACCAGGTTCTACAGTGTAAGACATACCCAGGGGCAGATATAGACTCTGACCATAACTTGTTGGTTATGAACTGTAGGATGAAACTAAAGAAACTACAAAAAGGTAGGAAAATAAGGAGATGGAACCTGGATAAATTGAAGGAACCTGAAGTTCTTAAGAATTTCAGAGGGAGCTTTAGGCAACAATTGACAGAGATGAAATAGTGAAGGTAGCAGAGGACAAAATAGGTAGGAAGGCAAGACCTACAAAAAATCCTTGGATATCACAGGAGATACTAAATTTAATCGATGAAAGGAGAAAATTTAAAATGCAGTAAATGAAACAGGCAAAATGGAGTACAGACGACTAAGAAATGAGATTGACAGGAAGTGCAAAATGGCTAAGCAGGAGTGGCTAGAAGGGAAATGCAAGGATGTAGAAGAATGTGTAAATAGGGGAAAAATAGATACAGCCTACAGGAAAATAAAAGAAACATTTGGATATAAGAAAAACAGCTCTTTGAATATCAAGAACACTGATGGAAAACCAGTTCTCAGCAAAGAAGGGAAAGCTGAAAGGTGGAAAGAGTATATAGAGGGGCTCTACAAAGGAAATGAAGTTCGAGACAATATTGTAGGAAGGGAAGAGGATGTAGATGAAGATGAAATAGGAGATACTGTACTGAGAGAAGAATTTGACAGAGCCCTGGAAGACCCAAGTCGAAACAAGGCCCCTGGAGTAGATGATATTCCCTCAGAGCTACTGAAGTCTCTGGGAGAACCAGCCATGACAAAATTGTTTCACCTGGTGTGTAAGATGTATGAGACAGGCGAAGTACCCTCAGACTTTAAGAAAAATGTAATAATCCCCAATCCAAAGAAAGCAGGTGCAGACAGGTGTGAAAACTACAGAACCATCAGTTTAATAAGTCATGGTTTAAAATATTAACACGAATTATATACAGAAGGCTGGAAAAGCTGGTAGAAGCCGACCTCGGGGAACATCAGTTTGGGTTCAGGAGAAATGTAGGAACACGGGAGGCATTACTCACTTTACGGCTTATCCTAGAAGATAGATTGAGAAAAAGCAAACCTACATATCAAGCTTTTGTACATTTGGAGAAGGCTTTTGACAATGTTGATTGGAATAAACTCTTTCAAGTTCTGAAGCAAGCAGGAATAAAATATTGGGAACGAAAGGTTATTTACAACTTGTACAAAAACCAGACAGCGGTTGTCAGAGTTGAAGGGCATGAAAGGGATGCAGTGGTTGGAAAGGGAGTAAGACAGGGTTGTAGTCTTTCTCCATTGTTGTTCAATTTGTACATTGAGCAAGCTATAAAGAAAACCAAGGAGAAATTTGGAGAAGGAATTAAAGTTCAGGATGAAGAATGAAAAACATTGCGTTTTGCCGACGACGTAGTAATTCTGTCAGATACAGCAAAGGACCTGGAAGAGCAATTGAACGGAATGGACAGTGTGCTGAAAGGTGCATATAAGCTGAACATTAACAAGAGCAAAACTAGGGTAATGGAGTGCAGTCTAAGAAAATCAGGCGATACTGAAGGAATTAGATTAGCTAACGAAACAATAAAGGAGGTAGATGAATTTTGTTACTTGGGCAGTAAAATAACAAATGATGGTCGCAGTACAGAGGATATAAAATGCAGAATGGCAATGGGTAGAAAAGCGTTCTTGAAAAAGAGAGATTTGTTAACATCGAATATTTATATACGCCTAAGGAAGTCCTTAAGTCCTTTCTGAAGGCATTTGTATGGAGTGTTGCCTTGTATGGGAGTGAGACATGGACGATAAACAGTGCGGACAGGATGAGGATTGAGGCTTTTGAAATGTGGTGCTACAGAAGAATGCTGAAGATTAGGTGGGTGGATCGCGTAACTAATGAGGAGGTACTGAACAGAATTGGGGAGAAAAGAAATTTCTGGCACACCTTGACTAAAAGAAGGGATAGATTGGTAGGACACATTCTTAGACATCAAGGAATGGTGAATTTAGCGTTGGAGGGAAGTGTGTGGGGTAAAAATCGCAGAGGAAGACCAAGAGATGGATACAGTAAGCAGATTCAGACAGATGTAGGTTGCCGTTCTTATGTAGAGATGAAGAGGCTTGCTCAGGATAGGGTATTGTAGAGAGCTGCATCAAACCAGTCTCCGGACTGAAGACCACAACAAAACAACTATCCTCTTCCCGTCTGAACTATTTATCGTCCATGTTGCACTTGGTTTGAAGGCAACATTCCAATTTAATTTATTAATATAATAAAAAATTATTAACATAACAAAATAAGAAAGACCTAGCAATATTAACTAATATTTAACACATGACATAAAACTGCTATTCCTCAAGCCTTGAAATAGTGGGGTTCAAGTTTTAACAAAATGATAGTCTAACGACATTAAATGAATTATAACTTTACAGAAATATACAAAAATATATGGAAGACGACAGACGATCGTCTTTCACAGTCGGTTACGTAATCCTCAGTACTACCGTTGCACGGTCAGTGTTCACTGGCCAGTCCTGGGTATAAGTACAGCTGGGTGGCTGGTTCCCCTTGAGAGCTGTTCGGGTCGCTCGCTTTACAGCCGCTCCCTGCCCGGGAACGCACGCCAGGGCCGCGGCTGGCGGGGCGCCCTGCGGTCAGGGGCCTGACCACTGACTCCTGACTCCTGACTCCTGACCGCTGGCAGCTGACAGCTGACAGCTGACAGCGCGGCTCGACGGGTACGCCAGGCGGCTGCGTCTCGCCGATGCCGTACTGCCGCCCCAGCTACTATACAGTTGAGATAGGCAAAACGGTTCTTCTTCAGGAATCAAGTCTTGCGATTCAATTCCACATTGTGAATCGATTCCTATGATTCTTTCTTGTCTGTGATGGCACGATGTTACAGAATGACAAAACAGTCTACTTCCTACTTACAGATGGCAGTACATGTCTGTAAATGTTATGGAGTTTAGAGTATAACCTTGTCAATCGATTTTCACGATTCGCTCACGATTCTTTCTGGTCCACGGTGGTATCATTCTTACAAAATGCCAAAACCGACAGCACATGGATGTCTGATTTTGCATTTTTTATGTGTGTGTTACGTAAAGTTAAGACCTCAAAAAGGTAATCGGCCAAAGCCGTTCGATGTAACTCTCAAAAATTCTCGAGAAAATATACTTTGACGTCCTGCAAGCGCATAAAAATACATATTATGGCACAAAGTACTTAATTTGTTTGTGTAGCTCAAATATAAAGACCTAAAGCCACGCTGGGATGTCCGAGCGCTCTAAGGCGCCTTGCTGTGGAGCGCGCGGCTTGTTCTCCATCGGAGGTTCGAGTCCTTCCTGGGGAATAGGCGTGGTTTTGTGTGTGTGTGTGTTGTCCTTAGGTTAGTTTAAATTAGTGTTAGTTTGTAAACTAGGCGCTGATAACGTAAAAATTTAAAAAATGCTAGCGTTGTAGATTCTCAGAGTAGTTAACGTAGATCAGATAGCTCGAATCCTGCTGCAACCTTATACTTTTTTCGTTCTATTCGAATACTTCGGTCATTTAAATATAAATTTCATTACATGTATGATAATTAACTCGTATTTATTCCTTATAATAATACGTATTATGTAAAATCGCATATTTTCAGGAAACACGTTTGTATAGATAAACTAAAAGATCCGTCTCTGAATAGTGAATTTGGTTCGAGATTACGAAATTCGCGGTTTTATATAAAAATGTTTTTAAATAAATTCGTGTTCTTTCAGGGGAAAAAAATAAGAACATAAATTTAAAAACAAAAAATTGCGAGATGGCGTTACAAAAACATGTAAAATCGTTTTTGTATAAAAAGAATATTGTTGTAAAACTGAGTTTTTACGTAAAAATCAGCTAATTAGATGAATTCAACAAAATAACATATCTAAATAGAAAATATGATCCGAATCGTTAGAGCCTTTTCCGGGATATGCGAAATATAAATCTGCAAAAAATGCTCGTTAACATATATTACATGTAAACTGTATAAAGGACGTGTGTGTGTGTTGAACTGAATCAGGAACTGATAACATGTACGTAATTTTTCATCATACTTTCATTTCTTAATTTTAATCATGTGTATTGGCAGCTGTATATTCGCATCGTTTCGGTCCAGTCATTAGTGCCGCGGTGGAACAACCACCTCTGGCCGTAATAACGGCCTTGATACGCCTGGGCATTGGGTCAAACAGAGCTTGGATGGCGTGTACAGGTACAGATGACCATGCAGCTTCAACCCGATACCACAATTCATCAAGAGTAAGGACTGGCATGTTGTCACGAGCCAGTTGCTCGGCCACCATTGACCTGCTGAGAGATCTGGAGAATGTGCTGGCCAGATTTAGTTTTCGTTGAAATAAGTAAATCTGGTGGTTAATAAATAATGTAAGGGGCCGAAAATTGGTGCCACCTTACAGCCTTAACATGCTCAGGTAGTCGAGGGCTATTGAAGGTGAGCATGAAGGACTCAGATGGGACGATTTTTCCATTCACCCTTTTCTTCATATTCTGCACATCGACTATACCTTCTGCAGTCCATTCTTCCTTCAGTTCATCCACTGGAATATCAATCAGATCTCTACAGGAGACTACGCCCTTGCTATAATTAAGAGTACTGTGTAGCTCTGTTTCGATTGGATATTCCACAAGACTCTTTGCTGCTTGTAGTTTGGACGCCTGTTGGGAAGTTGATGTTTCCACCAACAGGGTGCCATTCCGCAACCGCTTTACTGACTTCAAGGTACCAACAATTCCTTTGAGACCTTTGTTGATATAGAACGGCGATACCTTCTCAAACGACCCTTCCTTTCTCTTCACGACAAGAAACACATTCTGGTTAACAGCCTGTGTTCTGTTACTCTGAACAATTTTTTTTTTTTTGGAAGAACCTAAATCCAGAGGACTGGGTATCCGAGTCCTCTTTTTTGACTGGGTGTTGGTACCCTCCAGTGGTACACCCATCCCACTGGAAGGTTCATGGGATAAATTAGAAGTTTGCATCTCGGTTCCACGAGTAGCTAGGGAAGTACGTGTCGGCCTAGACAGAGCCACGCATGCCTAGGTAAGCCTTATACGCGCGGCAGTATCCCCAGAGGTTGCTCGCTAGCGACTGTTCCTCTTCAACAGCCATGCATCCCATCAGCACGAAGCACACCTTGGGATTGAAGTTTTTTTTTTTTTATAGAGGTTTGTACCATCCTCGCGACCCGGGTGGTCAAGCCAAGATCCCCATTCCCCGGTACACACAACGTTCCACCGTCGCGCCACACGGTGGTCGCTGAAGCATGCCCAGAGATTACAGTGTCTAGGAGACTGGCAGCGCTTACCAGTCCCCAGCTCAGGACCCCGGGTTCGCCAAGCCCGTACTCAGCACATTAATGCTGAGCCCCTGAAGGGTACCCACCCAAATAGAACGAGGGAAAAATGAATGTCTATATGCTTAAGTACAAGCCATAAATTCTCTTATCTTGTGATTGTCATCTTTACGCGAAATGTAAGTAGGCAGCGGAAAGGCCTTCAAATTCCGACCTTCTAAATTTCTCGAAAAGAATGTCGTCTTTCCTCCAGCGATCCCCATTTGAGTTCCCGGAGCATTTCTGTGATAATCATTTGTCGAACCTATCAGTAACGAACCTAGCTACTCGCCTCTAAACGGTTTCCATATCTTCCTTCAAACAGATCTGCGTGGGTCCCAAACACTTGAGCAATACTCAAGACCTGGTCGTACGCGGTCTGCTTTACAGATGAAGTACATCTTCCGAAAATTCTCCCAAGAAACCGAAGTTGGCTGTCCGCCTTACTCAAAATGTTCAGATGTTTGTAAAGCTTATGGAACTTAACTGTGGGGTCATCAGTCCCTAAACTTAGAATTTACTTATGAACTAACGTATACTTAATACAGCACAAACATCCTTGCTCGTGGGAGGATTCGAACCTCCGACGCGGGACGTCGCGCGATCCGGAACGTGGCTCTCCAGACCGCTCGGCTACTCCCGCGTGGCCCGCCTTACTCATAACTGTCCTTATATGTACATTCAACTTCATATCGCTCTGCACTGTTACGTCCAGATATGTGAACGACGCGACTGCATCAAGAAGCCCACCACTAATGCTCTTTTCGAACATTATGGGATTGCTTTTCCTACTCATGTGCATCACGTTACATTTTTCTACATTTATAAAACCACACACACACACACACACACACACACACACACACACACACACACACACACACACACATGACCCTACACACACACACAATCATCGTTAGTCAAATTGAAATCATAGTTATAAACACACATACAATACAGTCAGAACATTACGCACAGTTTGCTGGCAGATGCATATTTTGCCAGAAACAAAAGATGAACACATTTCACAATGCTGCCCAAAGAACTTACAAGCAAGGTAACACGCAGACAGACGATAAAAACGAAAGACAAACGCATGCCGCCAAGCTAAAGAAATGGCGAGCTTTTGGAAACCTTCGTAAACAAGTTTAATTGAAACTAGAGTGACGGCGTAAGTGGCAAAGTCAGTGCTACAAAAAACACATGAAGAGGGCAACACAAAAATGTGAGTAATTTCAATCATCATTCACATCATTAGAGACTGATTACGCCTTTCAGCGTTCAGTCTGGAGCATAGTACCTCTAATAAAATTACTCCATGATCCCGTATTGAATGCTAACATTGATGCCTTGTTTGATGTTACGCCTTTTATTTCAAAATCATTCTGCACCGAATCTAACTACTTTCTTCTTGGTCTACCTCGACTCCTCTTACCCTCCGCTGCCGAGCTCATGAGTCGCTTAGGTAACCTTGCTTCTCCCATGCATGTAACATGACCCCACCATCTCAGGTTGTTCGCTCTAACTGTTTCGTCTATGGTGTTCATTCCTAGTTTTTCTTTGATTCCCTCATTATGAACACCCTCCTGACATTGTTCCCATCTATTAGTACCTGCAATCATTCTTGCTACTTTCATATCTATAACCTCTCTCTTATGAATAAGGTAACCTGTATCCATCCAACTTTCGCTCCCATACAACAAAGTTGGTCGAAAGATAGAGCGGTGCACTGCTAACTTAGTCTTGGTACTTACTTCCTTCTTGCAGAAGAGAGTAGATCTTAGCTGAGCACTCACTGCATTAGCTTTGCTGCACTTTGATTCCATTTCTTTCGCTAGTTTGCCATCCTGTGAGAAAATGCAGCTCAGGTACTTGAAGCTGTCTACCTGTTCTAACTTTGTTCCTCCTATTTGGCACTCAATTTGTTTAAATCTCTTTCCCACAGACATTACTTTCGTTTTGGAGATGCTGATCTTCATATCATAAGCCTTGCACTTCTTATCGAGCTCTGAAATATTTATTTGCAACCTTTCAATCGAATCGGCCATTACTACTAAGTCATCCGCATATGCGAGACTGCTTATTTTGTTTTCACCGATTTTATTGCCGCCCTGCCAGTCTACTGTTTTCAACATATGATCCATACCTAGTATGAACAACAGAGGTGACAGGTTACAGCCTTGTCTTATCCCTGAAACTACCCTGAACCATGAGCTTAATTTGCCATTTACTCTAACTGCGGCCTGACAGTCTACGTAAAGCCCTTTAACTGCCTGTAGATGTTTGCCTCCTATACCATAATCTTCAAGAACTGACAGTAGCTTCCTCCAATAGTTAATTTTATTCAGAATAAAATAAACCGGTAGCATGAGAACTGTTCATGCTCGAATTTAATAAAAACGACACAAACATGTAAGACAAAAACCATTTTTTTTCTGTACATTTGACTACTGTAGATGCTTTGCAATAAAGCGAAACGCGTCTCGTCTGAATCAGACTTGTATAGTTGCAAAAGACGGTAACCGAACCTATATAATTTGTATAGCTGCAACTGCGTCGGAGGCCAAAAACAAAGAAGACTCACGTATTTACTAAATTAGTAACAGCCGACATTTGGCGATAGGAGAGTGATCTTATAAGGTTAGAATGAAACACTTCTTAAAGAAGAGTAGCCTAGATCACATTTAAAGCAAAATTACTTTATTTCACTACTATTTTCGGCAATACTTGTTGCCATTATCAAGTGACAGGCCTACATTAAAAACTACTGCACCGACTTTAATGCTTATTAGAACTGGAAAATTTGTTAGACTTAACAGATGTAGGATGTTCGGTGATCCTTACATACCTAGACTTTAAGTAAATGGTACCGTTCAGTTAGACCTTGTCAGCGATATGGTGCTCTAGTTATATACGTATGCGAAAAAGATTGGAAATTAAGTGCACTTAAACCTTCAGATCGTAAAGATTTAAAGATGTATTTTATATTGTTATGCTTTAGTTCTCAGCCCTTTGGCGACAGCACTGTTCCCTGACTCTCCAAATACGCGCTACACAATTGCAGATGTTTTGTTTAATTTTCTAAATTGTAAGCTGTAATAGAAAATGGCATACTTTGGCTTTATGTACACTCATCTCTCTTGCTACGTTCATCCCCCTATCCACCCCCCACCTTACACCTTAGACATCTGATAATACTAATTGGTATTAGATTGTGTGTAATAGCTCATACGTTAAGGTTGAACACTAGTCTTTCTGAACTTTAAGTTGTAACAGAAACTGATATACTTTGGCCTCATGTCTATCTATGCCTCATGCTATGTTTACCGCCCACTAAAACCTTGGGCTACTGAATGGGTGTTTCAGCTGTAGTTTATATAATAAAAAACTGTATTTGTACGTGACTTTATATTAGGTATAATAGTAAAATGTTAATTTATCAACACCTAGATGTGATTAATAACTGTTGGTGTTGCGCTTCAGTGTCGTCAACCTGTACCTTGTGCAATTGGCACGCTTCACCTAGGCATTAGGCAACTGAATTTTTCCTGTATATTGTATATCTGTTTGATGTAAAAAAAAAATTATGTATTCCTGTGAGTAACTTAGTGTCAGTAAAACTATAAATAATAAATTAGGTCATGCAAATACCTTCATCTTGTGTACCAACTGATGATATTTCGTAAATTGTAATGTACCTATTATCAGTGTGCATGTGCAATTTGCCTGGCCCTATTATTCTATGAATCTCGATGTATAATTTTTTTTAAATTAAAAAAAAATACTTTATTACTTATGTATCGTATATATGTTTTGGTTGTGTCATTACGTTACTATTCTTGTTTTCGGGTGACACTTATTCCACCTACTGGCAGCATGTACAACTATGTAACCATTTATTTTGACATTGCCTGTATTGAATGATCGAATGTTGTATTGAAATTTTGTGATGTGCTTTTTAGCTTTGACACCACTGTTAGGCAACACGTTATTATTATTATTATTTTTTCGTGCGCTTCTAGCCACGATTGTCTGACATCTTATATGTTTTATTGCTATTGGTCGGACATTTGGTAAACCACGATTCGAGAAGTCTTTTCGTGCACATGTGCACTGTAGTTTTTAATGTAGGCCTGTCACTTGATAGTGGCAACAAGTATTGCCAAAACTAGTAGTGAAATAAAGTAATTTTGCTTTAAATGTGATCTAGGCTACTGTTCTTTAAGTAGCTTTTCATTCTATTTACTAAATGTTTGTGGAGCTTTTGACTAAGGCGGGAGGTGGGTACTAGCCCGGTATTCCCCAGACTTCATCAGTGCTGTTGTAGGCAACAGGTCGCTGAGGACCAGGTGGCACTGAAGAAAGACCTTTGTGTAATCTGCGAGAGTTCTGTAGGGCGCGCCCAACTCGTGCCACGTCGATACAGAGCAGATTGGCGGCTTCGTGTGGCAGACCGCCTCCTGGGGTCGTATTCTGTATCTTTTCCGCGCCCCAAAGTTCGGTTCGGTCAGAGAGCGCACCGAGGGGTCGAGTTATCGAAGCAGCTCCGTTAGTTCATTCTGTATGCCTTTCGGTGGCGTTGCGGTCCGTCTTCGTGGACACCGAAGCTCATGGTGGCGCTGTTGCCAGATCTGCTCGCATCTGCCAATCAGAAGTGCCTGCGCATGCTCACTGCTGGTGACATTAAAGACATTACCGAGACGCGTATATTTTTTTTTTTTTTTTTTTAGTTATTGCAATAGAGTTTACAGAAGTGCTATTTCGTTATATTAAACTCTAGAACGCTAGCAATTTTAACGAAATATTCTGTAGACAGCCTTGAAAATTAACTTTTTAAAGTTACTTATTACTTAAAAACAACAGATGTATCATTATCAGAATTTGAAACGACACAGCATTGCTAAAATTAATAATTATCTTCGCAATCCAAGCCCACCGATCTAACCAAACGGCCTCATCGAAACCTCAGCGGCTTTCGGTGCAGCGCTCGAAATTTCGGTGGCCATTTCGGGCGGTAGCAGGCCGCAGAAGCGTACAGAATAACCATTTTCGCTACCGAACCGAAATTGACGTCACCACCGAGAAAAACACACTGAACCGAACGGTACGAAAGATACAGAATAGGGCCCCTGGCCAGGGTCTGCAAGACGGCGGACGTGGCGCGGCCGTCAGGGGCGGCGTTTACCTCATCCATTATGGCAGATAATCGAGGCGGCTGATTGCGCCGGCCTCCTGCAGTGTCGCCCTCTGTTCAGTGGGCGCATACCGTGCTCCTTGCCCCACGCCTCCGCTGCTTACCAAACCTGCTGCGCCTCGTGAGTAATTCCTGTGCCGCCTCTGTGTGGTTCTGATGTGCTCCGAGGGGGAAAAATATTTCGATACACGGATATCTGAGTTTAGCATTTATCACGAATCTTTAATTCAGCACAAAGTTCCTAGTGATTGCAAAAAACCGCAGGTGACTTCCGGTCTCGTCTGATGGTGTCGGCTGCGGATTGGCCGCTCACTGTTGTATAATAAAACAATGTAACTAAAAGGCACCACACTTGTCGAAGCACTCACATGGAAGGACAAAGAAGGTTCCGCAGATGGCGGAGCACTTATAGCGTTGAAGATGTGGTGGAGGGGTGGGGGAGGGGACGAGAGGAGAGGGAGAGGGTGGGAAGGAGCCACAGGGTGGGGAAGGGACGGGGGGGATGATGTCCCAGGAAGCCACGGGGAAGAAGGAAAGGGGAGGGCGGTAAGAGGAGGATCCAGAGGGGCAAATGGGTGGAATGAGAAGGGTCGGGAAGGGAGAGAAGGGGGAGAGGGAGCAAGGGGAACGATCATAGCTGGTATGAAGGGTAGGTGTCAGGTCGGAGGGCCCCCTACTTAGCTTGCATTTATCGCGAATCTTTAATTCAGCGCAAAGTTCCTAGTTATTGGAAAAAAAGCGCAGGTGACTCCCGTTTATAAGAAAGGAAACAGAAGTGACCCACACAATTACAGGCCAATATCGCTGACATCAGTTTCGTGTAGGATTTTGGAGCATATTCTCAGTTCGAATATAGTAAATTTCCTTGAAACGGAAAAGCTTCTTTCTGTGAATCAGCACGGGTTTAGGAAACATCGTTCATGTGAAACTCAGCTTGCCATTTTCTCACATGACATGTTGCGAGTCATGGATAAAGGGTAACAGGCGGATTGTGTTTTTCTCGACTTCAAAAAGACGTTCGACGCGGTGCCACACTGCAGACTGCTAACGAAGATACGAGCTTATGGAATAGGTTCACAGATTTGTGACTGGATGGAAGACTTCCTAAGTAATAGAACGCAGTACGTTGTTCTCGACGGCGAGTGTTCATCAGAGACGAGTGTATCGTCAGGCGTGCCCCAGGGGAGTGTGATAGGACCGCTATTATTTTCTATCTATATAAATGATCTGATGGACAGAGTAACTTGTAATTTGTGGCTGTTTGCTGATGATGCTGTGGTGTACGGGAGGGTGTCGTCTGTAACTGACTGTAATAGCATACAGGTTGACTTAGACAAAATTTCTAGTTGGTGCGAAGAATGGCAGCTAGCTCTCAATGTAGAAAAATGTAAGGTGATGCGCATGAGTAGAAAAAACAATCCTATAATGTTCGAATACAGCATTAGTAGTGAGCTTCTTGATGCTGTCGCGTCGTTCAAATATCTAGGCGTAACATTGCAGAGCGATATGAAATGGAACGAACATGTAAGGACAGTTGTGAGTAAGGCGGACAACCGACTTCGGTTTATTGGGAGAATTTTGTGAAGATGTACTTCATCTGTAAATGATACTGCGTATAACACGCTTGTACGTTCACGTCTTGAGTACTGCTCAAGTGTTTGGGACCCGCAGCAGATCAGTTTAAAGGAAGACATGGAAGCAGTTCAGAGGCGATCAGCTAGGTTAGTTACTGGAAGGTTTGACCATGGTCGAGTGTAACGGAAATGTTCCGGCAACTCAATTGGGGATCGCTTGAGGAAAAACGACGTTCTTTTCGTGAATTTCTGTTGAGGAAATTTAGAGGGCCAGAATTTGAAGCTGAGTGTAGTACAAATTTGCTGCCTACTACTTACATTTCGCTTAATGATATCAAATATAAGAGAAATTAGGGCTCGTACGGAGGCATATAGGCATTCTTTTTTTCCTCGTTCTATTTGGGAGTGGAATAGGAAAGGAAATGCCTAGTCGTGGTACAGTGTACCCTCCTTCACGCACATTACGGTGGATTGTGAAGTATATATGTAGATGTAAATGTAACAATAAGGTATTTAGTAACGTTAAAATTCTTCTGAGCTATTTTCCGCGTCATGATAATAAAATCTTTTCAACGTTTCGGATCCGTTGCAGGATCCTTCCTCAGAGAATACTATACCCTAAGGAAGGAATAGTATTGCCCGAGGAAGGATCCTGCAACGGATCCGAAACGTTGGAAAGATTTTATTATCTTGACGCGGCAAATAACTCAGAAGAAATTTAACATTAACAATAATGACCGCGAAAGCCTACGTTTGTACAAGGTATTTAGTATTATGGAACACTTGCAGTTTTGAAGAAGCGGAGTTACGAAAATATCAAGAGAAAGAGAAACAGTGAGAAACTTATTGAATAGCAAATCGGCAGATCCCGATCCACTATTGACTGAAATGCTGAAATATGGACAGCATTGATAAATGCACTTCAACAGATATTTCAAAATACAGTAAACAAAGTTCACGTGATTTGCGCCCTTAACGAACTTTAAAGTCTACGGTCCTTTCTTCTTCACGGAGAAAACAGTGACTGGTATTTTGTATCTGGATGTGATTGAAAACTTTTTAATTCCACGACCGATAAACATGAGCGAGATGGCATGGTTTACTATAAGCAAGAGGGGTGCATCACCTCACTTCCTCACGAAAGCTCGAGGTTTCCTCGATGGTCGCTTCCCAGATTACTGGATTGACCGTGAATGGCCAACCCCGGACCCACTTCGCTCCCAAGACTTGGCACCATTTAATTTCCTTCTCTGGGGTTTCATTAAATACAGTGTGCATGTTCTTTCTGACATATATTTTAGCCGACTCGAAGAAGTGAATCTACGCTTCCGTTGCGCAGATTTAGACCGATTTACTGCAACGGGTGTAGGAAGAAAGTGATTACCGGTGGCGTGTTTGACGAATCACAGTTTGTAAAAGTGACTCTTGACTCTTCTTTCTGTAATTTGAAGTGGTTTTCTAAAAGAAATGGCACATCTTCCATAATTGATCTCAATGCATATTGCTTTCTTGGCTTCTTCTCTTCCTTTTTTTGTCTATCCAATGCTTCTTCCCTCTTTCAACCTCTCCGGTGAACATCACCTTGACGAAGCACTGTCCGTGTGGGTGGAGACGTTTGCGCATCCGTGGGAAGCCGAGGGCTATACCGAAGGTAGAGAACCTACTGCCGCAAAGGCCTCAGCTGATGGACCAGACTAAGAGTGTCCCACAACGTCCTGTACTCCTTATCCACTCCCAGTCCTTTCCCAATACCCTTCCCAACCCAAGGTGTGATGCGATCCGTGCCGAGGGGTTCGTGGCACATGGGAAGATGTGTCTCAAACGGAGCCTCAGGGATGCCGGACGACCTCCCTGAGTAAGTAGCCTTACACTGCGCGGTGCTATCGTGGTGTGGACCGCATAAATCCCCAAATCTCTTGGGACCAAGATGGACACGAAAAAAGAAATTATTTTAAAATAAACTGAGGGGCAATCTGAGACCTCAGATACTCAGACATCGGGATCAGGACCGATGGAGTGCACTCCCACTTCTGAATCAGGGTCTAGACCTGAGCAAGAAGTGCGAACTGTAACAGAGAAGTTGGACCAGATTAGGATTAAGGCCTTGTCTGGGGCCCAGAGGAGGAAACTTCTCAAGGAACAGAAGCAAAAGGAAGGAAAAGAATGGCTTCCTAAGCATAAGTGGAGGGAATTAAATGGGTTTGAGCCCAAGACCTCCAAAAAGAAACTGCCTCAGGTCGAAGGGGATACACAGACCCCCTCGACGTCAAAGACAGGTGGCAAGAGGGTTAGGGAGGAATCTAAGCCTCCCTCCTCTCTGGACAAGCGTGATTCTAAAAAGCCGAGGCAGGAAATAAGGAAACAGACCTATAGTACTGGAGTCTCGGTCTTTAGGATGGCGGTTGTCCAAGAAGGATACTCACTGGTGAGCATCACCTCACAGCAAGAGGAGCCCGTGCAGATGGCCCGCTTTGAAAAGATTGGGGAGGACGTTGGTTCAGAACCGAAATTCAGGAGGGTCTATCTAGATCACGGTGCCCTCATTTTTGTCTGCGAGGGTGAGCACTCAGCAGAATGGCTTAAGAACAAGGTGCCTATGATATCCCCATGGGAGGATGCAAAGCTGCTGGTCAAGACAGCAGCCGAACTTCTAAAGACCGCAAAGGTATCAATATGGGCACCAAAGATCCTTAAGGATGTTCCTCCAAAGACTCTGTTCGAGAAAATAAGGGTCCAGAACCCAAAAGTCTCGACAGAGGATTGGAGGGTAATCAACTAAAAATTATTTACAAACAGTGATAACAATAGGCTTATTGTTCTCACTGTGTGTAAATAATTTTGTCATCTGTGTTTCATACCATTACTCCATATACCTTTCTCCTGCTTGCCATAATTTACAGTTTGCTTGTACAATCATCCATCGATCACCTGGACATTTATAGTATTTGTAACCTTAGTGAGTGAGATGTACCCATTCGGACCCCATTTGTGTTTTTTTCTTTTCTTATTATTATAATTATTATTATTATTATGCATGTTCTGTGGTATTGATACTTATTCATAACAAACCCACATTTTGTTTATACCATCACCTGCTAACAATACTTTTTCTTATAAAATTACACAGTTTTAATATTGTAATACCATTCTAGCCCAAGATATGTTCATTTAAAATCCATTTGTTTTGTAGGAGTACGTTTGTTATGTATTATCGATTCATAGACAATTAATTTGCAGTTCACATATCTCTGAAAAACCATCTTTGTGTATGTAACCTCAATATTACGTGTGGACTATCTGTTTACTATGAAGTTATATGACGTTGGCCTAAGAAGCCGAAAGCTGCTAATAACAAGCAAATAAATAATATTGTGGAACAAAAATACTACGTATTTAAGTTTTTAATATGTGATTGTTCCTCCAAGCACCTACGGAATATTCCATAAACATGTAAATTAAAGCCGCGGTGGAGTAGCCGAGCGGTCTAAACGTCTCGCTGCGGAGCGCGCGGTCGTTCGCCGTGGAGGTTCGAGTCCTCCCTGGGGCATGGGTGTGTGTGTTTGTCCTTAGGTTAGTTTACCTAGGTTTAAGTAGTTTGTAAGCTACGGACTGATGACCACGCAGTTTGGTCCGATAGATTTACAAATATTTGAACATTTGGTTTGTAAAATAAACACATAAGTAATACTTTTAGGGTCTCAAAATGTGTATACACATTTCCTTGCGGACTCTGTATGTCATTGCATAGCTGGGAACTCGTTTCTGACTGACCAGCCTGTGAGCGCTCTCGGCTCTTTGGGTGTCGTCGTGTTGAGTCGTCACCGCAACGAGTCGGGGCTTAACCAGAAGCGCCCAAGTCTCGCGTCCGCAACAAACCGGATAATGTTGGGTGGCTGCCGCATCTCGTAGTAAAACGGACAAGTAAGGACACTTCCTTCGTACTTGGTCTGCGAGTGCCACCTTACGCGACGACCAACTCTTTTCAGGCGTGCTGCGAACAGGAAGAACAACCGAGCTTTGAAGGTGGCTGCTCAGAAAATAAAATTGAAAACGGAGGACGTTACCTGGAGAGACAGACGCGTGCTGTCGAGTGTCTCTGAAGTAAAAACGCGCGCAGGAATGTGAAAGGGGCAGACAGCGCTGCGAATAGTTCTCGAGGCATACGGAGGGGGCTGCGCCTACATTCACTGCAGCTGGTGGCACGCCGCTGTCTCATTACTGCGACGCGGCAGTAAGCGCCCCTCCTTTCACAGAGCCTCGCGTTTTGCACCTGCTAGGCGGCGCGATGCTCTTTTGTCTCTAGGCGGTGCGCGCGCAGCCCTCCCTCGCCGCTGCAGTTTCTATGGCGGTTATTTCACGGCTCGCCGCTCGGGCATTCAGTGCGCACGCGCGGAGCGGCCGTTGTCTCGAGTGCGTGAGGCGTACTGGAAAACTCGCCGAGCGCCACAAGGGGACACTTTGTGCGACAGCCTCGCCACCCACTGGCGCTACGGCCGTCCACGTAATAGTCGCGGGTGCGTGTGGAGCAGCAGAAACGGCTGGCTTAGCTCCCACTAGTCAATAGGACCTGGCTCGCGGTATAAGGAAGAACTGACACCCAGCCCTCCAGATGCAGAGACGCCGACATTTGAAAATCAGTGTGGGTGCGCTATATCACAGTTCACAAATGTTCGAAACCAACCCTGCTGAAAATAATGTTCATGCATTTTGGCCCACTTTAGCTTACGGTAAAAAAAGGTAAAGCAGTCAACAATCCGAAGATTGGTTTGAACACCACAGTGCTTTACTAGGCATGGTCCTGTTTGGAGGTGGTATGCCGTTGCCTTCCTCCGACCTTCGAACGGACTTACCCAGTCAGTTATAGGGGGACCTACAGTTTAACGTGGGTTCCGAACCACGGTGCTACTCGGTATTTTTCACGTCAGCAACACTGCCAGAGGTAAAAGAAATGGAAAGTGACAGATTAAAATTCCTGGGAACTGGCGGGGATCGAACCCGCGACCTTTGGATTTTTAGTCTGGCACTCTACCACTGTGCTACGGACCCGCACAAGTAACACTGAAAGTGGGCCTTTGCGATCGTCTTTTGACAGCTCGAAATTTAAATGAAAATAACGGCTTAACTATTCATCTGACACGAAAATTGAATAAGCGAATTTGTAGAGGAGAAAATTCTCTATAACTTTGCTCTCTTATGTTTTTTTTTTTTTTTTTTTTTTTTCATATCTCGTAGCGTTTCAAAGCTATTTGCAAAAATAACGGCGATTTTGGGATGTATGTCTGTCTGTCTGTCCGTAACGTGTTCCCTGTTTTTAAGACGAACCGTTCAACCGATCAGCACCAAATTTTACAGACATGATTGTAGGCCGCCAGAGACCAGAACCTCCCTTTTTCAAATTTTTCGGACAAAAAATACGGTGGTAATAAAATAAAAAAAAACGTTTGTAATGTAATTTTAATTGCAAATAAAACGTTCATCTGACGCGAAAACTAAATAATTGAATTTGTAGAGGAGGAAATCCTCTACAACTTTGTTCTCTTATGTTTTTTCATATCTCGTATCGTTTCAGAGATATTTGCAAAAATAACGGAAATTTGACACCCTCCATTGAATTAACGGAAACCAGCCGTTCGGAGATGTCACGTGACATTCCTCGCCCAGAACGCTGTGTGGCATACGCCATCTTGCGTTGCGTATTTTGTGATTTTCTTATTGTAACTTACACGTTGTCTAAATTTTTTTTCCTAAAAGGGTTTCAGACACTCTTATTAATTAATTTTTTATTATTTAGACTATTATTTTGGTCCAAAATGTTTGCACAAACTTATAAAACTACAAATCTAAAGTGGGCCGTAAAACACGTCAGCGCGATTTTTTGAATGAGCGATACTTGATGAAAGTAAATAGGCTGTTGTATGCCCTTTTAAAGATAGAAGGAAGAAGGAGGAGGAAGAAAAGAAAAGCATGGCTGCATTAGGAAACTACAACAAAGCGATCTAATTGGCCGTAGTGGATATTTCGATATAAGTAACATCCCAAAACTTCTACACGACCAATCAAATAATTTTTCACTGTACACTAATCTAACACTTTTTGTGCGAAGCTATTCTTTGTTTCTTTCTGACAAAAGCGTTTGGTAAAACACCGTCATCAAGGTTTAAAGAAATCTTTGAAATATTTTGAGATTTTGAAGTCCGGTATCAAATTTTTTTGGTAATTTCCAAGCAAGAGCTGTATAATTCATCGAAAGTTTCATCACTTCGATGATAACTTCATGACATCTGTGACAATATATATTAGTCCAAGGTTTTTTTAAGCCTGAGAGAAAAGCATTACAAATTTTCGCTGAATCTATAATTTTAATAACAAGGGAAGTGACAAAGATAAATGAAAAACGATTAACTTTAGCATCAGCCTCAGATTCTTCAAGCTAAATTCCTGAAAGAACACAATTGAATATTCATAAATACGTACATCTGATAGGTCAAAAGGACCGACGTGCTTCAGGATGAATAAAGCTAGCATAGTGGGTAAAACACGGACACTCATTACTACTTGCTTGGAGACCCGCGTACAAAACTGATCATTTCTTTCACGTATGAAATATCGTCTCTCGTCATAGTGACGTTTTGCTTTGCCTCTTGAGTCATAAGGAAGATTTTGATTTTTCCCGATTCTTTTTTTTTTTTTTATTTATACAATTTTATTTTCCTCCTTAATTTTATGTGGGTGCTCAGCACCCCTAAAAAAATTCTTGAGGGGTGCACGAGCCCCGGAGCACCCACGGAGTCGGCGCCCCTGTCCAGATGTCAAATCGATACCAAACGTTGTACATTGATAGAGAATCGACCAAAACCCCGATATAATTCGTGCTATGTGCTGTCGTCTAGGAGAATGTGCATAAATTCTATTAATAACTAGTGTCTAATATAGGCAAGATATAATTTCGGAAAGGGTTTTGAATGAATGGGCGTTGTAAAAACGTGGACTCTTTAACAGAACTGGAAACAGCACTATCTCATTCAATAGTACTGTATACTAGAGTCACCATGGTATATAAACACGGATGTCAATCAGAGAGGCAGTTGTGAAGCTTTCAATAACTGCTGAATCATTGTCAGAGAAGCACCACGAAACTCAAATTTCTGCTGCACGTGGAAGCTGTCAGTAGGAAAAAATACGGACATTCTTTGACTATGCAGGAACCATGTTACAGTAATATAGTGATGGTCCGCTTGTTCTTTTGAAGAGCGAAGCCGTATAAACAGAATCGAAGAGAGACAGTGCGCAAAGTAACTTTTTGAATATGAAATGTGACTTATGTTTCTGTCTTATGATGTATCTGTAAAATGTATCTTCAATTACGCTATTATTTTCGCTCTGAGTAATAAACTTTTTTCTTTATTTCCAGGTACGCAGATGCCCAGAACTCTACTACTGTAAAACTAGTAGGATAAGAGAACAGATCCGGTAAGTGGAAAGCAGGAAACTACTAAAAAATAATAAAAATAATTAAAGAAGAATCTTAAGTTCATTCTCTACTAAGGCTCATCTGAAAGTGTTGTGCTAATCATTGTGTCAAGGGGAAAATGTCAGCTGCTAATGAGTCCCTTGTGCATCGGGAGGTGCGACGCAAAATGAGCGTGAGGAGGTGTGGAGGTAATCGTTCTACTGTATGCAGTATTTGTGTTACACTTTCGAAAACGGACGTCGCCGGTATCGACGAAGTTTCAGTGCACACTATTACCATGCACTGTTAACAGAAAATGAAAATGGCGCGGCACTGTGTTCACAAAGGTTCGTACCAGCAATATCGCTGACGAGCTGTTGGGAGTTACAAGCGTGCAGCACGTTCAGAAAAGTAGTCCACTCTTAAACATATTGTATTATATTGTTCTCATGAGGTGATGAGAATAGATGTATGTGACGGTAAGCAAGTGACGTGAAAGTGTGACGGCACTTACAGTGAAAACGCCCATTTCAGGCATACCTGCAGACAGTACGATAACACACTGGCGGGAAAGAAAAAAAATCGCACTGACGTGTATTACTGCCCACTTTAGATTTGTAGTTTTATAAGTTCTTGCAAACATTTTGGACCAAAATAATAATCTAAATAATAAAAAATCAATTAACAAGACTGTCTGAAACCATTTTAGGAAAAACAAAATTTAAGTAGTGGCGGGTTCCGAACCAATGACATTGAGCGTCAAAGTCCAAAGCATTGCTCACTACGCTTCAGCTAAAAATTACATACTATTGATGCCTGTTGTTAACTGATGCTAATATGGCATTTGTAGACACTAGATTATCATTTATCTTATGAAGAACGACGTGTTTTAGTATCCCTACTTATGCATATTATGCTCCGATGTAGGGACCTGAAGATGGCATAATGGAATGCCGAAACTGGTTGTGATAGAATAAATATTTTGTTATACATACGGCTGTTGGTATCTCACTTCCTTCAAACTCTTGACCAGCCGCTGTCCCGCTTCCACCACCAATGATGGATTCAATAAGATCTCGTCTCCATACCTCTCAGTAGTTATCTATATCTATAAATGTGAATGTCTGTTCGGTGTACGTTTATCACATCTGAACCACAAGATATAAAGAGCTACAAATTTGTACAGTTACTAATGTCTACCCGGGGAAGGCTTTAGGCACGGTTTTATGGCGATCGGATAGCTGTTGATCTATACATATTTATTTGAATGTCTGTTCGGTGTACGCTTATCACTTCCGAATGACAAGACGCAGAGACTTAATTATTTGTACAGTTACTAATTTATAACTGGGGAGGGTTTTAAGCACGGTTTTATAGCGATCTGATAGATATTTAGTAATTTGAAGAATATAACGCGAAATGTGGAACAATAATTACTCTTTGAAAATGGTTTTATTGGTTGCATTGTTGCTTGAGGGTTGATAATGATAAAAGGGTGGAGTATATTGGGAACTTTAGTCTCCCGCTGTACACCGTAGCAATTCCATGCCGATAGCTATAAGGGGGTGGAGGATATGGTGGTTGAAAGGCGTCAAATTATTTAAAAAAATCGCACTGAAGGCCAGCGATGACGTTTGCGACTCTATAGCAAAGAGGTTACATACAGTGAAACGTGATGCCACAGGGCATATCTTCGGTCTATGCGTGCTACAATGTCTTCAGCTCGTTTGTGTAAGGATAAGCATACGAATAAGGAAATATAAGAATAAATAAATAGGACACTACTGAAAGATAGCTTATCTATCATAATCAACCAACACGCGAGCGGAGACGCGGGTTTAAGCTAGTATCTTTTGTGTCCCAACTTCGTCGCCGCTTTTGTGTCCCAGCCTCGTCGTAGGTGTCGGTGGCCGAGTGGAACGAGACCGACACAGGAACAAAAACAGCACGCTGGTGCAGGTACGGAGGGGAGCAGCCAGAAACTATAAACACTCGAGTAAATTAGAAAGAGATATATATTGCACAGAATGTAACAATACTTAACTTTTACATAGTACTGCAGAATGTTGATACATAGTTGTTAGAGGCCTGCCTAGTGCCTGTACGATAGCAAAGTCTTCAATGGTGCCTATCTGATTACGAAGGTCCTAACTCGTTGCTATCTCAGTCCGAAGTGACCGGTGTCTTTCCGTGGTGGCCACGAGCGGGGTTGCAGCAGAGGGCGCTCGTGGCTGTCGTCGTGAGAACGCCGCGCCGTGCGTGCATGGCGGCGCGCGGCGAAAGTAGGTGGCGCGCACTTTGTACTTGTGCGACACCACAGTATCACTATAATGAAGGACAAAGACGTCGGTACGTCTGCCACTACTGACTCTTGGCCACACCATTCCTTCACCATCATGATATGGTGACTTTTCCTACACATAGGAAGCATTGTTTGGAGTTCAACGTTCTGTCCACATGAGGGATCGACGCTTGTCCGGCTGGACACAAAATCTTGGCTCGTCTATGAACAGAACTCGGCGCCATTCGTTACGACTACAGCTCTGATGTCCAGTTTCTGCGGGCTAAACGGTGTCGTGGTTTCAATGAATCACCATAGGCCTCTGTGCGTAGAGGCGATTTCGTTATGTCATGATTTGCGCGTCATGTTAACTGGAGATAATGATCATCTGTTGCTGGTGTTACCCGTGAACGATCTTGGCCTTCTTTTAACGGTTCGCTTTGGGACACGCAGTCAACGCCCTCTGTGTGTGTCCCGCTTCCAAGTCGTCGTCTCGATTTCTGTATTTACGTTTTATACTATGACTCCTCACATTCTCTCATTCCATTACAATTCTGATTTATTGCCGCTTCAGTGAGAATTACAACAACTTTCCCTAAGGCCAGCCTATAATCTCTATCGCATTTTGATATGAATCAGAACAAGAATAATAATTCATTTAACGTCGGCCGGCCGCGGTAGTCGAGGGGACTGAGGCGCGCTAGTCACGGTCTGCACGGCCACTACGGTCAGGGGTTCGAATCCCCCCTCGGGCATGGATATTTGTGCCGTCCTTAGTGTTAGCTAGTTCATAAGCAGTTTGTAAGTTTAGGGACTGATGACGGCGTAGTTGAGCCCCTTAATCTATACAAACATTTGAACATTCCTTTAACGTCGGAATCAACAGGAGAGTCTATAAATTTTATGACAAAGAATATTACGCTCAATTGTTCATTGCACTCCGCGGAAATGAGTAAAGAATATCTCTGAGAGTGGGTGCCCATAATCTGTCACTTCACTCACACACAAACGTTTTCCAACAAATGTTACAGCACGGACTATCTAATTATGCACACTCGATCATTGGACAAGTGTGAATGTTGCGAGCAGGACTTGAACTCGGCTCGTCTGCGTGGCACCCAAGGTCCTTTCCTACTACACCATGCTCACTCGCACAACGACGTTGATAGTGTACATTTAGGTACGCGCCAAGCGTCGGAATTTCATTTCGATTTATGTGGAAACCAACGCCCATTGGAACAAATCCTTTTTACTTGGTGGCCTGGAGGAATTCCCTCACAACATACCTGCGACCCAACAGAGTCCGTTTACACTACACTCGGCGCCCCCTTGTGATGTCGCCTCCAGTAGCGACCTCGCGTTGATGTAGATGTCTGGTTTGTTGTTCTCGCGCTCGTCGTAAACATCCCCTTTTTATACTTTGCTCGCTGCGGTGTGCATCCCGCGTCTACTCACTGCCATGCGGGTTGCCTATGCAACAGGCGGGCGACGTGTGCAAGCTCGCTCAAAACACAGTAGGAAATTGTTGCGAAACTGTGCAGCAGAAAAAGTGAGTGCAGCCTTTTCCTACCTGAACCGACGCTAGTGCTCCAAGCGGTCAGTAGGCATTAACACATGAATGTTGTTATACAAACTAAGAAGCTGCAATTTTAATGTTGTTACTTCGACAGCCCCTAGTCACTAAATGTGGCGGTGAATTTTTAACACAAATATGAAATTGTAATTAAACTGCTGTAACCTCTCATTATGCTGTCAGTCTATGTAGTAACAAAATTTCAGAGCAGTGTAATACATACTGCTCACAGCAGCAGAAGCGTACTTCTATAGTGTATAAACGTTTATAGAGTACAGATGGATTGGAAGCTCGTGTGTTCAAATGTTTGTAAATCTGTGGGACCAAACTGCGTGGTCATCAGTACGTAGCTTACAAAGTACTTAAACCTAGGTAAATTAACCTACGGAGAAACACACACACCCATGCCTCAGGGAGGGCTCGAACCTCCGTCGGCGAGCAACCGCACGCTCCGCAGCGAGGCGTCTTAGACCGCTCGGCTACTCCACCGCTGTTCGAGTGTTCAACTTCGGATGGAACTGACTGTGATTATATCCGCTTTCTCGACGCGTAGTTTAAATTTCCAGGAGGTATATATTTTATGAATAGAAGTGTTTGTCCGTCTTTGCAACTACAATAAAAATGCGATTTTTCAAACCAGACGCGTTTCGTTTTAATGATAGTAAAACATCTTCAGTGGTCTGTAATAATAGAAATCTATAGTTTGATCATACAATGTAAGCTTTCACGGCCGGCGTCAACTTCATTTAAAACTTCCGGGCTCATAAGCCGTGGTCGATTTATAAAACTTTCCCCTAACGTTTCATCTTCGGCTGCGGAAGACATCTTCAGAGGTAGAATGGCGAACTGCCTCTGAAGATGTCTTCCGCAGCCGGAGATGAAACGTTAGGGGAAAGTTTTATAAATCCACCACGGCTTATGAGCCTGGAAGTTTTAAATGAAATGTATAGTTTGTTTTGTTTTTAGATCGAAAACAGTTCGTTAACGAAACATGAAAAGTAGGCCTAACGTTTTGTTACTTACGGAAATTTTGTCTTGTTTTCGCCTCACATCATGGAATGCCGGTCTGTTTCATGCAGTACCGCCGGTTCTTCATGTTGTGTCGTTTTTTCCACTACTTCCACTGTCACTTTTGCACTGCCCATAATTGTTTTCACATATCAGACGTGTTTGTTTTTGCTTTGACCGAGTCTGCACAGTGTGTTATTGGAGTGTTGCCAACACTCTGCAGAGTGATGTGTTATTTTATGACAAGGTTTTTTTGTTTAGAGTTTAAATTTGTTAGTCTCGCGACACCCTTGATACTACTACGCGACACCCCAGACTGTCGCGACACCCAGTCTGGAAAGCTCTGCGCTAAGGCATGACTTTTGTCACCTCTTTGTACGACAAAAAACAGCCAGAAACTAAAAAACTGCGACGGGAAGCGGCCCTTTGTAAAGGAGGGAATGTTAAAGAATCGCAAAACCGCTTTAATGAGACAACAGGATTCGTTCAAATGTTCAAATGTTTGTAAATCTATCGGACCAAACTGCGTGGTCATCAGTCCGTAGCTTACAAACTACTTACACCTAGAATGAAACTTTCACTCTGCAGTGGAGTGTGCACTGATATGAAACTTCCTGGCAGATTAAAATTGTGTGCCGCAACTGGGACTCGAACCTGGGACCTTTTGCCAGTACTTCGCCTCCTACTTCCCAAACTTCACAGAAGCTCTCCTGCGAACCATGCAAGACTATCACAAGTGCGCTTGCCCGCGAAAGGCAAAGGTCCCAGGTTCGAGTCCCGGTTCCGGCACACAATTTTAATCTGCCAGGAAGTTTCATATCAGCGCACACTCCGCTGCAGAGTGAAAGTTTCATTCTGGAAACATCCCTTTGGTTTTGGCTAAGCCATGTCTCCACCATATCCTTTCTTCCAGGAGTGCTAGTCTTGCTGTGAAGTTTGGAAAGTAAGAGGCGAGGTACTGGCGGAAGTAAAGTTGTGAGGCGGCATCGTGAGTCGTGTCGGGATAGCACAGTCTGTAGTGCGCTTGTCCGCGAAAGGCAAAAGTCCCAGGTTCGAGTCCCGGTTCCGGCACACAATTTTAATCTGCCAGGAAGTTACTTAAACCTATGTAAACTAACCTGCCGGCCGCGGTGGCGGAGGAGACTGAGGCGCTACAGTCATGGTCTGCACGGCCACTACGGTCGGGGGTTCGAATCCCCCCTCGGACATGGATATTTGTGCCGTCCTAGTTCGTAAGTAGTTCATAAGTAGTTTGTAAGTTTAGGGACTGATGACCCCGTACTTAAGTCCCATAAGCTTTACAAACATTTGAACATTTTTAAACTAACCTGAGGACAACACACACACACCCATGCCTCAGGGAGGACTCGAACCTCCACGGCGAGCAACCGCGCGCTCCGCAGCGAGACGCTTTAGACCGCTCGGCTATTCCACCGCGGCAGGATTCGTTAAGGACTCAGACAAGACATTAGGAGGAGAGGAAGACGACAGCCATGGCGCTTGTAGCTCGTCATTGGTCCCCACAGGGAACTCGATTGGTGGGGGCAGGGGGGGAAGGGGGGGGTAAGAAGGGCGATGGGGAATGGGAGGGGGAGGAAGTTTGAGCCGCCTGAAACAAAAGCAAATTCCGCCGCAGGAGTTTGCGTCAAGTTGGGCCGAGATCGGAGCTGACGGCGTGAAGGGGGGGGGGGGGGAGTGATTGAGTGAGGGGGAGGGGGGAGGGAGAGGAGAGGCGATCAGCTGCGCGCCTCTCACGGCCAGCCCGCTAAGTATTCAGCGCGAGGGAGGAGCGAAGCCGAGCCTGAGTCCCTCAGCGTCCCCACCAGTGATCTCAATTATTAACACTGGGTACACGACTGTAGTGGCTTGTATCTGTGAAAAACGTGACGCCCTTCAATGGTTAGGTTGGCAACTCCGTACGCATAGGTCGTGTTGTTGTTTTGAACCTTGTGTCCTCTGAAAATAAGTTATGAACGATTGATTAATGATGATGATGAAGTTAGTGTCGCTTATGGTTTTAGGGAAGTCAAAGGAAATAAAATAGAGTTCAGAACCATATGTAAGTTATATTTTTCTTCATAACTACTGTTTCTATCACATTTTATTAAATGAATAAATTTCACTGCTATAGACGGTATTTCTAGTGTTCAGTTTTATATTTGCCTTTTGTCTATAGCCTACTAATTTCCGTTTGATCTTACGGATTGAATATACACTCTATGTGGAAAATCATGCTTATATCATACCCTTCGAGTTTGCCGTTATTACACTTTATTAAGTTGTCTACAACAGTGTAATTTATTCATTAATTGCAAAGTGGAAGAAACACTAGTTCTGAATCAAAATATAACTCAACTATACGTTTTCCACGACTCGTGGCTTTTTCTACTGCTTCGATTTAGGAGTTCGGTTAATTATATGTCTCGAATATTTTATAAATATTATTCATATTTTCAGAACAGATAGTGCCCGTTGTATACGAGTTAGATTCTATGTAAGCAACTAGTAGAAACGATTATAAATTTCAGAATGTTAAATTCTTCGTAACCATTTCATTCCATTCCATAATGGTGGTGGTGGCGGCTGGTGCAGCAACAGTGTTGAATATTAAAAAATGCTCAGTCTCTGTTGCAGTATTTTATTTTCCAATAACGCGTTTCGCGCTGTTAGCGCATCGTCAGACTGGAAAAAGACAAATGTTTTGTTACAGTCCGTGTACCTGGCGGGCAGCGAATCTAATGTGGCTAAGGTGAGTAAACTTGAAAATTCAGACTTACTTGGGCGGAGATGGAACCACAGAACTATCTAAAGCTGTGGTGGAGGTAGTTTAACAAGTTGTGTTATTGGGCGCCTGCAAAGAGGTAAACGTACAAAGTACGTAAGGGTTATTTCAGCTAGAATAACTAGGGACTAAAGGGGTGTGGTATGGAAACTAATGGAACGCTTTATATGATAAAACTCACCATAGCAGCAGAGAAGTCGCTGTCGCGGCAGGTCCACGTTTACAACTGGTAGTATTCTTAATAACTACGGAACATAAATTTATTAAGAATACTACCAGTTGTAAACGTGGACCTGCCGCGACAGCGACTCCTGCCCGCCAGGTAGACGGACGGTAACAAAACATTTCTCTTTTTCCAGTCTGACGATGCGCTAACAGCGCCAAACGCGTTATTGGAAAATAAAATACTGCAACAGAGACTGAGCATTTTTTAATCTTCGTAACCACATAATACTAACAGCTGGATGGTGTATGACAGATATACGTTCACTAACATGGCGCCGACCGTCACGACTTCGTGATATACACTACTAACTCCAGATTATGTTTGAGCTCACTGGTCCCCACACCGCCGGCTATGCCTACCCAACCAGAGATCTCCGCCACTGCCTGCCTTAAGCCTCGCTTACACTAGGGCAATATCTTGCAACATTGTGGCATACCACGTAAGTGTGGCGTGCGTCGCCTTGTAGCATAGACCAAAGATAACATAGACTGCGCGTGTCCCTAAATCTGATGTGTTGTGGTTTGAAACCAACATCTAACATTGCCCCGAGTCACGTGACTGAGGCTTCCTCATTATGAGCAGCAGTTTTTCTCATTTACAGGTGAAATCAGGCGCTGATTTTAACAATAAAACAACTTCACGTATTCCTATTACACATCTAGTAGCAATGGTAACGTAATTTCATGTTATTATTAATATTAATGCAGTGATTGTCGTGTTTACATGTGCCGAGGTGTAAAGTCCGTATTGTCAAATGTTCAAAGGTTTGTTAAGCTTAAGGGACTTAACTATGGGGTCATCAGTCCCTAAACTTACAAACTACTTATGAACTACCTACAACTAAGGACGGCACAAATATCCATGCCAGAGGGGGGATTCGAACCCCCGACCGTAGTGACCGTGCAGACCGTGACTGAAGCGCCTCAGTTCCCTCGGCCACCGTGGCCGGCTTCCGTATTGTCAGTTATTTTTAGGAGCAACAGAAGTACATATCTTCGGTGTTTGTGTTACGCTATGAATCTTTTACTATTTGCAATTTATGAATGTGATTATCGACGGGAAGATACTTCAAGCTGCTCTTGAGCCAGTTTATATGTCAGCAAGTAAGTCATTTCTGGTGAAAATCTGCTTTAATAACGTCACACAAAGCTAAAAATTTATACAAACTATTCACTACACCTATGTAGTCACTTCATACCGAGTGCATTGATGATGTTTCCTCGCTAACCTATTATTTAATGTAAACTCAAAACGTGGTTGTTTTACGTTTTGGCATCACGGTCTGCGGCAAAAGTCTTAAGATATAAACGGTTGTATTTTGTTAAAATCGGACATTATGGATGCAAACAGATTTCATTTCTTATAAAAGCACAACGAAGCATTTCATATGTATTGTTGAGGAAGCTGATGCTCCTTTCAAACTGATACAGTATTTGATTTTCTACTCCTGTGTAAAATACAAACTAAAAGACTCACAGTATAACGACAACAATCTTTCGCTTAAAATCTGTAGTTCTGTTGCTTGTAAAAAAACTGTCAATATGTTTCATCTAGGCACATGTAAAAACTGTAGCTATCACATTAATTCTTACAATTGCGGAGAGCTAACGCCAATTTTAGTACTAAAGATGTATTAAGAATACTCTAATACGTTTTATTGTTCAAATCTACGCTTAATTTTCACTACAAAGAGTTAGAACTGCAACTGTCAGCTATATTTCTCATTACTCGTAATGATGAAACCGGTATCTTGCCCCGACTCACGTGACTTAGATGTTGGTTTCAGTACAATGACGTCACGCGCAGTCTATATTATCTATGGTCTATGCCTTGTAGCATGCTACAAAAGGCCACATCTTGCGGCGTATATTGCATGCGGCAGTTTAATTTATACCATAACAACAGAATTGGTGCCACTTGTAGTCGGTCTTGTAGCAGAGTGGGTGCTCCAGTGACTGCAGCGGCGGCATACTTGGCCATTGCACATGCAGGTGCAGCCAACAATGGAAAATCAACGGAAAGGGAAACGATGGTGGAAGAGGGAAATATTTAAAAAAGGCCCACGGAAAAAAAATAATAAAAATAAAAAATTGCACTGACGTGTTTTACGGCCCACTTTAGCTTTGTAGTTTTATAAGTTTTTGCAAACATTTTGGACCAAAATAATAATCTAAATTTTCCTGTTAGGAAAAAAAAAAATTAGGTAGTGGCGGGTTCCGAACCACCGCCCTTTAGCGTCATAGTCCAACGCCTTGCCCACTACGCTATCTTTTTGCTCTATGGGTTGTTGGATTTCTTGCGGTCGCTGATCCTGTATGTTCGATTTGTTCTTGACTCAGCTTTTTTACTACAGAGGGCGTTCAGTCCTCTGACCGGGCGCGCTGAGCCACGGCGCCCGGCTACGCTACGGCTATCAATCAAAAGATGAGTCCTTTAATCTCTTACTATTGATGTTAACTGCTAATATGGCATTTGTAGACACTAGATTATAATTTATCGTACGAAGAACGATGTGTTCTTGTTTATTCTTCAGTGCGCCATTGCTTTGAAATGACAACATGTAAGTTACAATAAGAAAATCATCAAATACGCAACGCAAGATTGGGTTATACAATTTTCGTGTCAGATGAACGGTGCGTTTGCAATTACAATTATATTACAAATGGCTTTTTTTTGTATTACTACCGTAATTGTTGTCCGAAAAAATGAAAAAGGGAGGTTCTGGCCTCTGGCGGCCTACAATTATGTCTGTAAAATTTGGTGCTGATCGGTTGAACGGTTCGTCTTAAAAACAGGGAACACGTTACGGACAGACAGACATACATCCCAAAATCGCCGTTATTTTTGCAAATATCTTTGAAACGCTACGAGATATGAAAAAAACATAAGAGAGCAAAGTTGTAGAAAATTTTCTCCCCTACAATTGCAAATGCAGTTATTCAATTCTCGTGTCAGATGAATAGTTAAGCCGTTATTTTCATTTAAATTTCGAGCTGTCAAAAGACGATCGCAAAGGCCCACTTTTAGTGTTACTACCGTAACCTAAAGTGGGCCAAAATAAAAATATCAATTTCGAAGATAGTATTTCCCCAAGAATTCGACTGGCTATCACATTAAGATTTCTAGCCACAGGTGACTCGTACAGTCACTTATGTACTTATTCAAAATATCATACTCAGCTATTTCCCTCTTAGTGCCAGAAGTGTGTGAAGCTCATTCATCAGTGTTGAAGAATTATATAAAGTAAGTAAACAACGTGCAATATTGGCTTTTCATATAATTTTTAAGGTAAGTAAGCAACATGAAATACTGGCTTTTTATATAATTTTTAATTTCACATGAATAAAAGTCTACACTATAAAGAGTCGTCACAAAACATCCCTTGCAACTCGGAAAAAATTGTTCTTTCACTTCCAAATATTTAGAATTCTGGCAAGAAAGATACCAATAGTGTCGTACCATGTACTACAATGTATATTATTTTATGTAAATAAATAGATTTCTAGGAATGAACTCAGACATTTTGCGGCTTTGTTCCTACAAATGTAATTTATCTTATGCTGTAGTAGAATGAGTTTTGAAACTACTGTTACTCAATTTTATATTTATTCGGATCGGTTTGTTAGAAGATGCTATTTGTAGCCTATTACTACAACAATAAAACAAATTCGGAGTCTGTATGAACAGAGGAAAATTGCCTACTGTACAAATATACTTATTCATAATTTTATGGCCATTGATTAGTATACTACGGTACTCAGTTATAAAATATGTATGGTTATTGAAATATCGAGGCACTTACAACTGAGCTGTCCATTCCGGCACGTGGTTCCGTCACGTCGAGAATGAATTTTAATGATTGATATGCGAACGATTTCCGTTCCGCATCATGTGCTGAGCCGCTTATGCCGGCCGCGGTGGCCCAGGGGACTAAGGCGCTTCAGTCACGGTCTGCACGGCCACTACGGTCGGGGGTTCGAATCCCCCCTCAGGCATGGATATTTGTGCCGTCCTTAGTATTAGCTAGTTCATAAGTAGTTTGTAAGTTTAGGGACTGATGACCCCGTAGTTAAGTCCCATTAGCTATACAAACATTTGAACATTTTTTTGAGCCGCTTATCTTATTCATTATACGTGTGTGGTCGTGGTGAAATGCACTTCTCAGATTTTTTTATCTTCTTCTTTACAGTGACCTCGTCAATTTCATACATTGAACCAAGTTTCCGTATCAGGTCTCTTTTTAGTCTGTTATTTTTATAATTGCTGTCACGCACATTCCACATCACTTCTGATTGTCTGTAGTCCTCAGTGAACGCCAAAAACGTCTCGTTGGACCACTCCATGTTTTGGAACTACGCGCTACCGCACAGATACTGTCGCACACGAACCCCTCAGCTCGGGAGCTGTCTGCGGCACACTGCGGCAGCTTGCGGCATGACAAATGTTGCCGCCTGTGTCGCGTGACTCGTGCGACGACGTGCGGCACTGTCGCATGCCACAATGTTGCACGATGTTGCCCCAGCGTAAACGAGGCTCTACAGTGTGAGATCACAGGACGGAATGACTCCCTCGACCTCTCACTGTCGCGCGTCGGTGGAGTGGACGAGCGCTTCAAGGCGCTTGCTACGCATCTCGCGGTTGCTCGCCGTCGGAAGATCAACTCCTCCCTCGGGCATGGATGTGTGTGTGTGTGTGTGTGTGTGTGTGTTGTTCTTGGGTTAGTTTAAGGGGAATCAGAATGCCGCAAAATGGTGAAAACTCATATTTCCCGTCTATAACCTGATAAAGAAATATGAATTTTTCAGCTTAAAAAGGACCAAAATTTATTAAGGAATTCAATAAGGAAGTACACTACTGGCCTTAAAATTGCTACACCAAGTAGAAATGCAGATGATAAACGGGTATTCATTGGACAAATATACTAGAACTGACATGTCATGGCATTTTCACGCAGTTTGTGTGAAATAGATCCTAAGAAATCAGTGTCCAGAACAACCGCCTCTGACCGCAATAACGGACTTCATACGCCTGGGCATTGAGTCAAACAGACCGCATGCAGCTTCAACACGATACCACACTTCATCAAGAGTAGTGACTGGCGCATTGTGACGCGCCAGTTGTTGGGACACCATCGACACAGACGTTTTCAGTTGGTGAGAGATCTGGAGAATGTGCTGGCTAGGGCAGCAGTCGAACATTTTCCGTATCCAGAAAGGCCCGTACAGGACCTGCAACATGCGGTCGTGCATTATCCTGCTGAAATGTAGGGTTTCGTAAGGATCGAATGAAAGGTAGAGCCACGGGTCATAAATAATGTTATGGTTCACACAATCAAAAGCCTTTGACAAATCACAGAAAATACCTGCTGCTTACAATTTATTATCTAATGATTTAAGTACATTCTCACTGTAAGTGTAAATAGCCTTTTCGATATCGGAACCTTTCAGAAATCCAAATTGTGTTTTGGACAATATGTCATTCATGGTCAGGTGATGGAGAAGCTGATTGTACTTTACCTTTTCCAGAATTTTTGATAATGACTTACTATATGGCACATATGGTCACTGGCCTAAGCGTGGACCAAAAGAAAAATGTAGGCCTTTTCTTCTCGGGTTCATGACTATAAAACATGGAAATTGCGCGACTGATGACACGACGTTGTGCAGTGCTGCGACCCAGTGGCAAAAACCAAAGTAAGGAACAAAGTGAATGTAGCACGAACACCATAGGACGCAATTTGTGCCTAAAGCACTTGGATGCCATGACGTATGTAACACTTTATCAGTTCTCACGACGTTCTCTGAACCAATAAGTAAACGGGACACATGCTGAATCGAAGTGACTAAAATTATATTCATTTCTTCAGAACGTAGTAACGAAAATAGCTAGCGGTTGCTGCTAAATCACCGAAGTTAAGTACCGTCGTGCTTAGCTAGCACTTGGATGGGTAACCGTCGATGTCTGTCGAGCGCTGTTGGCAAGCGGGCTGCACTCAGGAACTGAGAAGTAGCGGGTTAGGTCAAGAAAACCACATCACCCTCCATGCTCCGCATGCAGTGACGTCTTCGGGCGGAGGACGTGATGGTGGCCGGTCGGTACTCACAGGACCATTCGAGGCCTCTACGACGGAGGTTTTTACAGGAATATAATGAAGCAGAGGGGAAACCTGAACTATGGAAGGAATATATAGAAGGCCTATACAAAGGAAATAAACTTGATGGTAGTATTATAGAAATGGAAGACGAAGGGGAGGAAGATGAGATAGGAGATATGATACAGCGAGAAGAATTTGACAGAGCGCTGAAGGACTTGAGTCGAAACAAGGCCCCTGGAGTAGATGATATTCCGTCTGAATTGCTGATATCGTTAGGAGAACCAGTCGTGAAAAAAACTGTATCACCTGTATGCAAGATGTATGAGACACGGGAAATACCCTCCGATTTCAAGAAGAATATCGTAATTCCAAGTCCAAAGAAAGGAAGTGCAGAAAAGTGTGAAAATTACAGAACTATCAGTTTAATAAGTCATGGTTGCATAATACTAACATGAATTATTTACAGATAAATGGAAAAACTTGTGTAATCCGACCTCGGGGAAGATCAGTTTGGATTTAGGAGAAATGTGGGAACACGGGAGGCAGTACTCACATTACGACTTACCTTAGAAGATAGTCTAAGGAAAGGGAAACCTACGTTTTTAGCGTTTGTCGATTTGGAGAAAGCTTTTGACAATGTCGACTGGAATACACTCTTACAAATTCTGTAGGTATCAGGGGTAAAATATAGGGAGCGAAGAGTTATACTCAACCTATACAAAAACCAGACAGCGGTTATTAGAGTCGAAGGGGAAGAAAGGGACGCAGAGGTTGGGAAGGGAGTAAGACAGGGTTGTAGCCTTTCCCCAATGTTCTTCAATCTGTACATTGAACAGGCAGTGAAGGAATGGAAGGAGAAATTTGGAGAGGGCATTAAAGTGCAGGGAGAAGAAATAAAAACATTGCGGTTTTCCGATGCCATAGTAATTCTGTCAGAGACTGCAAAAGAATGGCTAAGCCATGTCTCCACCATATCCTTTCTTCCAGCAGTGCTAGTCTTGCGTGTTTGCAAGAGAACTTCTGTGAAGTTTGGAAAGTAGGAGGCGATGTACCGGCGGAAGTAAAGTTGTGAGGCGGCATCGTGAATCGTGTCGGGATAGCACAGTCGGTAGTGCGCTTGCCCGCGAAAGGCAAAGGTCCCAGGTTCGAGTCCCGGTTCCGGCACGCAATTTTAATCTGCCAGGAAGTATCGAAAGAACGTTGTTACTTCGTAAATTCAAATTATATCCTCTTTTCTTTCCATGACATTACAAAACATACGGGATACAGCTAGGAAGGAAAAAATTGTTGTGTCCAACCTGGGTTAAATTTTACTTGCAGTGGTAGCGGTTTAGTCTGCTATCGTTCGCAACGAACTATTATGCACAAGTGTAGTGCCCTAAAAGTTGCGGTCGCTGGTAGGCCGGCGCTGCGTCCTGTGCAGACCGTTCTGCCAACACCCCGTCCTCGGCGGGGGGATCACGGCGGTCTGTCAGCGCAGCTGGCTGCCATTCAGAGCCGCCGAACCTCGCCGGCGCGGCGCGCCAGCAGAAAGCACGGCCCGGTTCTTCTGGTGTGCAGAGGCGAGGCGGTGTTTGCGGGCCGCTGGCACTGCGAGAGCCTGCCCCCCCCCCCCCCTCCTACTCACTGTGCTATTCATCTATTCAGCGCGGCCGTCGATACCGCACGTGCCCCGCCAGCGGCAGCAGGCGCGGCGAGTGCGCGGATTCGTCGGTCTGTTCCGTGCATCCGCAGCTCTCTAACGAGCGAGCGAACCCACTGACTAGTGCCATCCCGTTTGCTTTTGTTAAGTCGCCACGATAGTTTCGGAAAAGTAAACTCCTCTTCAGAAAGAAAACAGAACACATTGAAAGTCTAGAGATAGGAAGTTCGTATTCACAGGAGACTTTCATTATGTTGTTGTTGTTGTTGTGGTCTTCAGTCCGCAGACTGTATTGATGCAGCTCTCCACGCTACCCTGTCCTGTGCAAGTCTCTTCATCTGAGAATACGTTCGGCAACCTACATCCTTTTGAATCTGCCTACTATATTCATCCCTCGGTCTCCCTCTACGATTTTTACCCCACACGCTTCCTTCTAATGCTAAGTTCACAATTCCTTGATGTCTCAGAATGTATCCAACAAATCTATTCCTTCTCTTAGTCAGGATTTGCCAGAAACTCCTTTTCGCCCCGATTCGGTTAAGCACCTCCTCGTTAGTTATGTGATCTATTTTGTGTCTCTGGACGCACAGTTGAAGAACGTTTATCAAACCTGGAGTGTCTTTTCATAGTGTTGACTGCAGCAAGTCTACGTTGCAATAAAGCAAAGTGTTCGTTTTTTCAAACTGAAATAGAATACTTAGGCCATGTGATTAATGCCCAAGGAATCCATCCCTTACAGTCACATCTTCAAGCGATCAAACTCTTGCCTCCTCCTAAGAATGTGCAGGAATTGCAAGCAGTAATGGGAAAGCGTAACTATTATTTCAGGTTTATTCCCAATGCCTCTCAGATACCAGCTCCACTGCATCGCTTACGTAGGAAGAATGTTCTTTTGTATGGAAATCAGATAGGCACCAGTTAAGACTTGGGAGTGAGATAGGAACCAGTTAGCACTCGGAAATCCGATAGCCAAGTCCTAAGTGGCTGATGCAGCAGTCGTGGCCACGAGCGGAGTTGCATCAGAGGGCGCTCGTGGCTGTCGTCGTAAGAACGCCGCGCCGTGCGTGCATGGCAGCGCGCGGCGAAAGTAGGTGGCGCGCACTTTATACTTGTGCGACACCACAATCTACCCATCTAATTTTCATCATTCGTCTGTAGCACCACACTTCAAAAGCTCCTATCATCTTTTTATCTGATCTCCTTATCGTCTACGTTTCATTCCCATACAATGCTACACTCCATACAAATGCTTTCAGAAAGGGCTTCCTTACATTTCAATTAATATTGGATGTTAACAAGTTTCGCTTCTTCAGAAACGCTTTTCTTCCCATAGCCATTCTTTGCTTCGGCCATCAGAAGTTATCTTGCTACCCAAATAACAAAATTCATCTACTACTTTTATTGTCTCATTACCTAATCTAATACCTTTAGCATCGCCTGATTTTCTGACATTGCATTCCATTACCTTCGTTTTACTCTTGTTAATGTTCATCTTATATCTTCCTTTCAAGACACTGTCCTTTCCATTCAACTGTTCTTCCATATCTTTTGCAGTCTCTGACAGAATTACTATGGCATCGTCCGCTGCTCCTAGTTCGTCCGCTGCTCCTAGTTCGTCCGCTGCTCCTAGTTCGTCCGCTGCTCCTAGTTCGTCCGCTGCTCCTAGTTCGTCCGCAGCTCCTAGTTCGTCCGCAGCTCCTAGTTCGTGCGCTTCTCCTAGTTCGTCCGCTGCTCCTAGGTCGTCCGCAGCTCCTAGTTCGTCCGCAGCTCCTAGTTCGTCCGCTGCTCCTAGTTCGTCCGCAGCTCCTAGTTCGTCCGCAGCTCCTAGTTCGTCCGCAGCTCCTAGTTCGTCCGCAGCTCCTAGTTCGTCCGCAGCTCCTAGTTCGTCCGCAGCTCCTAGTTCGTCCGCTGCTCCTAGTTCGTCCGCTGCTCCTAGTTCGTCCGCTGCTCCTAGTTCGTCCGCTGCTCCTAGTTCGTCCGCTGCTCCTAGTTCGTCCGCTGCTCCTAGTTCGTCCGCAGCTCCCAGTTCGTCCGCTGCTCCCAGTTCGTCCGCTGCTCCCAGTTCGTCCGCTGCTCCCAGTTCGTCCGCTGCTCCCAGTTCGTCCGCAGCTCCCAGTTCGTCCGCAGCTCCTAGTTCGTGCGCTGCTCCTAGTTCGTCCGCTGCTCCTAGTTCGTCCGCTGCTCCTAGTTCGTCCGCAGCTCCTAGTTCGTCCGCAGCTCCCAGTTCGTCCGCTGCTCCCAGTTCGTCCGCTGCTCCCAGTTCGTCCGCAGCTCCTGGTTCGTCCGCTGCTCCTAGTTCGTCCACTGCTCCTAGTTCGTCCGCAGCTCCTAGTTCTTCCGCTGCTCCTAGTTCGCTGCTCCTAGTTCGTCCGCTGCTCCTAGTTCGTCCGCTGCTCCTAGTTCGTCCGCAGCTCCTAGTTCGTCCGCAGCTCCTAGTTCGTCCCCTGCTCCTAGTTCGTTCCCTGCTCCTAGTTCGTCCCCTGCTCCTAGTTCGTCCCCTGCTCCTAGTTCGTCCCCTGCTCCTAGTTCGTCCCCTGCTCCTAGTTCGTCCCCTGCTCCTAATTCGTCCCCTGCTCCTAGTTCGTCCGCTGCTCCTAGTTCGTCCGCGCCTTCTACTTCGTCCGCTCTTTTTGGCTTTTGCTACTGCTACTAAAAGATCTTTTTTCTTTTCTTTTAAGACAGCTTTTTTATATAATGAATCACTGTTGCCAAAGCGTGTGCTACTACCCGTATTTTTGGGCAATTTGACATCAAATACTTAGGCAAATAAACCAATTATTTGGTGATACAATGGTATTCAACTACTTTGCATACAGAGTTACTCTTGTTGTTGTTATGGTCTTCAGTCCGGAGCTTGGTTTGATGCAGCTCTCCACCCTACTCTATCCCGAGCAAGCCTTTTCATCTCCTCATAAGAACGACAACCCACATCCACTTGAATCTGCTTACTATACGCGTCTCTGCGATTTTTACCCCACACAATTCCCTCCAATGCTAAATTTACGATTCCCCGATGTCTAAGAGTGTGTCCTACCAAGCGGTCCCTTCTTTTAGTCAGGGTATTCCAAAAATTCCTTTTCTCACCAATTCTGTTCAGTACCTCTTCATTAGTTATGCGATCTACCCACCTAATCTTCAGCATTCTTCTGTAGCACCACATTTCAAAAGCCTCTATTCTCTTCCTGTCCGCACTGCTTATCGTCCATGTTTCACTCCCGTACAAGGCAACACTCCACACAAATGCCTTCAGAAAAGACTTCCTTACACTTGAATTAATATTCGATGTTAGCAAATTTAGAGTACTCTTAGTACTTTATTTTTAAAATAGATTTCTTGTGGGAGTAAACTATGTAACTTCAGCTCAGCTACATCTCAGTTCGAAATGACGGTAACTGGCAGAAGGGAATCACGCGATTCTGCGCGCTCTCGCGTCCTCTCGCTGTTACCCGTCAGTCTTCGGAAAACGTGCGGACGAACTAAGAGGCGAGGGATCTGCGAACTAGTTCGCGTAGGTGGGAGCACTCTTCCGAACTAGTTCGTTCGCGAATTACACAAGACTAGCGTGCACCCGTACCGTTAAATATACTAGGGCCAGAAAAAAATACGTGATTCATAAATAAATTTCATGCATCACTTACTTCTTGTTCAGTGGTAGATCCAGTAGCTCGAATAGCTCGCCTGTCTGTACTTTATTATGAAAGCGACGGGTTCTTGTAGATCTACGAATCTCAAACATCTCACGTTTCATTCGATGTATTCGTTTATTTCCATTTTTAAAGAAGAACACAAACATTCTTAACAAAGCAATAAGTGTTTGTACCAAGACGTGTAAGACTCTTTCTAAGACATGTTGTACACTATGACTGGATGACTATAATTGCTGACTATACAAAAGTAAGACTGTAGTAAGACTTAGATTTGACTAACTAAAGACTTGGACTGAAACTGTTCGCGCCAATTCGCGTGTGATAATACATTAAATTAATTTCTAGAACATTCTAGGACAAGGAAGTTGCAACATGACATATTAAATAGTTTGTTCGTGGAACATAAATGTATCTTTCATACACAAAATTATGACAAATCTAATGATAGGATTTTCGTATCAAAACAATACGGAAGTTAAGATCGTAAACAATTTACAATTAGAGCAGTAAATGCATTTGTTGACATTATTTAAAATAGTTAAATTAATTATACAGTTTTATGGTAAGCCGAGCATCGTAAACAAATCAGTACATTGCAGAAGACATCAGATAATGTTAGTTATAAATATAATTATCAAAAACGTATTATTGCATGATGTTCATGTTAGGTTTTTTAATAACAGAAATGGTTTAACAAGATAATATAAAAATCTTGCCATTGATGCAATTAAAAAGTCTTTTATCGTATTATAATGTTTTATGATTAAATTCGTAATTATACATAAACAAAGGCTTAGTTGCGATTGGTATCGTATACTTCAACATAATTTTCGGGTACTAAAAGCATTATACGATGATACCGCTACTAGAGCAGAGTTACTAAACACAGCTTTTCGAAGCACATTCACCAAAGAAGAAACCAATATTCCAGATTTCGGATTACAAACAGAGACCAGAATGAATATCGTAGGAGTAGATATCCTCGGAGTAGTGACGCAACTTAAGTCACTTAACAAATCTTCCGGTCCGGCTTGTATACCCATTAGCTCAAAAAATGTTCAAATGTTTGTTAAGCTTATGGGACTTAACTACAGGGTCATCAGTCCCTAAACTTACAAACTACTTATCTACTACCTTATACCAAGGACGGCACAAATATCCATGCCCGAGGGGGGATTCGAACCCCCGACCGTAGTGGCCGTGCAGACCGTGACTGGAGCGCCTCAGTCCCCTCGGCCACCGTGGCCGGCACCCATTAGCTTTCTATGTGATTATGCTGAAGCGATAGCTCCTTACTTAACAGTCATAAACAACCGCTCGCTCATAGAAGGATCTGTACCAAAAGACTGGAAAGATGCTCAGGTTACACCAATATACAAGAAAAGCAGTAGGCGTACCATCTAAACTACAGGCCTATTTAATAAACATCAATTTGCAGCAGGGTTTTGGAACATATCCTATATTCAAATATTATGAATTATCTCGAAAAGAATGATTTATTGACCCAAGGTTAACACGGATTTAGAAAATATCGTTCATGCGAAACACAACTAGCTCTTTACTCACACGAAGTGATGAGTGCTATCGACAAGGGTTCTCAAATTGATTCTGTATTTCTTGATTTCCAGAAGGCTTTTGACAACGTACATCATAAACAACTTTTGATCAAATTGCGTGGTTACGGTATATCGCCCCAAATTTGCGACTGGATAGGGGATTTCCTGTAATAGACGACACAGTTTGTAGTAATCGATGGTAAGCCACCGACTAAAACGGAGGTGATATCGGGGTTCCACAGGGTAGTGTTATTGGTCCTCTGCTGTTCCTTATCTATATAAAAGATTTGGGAGAAAACCTCTCTTGGGTTGTTTGCAGTTGACTCCGTCATTTATCGTCTAGTAAAGTCATCTGAAGATCAAAACCAACTGCAGAACGATATTGAATAAGATATCAGTATGGTGTAAAAATTGGCAATTGACTCTAAATAATGCGAAGTGTGAAGTCGTCCACATGAGTACGGAAAGAAATCCGTTAAACTTTGTTTACAAGATAAATCAATCAAATGTGAAGGCCGTAAAGTCCACTAAATACCTGGAAATTACTATTACATCAGACTTAAACTGGAAAGAACACATAGATAATGTCGTAGGAAAGGCGAATCAGAGACTGCGTTTTATTGGCAGAACCCTTAAAAAATGTAACAGAACTACTAAAGAGACTGCATACAATACACTTGTCCGTCCTTTTTTGGAGTATTGCTGCCCAGTGTGGAATCATTATCAGGAGGGTTTGACGGAAGACATCGAAAGAGTCCAAAGAAGGGCAACTTGTTTTGTATTGTTACGATACAGCGGAGACAGCGTCACGGAAATGATACAGGACCTGGGATGGGAATCATTAAAACAAAATGTTTTACGTAACTGAGTATCTGTCACAACGGGATTCGAACCACTGATTCTATGGCTCTGAGGCCAGAACACCACCTCCTGAGTTATACTGAGATGCTGCAAATGTTTCAGTTATTGATACTTATGCTTACTTGCAAAACTTTCTCGGGAATTTTTTAGAGTTGTGTCGAATGGCTTTGGCTGATTGTTATTTATGTTCTGAACTTCACGTAACATAAATATTTTTAAAAAATTGTAAAATCCGATACCCATGTGGTCGTCTTGTGATCATTATGGCTGTAAACATTTCCTATTAAAGAGTACCCAAAGATGACCCTCCGTCACTGCACTGTTTGCAGACGATGTTGAAACCATTATCAGTACATGTAACATCAACCAGGTAGCCTCTGCCGCCATTGCACCGAACTCTATATCTTCCCTCCAGGTTACAATTATTTTTCCCGGCAGTTTCTCTCAGGATTCTCGCGTATGTCGTAAATTTATTCAATTTCTGCAGTGAACACTATGATTGATGTTTGAGCTGAAGTTCTATCATTTGTAGCTTCTTGTATACTGATAACTTTGAACAGTTTGTCGTATTTTGGTAGAAATTCCTCGACGATAGTTCACCGTAAATAGTTGCTATCTTAAGCAGAACTCTGCACGTATACTGCAATACTCATACAGAATGACGTTCAGTGGTTTGGCTTCCACTCTCTAGCCGCACCAGGATTACTGAAGGGTTTTTCCCTTGCTGATATCAACTGCATGATTCACCGGAAGTCGATTTCCCGGTGAGAGGTAGCGAGGCCAGTGAATCATCAACAGTAGTCAGAAAAGGGTACCCACGGTTTCCAGTAATGCACCACCATTTTGACCGTTTGGAACCAGGATGTCGAACATGCATTTTTCCCCGTGCATTTCCCCCCCTTCAATATGAGCGCGTATTGTTATTTATTTCAATACAAGACGGAGAATGTTCCGTCAGCAGCACTAAGGTAATGCGAATTTTCACCCCGGGTCTTTAGTTCAACTTAGACAGGGGAAATACTTACGTTCATACATACAACTAAATTACACTAAACTACGCATGAGAACCGAAATGCCAGCCGATGGAGGATTAATTGTAATTTTTCGTTTTTTGGCCACAGGAAGGTCATTTGAATGTTTAAAGTTCAGTGCAGTTGTGTCCGCTAACACGGTTAGTAAAATTCTCCTTGGAACCTACGAAGAAATTACATAATTTATTTTCTTTTTAACGTCTTCTATTTTTCCTTCTTTATTGCAGATGATAAATTTTAAGCAATTTCTTATAACCATTAAGCTTCTAGCTTCTATCGATGTAATCAACTGATTTCTGGGTTCGGATAAATGGATTGCTTCTATAACATTCGATGAGCCGTACCATTAATTATTACTCACGTTTACACATGTTGCTGGCTGCGATCTCCTTTTCTGCGTAACGTTTTTTACTGTTATGCTAAGATCGCTTTTTTATCCACTTAACTGATCTCGTAGTCATCATCAGATCTGTGGAACTGGGGTGTAATATGAGTAGATACGCCACAGTTCCACAGATCTGATGGCGACTGCGAGAAAAGTTGAAACCCGTCATTGTGGTAGATAAAAAAAACGATCCTGGCAAAACAGTAAAAAGATATTTCTCATGTACCCTGCCCGACGCAGATTTATTCAAAGCGTATCGAAACAGAAGCGAAATTACAAACACTAAAAGCAATAGTTATGTGATAGACGCTAGTGCCTCGAAACTAGCTGTTTCACTGTAAACATCTTAACAACGTATATTATCAAACCGGAAAATATATTTGGTCCCATCACTACCGCTCTGTCAATATTTACGCTATTGACAGTACGTCATTACCCTGCGCAGACGGTCAGTATATCGCCACATTGTCAATGTATTGATAATACTCTCTGGTCCAAAAAAATATCCCCACTTGCATATTTGAAGGAAAAACATATTTTAAGAGAGTATTTAAAAAGATTAATTTTTTTTTTTCAGAATAGCAATGTACAGGATTTCTACAATATATGTGACATGCTTCAGTACTTTGTGTGACTACCTTTAGCCTTTTTGAGGGCTTGTACTCTTTGTGCATTGTCTGAACAAGTTTTTCGCAAATATGATAGCACACTTATACAGTTTTTCCAATTAAGTCTTTTCTGGTAGTGTAACAAAGTTTCCTGAGTTTTGCAAACATAATAGCCTATAAATTCTCAATGGGGTTCATAGCGGGTGAATGCCGAGATCTGAGGCACATTGCTGGACAACCCTGGATCGGTGACAACTGGCCTTTTCGTCTTGCATAATGAACGCTTCTAGGTTTGCACAACTAAAATGGACCCTAGCAGTATTCGAAACATCCTTCTTAATGATGTGACAGTATGCCGTTCCATTGATTGAACCCGTGAACACTTTGTTTTCTACCCCTTTGGAAGTTATTGCTCCCCACAGCACAACACTTTCATTAAATTTCTGTAACATCTTCCCGGGCTCCATCCACAGTTTTACTCCACCATTGTTACCAAACACTCAATGTTCGTCCTTGTTTCGCAATTGCTTCCAGCGCCCTGCACAATCTTTAACTAGCATTCTTCTTGCGACCACATTTATGCCTCAAACTTGTCATCCCTGTCTCTTTTTTTTTCTCCTTTAACACATTATCCACCGTTTTATGGTCAATGAATAACCTCCTAGAAATTTCCCTGTTGGGTATGTCTTGGCAAATGAATACAAGAATCATGTCATTCTTGTTCCTCATAACCTAATCTCAAAATCCAGTAAGCTATGGGAACACAATTCTATCTATTGAGAAACAGAGCAATAGCTCAAACTTCCTGGCAGATTAAAGTTGTGTACCGGAACTGGGATTCGAATCTGGAACCTTTGCCTTTCGCAGCCAAGCGCTCTACCACTGAGCTATCCCGACACGACTCACGGTCCGTCCTGACAATTTTACTTCTGCCAGTGCCAGTGCCTCGCCTCCTACTTTCCCATCCTCACAGACGTTCTCCTGCGAAGGCGAATGTCCCAGGTTCGAATCCCCGTTCCAGCACACAATTTTAATCTGCCAGGAAGTTTCATATCAGCGCACACTCCGCTGCAGAGTCAAAGTTCCATTCTGGAAACATCCTTTAGGCTGTGGCTAAGCTATGTCTCCACCACATCCTTTCTTTTAGGAGTGCTAGTCTTGCAAGGTTCGCAGGAGAACTTCTGTGAAGTTTCGAAAGTAGGAAGCAAGGTACTGGTGGAAGTAAAGTTGTGAGGCGGCATCGTGAGTCGTGTCGGGATAGCTCAGTGGTAGAGCGCTTGCCCGCGAAGGCAAAGGTCCCAGGTTAGAATCCTGGTTCCGGCACACAGTTTTAATCTGCGAGGAAGTTTAATATCGGCGCACACTCCGCTGCAGAGTGAAAGTTTCATTCTGAGAACAATTACTCTCTAAAAGCTTACCAGACTGATTTCTCTTTTTCCAATTCAGCTTACTGAAGGACAACTGATATGACCATAGAATGTAGGTTGTGAAAGTTTCTTGCTTTTCCTTCTCTCTTACAAAATTTACGCGTGCTGCGAAAGTTATGTGTTTTACCATATGATCTAAGAAATGTAACTGACTGACGCTACTCGAATGAAATATAACTGAATGTGTTTGAACTTGTTCTACCTTAATGCCTTTGCACAACGTTGTGTTAATCTGACTGCGTATTTTTAACTGTATTCTATGTGAATGTAAAGGTATTACAAAATCTATCTGACTGCGTAATGTTTATTATAATGAAACACAAACTGCTAATCGTTTCTGAATGAAAACGTCGTAACAAAGTTAACTGTCTGAAAATTACTGATACTAAAAATGAATGTGTTAATAATTCTGGCCCTACAAACTTGTTTCTGACAACTAACAATCTTTAACGGAATGTAATGAACACAAAATTTATCAATGCTATCTGACTCAGTGCAAACACTTGTTAACATGAACTGAACACTGTATGAATTGTCCTACCCAGAAATCTGTAAATCGTACTGAACTGTAAGCATGACAACAAAAACCGATTCTTTCTCACTTTCACTATTCGGTTACTTTCACTTACTAATCTGGATTTCTTTTTTTAATGAAATATCAGGTTTATTTTCTAACTGATGTAACTTCATGAAAATTACTAACAATGTCATGTTTTGGATTTTAAAATCTTTCAGAGAAAAATATAACTCAGATATTTAATGTGCCTACAAAATTATTTTTAAACAAAGATAAACATTTCTTTGCTGTTAATAAATTTGACTCGATTCACACAAACAATGTTACAACGATACCATATTTCAAGAACACTACCCATGAAATCCCTATTTCATAAAAAACGCAATTTCAAAACTAAACTATTACAATCAATACTTTTCCTAACACAGAAAGGGGTCCCTAGCATGAATCGTGAGACCACAAGCTAACAGCAAGATCTTTCCCGACCGTTACTGTTACCATCAGTTCAGCCTAACAATGCGAAGTTGTACCATAGAAACATGCCAAGTATTTCATGAAAAACTTTACCTTATAAAAACTTCAAAACATCGTTTCTCCAACGTCATCTATTCCTTTCGTCTCCACATATTAAACAAACAGCTTGGCTCAGCATTCAAGTCTCAGAATCTCATCTCCTCGGCTATTCCGCCGGAACGACAACTGCACACAACCACGGTCCCCATGCTTCTGCAATCTCATCCGCGCGCCTAGCAAAGTCTGCACTCTCAATAATTACAACCCTACTTCCCGGGAACAATACTATCACCGTCTCCAATATCGATAGTACTGCCATCGAAAAATAAGCCTGCAACCAAAGATAAACGACTCATGCCTGACTAGCTTGACACTGGTCTCAAATTCGCAGTACATTTGAATATGGAATATATACCTTTCCATAGCAGGTATCTTGCAGTTGTCGCGAAAGGTATACATACATGTGGTCCATACATAAAACTTTCCCCTGGCGTTTCGCTTTCGACGGCGGAAGACATCCTCCAAGGTAAAGCGGCGGAATGCGTCAAGCAATAATCTGACATGACGGTTTGAATAATCATCTTCAAACCCACAACATGTCAGATTATTGCATGACAATGCACCAATGTGGCATATATTTTAAGGTGGACGATGCTTAATGACTGATTCATTTTAATTTTTAGGTAAGTTATCCTAGAAAGAATAATTGTTTCGTGTTTTCGTATCTTAATTTTTAAGTCGTATTTTACGTTCTTTCCTTGTTTCTTGTAGGACTTGTGAATGGGATAATGTTGGTCACGAAATATGTTCTGACAATTGTATATAACTGACAACTGGTGTGAGAATTTGCTAGATACATAGTACAGTTGTGTGATGGCATCAAAACAGAATATTACACTACTGGCCATTAAAATTGCTACACTATGAAGAAATGCAGTTGATAAACAGTTGTTCATTGGACAAATATATTACACTAGCAATGTGATTACATTTTCGCGCAACTTGGGTGCATGGATCCTGAGAAATCAGTACCCAGAACAACCACCTCTGGCCGTAATAACGGCCAGAGCTTGGATGGCGTGTACAGGTACAGATGCCCATGCAGTTTCAACACGATACCACAGTTCATCAGGAGTAGTGACTGGCGTATTGTGATGAGCCAGTTGCTCGGCCACCATTAGCCAGAAGTTTTCAGTTGGTGACATATCTGGAGAATGTGCTGGCCAGGGCAGCAGTCGAACATTTTCCGTGTCCAGAAAGGCCCGTACAGGCCTGCAACATGCGGTCGTGCATTATCCTGCTGAATTGTAGGGTTTCGCAGGAATGGAATGAAGGGTAGAGCCACGGGTCGTAACACACCTGAAACGCAACGGCTAGACGGCCGCGGTGGCCGAGGGGACTGAGGCGCTTCAGTCACGGTCTGCACGGCCACTATGGTCGGGGGTTTGAATCCCCCCTCGGGCATGGATATTTGTGCAGTCCTTAGTTGTAGCTAGTTCATAAGTAGTTTGTAAGTTTAGGGACTGATGACCCCGTAGTTAAGTCCCATAAGCTTTACAAACATTTGAACATTTCGCAACGGCTACTGTTCAAAAGTGCCGTCGATGACAACAAGAGGTGACCGAGACGTGTAACCATTGGCACCCCATACCATCACACCGGGTGATACGCAAGTATGACGATGACGAATACACGCTTCCAATGTGCGTTCACCGCGATGTCGCCAAACACGGCTGCGAACATTATGATGTTGTAAATAGAGCCTGGATTCATCCAGAAAAATGACGTTTTGCTATTCGTGCACCCAGGTTCGTCGTTGCGTCCACCATCGCAAGGCGCTCGTGTCTGTGATGCAGTGTCAAGGGTAACCGCAGCCATGGTCTCCGAGCTGATAGTCGATGCTGCTGCAAACGTCGTCTAACTGTTCTTGCAGATGATTGTTGTCTTGCAAATCGATTGGAAACTTTCCTCATGTCAGCACGTTGTAGGTGTCGCTACCGGCGACAACCTTGTGTTAATGCTCTGAAAAGCTAATCATTTGCACATCACAGCATCTTCTTCCTGTCGGTCAAATTTCGCGTCTGTAGCACGTCATCTTCTTGGTGTAGCAATTTTAATGGCCAGGAGTGTAGTTTGAGTAGTTTGTAAGTCTAGGGACTAATGACCATAGCAGTTTGGTCGAATAGGTGTACAAACATTTGAACACTGTTATCGATATGCACAAGCTGTCTCTTCTATGACGCACACAAAGTTTAAAAGGGAGCTGTATGGGTGGAGCTGTCACTTGTACAACCGTAATTCATATAGAGAGGTTTCCGACGCAATCGTGATCAAACGACTGGAATTAACAGAATGTGAATGCGGAACAACAGGCATGCAACAGTCCATTTTCGAAACCATTACGCATTATTCAATATTCCGATACGCACGAAGAATGCGGAATGTACGTAGTCGCGTTCCGTTTCGGAAATCGTTACGGAATGCAATATTGGGAGATCCACTGTGTCGAAAGTGTGGCGAGAATGTGAAAAATTTTCTGACCGTCACATCCCACGCTGTGTCTCATTGCATGTCCGTGATAATGGCAGAAAACAATGTTTGGCGTACCTCTTAGCACAGAGGGAAGAAATTTGTCGTTGATGGACTACGGCAACAGACGAAACCAATATTCCAGATTTCGAATTACGAACAAAGGCCAGAATGAGTAACGTAGAAGTAGTTATCATCAGAGTAGTGAACCAACTAAAATCACTTAAAAGAACAAGTCTTCTGGCCTGGACTGTTTACCCACTAGACGATTTGTTAATTAAGCAACTTCACAGCATTTGTTAAGTACCGCTATAGATATTTATAATGGTCGCAATCTTCTTCTATATCTGTGACATGTTCCGATATTGTTATGTCAGAAAAACAATTAATCACTGACTTCATATTATTTTTAATCAATACATAACTCTACCTTTTTACTGCTGGAGCATAGTAGTTTGCAGCTGGTAAGTAGTTTTCAGTGCAGTATTAAATGTTCAAATGTTTGTATAGCTTATGGGACTTAACTACGGGGTCATCATACCCTAAACTTACAAACTACTTATGAACTAGCTAACACTAAGGACGGCACAAATATCCATGCCCGAGGAGGGATTCGAACCCCCGACCGTAGTGGCCGTGCAGATCGTGACTGGCGCGCCGCAGTCCCCTCGGTCACTGCGGCCGGCAGTGCAGTATTATTTTTACTCAACTAATAACAATACCATTTTATTACTGGATCATAGAAATTTGCTACTGGTTAAGGGTTTATGTGCATCGTAGAAAACTTAACGACCCATGCATCGGCTTTGATGGTTTCATACTTGCACATGACAAGATGTTGCCCAAATTAAACATTGAAACTTATTATTCATCACAGCAAAAGAATACATCAAATACTTGTAGTCGTAAAGTCGTTTCGTTTATTTTTGATTCGTTTCCACCTGACTAGAATGGTTGCGAAGATCTTACATACAACTAAGAAATAAAATTAAATACTTTGAATCTGGGATGAGTGATATTTTTACTCGCAAAGCGGTCGCGAGTTCAAAAAGACTGCATAACACTGCTCTAGTACACCGCTGCTAGAAAGTGGGAAAATTCCTTAGCGTACGCCGTGTAAAATCGAACTGGAATCTCATCAGGTTCAGCGGCCTGTCCTGAGTTGAGCGATTTCAATTACTTTTCTGTCCCGCGAGTATGCGCGGATATGTGATTTTTAATTTACGTTCTTTGAAGCTGCTAGTCATAGCCCAGTAAAACTGTCGGAAGAAAAGTCTATACCTTGCAAAAGGTGGGGTAGAAGATTTTATTTTTTTAACTCGTTCATATGGTTGGACAGATTAAAAAACCAAGTTTTGCCAACAAAATTTCTCTTGGGAAAACTTTCTGCAGTAAAAAAAGTTAGAAAATTTCTGACTTTTTTCAGTTTTTTCAAAATATCTCGGTTCTTTGTGCTCTTACCGTTTTTATGTGCCAAATCTTTTATAAAGAGCATAAAATCCTCTACAAATTTGATTCTTACCATTTTTTTTCTACTCACAATACCAAAGGCGCTACTGTGCGTCAAAAAATGACATTTTTTTAAAAACTCGTGCAAAGTGGGAAAATACCTCATTTTGGAATACTGTTATTTCCGTTTCTGTTGGAATTTACCATCTCATTTTCAGGTATTCAATTTTTCTGTATGCAACAATGCGATTACTGGGCACCCACCTATTGTGATTCGTACATCACTAGCCGAAGTTTACTATCGGCCACCTCAGCCATGGTATTTGTGAAACTATTTACATGAAAATGCATAATTAAGATATATAGGCACACACACACATACACGGAGAGAGAGAGAGAGAGAGAGAGAGAGAGAGAGAGAGAGAGAGAGAGAGAGAAAGTGTGACAGGAAACTGAACTAGTATTAACAGCAACAGGCAACCTCATTATGTAGCTAATTTTTTTGTACATTATAAAAAGCACACAGTTAACATTAAAGATAAGTAGCTTTATTACAGTTAAAATGCATAGTGGGTTACTAATCCATATTGTATTTCCACTTTAGCACACTTGAGAGGGATGCGAGCATCACTTCCGACATTTTGATGTGGCAGGTTTCTCGGTGTCACCAGAAATACCTTGGGTTGCAAATTCAGGGTATATGCATAGATTTGGTCCATGTTGACCTCTTCTTTCAACAGCGAGTCATTCTCTTCAAGTTCGTAGGTTTCGTCATCAGTTTCCTCTACATCCTCCATAACATCTTCTTCACTGTCTTCATAGAAAAATTGTGGCACTTTTTCACAGTTGACCTATTACATTTCTTGCAAATTGAAGAAGAACATTATACACCCGCTTTTCTGCAGGAGCACGTTCCGCCATAGCTCACCTTGCATGAGCATGAAACAATGTGGAGAAGTGCTCTAGGTGCTGGGGCTTGGATCATTGTAACGGGTAGCGGACCGTTGTCACTGTAATTCCGGAGCCATTTCTCAGGGTGTTTCCAGTTTCCCATCCAACTTTGGACTTTCTGGTAAGTCCGTAGCGAATGATGTTATGCAGCATCTTTTGTAGGTGGCAGTCTTGCCCTGGCCCTGCCGCAGAGTGAGATGGTAAATTCCAACACACACACACACACACACACACACACACATATATATATATATATATATATATATATATATATATATATATATATATATATATATATATAACGGAAATAAGTGTTCCAATATTATATATTTTGCACGAATTTTTGAAAAATTGCCATTTTGTGACGTACTGTAGCGCCTTAGGTATTGGGAGTAGAAAAAAATGGTAAGAGTCAAATTTGTAGAGAATTTTATGCTCTTTAAAAAAGAATTGGGACGTAAAAGCGGTAGCAGCACAAAGAAGCGAGATATTTTGAAAAAAAAAAACTGAAAAAAGTCATAAATTTTCGAAGTTTTTTGACTGCAGAAAGTTTTCCCAAGAGAAATTTTGTTGGCAAAACTTGGTTTTCTGATCTTTCCAACCATATGAACGAGTTAAAAAAAATCTTCTACCCCACCTTTTGTAAGATATAGCTACTATTTGACTGGACTATCAGGCCGAGGAGCTATTTATTCTGTTTTGCACCTTCACTCTGGACAAAAATCAAATGTTTGTTAAGCTTATGGGACTTAACTACGGGGTCATCAGTCCCTAAACTTACAAACTACTTATGAACTAGCTAAGACTAAGGACGGCACAAATATCCATGCCCGCGGTAGGATTCGAACCCCCGACCGCAGCGGCCGTGCAGACCATGACTGAAGCGCCTCAGTCTCCTCGGCCACCGCGGCCGGCTTACTCTGAACATATTCGTAATTTATTGTGTTGTGATAAGAGTACTTTTGATCTTGGAAGATTTTTTTTAACTCGAATGTCAAAAACGGAAAATTAAGAGAAATATTCGATGGCAGCGTTCAGTGGGTGTAGCGCCCTCTGTGGCGTGTGCCCTGGGGCCGTGTATGCCTGCATGCGACGCACGTCCGCCTGCTGGGGACTACGTCAGCAGAGAGCTTATTTCTCTCTCTCTCTCTCTCTCTGCCTCTCTCTCTCTCTCTCTCTGCCCCCCCTCTCTCTCTCTCTCTCTCTCTCTCTCTCTTTGCCTCTCTCTCTCTCTCTACAAATACTGCGCGCTGGCCGCTGGCCATACCATGACCCGATTTCCCACGGGAGTCTCGGCCAGCCACATTAGGGGGTGTGCGAGGGGAGGAGAAGTTCTTCCCCAGCGACAACCACTCCACGGCGGTGCTTTACGCCCTCAGGAGCTCGTCTCTTGATTAAAAACAACATTGCTGCCATCCCCACTCCACAAACGTTGCCACAGGTGAAACAAATGGCTAGTGGCGTAGAAACATGCTTCCATTCAACACAGATTCTCCCTGGGGCATGGGTGTGTGTGTTTGTCCTTAGGTTAGTCTACCTACGTTTAAGTGGTTTGTAAGCTACGGACTGATGACCACGCAGTTCGGTCCGATAGATTTACAAACATTTGATTTGAATCAACACAGATTACACCATCAACTCTGATTCGTTTCTGCCGGCCGCAGTGGCCGAGCGGTCTGCGACGCGCCAGTCACAGTCCGCACGACCACTACGATCGGGGATTCGAATCCCCCCCCCCCCCCCTCGGGCATGGATTAAGTCACCATGATAGTTTCGGAAAAGTTAACTCCTCTTCAGAAAGAAAACAGAACACATTCAAAGTCTAGAGATAGGAAGTTCGTATTCACAGTAGACTTTCATTATGTTGTTATTGTTGTTGTTGTTGTGGTCTTCACTCCGCAGACTGGTTTGATGCAGCTCTACATGCTACCCTGTTCTGTGCAAGTCTCTTCATCTGAGAATACGTTCGGCAACCTACCCCAGACGCTTCCTTCTAATGCTAAGTTGACAATTCCTTGATGTCTCAGAATGTGACCAACCAATATATCCCTTCTCTTAGTCAGGGTATACCAGAAACTCCTTTTCTTCCCAATTCGGTTAAGCACCTCCTCATTAGTTACGTGATCTACCCATCTAATTTTTATCATTCGTCTGTAACACCACATTTCAAAAGCTTCTATCATCTTTTTATCTCAACCCCTTATCGTCCACGTTTCACTCCCATACATTGCTACATTCCAGACAAATGCTTTCATAAAGGACTTCCTAACATTTCAATTAATGTTGGATGTTAACAAGTTTCCCTTCTTTAGAAACGCTTTTCTTCCCAAAGCCATTCTGCATTTTATATCTTCTTTACTTCGGCCACCAAAAGTTATCTTGCTACCCAAATAACAAAATTCATCCACTACTTCTATTGTCTCATTACCTAATCTTATTCCTTCAGCATCGCCTGATTTTCTGACATTGCATTCCATTACCTTCGTCTAATAACGCAGGAAATTAAAATTAGTTCAGTCTGAGCAGACTGCCTCCAAAACCGTCTCTGACGTTTGTATGGTTGAAGGCAGGTGCGAGTCTCACCTGTGGACAGAGCTTGTTGCCAATTCTGACGAGTCGATTTAGATTTCAGCATGCCGTTGGGCCCATCCGTAGGGTTTCCAGATCTCCGGGCGCCGCCCGGAGTGCCCCGGTTTGGAGTGAATTCTCCGGGTCTACGGGCTAATGACTCTCATCTCCGGGCTTGAATGTAACCTACATCTTAACCTTTTTTTTTTTTTTTTTTTTTTTTTTTTTTTTTTTTTTTTTTTTTTTTTACGACACTTTTTAACTACTATGCTTATGTAGCGACGATCTACATCGAACTGAACGTAACTTAAACTAAGGACGAACACTAAATCCATGCCCTAGGGGGGGATTCAAACCTCTGGCGGGAGCAGCCTCGCGCACCGTGGCAAGACGCCTCAGTGCGCTCGGCCATTCCCGGCCGGTTCTTCTCTAGTAATTATGAATAACTTTATATAAATGTCAATTTCTTATTGCAAGAAAACGCTACTTTTCTATTCTTTCTCTGAAAACTTTTCATTGTTGTGTCGGTAGTAATCGGCTAGCGCATTATTAAGCAGACACTGTTGCGGCAACTTGTCAACTGGCGACGGCTATTATTTGTGTTCGTTCCTTCATTGTTTGTTATCAGTATACCGGCAATTTTTGGAATACTCTGATCGCGTATGAACAGACAAGCTTACATTAACTCAGATTAGTGAATAATAACAGTGAAATGAAGAGACGATATAAAAGTTCGTTCCGGAAGAAAGTTATAAAGAGTGGCTACAAAAAGTCGATACTGATGAGTGTATGTATAAGTGCAGAATATGCAATATCTCATTTACTGTTAAGTACGACGGAGTGAAAACTATGAATAAATATTTATAATCAGAAAGACACAAAGCAAATATTACCACACAAAAGAAGTATCAGTCGCTTCTTAAATTCTTGCCGAAACAATTTTCTGCAGAAGACGACAAAGTTACTGCAACGGAATTAACTTTGACTTACCATGGTGTGAAACAACACCATTCTTACAATTCTCAATATTGTTGTAATAAGCTATATCCTTATGTTTTTAGAGATTCCTCAGTGGCAACGAAAGTAAGATGCGGCCGAACAAAAGGGAGGCATTAGTGAAACATGTGCTTCTGCCTTATGCTAAAGAGAAGCTACTAAGCTAATTAAAGCAAAATGTCCCGTTTTCAACAGTTTTTAGAATTCACGTGTAATCGTTGGGTGGGGGGTTGAGTTGGTCGCTGTTGGGGGGCGGGGGTGAGTCATTGGCCAAGGGGGAGGGGGGCACGTCTGGTCTCCGGGCCTGCCTCGAGTTCAATCTGGCAACCCTACCCATCCGTACTGTGCTGCGTGATGTCTACGTCTGAAAGCAGGACCTCAACGTGGACGTCGCGAGTGAAGTAGCGTGTCATGCAGCGTAAGGCCGTGTCCTACGTGAGCGACAGCTTTTCGCTACGAGATGGCTGCTAGAACCGATCAGCCTGAAACTCGTCCACTGAATGTGTGGTCGTGTTCCATTTTAAGTTATTCATTGCTCTAAAGCAGTGCTTTCCAAACTTAGATATAATATAAACACATATGGTAGAATTTAGATGGTTCTAGGAGGGGGGTCGGAAATAAAGAATCGCTGAAATGTAGTTTGTAAACGAAACTGAAAATCTCGTACGCATTGACATATTTAATGTTGATCCTCACTGAAGCAATTACGTACACTCATCGAAAGAAAAGGAAACATTAGGAACTACGGAGATGTACAACAGAGTAACACCGCAGACAACAATGCCTAACTCACACAGTAATACTTGCTTCTACATGCGACCCAACTTCCGAATCGCGAAAACTGAATTTCGGAAACCGTTTTACGCTGTCGTGTGTACATGTACATACGGATTTGCTAGATCGACTGAAAACGGCATCTGAAAATTAGCTGCTCGGATTTCTGATTTAGACAGCACAGTGGCTGTTCCCTATCAGTTCAATATTATCACATTATTTTCAGAAATAAAGAGTATGTATTTATGACAAGTGATAAATTATTATTTAAGTTCAATTGTTAGGAAGAGAAGGATGATTAGCTGCAGGCGAGTCTTCAGGGTAGTATGAAGAGAAGAATGTTTTGTGTTATTTTATGACAAGTTATTTATTTTTTTTCCGCCAAAATTTGTTAGTCTCGCGACACCCTTTATACTACTACGCCACACCCAGTTTGGAAAGCTGTGCTGTAAAGTGTTTCTCCAACATTAATACTCTTTATTTGTATGTCAATTATTTTATTTCTGTATTGAGGATCAATGCCCCTTGTTTAAATGTGTTTTCACCCGAGTAATTGAACTCTTGTGTTCTTGTGAATGTGGAAGGTTGCTTTTAATTTTGACTGACTGCCACGCAGTGGCTTACGGTCACCGCTTTGCGCTTTTGGCCTCGTTTACTTTGGTTAAGAACGCATGGCGTCGTATGTTGTCTGCACTGCCCTATGCTGGATAGTTAGAGACACCCTTACTTCGCAAGATGGCGAGGTAGGCTATTCTTAGTGTAGTACCAACATAATCATGGACGAAGGAGGAGACTAAAGAGACCTTTCTGGAGTTGTAGTAGTGGGTATTATCTCCCACAGGTTGCGAGGGTTGGTAGACACTAGGCTTTGAGAACGCACCCTACATCCCTTTGAACGCTCCCGATATCCGGTGCGGAGAGGGAAGGCTCTGCCCGCGGCCTGAGGCATCACTCTTGCCGCGACTGCCGACGTGAGTATTTCGTCGAATCATGCTGAGGGGATGTCATGCCTTTTACTTTCTTCTATTGAATTCTCACATATGCTTACTTGCTTATTCTAAGTTCTTTTTGTAAATTCTGTGTAATTCACTGTGGCCGTACACAACGTGGTACTTAACGATAGTATGCTGCTGCCTCCCTGCACATGAGTTCGTTTGTGCATAGTATAATTTCAATTGTGCTTGAAGACACCCGTCCATCTCATCACAACGCCGTCGACGCTTCGTTTTGCCATTGCTATGAATTGTTCCCGTCTGAGTGTGTGTCACAAGCATTATGTGCGTGTCTGTGAATGAATGAGTGTGCTTTATTTAACCCCTGCGTATTTGCGAATATCCTCCCTTGTTACCTCTGTATTCAAAAAGAGCAGAAACTATTTTATTATGGGCAGTAACTTTATAATTTAATTCACTGTTGTACAAGGTGTGTGCTTCATTATACTTATTTGGTCTCCCCATATTTTGATTGTTCATGTTATTGAATAGATAATGATTTAAATTATCAAACCTCTGCTTCATAATTTCATGCCTCCTGTCCCATGTTTAATCATCTATTCCTTTTTATATGTATTATTTGTTTTTGTTACAACGTTGGCTGCTCCCTTAAGGAGTGAGCAGTTATATAAATTTCCATTGCGCAAGTATTGTGACCACTCATAAAGTAATTTAGAGCAGCAGTGAGCGTTTTAACTTGCATATACTGTTCTCTACCGCCCAAGGTCATTCATAGAAAATTTAACAAGCTATTTTCAAGCAGTGTATAAAATTTGGCACCTGTAAACTGTAGAATAACGATAGCTCCAGAGTAAGGCAATAAAGCTTTATTTACTTTATCAAATAAGACGTAAAAAGAGTGCTGTGCATTAAATTTACAAAATGACGAATGTTCGCGGGCTATTTCATTCATAACTTCAAATACCAAAATAAACAGTGAAGATCAGCAGCGAATTACGACGACGACTACAGGTAGTTTCGAGTTTTTCTTTTGTGACTACAAACCATCAACAACTGAATGAGTACAAAATGAGTCTTATTGTAAGACGACAGTAAATAATTTAATTCTGGACGGAATTGCTAGCAGTGGGCGTTCCATAGGGGTAGTGATGTGGGCTACCAAGTTGTAATTTCTTACCAAGTTAATTCAATATATTCATCTTTATTGCAATCACACATCTCCCACTGACGTCCTATCAAACACATTCAATTCCTGCTGAAATATTATATCAAGATATTTTATTCAGAAACGTAGTTTAACAAACATCTTGTGTGAAATCCTAGTGTCTCTCTCTCTCTGGAGTAAGTCTATTGTTATTGCAAATGCTTAAAAAGCACACAAATGTAATTGTTCAAAACACATGCGTCGTTGTGTATATCAAACTACTACTCGGAAAAAACGGTCATTTCAAAAACAATATAAACATTTAACTTCATTATTATTTAAAGAAAATTTACGACATTTTTGGATACTTTTTATACCAGTCAAAATTCTTAATTACATGTAAACTGCATTTTTACATTCTGTTATTTTAGAAACAGTTGCAGTTTCATAAACTCCAGGGATTATTAGTTCGCAGAATTCTTGAGACTTCCTTTTCGTCTTGTGTAGTTCGCGAACGAACTAGTTCGGAAGAGCGCTCCCACAGGGGAACTACGCGAACTAGTTCGCAGATCCCTCGCCTCTTAGTTCGTCCGCTCCTTTTCCGAAGACTGATGGGGAACAGCGAGAGGACGCGAGAGCGCGCAGCATCGCGTAATTTGTAGGTAATGTTCCTTCAATGGCCTATTAAATATATAAATAAATCAATTTTAAAAATAGAATCCTACAAGTCCTCTGTATGCACACTAGTTGAATATCATTGTATCACCCATTCGTGTAAATAACTGGTTTATTTGCTTAAGTATTTGATGTCTAATTCCCCAAAAATACGGGTAATAGCACACGCTTGGGCAACACTGATCATTATATAAAAAAGCTGTCATAACAAAAGAAAGCGCTCTTTTAGTAGCGGCAGCAAAAGCCAAAAAGACCGGACGAACTAAAAACAGTGACCTACTTCGCGGCCGAGCTGCGAACTAAAAGGAGAGCTACCGGTCGCGAGCTAAGATATGCGCGAACGGTCACGAACTAAAATATGCGGGATCGGTCGCGAACAAAAATATTCGCGATCGGTCACGAACTAAAACAAGCGTTACCGGTCGCGAACTATATACCAAACGTATCTCGCTTCTTAGTTCGTTGGATTCTTTTCCGAAGACCGGCGGGCAATAGCGAGATGGCGCGCAGCAGAATTAAACATCACCTGTCTGCCTTCTGCTGATAAGCCATTTCGAGTTGAGCGTCTGCCTGCTAGATTACATAGTCCAGCGCTACAAAATTTCTGTTTTGAAGTATTCTGCACTCTACAATATCTGACTAATAAATTCTATAACGCCAAGATATAGAGATAACTTTAAACTTAACCTTCCTATCGTGTTCGAATCAGAGACACACATATTGTGAATGGGTCAGTTAGACCCGCAATTTAAAAAATATATATATTCTTCGATGCTACTTCAAAATATATTTTACATATAGTTTTTTCATGTGGAAAAATAGATACTGAAGCTCCCCAGCATTTATTCAACGTAATTAGTGTAAAAAATTATTACATTTTAGATTGTGAAACAATGTTCATACAAGTTTTTATAAGTGAATTCTTGCATAAAAGTGCAAGCTAAAGCTTAAATTTTGTCACTTATTGCAAACACTAATTAACCTAAAATTACAATGAAATATGATAATTAATTCTGAAGAACAATATTTAGCTTCACTATATGCGCGTTGTATTAGCTTACACAATTATTGCAGTAAATATTTGCATGATCTTGGCATAGGAATGATTGACAAATGTTACATTTATTATTAGTCTTCCGATCTTCCTTCTGTCCACATTCTTTGTACTGGCCCCTTTTCTGTTCCTTTGCTCCAGAACTCGTTCCTGCAATATTTCCCAAATTTACTTTTATCTCTTTAGGAATATTTTTGGACATTCTGTTTTCTTGCATTTTTCTTGTTAGCTCTCTTAGAAAAAGGCGCCTTTTGTACAATTTGTTTCAGTAGTAGCCTGGGTTAGAGTGTACATGCAACACATAAGCATTTATTGCAGCAATGTCTAGCATGTTATACGTACTGGCGAGTGTATCTGTCATGTCAACTCCTCCTTTCGTTTTGTTGTAATGCAGTATTACCTCCGGCTTCTTATGCTCTTCTGCAGACACCGTAGAGTCATGGTGCATAGTAGAGAGTAATACAACAGATAATTTTGTTTTGTTTTTGGTACGTACGAATTCATTGGTACATACTTCTGAAATCCAAAGATGGTTGAAAACACTTGTCTACTGTTGTTTGTCAGCATTTCTTTCGGAATCTCAGCTTTGTTCTATCTGAGGATTCAACTAATGTTAGAATTTTCTGCATAAGTTGTTTGTCCAGAGTGTAGTCCGTAAAGAAATAATCAGTGGTAATGTTTCGCCCAGCTTTCTCAATTCTTTCCACAAGCCTCAATATAACATTTCTACCTTGATTTACTTCTCGTGGTCCATTTTCTGGCTTTCCTGTATAGACTTCTGCTGCACAAACATATGCTGTTTTCACATCAGATGACAACCATAATTTTATGCCATATTTTCCTCTTGGTTTTGAAGTCATGTACTGAAGGAAGGGACACCTTCCTCTGATTGGAACCTGTAACTCGTCCACTGTGACATTTTCATAAGAAATGAACATTTTAGGAAACTGTTCCACAAACATTTCAAAGTCAGCCAGTTTATCAAGGCGTCGCCTAGCTGGTCGATCTTCTTTGTTGTCAACTCGGAGAATTCTGATTGTACAGAAACGCTGAAGTGACACGCGAAGAACTGGCCGACCATTCATGTTGTCCCATATCTGTTGGAGAGATTCTCCAGCTGATCTCTATACACTAGCTAATATAAGAAGTCTCGAATAAGCCTTGATTTCCTGATTTGTAATATAAATGTATTATGCTCACCTTGGTTTTGACAAAGCTGGAGGATTTGTAGACCACAATGTACCATATCGTGACGCATATACATTTCCAGTTACGCTGGTTTCTTTAGAAAACAAAACCACGCTTTCGTATCTTTCGATCACATCACTCTCCTCACTTCTAATCGATACATTAGCAAAATCACTTGAACTGTCAACAGAATCGTGATCATTGACTTCTGTTTCATCTTATGACTCATTTACAACTTTATTGACAAATCTGAAGGATTGAATTAAAATTTGTAGTGCGGACGGGAATCGAACCCGGACCTCCATGCTTAATAGGCAGACGTCTTAACCGTTAGACTACCACACCACTAACGATTAAGGTGATTATGTTTTTGACATATTTGAGACGTAAATACGTCTCTGGGATTGTTTATTTGTATTAATTAATTTGCAACTGCTCATCACTTAGAAACCGACAAACAAAATCAGACTGTAAGCCTATATGCAGTCGTTATACAGAGTCCCACAACAATGTGAAATGCCTCTGAGACATTTTAGACCAATTACAAGTATTTCTAACAATTTATTTGTAGAAACTAAATAAAAATTTCCGCCTGGGTCTAAAAGACCCATTCACAATAAGTGTGTCAAAGCTACGTATCTCAGAAAGTATTTTAGTTTTTGAAACGAAAATTGAGGATAACATAAATAATGACGTATTTGAGGAATTCATAATGCCATGTTGCAAAACTATTAACATTTAGGGGTTTACGTTAATTTTACTAAACAAACTGGGTCACCATAGGAACCCATTCACAATAGGAAGGTTAAACGCGAGACATTATCCACAAACTGTTTCTTTTGGTTTGCGTGATATCGTTAGCGGCTCACGCAGCAAGCGCATGGAGCAGCTAGGTGGGGGAACTTCTCCCTACACCTGCATGCGCAGACCACGCCGCTCAGCCGTCACTGGGAGCGGACGAACTAAAAGAACGAACTAGTTCGCGGCAGAGCCGGAGTGCTCCCGATCGCGAACTACTATGCGCAAGTCTACTTCCTTTGTTACCTCGAAAAGCAGACGATTCTCAACGAACTCGACACTTTGTCGCGCGTGCGACAGCGACAAGTTTCAAGATTTGAGTTTCAAACGTCACTGTTTGTCGCGTCAGACCAACAGCACCTAGAAGATAAGGCCTCACGGCTGCCCGTACCTATGTCACGGCCGCCAGCTCATTGGCCGGCCGCTGCGAGGCGGTGGGCGTGTCCCAGCGGACAGCCAGTGAGCTGGTGGCCACAGCCTTTACGTGTGACGCAGGCACGGGCAGCTGTGAGGCCTCGTCTTCTAGGTGCTGTTGGTCTGACACGCGGCGCTGCAGATGTCGCTTACGTAGGATAGACCTGTAAGGGTACATGCGGTTGAGCTTTGTCGCTTGAAGCTGTCGCTCGCTTTTGTCGCCCCATAGGACATGGCCTAATACGTACAGTCTGAATCAAAACACGGCGACCTGAGGCTGTGTGCAAATTATTATTCAGCACTAGCTGTAAACCCCGCTTTGCCCGGCTACTTACTTATTACAGTGTTAAGTTCGTCCATCTTCCGTTTTCTCTCTCTGTGCACCTTTTTCTTCCTTCTGTCCCCCCTTCCCCATTTCCTGATCTACCTGCTCCTTCTCTCTGTTCATCGCCCTTCCTCTTTTCATTTCCTTCTACCTGTCTCCTACCCTCTTTCTCCTCCTCTCCCTTCTCTCTGTCCGTCTCCTCCTCTACCCTCTCTCTGCTTGCCTCCTCTCTCCCGCTGAAACTTCTGAATTGATGTTCTACATATGGCAAAACTGTCAATAAAAGTTATGTACTTTCATCCTGGTGTTACTGATCGGTCATCTTACCCACTCCATCTGACAAACTGTGTCCTTGGTGCAATATGCACATTCAACGTCAGCTGTCAGGAGACCTTGGAACCAAGGTCATCATCATCATCATCATCATCATCATCATCATCATCAGAGACTGATTATGCCTTTCAGCGTTCAGTGTGGAGCATAGTACCACTAATAAAATTCCTGCATGATCCTCTATTCAATGCTAACATTGATGCCTTGTCTGATGTTATGCCTTTTACTTCAAAATCATTCTGCACCGAATCTAAGTACTTTCTTCTTGGTCTACCTCGACTCCTCTTACCCTCCACTGACGAGCTCATGAATCTTTTAGATAACCTTGCTTCTCCCATGCGTGTAACATGACACCACCATCTCAGTCTGTTCGCTCTAACTGCTTCATCTATGGTGTTCATTCCCAGTTTTTCTTTGATTTCCTCATTATGGACACCCTCCTGCCATTGATCCCATCTATTAGTACTTGCAATCATTCTTGCTACTTTCATATCTGTAACCTCTACCTTGTGAAAAAGGTAACCTGTATCCACCCAACTTTCACTCCCGTACAATAAAGTTGGTCGAAAGATAGAGCGGTACACTGCTAGCTTAGTCTTGGTACTTACTTCCTTCTTGCAGAAGAGAGTAAGCACTCACTGCATTAGCTTTCCTGCACCTCGATTCCAGTTCTTGCACTATGTTGCCATCCTGTGAGAAAATACATCCCAGGTACTTGAAACTGTCTACCTGTTCTAACTTTGTTCGTCCTATTTGGCACTCAATCTGTTTAAATCTCTTTCCCACAGACGTTACTTTCGTTTTGGAGATGCTGATCTTCATATCATAATCCTTCACCTCTGACTGAGTTCTGAAATATTAGTTTGCAACCTTTCAATCGAATTGGCCATTACAACTAAGTCATCCGCAGATGCGAGACTGCTTATTTTGTTTTCACCTATTTTAATCCCGCCCTGCCAGTCTACTGTTTTCAACATATGATCCATGACTAGTATGAACAACAGTGGTGACAGGTTACAGCCTTGTCTTACCCCTGAAACTACCCTGAACCATGAGCTTAATTTGCCATCTACTCTAACTGCTGCCTGACAGTCTACTTGAAGCCCTTTAATTGCCTGCAGAAGTTTGCCTGCTATACCATAGTCTTGTAGAACTGACAGTAGCTTCTTCCTAGGAACACGTTCATAAGCCTTTTCTAGATCTATGAAACATAGATACAATTCCATGTTCCACTCATAGCATGGTATGGGTTCCCGTAGTCATGTCCTAGTTCATGAACCACGGGCAACGCATGAGTGGCCAAGTAAGTGGTCCTGACAGTTGGTATACCAGTTACTGTGGAATAAGGTTGGGCATCTCGGAGATATTCTGAGTCGTGGCCACCTTTGTGCTCAGACGGCAAAGGCTACCAAATCCACCGGTTAGTCCCTCAACCGTTAGGGGTAAAACCCAGTGGGGCCGTGGGCAAGTAAGGGTAGCAACCTGCTTCCCAGGTACTTAAATATCATGCTAGCAACAATCAGAGCAAAACGCCTCTGAACCAAGGTAACGCAACATATTTAAGTGTTTGTTAGGGGGAAAAAATCACATACACAAAGCTAGCGGGTATAGCATGAAGAGCAGTCAGTGTTATCGTTAAATAGCACTTTTAGACCCTCAGTATATCGTGCAGTAGCCGAAAGAACCACGAGGCACCTGCTTCTGTGATCAGGTTCAAGAGGACGGCTGGCCCCGGTGTCTGAGCACTGCCAAGAAACCGTACCGCGACCCCTCCACACCGCCAGTTGTTATAACCCACCCACCCTCCCTCCTACAGAGTTTCCCCTTGGGGACCGCCCGTGACAAACGACACGCGTTCTCCTCCCCTCTCTGCTGCAGCCTGGGGAAGTTTCGCCCCTCCCCCCCCCCCCACGGTCGTAACCCTAGGTCTCGCCCTTTTGTCAGGCAGGCAGTGTACCGCGACGCCAGCAAGAGCAATTAATGAAATGAGGGAGCGCCCACACCTCCACCAGCTTTCGGGAGAAGTCACTCCGTAAACAGTGACGCCAATAAGATGTTAACACGAGGCACTCGTACCTCAGCACAGTGGTCCACAACAGCCAACAGGTGCACTGCCCGACTCACTCGAAAGGGACGCAGGGGTCGGAAACCACGGATACTAGAATAGAATCAAGCCCCTACCACGCCTTAGCGGAGAAGCGAGGCTACTGTCCCCGAATTGAAGCGGCTGATCGCCGCCATTTGCAGGGAAGAAACCTAGTACTGGGATTGTGATTTGAAGTGTATGAGACGCAACAAGGACAAAATTAAACACAAAATAAACGCATATTTGTTAAAAAAAAATACTGATTATTGCAGTCTGTTTAAAAAGTATTCTTAAATGAATGAAGTCTCCTAATTTTCGAAATAACGTCTGCCTAGAGACACGAAATTTACGAATGTAAGGCTCTTTTCTGATAAGGTGGAGCACTTTTCATGGAGATGATTCCATGAAACTTGTAAAGTAGCAGAGAGTGCGATTATTTTTTAATTCACGTAATTTTTTGACAGGTCCTGTTTACTTTTCGCCGACTATTCTGTACTTTTTGCACGCTTATTTTTGCATAGCTTAGTTTCGTTCACATTCCTTGCCATATTACATAGAATTTTTTTTAAACTTCCTCGATTTTGGGTATGAATAATTATTGTAATAACCCATACAACATTAAATAGGTATTTCATTCGCACATTACTTTTTAACAGAGGTAGTACTTCTCAACCAAGTAATAACCATTTACGAAGTTCAATCACCAGCTGTTAAGTGGCTAAAAACAATTATTCGACCAACTTCTGCATCAAATCAAATCAAATGTTTGTTAAGCTTATGGGACTTAACTACGGGGTCATCAGTCCCTAAACTTACGAACTACTTATGAACTACTTACGAACTAGGACGGCCCAAATATCCATGCCCGAGGGGGATTCGAACCCCTGACCGTAGTGGTCGTGCAGACCGTGACTGAAGCGCCTCAGCCCCCGCGGCCACCGCGGCCGGCCTTCTGCATCATACTTACATGTGATAAATACCTCTTATAGGCCTAGTCATTCACTCAGCTCAAATTAGTATTTTTAATAATTTATATGCAAATAAAATATAAGTACTTGACATGCACCAAAGTAAGTTTCTCAATTTTAGAGACTCATTTGTAAGAGGAAACTTAAACAAAAACAAACGCTCATGATTTCATATTTCTCCATGAAAATACTATGCGGTGTACAAGTAATGACTGCTCTGTGAAATGTAACATTGTTTCCGTCTTCGTCTTTGCTTCCGTTCTCACTGTTACAATTAAAAGTAGCACACGAACGAACCAGGTTTACGCAGGATTGCCCTGCAAATGGCGGCTTCTATCACGTTCAGTGTGGGGACGCGACACTAGCGCCAGCGAGCGGTCTAGTTTTTATTTAGTAAGTCTATGACTAGAATAGACGGTAGGGGTCACGGGCAGGTTGGGGAGGACCAGGCCATGCGCTGTGACGTCACCAGGTGACGAACGGCCGCCACGAAAAACTTATCAAACGATTACAGGAAAACTATTTGGTGCCCAAAAAAAAAAAAAAAAAAAAAAAAAAAAAAAAAAAAAAAAAAAAAAAAATATATTTATTTATTTTACATCTTACAGCTTAACATCTCCGCTAGATGAAGGACTGAATTTCTTTTTATTATTCTGCATCCTTCTTTTGTGCTGTATAAATGAAGTAAGTAAATGGTTGCAATAAATTTTTTGATTTTGTATGGGTAACAACCCATTGCGTAGACTTTGCGTATTATTCATTTTAGATCATATGTTGCTTCGTATGAATGTTGTGAACATGTTGAAGTAAATGTGAGGCGCGTCCAGAAAGTAAGTTCCGTTTGGTTATATAAAACAAACGGGTACAGATACAGAAAAAATATTGATTGTACAAAAATCTACAACTGTCAAACTACTTTTGTACATACCTTCCGAAATTTGTAGGCAATTGTCATAGCATGGCACAAGGTTTTGTGTGCCTTTTTCATAGAATATTGCCGCCTGTGTATTCAACCATATGGTAACATGTTCTTTCAGCTCGTCATCATCGTTGAACTGTTCTCCACCAAGAACAGATTTTAGGTGTAAGAAGAGGATTACTGTCAAAATATTTTTTTCACGATAATGCCTGACCTCACACATCGAATGTGACCAAACAATTCTTACGGAAATTTCAATGGGACCTGTTTGATCATCCTCCATATAGCTCGGACCTCTCTCCTAGCGACTTTAATCTCTTCTTACACCTAAAATCTGTCCTTGATGGTCGACACTTCAACGATGATAAAGAGCTGTTACCACATGGTTGAATACACAGGCGGCAACCTTCTGTGAAGGATGCATGCAAAAACTTGTGGCACGCTATGACAAGTGCCTACAAAATTTCGGCAGTTATGTGGAAAAGTAGTTTAAGAGTTGTAGAATTTTGTGCAATAAAAATTTCTTCTGTATCTGTGTACAAATTCATTTTATTACCAAACGGTATTTACTTTCTGGACGCGACTCGTAAGTATTTCATATATTAGTTTATTGTTCTCACGTCTTAAATGGTCAACTACTTTAGTTAATTCAGCTACAATTGTTCCATCATTGTCAACGGCAGTGCTCGCCGACGGGGTTTCGGAATTAGTACACCTACTGATTTCCTCAACGGAACTGTTTATACAATTTACGCTGTCATCCTTGTTAACAATAGCATTTGTACTTCTTTTCGGTTGCACCGTCTTTCTACTCTGACTTCACGGCATTCAGAAGAACCTGTCTTGACTAAGTCGATGCACTTAGGCAGCTTCTAAGTAGGGACCGCATCTGCCTTTAATGTATACATTAAAATGGAAGGTTTAAAAGTTCATTTTTCAAGTCTCGAACATAATCAGACTCTTTAAAGTGTTCTGAACAAACACGACCAGTATCAGGGTTGAGAGCATCTAATCGCTTACACGCATTTATCCACTTTAACCTTACCTCTTTATCTCTTGGAAATCTGTGAAATATAGCGTTCTTCTGTCAGCCGTGGTCCGTACATTACGCAACAGCACAACACACTAATGAGCCATCACTTATAACTTACAACTACTTAATACATACACAAAGTATAAAGAGCCAGTGGGAAACCATTTCTGTGCAGATACACTCATAATAGCAGGCCGCGGTGGCCGAGGAGACTGAGGCGCTCCAGTCACGGTCTGCACGGCCACTACGGTCGGGGGTTCGAATCTCACCTCGGGCATGGATATTTGTGAGGTAGTTCATAAGTAGTTTGTAAGTTTAGGGACTGATGACCCCGTAGTTAAGTCCCATAGACTATACAAACCTTTACATACACTGATAATAGCAACGCTATGGTCGCGCGTGTAAAACTGTGCTGTTCTCCTGGTGACGTCAGTGGCGCGGCAAACGACTGCGCATCCGGCGGTTGACCCCTAGCATCTATTCTAGTATCCTGTTGGAAACGGAGTAAGACAAGGTTGTAGCGTTCCTCCAATGTTATTGAATTTGTACATTTAGCAAGCTGTGAAGGAAGGCAGGGAGAAATTTGGAGAATGAATTGAAGTTCGGGGTAAAGAAATCAAAATATTGTATTTTGCTGATGATAACTGTAATTCTGTCAAAACGGCAAAATGGTTCGACGAGCAATTGAACTGAATGGAAATGTGTTGAAAGGAGCGTATAAGCTGAGCATTATAAAGAGTAATGGAATGCAGTCTAAAGAAAACAGGCTATGGTGAACGAAGGTGGTAGGTGAGTAGTAAAATAGCATACGATGGTCGCAGTACAGAGGATGCAGAATGATAATTAGCGTTTTTGAAAAAGAGACATTTGTTAAGATCTAATATTAATTTAATCGTAAGGAATTCTTTTCTGAAGGTATTTGTGTGGAGTGTTGACTTGTACGAGAGTGAAACGATAAACAGTGCGGACAAGAAGAGAACAGAAACTTTTGAAATGTGGTGCTACAGAATAATCCTGAGGATTAGGTGGGTAGGTGAAACAAATAATGAGGAGGTATTGAACTGGATTGAGGAGAAAAGGATTTCTGTCATATCTTGACTAAAATAACGGTACGATTAGTAATCTTCAATTTAGCATTAGTTGGAAGTGTGTGCGATAAAAATCGCAAGATTCGTGTATAGTAAATACATTCAAATGGTTGTGGGTTGCCGTTCTTATGAGGAGACGAAGAGGCTTGCTCAGGGTAGAGTAGGGAGGAGAGCTGTATTAAACCAGACTGAAGACCACGACAGCAACATATCCAAAGAATGGACATTTCTGTCATATTCCACCCCAGAAGGGAAATATTTAAGAGAATGTATTACCACTTGAAGATGGTGTTGGTGGAATAAAAAATCAGATGTTTGTAAATCTATCGGATTAAACTGCGTGGTCATCAGTCAGTAGCTTACAAACTTCTTAAACCTAGATAAACTAACCTAAGGACAACACACACACATACACACACACACACACACACACACACACACACACACACACACACCCATGCCCCCCAGGGACGACTCGAACCTCCGACGGCGAGCAACCGCGCGCTCCGCAGCGAGGCGCCTTAGACCGCTCGGCTACTCCACAGCGGCGTTGGTGCAAAAGCAAAATTCCATTTGTCAATTGTGACGGATATCTACTGCATCCATTATTTAAAAAATTTACTTTATTTTCGTAACTATTAATAGTTGATACATGAAGATTTTCAGAATTTTGTTTATTACGCCAAGAATCAAGGAGAAATTATTTTACACGCTGTAGTCCGATCTACATCTACAAGGGATACTCTGCAAATCACATTTAAGTGCCTGGCAGAGGGTTCATCGAACCACAATTATACTATTTATCTCCCATTCCATTCTCGAATAGCGCGCGGGAAGAAAGAACACCTGAATCTCTCTGTTCGAGCTCTGATTTCTCGTATTTTATTCTGATGATCATTTCTACCTATGTAAGTGGGAGTCAACAATATATTTTCGCATTCGGAGGAGAATGTTGGCGATTGGAGTTTCGCAAGTAGCCCACGCCGCAGCGATAAGCGCCGTTGTTGTAATGATTCCCATCCCAGATCCTGTATCATTTCCGTAACGCTGTCTCCCCTGTATCGTGACAATACGAAACGAGCTGCCCTTCCTTGGACTCTTTAGATGTCCTCCGTCAAACCCACCTGATAAGAATCCCACACTGGGCTGCAATACTCCAAAAATGGACGCACAAGCGCAGTGTATGCAGTTTCTTTAGTAGTTCTGTTGCATCTTTTAAGGGTCCTGCCAATAAAACGCAATCTCTGGTTCGCCTTTCCCACGATATTATCTACGTGTTCTTTCCAGTTTAGGTCTGAAGTAATAGTAATTCCTAGGTATTTTGTGGAGTTTACGGCCTTCACAATTGATTTATTTATGTTTTAAACAAAGTTGAACGGATTTCTTTTCCTACTCATGTGGACGACTTCACACTTCTCATTATTTAGAGTCAATTGCCAATTTTTACACCATACTGATATCTTATTCAGATCGTTCCGCAGTTGGTTTTGATCTTCAGATGATTTTACTAGACGGTAATCGACGGCGTCATGTACAAACAACGTAAGAGAGCTACTTAGATTTTCCGCTAAATCGTTTATGTAAATAAGGAACAGCAGAGGACCAATAACACTACCCTGTGGAACGCCCGATATCACCTCTGTTTTAGTCGATGCCTTACCATCGATTACTACGAACTGTGTCCTCTCGGACAGGAAATCCGCTATCCAATCACAAATTTGGGGCGATATAGAAATATGTTATAGTAAAAATTGTTTTTATGGAAATAATTACTTTTGACTGCAGTTTCTGTACTATAATATTGATCTTGTTACGAGTTGAAAGCCTTTTTAGATAAACGGTTAATATTGTTGTTCAATTTTCTCATGCTTCTTTGAGTTCATGCGTCGCCGCTTACTTCAGTCAGATATTACTGTGCAGATTTACGACTTGAGTATGAAGGAACCTAGAAAAAAAAAAAAAAAAAAAAAAAAAAAAAAAAAAAAAAAAAAAAAAAAAAAAACGCACTGATTTGTTTTACGGCCCACGTTAGATTTGTAGTTTTATATGTTTTTGCAAACATTTTGGACTAAAATGATAATCTAAATAATAAAAAAATTATTAATAAGAGTGACTGAAACCCTTTTAGTGAAAAAAAATTAGGTAGTGGCCGGTTCCGAACCACCGACTATTAATGACCAACACATTGCCCACTAAGCTACGGTATCAATCAAAAGATGACTCCTTTAATCTCTCATTATTGATGGCCTTTGTTAACTGATGCTAATATGGCATTTGTAGACACTACATTATCACTTATCGTACGAAGAACGACGTGTTTTTGTTAATTCTTCAGTGCGCTATTGCTTTGAAATGACAACGTGTAAGTTACAATAAGAAAATCATCAAATACGCAACGCAAGATGGCATATGCCAGAAAGAGTTCTGGGCGAGGAATGTCACGTAACATCTGCGAATGGCTTGTTTTCGTTAATTCAATGGAGGGTGTCAAAACTCCGTTATTTTTGCAATGTCTCGAACGATACGAGATATGAGAAAAACCATATGGGAGCTAAGTTGTAGAGAATTTTCTCCTCTTACAATTAGGTTATTCAATTTTCATGTCAGATGAACGGTTCGTTTGCAATTACAATTATATTACAAACAGCCTTTTTTGGTACTACTACCTTTTTTTTTGTCCGAAAAATTTGAAAAAGGGAGGTTCTGGTCTCTGGCGACTTAAAATCACGTCTGTAAAATTTGGTGTTGATCGGTTGAACGGTTCGTCTTAAAAACAGGGAACACGTTACGGACAGACAGACAGTTAGACAGACAGACATCCCAAAATCGCAGTTATTTCCGCAAATATCTTTGAAGGCGCTTCAGTCACGGTCTTCACGGCCACTACGGTCGGGGGTTCGAATCCCCCCTCGGGCATGGATATTTGTGCCGTCCTTAGGATAAGATAGTTGGTAAGTAGTTTGTAAGTTTAGGGACTGATAACCCCGTACTTAAGTCCCATAAGCTTAACAAACATTTGAACATTTTTTGTTATTTTCATTTAAATTTCGAGCTGTCAAAAGACGATTGCAAAGGTCCACTTTTAGTGTTACTACCGTAACCTAAAGTGGGCCAAAATCACTGATCAATATTACGGTCGCCATTCCGTGTTTAGTCGTATGAATTAATGCAGACTGAAACTCGCTAAAAGTTTCGGGAAAAGATCTCCCTCCTCCTTGGGGATCTTTTTGTGAAGACTGACAAGAGCTGAAATTTAATATCGCGGCTCTGTTGTGCAGGTGATGGAGGAGAAGCAGCTTTAATTAGAGCAGGCGGCGGTGAGGAGGGGGGAAGAGGCGGGGGATGGTGGGGAGGACAGGGCAGGACAGAAGGTCCCATAATTCAATTACGGCCGGCGGCCGGGGCTGCCTCAAGCCGGGTGGCTTAGTGGGCCTCTCCTCAGGCGGAGGCAGCAGTCTGCAGGGCCGCGAGCACCATTCTGGCAGGCCGAGGAGCCGGGGAGCACATTGGGAGGGCCGTCTGTTCACGGTACCTGACGGTAACGCGGGGCCATTTCCCTGCAGGGGGGGGGGGGAGGAAAAAGGTTTAACTGGTCGAGTGGTTAGGTGAAAACTCTCTCCTTTATAGACTTGCGCATAATAGTTCGCGATCGGGAGCGCTCACTTTAGTTCGTGGCTCTACCCCGAACTAGTTCGGTCTTTTAGTTGGTCCGCTCCCAGTGACGGCTGAGCGGTGTGGTCTGCGCGTTCGCCCACCTATCTGCATCATGCGCTTGCTGCTTGAGCCGCTAACGATATCACGCAAACCAAAAGAAACAGTTTGTGGATAATTTCTCGCGATTAAGTTTAGAGTTATCTCTATATCTCGGCATTATGGAATTTATTAGTCAGATATTGCAGAGTGCAGAACACATCAAGCCGGCCGCAGTGGCCGAGGGGACTGAGACGCTTCAGTCACGGTCTGCACGGCCACTACGGTCTGGGGTTCGAATCCCCCCTCGGGCATGGATATTTGTGCCGTCCTAGTTCGTAAGTAGTTCATAAGTAGTTTGTAAGTTTAGGGACTGATAACCCCGTAGTTAAGTCCCATAAGCTTAACAAACATTTGAACTTTTTTTTTTTGAAGCTGTACAAACATTTGAACATTTGAACACATCAAAACAGAAATTTTGTAGCATTGAACTATGTAATCTAGCAGGCAGACCTTCACCTCAAAATGACTCATCAGCAGAAGGCAATCACGTGATTTTTAATTCTGCTACGCGCTCTCTCGCTATTGCCCGTCGGTCTTCGGAAAAGAATCCAACGAACTATGAAGCGAGATATGTTTGGCATAATCGTCCGCTGCTCCTAGTTCGGCCGCTACTCCTAGTTCGTCCACTGCTCCTAGTTCGGCCGCTGCTCCTAGTTCGGCCGCTGCTCCTAGTTCGGCCGCTGCTCCTAGTTCGGCCGCTGCTCCTAGTTCGTCCGCTGCTCCTAGTTCGTCCGCTGCTCCTAGTTCGTCCGCTGCTCCTAGTTCGGCCGCTACTCCTAGTTCGGCCGCTGCTCCTAGTTCGTCCGCTGCTCCTAGTTCGTCCGCTGCTCCTAGTTCGTCCGCTGCTCCTAGTTCGTCCACTGCTCCTAGTTCGGCCGCTGCTCCTAGTTCGGCCGCTACTCCTAGTTTTTCCGCAGCTCCTAGTTCGTCCGCTGCTCCTTGTTCGTCCGCAGCTCCTAGTTCGTGCGCTGCTCCTAGTTCGTCCGCTGCTCCTAGTTCGTCCGCTGCTCCTAGTTCGTCCGCTGCTCCTAGTTCGTCCGCTGCTCCTAGTTCGTCCACTGCTCCTAGTTCGGCCGCTGCTCCTAGTTTGTCCGCAGCTCCTAGTTCGGCCGCTACTCCTAGTTCGGCCGCTGCTCCTAGTTCGTCCGCTGCTCCTAGTTCGTCCGCTGCTCCTAGTTCGTCCGCTACTCCTAGTTCGTCCACTGCTCCTAGTTCGGCCGCTGCTCCTAGTTCGGCCGCTGCTCCTAGTTCGGCCGCTGCTCCTAGTTCGTCCGCTGCTCCTAGTTCGTCCGCTGCTCCTAGTTCGTCCGCTGCTCCTAGTTCGTCCGCTGCTCCTAGTTCGGCCGCTACTCCTAGTTCGTCCGCTGCTCCTAGTTCGTCCGCTGCTCCTAGTTCGTCCGCTGCTCCTAGTTCGTCCGCTGCTCCTAGTTCGTCCACTGCTCCTAGTTCGGCCGCTGCTCCTAGTTCGGCCGCAGCTCCTAGTTCGTCCGCTGCTCCTTGTTCGTCCGCAGCTCCTAGTTCGTCCGCAGCTCCTAGTTCGTGCGCTGCTCCTAGTTCGTCCGCTCCTTCTACTTCGTCCGCTCTTTTTGGCTTTTGCTACCGCTACTAAAAGAGCTCTTTTTTATGACAACTTTTTATATAATGAATCAGTATTGCCAAAGCGTGTTCTATTACCCTTATTTTTGGGCAATTTGACATCACATACTTAGGCAAATAAACCAGTTATTTACATATTATTATTACAGTCTAATAATAGGTGTTTGGCTTTTGTACAAGTTGAATATAACTCTTCGCTCCCTAGATTTCACCTCTGTTACCTTCAGAATCTGAAAAGGTGTATTCCATTGAACTTTGTCAAAAGCTTTCTCCGTATCCACAAATGCCAGAAACGTAGTTTTCCCTTTGGTTAATGTATCTTATAAGTCGTTATGTGACTATTGCGTCGCGTGTTCCTACATTTTTCCTAAATCCAAATTTATCTTCCCCAAGATCGGATTCCACCCGTTTTTCCATCCGTCTGTAAGTAATTCGTGTTAGTACTGCAACCATAACGTTTTATTAAATTGATAGTTCTGTAATTTTTACATTTATCTGCACCTGTTATCTTAGGACTCGGAATCACTATATTCCTCTTGAAGTCTGAGGGTACTTCATCTGTCTCATACATCTTGCATACCAGGTGGAACAATTTTTTCGTGACTGGCTCTCCCAACGTCAATAGCAGTTCAAACGGGCAACATCTACTTCAGCGGTCTTGTTTCTACTCATATCTTTTAGTCCTCTGTCAAATTCTTCTCGCAAAATAGTATGTCCTATCTCATCTTTCTGTTCTTCGTCTTCCACTTCTAGAATACTGCCTTCACGTTTATTTCCTTTGTACAGGCATTCTCTTCTTTGTTGACTATGTAAAATACATAAAGAGTGCTGTAGAGCGGCAGTAGATGGGGTTTGGGGATCCATTTCTCGTCATAGTTGGATATCCAGAAATGCCAACCAGGTGCAGGTGTTGCGTCTACGAAGTCTTTCCATGCCCTCTTTTGGACAGTCGCGTAGAATGTGCTCCAGCGTTTGTGCCGATGTTCCCGAAGTCGTATTGCTCATCATCGGCAATTCTCCACTTGTGTAGAAGACTTGCGCATTATAGTTCGCGATCGGCAGCGCTCAAATTCGTTCTTTAAGTTCGTTAGCTTCCAGTGACTGCTGGGCGGCGTGGTCTGCGCGTGCAGATGGAGGGGGAAGTTCGCTGCTTCATGCGCTTGCTGCTTGAGCCGCTAACGATATCACGCAAACCAAAGGAAACAGTTTGTGGATAATTTCTCGCGTTTAAGTTTAGAGTTATCTCTACGCATTATGGAATTTATAAGTCAGATATTGCAGAGTGCAGAATACTTCAAACCAGAAATTGTGTACCACTGAACCATGTAATCTAGTCGGCAGACGCTCACCTCGAAATGGCTCCCATCAGAAAGCAAACACGTGATTTTAATTCTGCTTCGCGCCCTCTCGCTATTGCCCGTCGGTCTTCGGAAAAGAATCCAACGAACTAAGAAGCGAGATACGTTGGGCATAATAGTTCGCGAGCGATCGCGCATATTTTAGTTCGCGACCGATCGCGCGTATTTTAGTTCGCGACCGGTAGCTCTCCTTTTAGTTCGCAGCTCGGTTGCGAAGTAGGTCGCTCTTTTTAGTTCTTCCGCTCTTTTTGGCTTTTGCTACCACTACTAAAATAGCTCTTTCTTCTGTTATGACAGCTTTTTTATATAATGATCAGTGTTGCCCAAGCGTGAACTATGAAACTACAGCTGAGCTGTATCTCAGCTCGAAATGACGGTAACTGGCAGAAGGGAATCACGCGATTCTGCCCGCTCTCGCCTCCTCTCGCTGTTCCCCGCCAGTCTTCGGAAAAAGAGCGAACGAACTAAGAGGCGAGGGATCTGCGAACTAGTTCGCGTAGTTCGCCTGTGGGAGCGCTCTTCCAAACTAGTTCGTTCGCGAACTACACAAGACTAATACTTAACGGTAACGCGTGTCCATTTTCCGGCAGCAGGGTAAGGAAAAATGTTTAACTGGTGGAGTGGTTAGTTGAAAGGTGTCTCCTTTCCCTGTTCCAAGGACCAGTGACCTCAACATTTCGACTCTTTGTCTCCCTCTGCGATTTTTATTCCACATACTTCCACCTAATGCTAAAGTCAAGTTCCATCATGTCTAAGAATATGTCCCAATAATCGTACCATTATTTTTGTCAGCATGTGCCATAATTCCCTTTCTCCCCAATTCTGTTCAATACTTACTCAATATTTATGTGACCGACCCACCTATTCTTGAGCATTGTTCTGTTGTGCCACTTTTCAGTTCACTTCCGTACAAGACAACATTCCACAACATAAATGACTACCAAAAAAAAAATACAGCCTTTCATGGATGTACTGCACTGTCAAATTTCTCTTCTTCAGTAACGCATTTCTTCCAAATCCCATTCTGCATTTCTTATCCTCTGTTCCTGCACCCGGCATACATTATTTTACTTCTCAAGTAACGAAAGTCATCTATCACCTTTATTGTTTCCTTACCTCATCTAATTCGTTCAGCATCGCCTGATTTCCTGTCTGCATTCCATTACCTTTGTATTGCTTTTTATAATGTTCACCTTATACACCCCTTCCAACACATTTTTCATTCCATTCAGATGCTATTCCAAGCCTTTTGCTGTCTCTGACCTCAACAGTATGAGCATTTCCTGTCGATTTCGTCCTTCAGCCGTCCCAACTATTCAAAGTGAAAAAATTAAAAATTAGAAATTTACTTCAAATTTGATGCTATCGGCATGATTTTATTTATTTAGTATATGACTCACATAATTGTATATTGAGTATATACAATAACTGATATAACCATGATATGTGTTATTAAAAGGAGATATGGACGGCTGCGGCGGAGCGGCCGAGCGCATATTTCACCCATGTTACCTTCAGAATATTAAAAGGTGTATTCCATTCAACTGTGTCAAAAGCTTTCTTCAAATCCACAAATGCTAAAAACGTAGTTTTCCCTTTTGTTAATGCACCTTATAAGTCGTAATGTGACTATTGCCTCGCGTGTTCCTACATTTCACCTAAATCTAAATTGATCTTCCCCAAGGTTGGATTCTACCAGTTTTTCATCCGTCTGTAAATAATTCGTGTTTGTACTGCAACCATAACTTTTTATTAAATTGGTAGTTCTGTAATTTTCACATTTTTCTGCACTTGCTATCTTAGGAATCGGAATCACTATGTTCCTCTTGAAGTATGAGGGTACTTCATCTGTCTCATACATTTTGCATACCAGGTGGAACAATTTTTTCGTGACTGGCTCTCCCTACGTCAATAGCAGTTCAAACGGGCAACATCTACTTCAGCGGTCTTGTTTCTACTCATATCTTTTAGTGCTCTGTCAAATTCTTCTCGCAAAATAGTACGTCCTATCTCATCTTCCTGTTCTTCGTCTTCCACTTCTAGAAAACTGCCTTCACGTTTATTTCCTCTGTACAGTCAGCTTTCTCTTCTTTGCTGAGTATGTAGAATAAATAAAGAGTGATGTAGACCGGCAGTAGATGAAGTTTGGGGATCCATTTTCGTCATAGTTGGATATCCAGAAATGCCAACCATTTAAATGGTTTTTGCATGCCCCCTTTTGGACAGTCGCGTAGAATGTACTCCAGCGGTTGTGCCGATGTTCCGCAGTCGTATTGCTCATCGTCGGCAATTCTCCACTTGTGTAGCGTTGCTTGGGTCACGGCGTGGCCAGTTCTGATCTGGTTGAGGGAGCTCCATATCTTTCTTGGTTGGCTTGCTCTCGGAAGTCAGATGGTAGAGTCTTCATTGTCTGGTGATGGAAGGATGTCCACTGGTTTCTCCATTAATTTTTTAGATTCTAGCAGCCTCGGGTAAGTGGGCCAGTGCTTCCCACATTGGTTCTGTAGATTTTAGTCGGGTTGAATAACGTTTCATGAATAGGTAAGTCTCTGGATAGTTTGAGTTTTATCCATTCATTCGTATTTCTTTTCTTCGCCTTATCATAAATGTGCCTGACATTATCGAGACGAAAAACAGTCTCAGGGAGCATAAATTTCTATTTATAAAGAAGTATGAAAAGCTATGTAGTTTATTAAAAAGCTAAGATGGTACATAAATGTTAAAAAAAATCTTCTAACGAGCAGTTTCTTCAGAATCGGAACGAAAAGAATAGGTAAATAAATAAAAATTAGACGATATAGAAAGTAGACATTTTGTTCTAGACAAGAAAAGTAAAGATTTTGATGAAACAAAAATAAGTTTTTCAAAACGATATAGAATAGACTTGAATACTATTATTTTATATAGCATGAAAATAGGATAGGATTGGATGTGAAAACACCGTGGCCGCAAACCGGACAAAAATGTGAAGCTGAGCTTTTTCTAGTGTTACGGTCGCGACCAACTGTCTTAGACGGTGTTGTTGCAAAAGCCATTCGATGGCACCGAGTAGTTAGCGGGGAAAAAAACTTCCACTTGTTCGTATCCTCTTCGGTTCAGAAGCGAACTATATTACATTACTGCCGTTCCCAGACTAGCAGGGTTTAACTCAACAATGGAGACGTATCCACGGAAACGACTGAAGCACTCCATCTTGAAGTCTGCGTACGCACCGGAGCCTGTGCAACGGAAAGCAGCTACATTCTGAATCGTCAAGTGTTGTTACCTGCTGTCTGCGAAAGGAAAACGCGTGTCTTGATTCAACGAAGGAGGTAAGAAAAGTCTGTCGGTATCCCTCAAATGAAAACTGTTTTCCCGTCCTGAAAGCGAATTTGGTAATTCTCGACAACCTTTGGGAATCGAAGTGGAAGCGATAGGCGCATGTATTGCTCTCAGAATCATTGCGAACAAGATGTACTGAACGAGTGGCGACTATTTTGAATCCTGTTTTGCGTAGTGACAAGGTGATATAGTATTATGTATTGGATACTTTTTTCCTTGTGCAAAACGGAATGTCATATTTCGTTACTATCAGTTACAAGCTATGACTGAAAAACAGACGATGCAGAAAAATGAAATTGTAGATCGTAAATAACACCAAAATGAAGTGTGTGATATATTTTTGCTCGTTTTTTGTCCGCAAGAGATCATTGTGTGGGTAGTTGCATAGTGCACGAGTGGTCTTTGCGTACAGGGTGTTCGGAAGTACCCGTTACCAAGTTCAAGGAGATGGAGTGAATACACAAGCCTGAAATGTCTAACAGGACCGCAAATGGGCAGTATAAAGCCTTTAGACAGAGTGCGCCGGCCGCGGTGGCCGAGGGGACTGAGGCGCTCCAGTCACGGTCTGCACGGCCACTACGGTCGGGGGTTCGAATCCCCTCTCGGGCATAGATATTTGTGCCGTCCTTAGTATTAGCTAGATCATAAGTAGTTTGTAAGTTTAGGGACTGATGACCCCGTAGTTAAGTCCCATAAGCTATACAAACATTTGAACATTTAGACAGAGTGGCCGTAGATGAAATGTGATTGGATAATCAAGTATAACGTCATGTGTTGCCACATTTTATATGTTCACAGGACTTTTCGGAACTACAATATTGTTTTGAATTTTTTTTTTTTTTTTTTTTTTTTTTCCTCGGAAAGAGTAGAAGGTATCCGAACTATTTACAAATTTGTTATGTTACTCTCCATGTGTAACAAAAGTAGCTGTAATGCTTTTGGCATAGAATTTATGCTTCCGATCTTAAATACGAGTTTAAATAGTAATTTATTTTGTGATGAAATCGTTACGGGTTTGAATTGAGCCTGATATCAGTTGCGTGTATGTATTTGGTCATTGTAATCCATTCTGCAGATTTTTATGTATTCTGAAATGTCCGCTCAAGATAAAGTTACGGACATGAAATTTCATGTATATTTAAATGCATGACATCTGATGAGAAGCGGGTCCTAAGTTATTAGCACATGTTTTTAGTTGGTTGCTTTAGCAGTATTCATTGGAAAAATATATGTTCTTTTTGTCTCTTGGGCCCACAGTGTTGCAGATGTCGTAGATTGACATAATTGTAATTGGTTAGTCTAAAACACTGTAATATATTTTTTCTTTATTCATTCCTGTCTTTGGTATTCAGAAGTTTTAAGTGCTTTAACTGATTATTTATGAGGTGTTCTTGTACATTCCCATCTACGAATTTTAGTCAGTTATCCGTACCCGCAGCGGAGCGGCCGATCGCATTGAGGCGCTATGCTATGATGCGCGAGGTCGTTCCCCGTCAGGGGTTCGAATCCCCCCCTTGGGCATGGATGTTTGTGCTGTCTTTAGTATAAGTTAGTTCATAAGTAATTTGTAAGTTTATGGACTGATGACCCCGCAGTTAAGTCCATTAAGCTCAACAAACATTTGAACATTTTTCAATTATTTGCACAGTTTGTTAGGACTGACAGATAACTGACTAAAATTCATAGATGGAAATATAAAAGAATACCTCATAAATAATCAGTTAAAATCTCTGAACACCAAAGATACTCGACGAAGGCACTTACACCGAAAGATGTCTAGTTAATAAATGATACACAGGGTGTTACAAATAGGTACGGCCAAACTTTCAGGAAACATTCCACACACACACGGAGAAAGAAAATATGTGTCCGGAAACGCTAATTTCCATGTTAGAGCTCATTTTAGTATTTCTCATGTTCTTCCACCTACACTCACTGGAGCACGTTATCATGATTTCATACGGGATACTCTACCTGTGCTACTAGAACATGTGCCTTTACAAGTACGACACAACATGTGGTTCATGCAAGATGGAGCTCCTGCACATTTCAGTCGACGTGTTCGTACGCTTCTCAACAACAGATTCGGTGACCGATGGATTGGTAGAGGCGGACCAATTCCGTGGCCTCCACGCTCTCCTGACCTCAACACTCTTGACTTTCATTTCTGGGGGCATTTGAAAGCTCTTGTCTACGCAACCCCGGTACCAAATGTAGAGACTCTTCGTGCTCGTATAGTGGACGGCTGTGATACAATACACCATTCTCCAGGGCTGCATCAGTGCATCAGGGATTCTATGCAACGGAGGGTGGATGCATGCATCCTCGCTAACGGAGGACATTTTGAACATTTCCTGTAACAAAGTGTTTGAAGTCACGCTGATACGTTCTGTTGCTGGATGTTTCCATTCCATGATTAACGTGATTTGAAGAGAAGTAATAAAATGAGCTCTAACGTAGAAGTTAAGCGTTTCCGGACACATGTCCACATAACATATTTTCTTTCTTTGTGTGTGAGGAATGTTTCCTGAAAGTTTGGCCGTAACTTTTTGTAACACCCTGTATATTCAGTTGGCTGTCACATCTGTACCGTTTGACTATTGCAGTATACATGAAACACAATGTCGAAGAGCTGCTCATCATTTAACTGCATAAATCGATTTAACAAAGGAATAAAAAGAACGAATACTGTCTTCCCATTTATATTTGTCAGGAACACAAGTAGCCCTACTACTTGTGTTCAGGGATAGTTACTCTGCTTAACAGGCTGTAAGTCAAGATAATATAGGGTTGAATGAAATAAATAACAGACTTTCACCACACTGGTAGCTCTTCAAAACGAGCTACTTTAGACAGTACTGGTGGACAGGAAGTTCAAAAAGTATGATTTTAGGATTGTGTAAAATACCTATTGTGAGCAAGGAGATCAGCTGTCGCACTGCAGTTCGATTTTTTGTTTATGAAATTAATATTAGAAACTTGTAACACGGAATTTAAAGCTCATCTGCTTTACAAATAGGTATAACAAATGAAAGTGGTTTGCAGAACTGTGTATAGTTCCATATATGAATGATACATGGCCACACCTGATGTACATTGTGAAGATGAACCCAATGTCGATAGATGCGGTCTTTCGAGCAGTTCACACTACACTAAAGCCTACAGCTTTAAAATGCTAATATTCGTGATAGACACCCTAATGCTAATGTTAGGTGCACTTAGTTAAGAGAAAGTTATGGCATACTTCGTGTTCTTTAAATAATTTGGTTGTGACTGTTTGTTCTATTAACAAGGTAAGACGCTACTTTACAGTTATGTATCTGATGGGACTTTTCATTTTCACAATCAGTTTTAACATTAGCCGGTTCAGGCAGCACTCTCTAGTTTTTGAGGCTATAAAATATATGAATATTGGAGAATACAGCAGGCACTCAAGCGAAAACGTAAAGTGTTGTGCAACTCTTCCGAAATTAATGTTTGTACAAAAGATTCACAATCGTAGAATATACAGAGAAAGTGCCAGAAAATCGTGTGACGATAAATTCCGCACATGTGCTGCACTAGAGCGCTAAAAAACTAAATGTTTTAATTTGGTATAGTTAGGTAGAAGAAATGCTGTTGGCCGATTTCTACAACGTATGTGCGCCTCGGTTGCAGAGTGGTAGAGTGCCAGACTACAAATCCAAAGGTCGCGGGTTCGATCCCCGCCAGGTCCTAGGATTTTTATCTGTCACTTTCCACTTCTTTCACCTCTGGCAGTATTGCTCATGTGAAAAATACCGAGTAGCACCGTGGTTCGGAACCCACGTTAAACTGTAGGTCCCCCTATAACTGGCTGGGTAAGTCAGTTCGAAGGTCGGAGGAAGACAGCGGCATACCACCTCCAAACAGGACCATGCCTAGTAAAGCACTGTGGTGTTCAAACCAATCTTAGGATTGTTGACTGCTTTACCTTTTTTTATGTGTATTAAATTTACACACAACCGAATGTTGCTGAATATCCAAAGAGTCTCAAATGTTCAAATGTTTGTAGAAGTTATGGGACTTAACTACGGGGTCATCAGTCCCTAAGCTTAAATACTACATATGAACTAGCTAACACTAAGGACGGCACAAATATCCATGCCCGAGGGGGGATTCGAACCCCGCACCGTAGTGGCCGTGCAGACCGTGACTGGAGCGCCAAAGAGTCTGAAGCCGTTTTGTAGTTATATACTTAAATGAGACATAGTTTTCGCGAGTTAACTCGCATGAATACACACACTAATCAAAAGATTCTTACCCGCATTTGAAGTTCGCGCGGAAGTTTACCACCATAATGGCGTTAGAGGCGCTTTTCAGTTTACCCATCGATCGCCGTCGGCCGCTTACGGGATTATAGGGGGTTGGGTAGAATACAACACTTTGCACGTGAGTGACACAGACCACTGTCCCTTTTGTGATTTTCATAATGTTTTCCTGCAGTTTCGCGAGTTGTAAGTGAGAGAGTAACGCACAGACTTTTTGAGGGCACACAATACACGGCCGCATCGGCTGTGCCATAAGAAAGAAATCAGAGCAAAATAAAATTAAATATTTTATTCCGACCACGGATTCGAGGTACCAGTAAAATTACGAACTCCCAGATACCAATAACAGACTGGATGGGAACTTAATTAAAAAGTAACAAAATTAAACAATTAATTTAGGACGGTTTATTAATTTACATCAAACTAAGAGCATCATAGAACGATTCCTTACTTAGAGGACAATCGAATGGAAGGGACAGAGTAATTTCTACATTACCCGTTTGGTTAATATAAAAATTGCTCAAAATGGAGAATTTCATGTAGACGTTAAATTTATAAGTGACGCTGTGGCGGAGGCATACCAGATTTTTCGCCGCGCTCCAAACAGGTGTCCCAACCTGAGTGTCCGAGACACAGTGCCGCCCGCAAGGGCTAAGCTTCCCCAACGATTTCCCTCCCCTACCTGTAAGGTTGGCTACAGGTACTACTTTAGAACAGCGGAAGCACACTGCGGTGCCGTGTCCGGCGAACAGCCACGCACCGCCATTCGGTTGCAGAGCTTCGAAGTATCTACCTCGCTGACAGTCTAGGGCGGAAGTTACCGCCGTATTAGGAAAGTGTGACTTTGAGGACCGTCCGCGATGTTACAATGATGGTCGAGGGAAGCATTCGGCACACTTACCATTCAGTTTATAGTGAGGTAAGCATGGTCGTTCGACCCCTGCTCTGGTTATAGTATTACGACTTCATGGCTAGCAACATTCTTTCTGATTCAACCACTCTTCACTCTCTCTAGGGACTGGAAATGTATCTGTTTTAAAGTGTGTTTAATTATTGACTGTTAAGTAATTCCTTGTCCTACAGCAAGGTGGTTTCGTGGAAAAATAATCTTATTTGTGAAATAATATTAAACATGCAACAGGGCTACCTCACATTCGTCATATCTTTATTAATACTGATTTCACCACAGTACTGCGTATTTGTTCTGTAACTTTGCTACTGTCCTCTATTCAATTAATGCATCTTCAATAAGGGGACGAAACACCTGCCAAGAGAAGAAGTCCCGACGCCTTTACTAGACTTGCGCATGATAGTTCGCGATCGAGACGCTCACTTTAGTTCGCGGAAGAGCTACGAACTAGTTCATTCTGTTAGTTCGTCCGCTCCCAGTGCGCGCTCAGCCAACATCACCTAGAAGACAAGGCCTTACAACAGGCCGTGCCTACGTGCCGCTGGGGCACGCCCACCGCCGCGCAGGGACCTGCCAGTCAGATGGCGGCCGGGGCCTCTACGTCTGACGTAGGTACGGCCTGTTGTAAGGCCTTGTCTTCTAGGTGGTGTTGGCTGAGCGGCGTGGTCTGTGCATGCAGGTGGAGGGAGAAGTTCCCCCACCTAGCTGCTTCATGCGCTTGCTGCTTGAGCCGCTAACGATATCACGCAAACCAAAAGAAACAGTTTGTCGATAATTTCTCGCGTTTAGGTTTAGAGTTATCTCTATATCTTGACATTGTGGAATTTATTAGTCAGATATTGCAGAGTGCAGAAATTTTGTAGCACTGAACTATGTAATCTAGCAGGCAGACGCTCACCTTGAAATGGCTCTCATCAGCAGAAGGCAAACACGTTATTTTTAATTCTGTTCGCGACCTATCGCGCATATTTCAGTTCGCGACCTATCACGCATATTTTAGTTCGCGACCGGTAGCTCTCCTTTTAGTTCGCAGCTCGGCCGCGATTTATGTCTCTGTTTTTAGTTCGTCCGCTCGTTTTGGCTTTTGCTACCGCTACTAAAACTACAGCTGAGCTGCATCTCAGCTCGAAATGACGGCAACTGGCAGAAGGGAATCACGCGATTCTCCGCGTTCTCACGTCCTGTCACTGTTACCCGTCAGTCTTCGGAAAAGGAGCTGACGAACTAAGAGGCGAGGGATCTGCCAACTAGTTCGCGTAGTTCGCCTGTGGGAGCCCTCCTCGGAACTAGTTAGTTCGCGAACTACACAAGACTAGCCTTTACAGTCCAAGGACAGTAGATCAGCAGGTGAGTGTAACTTTCTGTCTGAGAGGAAAGGCGATAGGCAGCAACCCTTCTTGCTTCATCTTTCTTAGAAAAGCTTCACCATTTACAAGAGGTGTCCCTTGTACCAGGCTGTGAGAGCCCGAGAGCGGACGAACTAAAAAGAGCGACCTACTTTGCGGCCGAGCTGCGAACTGAAAGGAGAGCCACCAGCCGCGAACTAAAATATGCGCGATCGGTCACGAACTAAAATATGCACGATCAGTCGCGAACTGAAATATGCGCGATCGGTCGCGAACTAAAATATGCGCTATCGGTCGTGAACTAAAATATGCGTTACCGGTGCCAAACTATTATTCGCTTCATAGTTCGTTGGATTCTTTTCCGAAGACCGACGTTCAATAGCGAGAGGGCGCACAGCAGAATTAAAAATCACGTGTTTGCATTCTGCTGATGAGAGCCATTTCGAGATGAGCGTCGGCCTGCTAGATTACATAGTTCAGTGCTACAAATGTTCTGTTTTGAAGTATTCTGCACTCTGCAATATCTGACTAATGAATTCCTTCAGCCAGGATATAGAGATAACTGTAAACTGTTTGTTTTGGTTTGCCTGATAACGTAATTGGATGAAACAGCAAGCGCATGAAGCAGGTAGGTGGGGGAACTTCTCCCTCCACCTGCATGCGCAGACCACGCAGCTCAGACGTCACTGGGAGCAGACGAACTAAAAGAGCGAACTATTATGCGCAAGTCTAGTTGCTAGTTGGATGGAAGCGGGGCATGGATATTTGTGCCGTCCTTAGTCTTAGCTAGTTCATAAGTAGTTTGTAAGTTTAGGGACTGATGACCCCGTAGTTACGTCCCATAAGTTCTACAAACATTTGAACATTTTTTGGATGGAAGCGATGGGGAACAAATTTAGAGGAGCTGTGGAGCGAAGAACATGTTGAAATTCCACTGGTGATGGTAAAAAAAGGAGGTTTAAAAATAGCTACCGCACAGAGGGGGGGGGGGTAGTGTTGACAGGACCACCCTAGATTACCGTCACGAATGTGCGCGAAAGGCAGCTGGGTGCGGCCATGGTGACGGCTATTGCTATGCTTATGGTTATGGCTATGGATATGGATATGGTTACGGCTGGAGATGCAGGCGGAGTGCCTCCCGCCCCAGCACGCGTCCCGTCTCGTAGCGTGGCGCTTTTTGTGTAAGAAGACCGGTGGCGGGGGAGGAAGGGGTGGGTGGCAGGGGGGAGCAGCAGCAGCAGCAGCAGCCTAATGAAATTTCCCAGGGGAGCGGCACCAGCCTCCGCCACACTCCATTAGTAGCGGGCTTGAGGGGGGGGGGGAGGGGGCAGCGGAGTCGCTACTGCCGTCTACTCCACTCTACTCACTGTTCGCGCTCGGTATTCAGCGACAGCACACACGACGCCATTCCTCGCTCCATGTCTGCAAAGGCAGGCACATACATGTTAAACTTCAGCACTTTGTATTTCTGTTCCACACTATCCGTTGTCACCAGCTCTGTGGCCCATCTCGATTTTTATTTTAAACTTATATCGCGACTCATTCATGAAGATGCTCCTATGTTATGACATCAAATCCAAATGTTCAAATGTTTGTAAATCTATCGGACAAAACTGCGTAGTCATCAGTCCGTAGCTTACAAACTACTTAAACCTAGGTAAACTAACCTAAGGACAAACACACCTATGCCCCAGGGAGGACTCGAACCTCCACGGCGAGCAACCGCGCACTCCGCAGCGAGACGCTTTAGATCGCTCGGCTACTCAAACGTTCAAATGTTTGTTAAGCTTATGGGACTTAACTACGGGGTCATCAGTCCCTAAACTTACAAACTACTTATGAACTACTTACGAACTAGGACGGCACAAATATCCATGCCCGAGGGGGGATTTGAACCCCCGACCGCAGTGGCCGTGCAGACCGTGACTGTAGCGCCTCAGTCCCCTCGGTCACCGCGGCCGGCGCTCGGCTACTCCACCGCGGCGTTATGACATCTACATCTACATGAGATACACTGCAAATCACATTTAAGTGCCTGGCAGAGGGTTCATCGAACCACCATTATACTATTTACCTCCAATTCCATTCTCGAATAGCGCGCGGGAAGAAAGAACACCTGAATCTCTCCTTTCGAGCTCTGATTTCTCGTATTTTATTCCGATGATCATTTGGGAGTCAACAATATGTTTTCGCATAGCGATTGGAGTGTCGTAAGTAGCCCACGCCGCAGCGATAAGCGCCGTTGTTGTAATGATTCCCATCCCAGATCCTGTATCATTTCCGTAACGCTGTCTCCCCTGTATCGTGAGAATACGAAACGGGCTGCCCTTCTTTGGACTCTTGCGATGCCCCACGTCAAACCCACCTGATAAGGCTCCCACACTGGGCTGCAATACTCCAAAAATGGACGGACAAGTGTAGTGTATGCAGTTTCTTTTGCAGTTCTTTTGCATCCTTTAAGGATTCTACCAATGAAACGCAGTCTTTGGTTCGCCTTTCCCACGGCTTGTCTGACAGACAAAGACCATTTACAATCAAATTGAAAGAATTTGTAAATGGGAATTCCTTCTCCTCGGTAGGCAAATTTTTACATAGAAATTAGTAATTTTACAAAATAAATAAATAAAAAATAAAAACTGGTGTATCATGTAATGGTATCATTTACTAAAATGAGACGTTTCACATCATTATGAAGTCTCGTATTCATGATCTATGGAACAAGTATTAATCGACTCTAATCGCTATTAACTCTCGAGCAGCAGCGCTGTTGCAGACCTGCTACCACTTTTCTTTCAATGCTCACTGATGACGCAATAATGGAGATGCCATATTTCCCCTTTAGCTATTCCTCGATTAAGACTTAAAAATGATGTCAGTGAAGGTTCTGAGTTTCTAGTGCACGGGTATGTCCACCCAAAAAAAGGTTTTGTTAGGGAATGCATCACTGGTAGCAGATTTGCACCTCGCTGCCTGTCGTGTAAGTATATTTGAATTGTTTTGTTTTACGTCTAGTTTTCATTCAAATGTGGCCGTTTCTAGTAAATATTTATTATATAAATTTTACCCAACCTATTGGAATGCTCAAAAAATTAAATTTATTCCGTAAATAGAAGTTTAACTTTCGGTAAATTGTCCTCTTGTTTCTCTTGATTAGCCATGCTGCAGTTTCCGTCAATCTTATTTTTAACCCTTTTTAATCCTTACATAATGCGAAAATGACTGTTATTCTACTGCATAATTTGATCGTCAGGTCTCGTAGACGTGGTATTGGTGTAATAGATGAGGAACTAGACTTCTTTCTACAATTAATGAAGATCTTAGTGATTTTTGTCTAGATTCCTCATCAGATCATGAACAGGATATTATTATTCAAATGTAAATCCTAGTTCCGATTCCGAACAAGATTTCAGACTCAATGAATCTGATATTGAAGACGGTACCACTCTGTGGAGTAAAACGCTATACAAGCAGCACTCAAAACCACTGAAAAAGAATAACATGTGTGATATTTCTACGTGTACATTGACCTATTTTTATCATCACGATAACGTAGTAGGTATATACTAGATTTGTAACTCGGAATACACAGTTGTAGCAAATCTGCAAAGCTCTGCTGCTGAAGTTATAATAATTGGCGCTGCCGCCAGAGGGTTAATGGTTCATTACTTACATTCTCTTCTCCCACAAAATACGGTTCCACTAACTACAAAATAGCCGTTTCAACGTCAAAAATTCGATACACACGCTCTCAGAGTGACTGTAATAATTAATACTGTGGTGTTTGAAATTTCAGCCCGGCGTAATTGGTAATTATAAAATGTAACGAGCGCGCAGGTGGGCGTAACTTTCTGCCACGCGGTAGCGAGCGGTGTTCGAACAATACAGTATGCAGCGTTCTCAGCGCCGCAGATCATCGCGTAACGATACAGCGCGACGCAATGTTACAAAGTTCCGTGAGCCGAATACGTGTATGACAGCGAATAATAATAGCCAACTTCAACTGTCAATTTTAGGCATGTCAGGGACGCACTCCTCGTACAATGCAGTCTGCCTGCAGCAGCGAAGGGACAGCACGGCCAGAGTAGCCAGGTTTTTCCATTGCTCTGTCGCCACATTTTCCAGTAAAAGTAGCCAAAATACCGCCATCTTTTCATCAATAAAATGCCAAAATATAACCATCTTTTCATCAGTAAAAATAGCCAAATATCGCAACCTTCAATCTGTCAACATTAGTATGCTATGGTAATTATGGCATGTTACTCGACAATAATAATCATAAAATTCAGGGAGTAAGCTGGTTACTGAGTAAAGAGTATCACAAACTGTGTCACTCTCACATTCGCAGACGTCAGACTGAACTTTCCAAGGAAACTCGTACTTCACAGAAACATTTATCTGAGTCCATCCAAGAACTGAAGCCAGACACACAGTGCAGTCAAAATATTCACACATTGTGAATATAATAGACTCCGGAAATTCAGTTACATTTAACTATCATATTTATTAATATCATAACTTATAAAAATTACGCCGGCCGCGGTGGCCGAGGGGACTGAGGCGCTTCAGTCACGGTCTGCACGACCACTACGGTCGGGGGTTCGAATCCCCCCTCGGGCATGGATATTTGTGCCGTCCTAGTTCGTAAGTAGTTCATAAGTAGTTTGTAAGTTTAGGGACTGATGACCCCGTAGTTAAGTCCCATAGACTTTACAAACATTTTTTTTTAAAAATTACAACACAAAACTGATCAAGAATCATTCTATCAAACTTACACAAGTGATGTTTTCATGCATAGGTTTGATTACCAATCACATTCATCTTCTTAAAAACAAAGATTTACAGATTTTAAATAGAGTTATTGAATCTTTCAAACATTTCTTTAATACACACAAAATCATTAAAACATTTTGAGGTGATGTAATTTATAATAATGCACTAAGCATTTAATACTTTGAGGTGGGATGGACTTTAGTTCATAATAATGCGTCATTATACACTCAAAAATCAGCCGTGAGAACGACTGGGAAATCACCGCGTGTTCTCCATAGACATTTAAACCATTGTTAAGCACTGTGAAGTGCGTGGCAAAGGGCTCGCTTCACAGTAGCAGTTGTTACGAATTTCTGTTATGTTGTCGTATGGAACGCGGAAAATAAACACTGTTTAAATGCCTCTTTGCATGCTGTAATTTATATAATCTTATCCTCGTGTTCTCAGCGGGAGCCATACATACGGTGTTGTTGTATACTTCGAGATATCGTTTAAAGCCTGTTCTTGAACCATCGTAAGTAGGGTACATGAGGTGGTTTACGTCTGTCTTCAAGCGTCTGTAAGCTGAGATTGTTTACATCTCTGTGACATTGTCCCACACATCCATGATACTTGAAAACATTTGTGCTAACTTGTGTAGGTTGATTACATTTCCCCAGCATTCCACCGAAGTTTAGCCGGTATCATTGACGCAATGTCTAAAGAATAATTGCTTTACATTCGTTGTATTTGAAGTAAAATAAAATAGCCATTAAGTCGCCAATTCCTTTAATAGCCAAATTTAATCGCCATTCGCCAAACTGTTTCAGTGGCTACTATTATAAGAAAAAGATAGCCAAGAATGCGAAAAATCGCCACACCTGGCAACCCTGAGCACGGCCTGTGTGCTCTGTTCAAGACTCGGTGGGTTGTTACCAGCTCATTGTTGTCGCTTGGTAGCACGGGACGTTAGCCCGGCTGTGATGCATTGTTGCCAACTCAGTCATTTTTCGGTTTATTCTGACACATTTAGGGAATGCAAAATGGAGAAACAGCCTTGCCTAGCCTAATGTCGAAAATCTTGCACATATCTCGTATTGTTGCAAACACAATTACACGATTTCTCTTAATTAAATTAATGCACACTGCTATTAAAATATCAAGAACTTTCCGTAATACAGGGTGGCGCAGGGGAACGGGAAAATTTGAACGTTAAAGTTGGCAGCACTGTAGCGCCGGCAGATGTTCGAAACTTCCACAATTGATGTGAACGCATTGCCATTTAGTAGCCATGGAGAATTGGACTGGTGCGGAACGTGCAGTAGCTGTGAGAGCTTTTTAGAAAAATGGTGATAGTGCGACTTCCGCGTCATGGACGTGTCCCATCTGCGCATACGATTACAACGTGGGTGCGTAATTTTGAAGAAACGGGGTCTGCCTTGAAAAAGAAACCTCCAGGTGGCATTCCAACGGTACGTACCCCAGATATCATTGCAGCTGCTAGAGCTGCAACCGAAAGAAGTCCTCACCGCTCCGTTCGATAGCATGCATCTTCGCTAGGGATTAAGCAACGAAACATACAAAGAATACTGCACGAATTAGACTTCCATCCCTATAAGTTGCAGATTGTGCAACACTTACATGAACGAGACCCAGCGTCACGTATTGAGTTTAGTAACCAGATATTGGCTAATATCAACGAGGACGCGAATTTCCTTGGTAACTTATCGATATCAGACGAAGCCCATTTCCACCTGAACGGATTCGTGAACAAACAGAATTTTCGTTATTGGGCACAGGACATTCCTTGTGAGTTTCACCAGCGACCACTACATAGCGCCAAGGTCACAATATGGTGTGCTTTGTCATGTCATGGTGTTATCAGCCGATATTTTTTTGAACGTGAGTGCAGTGACAGTAACATCCGCTCGATATGTTGAAATGCTTCAAACATTCCTTACACCGATACTGTACGAGCTTAATATTAACGTCGAAAACGGAGCCACGTCACACACTGCTCGACAATCGATGGCAGCAGTTCGTCAATTGTTTTGAAGACCCATTATTTCACGTGACGGCGACATTGCATGGCCTGCGAGATCCCCTGATCTTAGTGTGTGCGACTTCTTCCTGTGGGGATACCTTAAAGGCAAGGTGTACCGTACACGTCCTGCAACAATCCATGAAATGAAGGAGAACATTGAAAACGAAATCACTGCCATTACCCAAGATATGCTACACCGCGCATTTCAGTTTTCATAACAGGCTGTTAGAGTGTGAACGCCGAATGGGAGCACATCTTACCGATGTCATCTTTAAAAAGTAAAGAGACACTTTTGGACATTTGATTGTAAAAACATACTGAATAATGGCATACTGAATACATTCACTTTCGTTAATAAATTACTAGTTTTATGAATTTTTTCATGGAAATGACGTTATATCGAAATTTCCCGTTTTCCTGCGCCACCTTGTATAATATGGACTTTTAGAATTATTAGATTAATACATTGTTTCGATCCGTATTCTGATTATTGTTATCTGTGAGACGTCTGGCACAAAACCGGAATGCCGCGGCCGAGCGCACTGAGGCGCTATGCCCGACGGGGGTTCGAATGCCCCCTCGGGCAAGGATGTTTGCGTTGTCTTTAGTATAAGGTAGTTCAGACGCCATCATCATATATTCATACAATAGAGCTGCATGTCATCGGGAAAAGTAACGACAGTAGTTTCCCCTTGCTTTCAGCAGTTCGCAGTAACTGCATGGGAAAGCCATGTTAGCTGATGTTACAAGGCCAGCTCAGTCAATCATTCAGACTGTTGCCCCTGTATCTACTGAAAAGGCTGCTGCCCCTCTTCAGGAACCACACGTTTGTCTGGCCTCTCCACAGATACCCCTCCACTGTGGTTGCACCTACGGTACGGCTATCTGCATCGTTGAGGCACGCAAGCCACCTCACCTCGGCAATGTCTGTGGTTCATGGGGGTGGGGTAGAAGGTTAGTCCATGGTATTTTAGTGTGACAGGCCGGTCATAAAGGGTGAGGTAGAAGTCAGGGAGACAGAATTTGTGTCTGGTATGTCCTATCAATATTGCCAGGGTTCTGGAAGGCTTTATTTTGAAAAGCAATTGACTGGACGAGGAGGTAACCTGTTTGAGGTAGATTTGGATGGAGCGTTGAGATTTCAGGAGCGTGGGATAGAGGGCGAGAGAAGCTATATTAACAGGAATTTGAGGGAGGCGGATTGGTGGAGGTGGGCCTGTATGCAGTGTAAGGAACTAAAGGAGAGGAGAGAGAACGGAGCCACGGTGGAGCGTCTCGCTGCGGAGCGCGCGGTTGCTCGCCGTGGAGGTTCGACTCCTCCCTGGGGCATGGGTGTGTGTGTTTGTCCGTAGGTTAGTTTCCCTAGGATAAGTAGTTTGTAAGCTACGGACTGATGACCACGCAGTTTGGTCCGATAAATTTACAAACATTTGAACCTTTTTGAAAGAACGGAATCTCGGGGCACTGTTGCAGTGGGTTGGCAGGCAAGTTTATTGGTATTGTTGATAGTGACATGCGATGGGTGAATGGGTAAGCAGGTTGCAATAACGCTTACATAGTTAAATGGAAGTGCATAGGTCTGGAGTTCGAAAAGGAGACTGGAACGGCATCATTGGCATATTCTTTTTTCAGGTAAAGGGAAACAAGGATGGCGGATTTACAGGTGTTGAGCTGTTCGAATATGAGGTAGGTGATGTTCACGGTGCCTCAACGATACAGATAGCCGTACCGTAGGTGCAACCACAGCGGAGGGGTATCTGTGGAGAGGCCAGACAAACGTGTGGTTCCTGAAGAGGGGCAGCAGCCTTTTCGGTAGTTACAGGGGCAACAGTCTGGATGATTGACTGAGCTGGCCTTGTAACATCAGCTAATGTGGCTTTGCCACACAGCTACTGCGAATGGCTGAAAGCAAGGAGAAACTACAGCCGTTACCTTTCCCGAGGACATGCAGCTCTACTGTATGAACATATGATGATGGTATCCTCTCGGGTAAAATATTCCGGAGGTAAAATAGTCCCCCATTCGGATCTCCGGGCGGGGACTACTCAGGAGGATGTTGTCATCAGGAAAGACAATACTGGCATTCTACGGATCGGAGCGTGGAATGTTAGATCCCTTAATCGGGTAGGGAAGTTGAAAGATTTTTAAAAAGAGAAATGGGTAGGTTGAAGTTAGATATAGTGGGGATTAGTGAAGTTCGTTGGAAAGAGGAACAGGATTTCTGGTCAGGTGAGTACAGGGTTATAAATACAAAATCAGTTGGGGGTATTATAGGATTACGTCTGATAATGAATAATAAAATAGGAATGCGGGTAAACTACTACGAGCAACACAGTGATCGCATTATCGTGGTCAAGGTAGATTCGAAACCAACACCGACCACAGTAGTACAGGTTTATAAGCCAACTAGTACTGCCGATGATGAAGAGATCGAAGAAATATATAAGGAGCTAAAGGACAGTATGCAGATAATTAAGGGAGAGGAAAACTTAATTGTTATGGGAGACTGGAATTCGGTAGTAGGAGAAAGAAGGGAAGGGAAAGTAGTAGGTGAATATGGTCTGGGCAAAAGGAATGAAAGACGAAGCCGCCTGGTAGAATTGTGCACGGAACATAATTTAGTTATAACAAACACCTGGTTTAAGAATCACGAAAGAAGGTTGTATACGTGGAAGAGACCAGGAGACACCGGGAGATACCAGATAGATTTTATAATGGTAAGACATAGATTCCGGAACCAGATTTTAAACTTTAAAACATACCCAGGGGCAGATATAAACTCTGGCCATAACTTATTGGTCATGAATTGTAGGCTGAAACTGAAAAAACTGCAGAAAGGTAGGAAAATAAGGGGATGGGACCTGGATAAACTGAAGGAACCTGAAGTTCTCGAGTATTTCAGAGAGAGCTTTAGGCAACAATTGACAGAAACTGGGGAAATAAAACAGTAGATAAGGAATGGGTAGCATTGAGAGGTGAAATAGTGAAGGCAGCAGAGGACAAAATCGTTGGATATCACAGGACATACTAAATTTCATCGATGAAAGGAGAAAATATAAAATTGCAGTAAATGAAACGGGAAAAATGGAGTACAGTCGACTAAGAAATGAGATTGACAGGAAGTGCAAAATGACTAAGCAGGAGTGGCTAGAAGGCAAATGCAAGGATGTAGAAGAATGTATAAGCAGGGGAAAAATAGATACAGCCTACAGGAGAATAAAAGAGATATTAGGAGATAAGAAAAACAGCTCTATGAATATCAAGAACACAGATGGAAAACCAGTTTTCAGAAAAGAAGGGAAAGCTGAAAGGTGGAAAGAGTATATTGAGAGGCTCTACAAAGGAAACGAACTTAGAAGCAATATTGTAGGAAGGGGAGACGAAGTAGACGAGGATGAAGTAGGAGATACTATACTGAGAGATGAATTTGACAGAGCACTGAAAGACCTAAGTCGAAACAAGGCCCCTGGAGTAGATGACATTCCCTCAGATTTACGGAAGTCTCTGGGAGAGCCAGCCATGACAGAATTGTTTCACCTGGTGTGAAAGATGTATGAGACAGGCGAAGTACCCTCAGACTTTAAGAAAAATGTAATAATCCCCATTCCAAAGAAAGCAGGTGCAGACAGGTGTGAAAACTACAAAACCATCAGTTTAATAAGTCATGGTTGCAAAATATTAACACGAATAATTTGCAGAAGGATGGAAAAGCTGGTAGAAGCCGACCTCGGGGAAGATCAGTTTGGGTTCAGGAGAAATGTAGGAACACAGGAGGCAACACTCACTTTACGGCGTATCCTAGAAAATAGATTAAGGAAAGGGAAACCTACATTTCTAGCTTTTATAGATTTGGAGAAGGCTTCTTTCAAGTTCAGAAGCAAGCAGGAGTAAAATATAGGGAGCGTAGAGCTGAATGGCATGAAAGGGATGCAGTGGTAAGGAAGGGAGTACGACAGGGTTGTAGCCTTTCTCCAATGTTATTCCATTTGTACATTGAGCAAGCTATAAAGGAAAGCAAGGAGAAGGAATTAAAGTTCAGGGTGAAGAAATAATAAAAAAAAGCATTTTGTCGAAGACATTGTAATTCTGTCAGAGACAGCAAAGGACCTGGAGGAGCAACTGAAGGGAATGGACAGTGTGTTGAAAGGTGCATATAAGCTGAACATTAACAAGAGCAAAACAAGGGTAATGCAGTGCAGTCTAAGAAAATCAGGTGATGCTGAAGGAATTATATTAGGTAACGAAACAATAAAGGATTTTGATGAGTTTTGTTACTTGGGCAGTAAAATAACAAATGATGGTCGCAGTACAGAGGATATAAAATGCAGAATGGCAATGGGTAGAAAAGCGTTCTTGAAAAAAGAGAAATTTGTTAACATCGAATATTGATTTAAGCCTCAGGAAGTCCTTTCTGAAGGCATTTGTTTGGAGTCTTGCCTTGGATGGGGATGAAACATGGACGATAAACAGTGCGGACAGGAAGAGGATAGAGGCTTTTGAAATGTGGTGCTACAGAAGAATGCTGAAGATGAGGTGGTTAGATCGCATAACTAATGAGGAGGTACTGAACAGAATTGGGGAGAAAAGGCATTTCTGACATACCGTGACTAAAAGAAGAGATCGATCGGTTGGACACATTCTTAGACATTGGAGGGAAATGTGTAGCGTAAAAACCGCAGAGGAAGACCAAGAGATGGATACAGTAAACAGATTCAGACAGATGTAGGTTGCCGTTCTTACGTGGAGATGAAGAGGCTTGCTCAGGATAGGGTATTGTGGAGAGCTGCATGAAATCAGTCTCCGGACTGAAGACCACAACAACAACGAGGTTCAGGAGCTGGTTGATCGTCACTGAAGGAGGGATAAAGCCTCATTGAATAACCGGGAAGTGGGTGACGCTGCAGATGTGGGTGGATGCGTCGGGAGAGGATGGAGTCAAAAACCTTGCTATGCGAGGCAGATAGGGGCAGTAGAAGGAAGTAGGAAGAGTAGGATTCTGGCGGTTTTCAACAGGTCTGAATAGTTGCCTGTGGTGGTGGGGGTATTGCTATCTAGGTCGTAAGGATGAAGAGGACGTAAATAGAGCGTTCTCTGTGGTGTTGACAGGTAACAAGGTCGTGAGTGAGGAATATGTCCCGTTTTTCTGTGAAGTTATTTTTTTATATGCTGTGTTCGTTGTTTTTAAAATTATTTGTCGTATGCTGTTCAAGTATTCAAAGCTAGGACCCAGAGGTCTGGCAGTGTTATCTGTCACATCGAGCGATCAACTTATCTAGTCCTACCTCACAGAAAAGATGCCACCAGTGATGAGAACTATTGCTGCACACTCCGATTTTCAATGTAATTGTGACAGATCATGAAACTTGGGTACGTCATATCACACCAGAATCAAAACAGTAATCAGTAGATTGGAGACACACTACCAGTCGATCACCCTCACAACCGAAAATGAAAAAGACAATGTCTGTACAGAAAGTCATGTGCTCGGTGTACTGCTTGTTGAATTTCTCCCAAGAGGAGTAACCATCAATGCAGACAGGTACTGTCAGACTTTGTAAAATCTTCGACGTGCGATACAGAACAAAAGGTGAGAGAAGCTCAGCAGAGGAATAGTACTCGGCCACAAAAAGGTGATATGTTTATACAACAGGAAACTGCACGCCCACATCTAGTCTGTGGCTCCCGACGTGCTGTTCATGAAGTAAGTCAACTACCGTGGCCAGCGCGACCTGCAGATCTCTCCCCAACTGAAAATATTTGGGACCGAATAGAAAGTCATCTGCACGACCGGCCGAAATCTGACCCAACTGAGGCACCAGGTGCAAACTGTCCGGCAGATCGTTCCACATAACCACATTCACAACCTCTACGATCATCTCATGAGAGAATTACAGCTTGCAATGTTGTAAAAGAAGGATATACGCGCTACTAAAGTCTACATTGTGAACGCTCTAGTGACTATACTCATGTACTTATTGCTCTCTGTGTAATCGTGTGTTGTATACATACTCAAGCACGTGTCAATAAAATTTCTCTCTGCTGGGCCGACTGATTCAAGATGTTCTTTTTTCATTTGCCAAGAGTGTAATCACACTACTGGCCATTAAAATTGCTACACCAAGAAGAAATGCACAAGATAAACGGGTATTCATTGGACAAATACATTATACTAGAACTGACATGTTTTGTGTCCTAGCCTCGTCGCCGCTTTTGTGTCTCGTTTCCGTCGTAGGTGTCGGTGGCCGAGTAGAATGAGACCGACACAGGAATAAAGGATGCACGCTTCTGCAGGTACGGAGGTGAGCAGCCAGTGGGACAGCAGAAACTAGAAACACTAGAGTAAATTAGAACGAGATATGTATTGCACGGAATTTATACAATACTTTTTTACATAGCTCAGTACTGCAGAATGCTGATACATAGTTGAGCTAGAGGCCTGCCTAGTGCCTATCCGATAGCCAAGTCTTCACTGGTGCCTATCTGATTCCGAAATGTTAACTGGTTCCTGTCTCAGTCCCAAGTGAACGATGTCGTTCAGTCGTGGCCACGAGCGGAGTTGTAGCAGAGGGCGCTCGTGGCTGACGTCGTAAAAACGCCGCGCCGTGCGTGCATGGCGGCGCGCGGCGAAAGTAGGTGGCGCGCACTTTGGACTTGTGCGACACCACAACATGTGTTTACGTTTTCACGCAATTTGGGTGCATAGATCCTGAGAAATCAGTACTCAGAGCAACCACCTCTGGCCGTAATAACGGCCTTGATACGGCTGGGCATTGAGTCAAATAGAGCTTGGATGGCGTGTACAGGTACAGATGCCCATGCAGCTTCAACAAAATACCACAGTTCATCAAGAGTAGTGACTGGTGTATTGTTACGAGCCAGATGCTCGGTCACCATTGACCAGACGTTTTCAATTGGTGAGAGATCTGGAAAATGTGCTGACCAGGGCAGCAGTCGAACATTTTCCGTATCCAGAAGGGCCCGTACAGGACCTGGAACATGCAGTCGTGCATTATCCTGCTGAAATGTAGGGTTTCGCAGGGATCGAATAAAGAGTAGAGTCACGGGTCGTACCACAACTGAAATGTAACAGCTACTGTTCAAAGTGTCGTCGATGCGGACAAGAGGTAACCGAGACGTGTAGCCAAGGACACCCCATACCATCATGCCAGGTGATACGCCAGTATGGCGATGACGAATACACGCTTCCAATGTGCGTTCACCGCGATGTCGCAAAACACAGATGCGACCATCATGATGCTGTAAACAGAACCTGGATTCATCCAAAAAAAATGAAGTTTTTTCTATTCTTTCATCCAGGTTCGTCGTTCGTACGCCAACGCAGGGCTCCTGTCTGTGATGCAGCGTCAAAGGTAACCGCATCCATGGTCTCCGAGCTGATAGTCCATGCTGTGCAAACGACGTCGAACTGTTCGTGCAGATGGTTGTTGTCTTGCAAACGTCCTCATCTGTTGACACAGGGATAGACACGTGGCTGCACAATCCGTTACAGTCATGCGAAATAAGATGCCTGTCATCTTGACTGCTAGTGATACGAGGCCGTTGGGATCCAGCACGGCGTTCCGTATTGCCCTCCTGAACCCACCGATTACATATTCTGCTAACAGTCAGTGGATCGCGACCAACGCGAGCAGCAATGTCGCGATACGATAGATCGCGATAGTCTACGATCCGACCTTTATTAAAGTCGGAAACGTGATGGTACGCATTTCTCCTCCTTACACAAGGCATCACAACAACGTTTCACCAGGCAAAGCCGGTCAAATGCTGTTTGTGTATGAGAAATCGGTTGGAAACTTTCCTCATGTCAGCACGTTGTAGGTGTAGCCACCGTCGATAACCTTGTGTGAACGCTCTGAAAAGCTAATCATTTGCCGGCGCGATCGCTAGCCGATTGGCCCGCCACTGGTTCAAAATGTTCAAATGTTTGTAAATCTATCGGACCAAACTGCGTGGTTATCAGTCTGTAGCTTACAAACTACTTAAACCTAGGTAAACTAACCTAAGGACAACACACACACCCATGCCCCAGGGAGGACTCGAACCTGCACGGCGAGCAACCGCGCGCTCCGCAGCGAGACGCTTTAGACCGCTCGGCTACTGCACCGCGGCCCGCTGGGGCACAGCCCACTGCGTCATAGCGGGCAGCCACTGAGCTAGCTAGCGATCGCGCCGGCTCGGAACTACCTTGCTTACGTGGCACGACGACTGCGCTGTGGCCTGTCTTTCTCGTAGGCCATGGCGAGTGCTATACCCGTCCAGTTCGCGCCTAGCTATTTGTTGTTAAGACATAGCTTTTCGATTGATCGAGTATCTGTTAGTTGGTCAGTTATCGGAGAAGTACTTTTGTGCTGTTCTAATCTACAGCTAAGCATGCGTTCGTTTAAAACGATGTTGTGCGATATGTCGGTGTATGGACTGGAGTTTCGCAATTTAGCTCTTATCCTACTGTTTGTGTGTCGATGTTGCATTAAGAGCGAAGGTATTGCTGTGACAAATCGTTGTTTTTTTATTATTATTCTTTTGGCTGTTGATAGAAGTAATGTAATATTCTATCTTCGTAAAAATAGGTCTCGTGTATTCGTAATTTGGTGCGGACGATGTATCTTGGCTTGTGCGAAATACCGATTTCGATGTGTTTAGACGTACAGTTCGCTGAAACATGTAGATATTCTACGTTTGTGGACTGTATATTGAAACGCAGTAGTATGGTTATGTCTTAGGGCTTGGGATGTTTACTAATGGACGTTTCTCGGTAGCGTAGCGGAGATGTTTGCGGCGGTTCTCCTTCGATCTAAAAGCATCGATTTCCATACATCCTATGGTTAGGTGATTTAAAGCTTGGTAGTGACCTACGTTGGGAGGTGCATTTAATCGTTCGTTTTGTCTCTAAAAGAGTGCTCTTGGCATTCGATAACAAATTTCGAGTGTTGTAGGTTGGATTTGACTGATGTTACAGCCTCTTACAGGGAGTTGAGTTGTAAAGCAGAGACGTCGCTTAGTTGTAGATGCACCCATAGAAACAAAGTGTAAAGGCAAGTTTACACGACGACACTACGTTTCATGAAAGTGGACTACTGGCCAGTGCGCATGCGCGGTAGGCGTTCGTGGAACTCATTAGCGAAACTAAACAGTTTCGGCACCTTCCAACTTTGGCGAAACTGATTGCGCGTGTTTTTAGGTTAGGTGCTAACCAATACAGAACAAAACACAACATACAGGGGGGAAAGGAAGAAATAATTCGGTTTTTGAACATATATGCGATGCATTGGTCTTTGTGCCATTTTAACGATTAAAAGTTCAGGAATGAGCAGCGGCGTATTATTGCTTTTGAAGCAGTTATTCGTGAATTAAATATTGATGGGTTGTTGATTAATGAATTGCAGACTAAAGTACATTCAATTCCAAATACCTATACAAACGAACTACGGCAATTGTGGATTTGGGAACATGGTACAGATACTGTAGAGACGAATATGACAAGAAAAGTAATGCAATTTTTAATTTCAGTTCTGGTAACAATGCTTTACGCATAACAGTATCTTGTTCGTTTATTGCATTGCTAACTGTGTTTAAAAGGAACGTGAACTGGTCTGGTGACATTCTGAGTTGATTAAAATAACTTATAGTGTCTTCGACCACAATTTGTTTCAGCAAGGTCGCTGAGCAACCGAGCTGGCGTCTTTTTTTAATCCAGTCACGAATCCAAACACGTTCCTTATTCTATTTATGTTTAGCCTTATGCAGCGACTTCAGACAGAGAAGCAATAGCTCCGCCACAACTTGTAAAGCTACCAAAACCTTCATTCTACGGCGACTACGGGACTTACAAAACAACGAAACTGAAGTGTATGATATTGGCGCCGTGTCTACAGGCACACACGAAACCAGTTGCGCGCAACTCATTTCATGAAACGAGTGTCGCAACCAAGTGTCGTCGTGTATAGTCGGGCCGCCGAAAGAACGACCCTGACAGTTCTCGCACGTGGGTCGCAGAGAGTGAGGGGGTCACTCAACCACCAACCTGAGCTCTCGAATTCGTAAACGTTGCCAGGGTAACGGTGCCGCGTTGCCACCCAGTCGCTCAAGGTCGCGCGGGGTGGCATGCGTCAGTCACTGCAAAGCATCTGTCGTGTGTTCATCGTTACCGGTTTTGTTCGTGCCGAGTTACGTGTCGTTAATTTCAGACGTGTGTGAGATGGCTTCTTCCTCTAACCGTAAGAAAGTCACTTCTGTGACCAATAGACTGGCTGTCGAAACTGATGTGATGATATTACTCGGACACTATACAATGTCAGTCAACAGCGACCGTAAACGAATGAGGCAAAAAAACTTCTTTTTATGTAAGAAGACAAATCATGTCACTGGAAGAGGCGATTTTACTACTTGTAAAGTGGTAGTCGTTATTTGTTTACGCTCTCGGCAGACTGCCACAATACAGTGTCCGAGTAATAACACCGAGTTAGTGGAAAATGGTTATAGAAGATGAAATACATAAACAATATTCTTCAACTAGCGATCTTTGGCTGAAGACTAAATTATACATTATATTTAATTGAATAGTGGGACATATGAAGCCTTACTTTAACTTGACTTATATATCTAAACCTATCTTTTTAACTGAAAAAAAAAAAGTTTTTCATTACTTCGTGGTTGTTATCGTTTAGTTGTACATAGCAACGGTTCCAAAATATTCGGACGTGATACTCGTATGCCGGCGACTGGCACGGCGTAACAACAGCCGTGTAGCAGCATTGGCAACACAGCCGCTAGCTGTCAGAGTCGTTCTTTCGGCGGCTCGACTATAGACTAGCCCCACGCTGCTGCCGTAGCTTTCGGCAGGCGTCGTCGGCCGCTGCCTGCGACGTGTACGCGGCGGGATGCGAACCCCGCCGCCGGCAGCGCGCCCCCACTGTGCGTGGGTGGGGCGGCGGTGGAGCACCCGCGCCACTTGTCGCCGGCAGCGGCGGGAACAATGCGCGACCCTAATTAGCACGCGCGTGTGCAGCGCCGCTTGCGAGATGAGCGCCGGGCGCCACACAATGCGGCAGCGCGACGGCTGCCACAGGTAGCGGCGGCGCGGCGTGCTGACGGCTGATTACGCCGACACGCTTCTTTCACCTGCGCTAATGAACGTTCACAACTGGCACCAGCTCTCCGGGTCGGTACACAAATCGGCCGCAGGCTGCTGTCGATTGCGAGGCTCCGCCCGTCTCTCTGCGTATTGTTTTTCTGTTAGTCAGTTGGGAGACTCGCTCGATGCACTTCTAGTATACCAACTAGATTCCTCTCAGAGTATGCTATCATTTACAACCGATCACTCAGCGAAAATTCCGCACCCAAAGACTGGAAAGTTGCCCAAGTTACTCCAATATTTCATTGACGGTAATTTGCAGAAGGGTTGGAACGTATCCTGTATTCAAATATTATGAATTATCTCGAACAGAACTATCTATTATATATATATGATGTACAATTAAATAGAGCAATGAGATTGATCAGTGGCACTCTGATGGCTACACCATTTCAATGGCTCCCAATATTATGCAACATCGTTCCTCCTGATCTAAGACGAAAGGAAGCCTTAATGAGAGAGTATAATAACATCTTGTCCACTCCTGAGCTGCCTATCTTGCAAGACCTTCCACAACAGGTAAGCCGGCCGAAATCACGTAAACCACCTCTTAACCCTTAAATGCATGGCGTTCCATATCTGCAACAGCGATTGTAATAGTGTTTTACCCGCCTCTAGTGGGAATTTTGTAAACTAAAACTTGTTTAACAGATGCAGTAGAGTTTGTAGAAAGTATCTGTGGTGTTTTTTGCATCGTGGTTGTCTGAAATGTGAACTTCTGTTAACATCTTTGTTTGTGTTTGGAGAAAACTGTAGATATTGCAGATTTTGACGTTTTGATTTCCATATAAAGAGTTAGTTTTGCAAGGAGGAAAAAATCACACCAATTAAGGCAGGTATGAAGAACCATAATAATCACAAAAAGTTGTTTATACTATCCAACTTTGAAAATTATATAACAAGTTTTTATATGTTGCATATTTACTTTTTTGGAAAACTAGCAACATGGGAATTTTTTTACTATTTTTCCCTTTGTTTGTACAACTTATAAAACACAAAAATAATTTTTCTTTTGAAATTAAAAAAATCATGCAGTTAAGGGTTAAAACAGCTGTGCAACTACATGAGAGTGGCTTCTCGCCTAAATCAGACTGGGCAAGAACTTGGGATTCGTTTAATGGAAAAAACAGCATCTGGATAGACGTTCCCTCTAAGCAGCTCCAAGGAATGGACCTTCCCAGAATGGTCTTTGATCAACCGCTTCCGAACTGGTGTTGGTCGCTGTAACTATTGGAAATTCAAATGGGGACAGACAGACGACCAGTCATGTGACTTGTGGAGCAGACATACAAACAATGACCCACATAATTACGATCATTCTCAGGAGGGATGACCGAACTCCATATAGTCACTCAGGAAGCTGTCCGGTGGTTAAAAAAGTTGGACTTGGCTCTGTGACAATGATATGTTTTTTCTTGTTAATTATACACTAGTATATCTTACTAAAGTATTATATGTAGCTGACATTATATCATATTGACCCAAGGTCAACACGGCTTTAAACAATATCGTTCATGCGAAACACAACTAGCTCTTTATTTACACGAAATGGTGGGTGCTATCGACAAGGGTTCGCAAATCGATTCCGTATTCCTTGATTTCCAGAAAGCTTTTGACATCGTATCTCACAAACGGCTTTTAATCAAATTGCGTAGTTATGGTACATCGCCCCAAACTTGCGATTGGATAGGGGATTTCTTGTCAGAGAGGACACAGTTAGTAGTAATCGATGGTAAAGCATCCACTAAAACAGAGGTGATATCAGGCGTTCCACAGGGTACTTTTATTGGTTCTCTGCTGTTCCTTATTTACATAAACGATTTAGGGGAAAATCTATGTAGCTCTCTTAGGTTGTTAGCAGATGACGCCGTCATTTACCGTCTAGTAAAATCATCTGAAGATCAAAACCAACTGCAGAACGATCTGAATAAGGTATCAGTATGGTGTAAAAATTGGCAATTGACTCTAAATAATGAGAAGTGTGAAGTCGTCCACATGAGTACGAAAAGAAATCCGTTAAACTCTCTTTACAAGATAAATCAATCAAAAGTGAAGGCCGTAAACTACACAAAATACCTAGGAATTACTATTACTTTAGACTTAAATTGGAAAGAAAACGTAGTAATATAGTGGGAAAGGCGAACCAGAGACTGCGTCTTTTTGGCAGAACCCTTAAAAGATGCAACAGAACTACAAAAGAAACTGCATACACTACGCTTGTCCGTCCATTTTTGGAGTTTTGCAGCGCAGTGTGGGATCCTTATTACGTGGTTTTAACGGAGGACTTCGAAAGAGTGAAAGAAGAGCAGCTCGTTTTGTACTGTCACGATAAGGGGAGACAGCATTACGGAAATGATACAGGATCTGGGATGGGAATCATTACAACAACGGCGCTTATCGATGCGGCGTGGACTACTTGCGAAACTCCAATCGCTAACATTTTCCTCCGAATGCGTAAATACATTTTTGAATCCCACTTACATACGTAGGAATGACCATCAGAATAAAATACGAGAAATCAGAGCTCGAACGGAGAGATTCAAGTGTTCTTTCTTCCCGCGCGCTATTCGAGAATGGAATGGGAGATAAATAGTATAATGGTGGTTCGATGAACCCTCTGCCAGACACTTAAATGTGATTTGCAGAGTATCCCATGTAGAACTAGATGTAGAATATTCAAGAATGGCAACAGGAGCGATCCACAAAATTACAGGCCAATCTCATTGACGTCGATTTGCAGTAGGATGTTGGAACATATACTTTGTTCGAACATTATGAACTACCTCGAAGAGAACGACCTATTAACCAATAGTCAACACGGATTCAGAAAGTGTCGCCCTTGCGAAACACAGCGTGACTTTTATTCACATGAAGTGATAAGTGCCATCGGCAATGGTTCTAAAATCGATTCCATATTTCTGGATTTCCGGAAGGCTTTTGACACTGTACCCCACAAGAAGCTTCTAATGAAATTGCGTGCTTATGGAATATCTCTCCAATTGTGCGATTGGATTCACGATTTCCTATCAGAAAGGACACAGTTCGTTGTAATTGACGGTAAGTCATTGACTAAAACAGACGTGATATCTGCCGTTCCCCAGGGAAGCGTTATAGGCCCCCTACTCTTCCTTGTGTTTATAAACGATTTAGGAGATGAACTGAATAGCTCCGTTAGACTGTTCGCGGATGATGCTGTCGTTTATTGGTTAGTGAAGTTAACAGAGGAGCAAAAGCAACTGCAAAGCGATTTAGACAGAATTTCTACATGCTGCGAAAATTGGCAATTGACACTGAATAAAGAAAAGTATGAAGTAATGCACATGACCACTAAAAGAAAACCGCTGAACTTCAATTACACGATAAATCAGTCAAACCTTAAGGTCGTAAATTCTACTAAATACCTAGGAGTAACAATTACGAACAACTTTGACTGGAGAGAACACACAGAAAATTTTGTGGGGAAGGCTAACCAAAAATTACGTTTCGCTGGCAGAACGCTTCGAAGATGCACCAGCTCCACCAAAGAGACTGCCTACATCAGACTTGTGCGTCCTCTCCTGGAATACTGTTGCCAGTGTGGGACCCTCAATAGGTGGGACTGACGGAAGATATTGAGAAGGTTCAGAGAAGGAAGGACAACTAGTTTTGTTTTATTACGTTACCGGCGGGGGGGGGGGGGGGCGTCACGGAAATGTTGCACGAATTGGGGTGGAAATCATTAAAAGAAAGACGTTCTTCATCGCGGCGTGCTCTGTTTGCGAAGTTTCAATCAGCGAATGTGAAAATATTTTGCTAGCACCCATCTACTTAGGGAGACATGACCATCCCAATAAAATAAGAGAAATCAGGTCGAAAACGGAACGATTTAGGTGTTCTTTCTTCCCGCGCGCTATTAGAGAATGGAATGATAGAGAAAAGTTATGAAAGTGGTTAATGAACCCTGTGCCAGGCACTTGAATGTGATTTGCAGAGTATCTATATAGATGTAGATCACGCTAGATTGCAGTGGCGGCGCGTACCTAAGTAAATGCTTTTAAGCTATAATTCTTCTTTTCGTTCTTGTATCAGATCATTTTATATGCACATTCAAAGCATTTTTATGCTGTTAAAGACGCGGGAACAGTACTTATAGGTGTGGTAGCGCGGCCGCTTAACATAGGCGGCAGTGGCCGCAGCGTCGCGATGCGCACTCAGTGTGTCCGACTGCATCCAGCAGTGAGCGTTTCAAGTTCAACAGTGGGGCCAGCCCGCAACGGCTCAAGGTCACTGCCCGCACCGCTTGCCCGCGTTCTGTGTGCCAAGGCCTTAGGCCGGTATTACACTATCAAATTATTTGTCAAAGAATTGGACAAAGAAAAATTGGACGTAGTGTAATGGGAACGTCGTCCAAGATTTCATCAAATCTAACGCCTCGGCCTAGATTTGATCTAAGAAATCTCTCGTCTTCTGTTTCCTGCAGTGAGAATGGGACCGCTTGGAGCGCTAGTAGTATACAGCTTCCTTTATTTTATTTGGAGGTTAAATATCTGACATTACTTGGACATAACGTTCGTATTCGTAAACATGGCTAGTAGTGAAATGTTTGTGTAGTGTTTTCTAGCAACAACAAATTAAAAAAAAAAAAAAAATCAAATGGGGCGTTGTATAACAGGCGACAAGGTCACTTCACACTGTCCGTCACGTCAATTCGCGTAGCCCAATACCCTGCGGGGAAAGTGAGGTTGAGTTACAATCCGTGATGTAAAAAAGTCATTATATACTATCGGAATTGAAGAAGTAATACCACTAAATCTTATTTACGGCCGAAGCAGATTTCAGAATGTATGATTTTGGTAACTTGGTGTGCTAAGTGCTGGGAAGTGAAACAACTTTCAAAACATCTACATCTGTTTGCAAGCGAATCTATGTACATATAAATACGTCAACCAAGGAAATAAATAGACCCTATTTACTTTATCAGCAATGTTTCCCCCTTACATTGTTAATAACGTCATAAACAATTTAGATTATCCTCTTTGTCAGTGCTCACATTTTCCATTTGAAACGTTATTTAATGAAACTTGCTTTATCAACTTAACAATCTTACTCGTATACACTGTTTGGGTCAGCCTTTTTGTTGCTCTGTTGCAAACTGTGAAGGATGAAGAGCGACAAAATAATTAGCAGTGAACGGCCTGGCTGTTCTGCCGACGACATAAAAAAAGAAAATACTCCCGCTCCCATAACAAATTTTATTTATCTCGCTCTGAAACCCACGGTTTCAACGAAGTGCGTATCCTTTTCTTTTTTCCCCTCCTCATCTTCTAAATGCAGACACAACGCAACTGTAGTATAAACAACAGCTGAGCAATACACCACCATTTTGAAGCAAATTTGACAAAATATTGGATGTAGTGTAATACCCCCTTTTGCGTTTCATTCAATTTCTTTGTCAAGAAATGTAACCAATATTTCATCCAATTCTTTGTCCAGTAATTTGATAGTGTAATACCGGCCTTAAGCAAAGTAGTTCCGAGCCGGCGCGATCGCTAGCCGATTGGCCGGCCGCTGTGGCACAGCCCAACGCCTCATAGCGGCCAGCCACTGAGCTAGCCATCGCGCCGACTCGGAACTACCTTGCTTACGTGGCATGACGTCTGCACTGTGGCCTGTCTTTCTCTCTGGCCTCGCCTCCCGCCTTACTGAGCGCTGACAGTACGACTAGGTCGGCGGGCAGAGGTAGGCGACCCTGCTGCCGTGCCGTTGGTTGTGGAATAGACTTGCGCGTAATAGTTTGCGAAGGGAGCGCTCACTTTAGTTTGCGACTCTGCCACGTTCTTTTAGTTCGTCCGCTTCCAGTGACGGCTGTGCGGCGTGGTCTGCGCATGCAGGTGGAGGGGGAACTTCCCCCACCTAGCTGCTTCATGCGCTTGCTCCTTGAGCCGCTAAAGATATCACGCAAACCAAAAGAAGCAGTTTGTGGATAATTTCTCGCGTTTAAGTTTAGATTTATCTCTATTCTTGGCATTATGGAATTTATTAGTCAGATATTGCAGAGTGCATAACACTTCAAACAGTAATTTTGTAGCACTGAACTATGTAATCTAGCAGGCAGACGCTCTCCCCGAAATGGCTCTTATCACCAGAAGACAAACACGTGAATTTAATTCTGCTATGCGCCCCCTAGGTATTGACCGTCGGTCTTCGGAAAAGAATCCAACGAAATAAGAAGCGAGATACGTTTGGCATAATAGATTGCGACCGGTAACGCATGTTTTAGTTCGCGACCGATTGCACACATTTTAGTTCGCGACTGATCGCGCATATTATAGTTCGCGACCTATTGCGCATATTTTAGCTCGCGACCGATCGCGCATATTTTAATTCGCGGCCTATCGCGCATAATTTAGTTCGCGACCGGTAGCTCTCCTTTTAGTTCGGAGCTCGGCCGCGAAGTAGTTCGTTCTTTTTAATTCGTCAGCTCTGTTTGGCTTTTGCTACCGCTACTAAAAGAGCTTTTTCTTTTGTTATGGCAGCTTTTTTTATAATCATGTATAATTTCTCGAATACAAATGCAAACAATGTTAAGTTTTGAGTTCTCTTTACTTATTTACACTATGGAATGAGGGTTATATTTAGACACTGCTGAATACCTTATAAAAGAAAATTTGTGGCAGTGAACTATGAAACTACAGCTGAGCTGCATATCAGCTCGAAATGACGGCATCTGGCAGAAGGGAATCACGCGATTCTGCGCGCTCTCCCGTCCTCTCGCTGTTCCCCGTCAGTCTTCGGGAAATGAACGCATGAACTAAGAGGCGAAGGATCTGCGAACTAGTTCGTGTAGTTCGCCCGTAGGAGCGCATTTCCGAACTTGTTCGTTCGCGAACTACACAAGACTATTGTGGAACCGTACGGAAGTACGGCGGAACGTTTGAATGAGAGATTTACACGTTCCAACTGCTGGTTCCCGGTCCCCACACTAAGGGCTGTCCCGCATCGTCTTCATACTGGACCGCGTTGACGGTTGTCGTGTGATTCTGATGTCCGCTGACTCCTGGCCTACCGGTAGGTAGGCGTCTCGCTGGTGTTTCGGTATGCAGGACATGGAAGTCCTCACAGATACTTGCTCTGCGTCCGTAGTCGATTGAAGCTCCAGAGTCGAACTCGTTGGAAGTTATGTAGAAGTTACCATCCCGCCAGTTGTTCAGCTGATGTAGAAGAGTGCTGCAGTTTTATAACAGACTTTTACCGGCCTTAGTACATGTCAAGGAATCGAGTGCTAACGAAGTGTAAGTCATCGATTCGTCTGACCGACTGACTGTGAGCTCAAGTGCCGGAGTACTTGTAGCGTGTGTGTGTGGAGCGGCTGTCATTTCCCCCACGCGTTCCGTCATGACCACATCGGCCCTGTTATATGAATGTGTCGGCGTTTTAAATCTTGCGGTGTTCGCTCAGCAGGTTAGCTGGTGGTTTGTAAAGGCTCTGGATACCTTGTTGCGTTAGACATAGGCATTGTTTCCTCGCGTAATGAAATGACGTGATTTTGCAAGCTCGTATTGTTCCATTTATCTTCCGCTGATGTGTGCTATTCAATCTAGCGCATTGAAGCGGAACGACTCTGAAGTATAGCTTGCAACTGAGTATTGAAGCTTCAAATGCGTCCGTGTCAGACTCCGTAATCCTCGAGTCGTCCGCTCGTCACCATAAAAATTCTGAAGTTTGAAAACAAAATCTTTCCAAGTTCTGAATCATCTATATCAGGTCCTTGCGCATTCAAAGGAGCATAGTTAGAAGAATTGCTTTTATTTAGACTCTCGCTGCTAGTCGGATATACTTTTTAAATTATTGTCAATTTTTAACTGTCAAACTGTAGTTTATACTAGTAAACGTCGTGTTGGCCACAGAGATACTATATCTCTTGTTGACAGTAAATCGATCGATGTAGGCGATCGATTAAGAAAGCACTGAAAAATTATCAAAGTCTTCCTTTGACTTAACTGTCAAACGTCAATTAAAATAAAATAAAATATCTTCTCAAAAAATCGTAGAAACTTTAACAGGAAATAATTCTCAATTCCTGTTAATGTAATATTTCTGGTAGATCTCTTCAAAATAAATAAATAAATGATGTTGGGGAACACGTAGTTAAAGTTTAAATACGACTTTTATTACACTTGACATTTACAAGTCGGAAGTCAAGAATGAACTGACTTAATGTATTTACTCAAATTTTAGGAAGATTTCGTTGACAATGTAAATAAGGACGACGATAACCGCAGAGACCACCATCTTCTTGCGTTGTGGACGTCGACCCGCGACTTGAAGTGGCCAGTTGTTCTATTCCTTGAGGTTGGCGTCGAAGATATTGCTCTCGTAGGTTGGATTGCTGTTATAGCATATGAAACATAAAAAACATACAAACTCTTTTAAGAATCATAAGAAAAACATTTACATAGAAAATCATTTAAACGTAAATACAGACAAAAAATATGTTTGTAGAGCTTATGGGACTTAACTAAGGGGTTATCAGTCCCTAAACTTACAAACTACTTATGAACTAGCTACTACTAAGGACGGGACAAATATCCATGCCCGAGGGGGGATTCGAACCCTCGACCGTAGTGGCCGTGCAGACTGTGAATGACGCGCCGCAGTACGCTCGGCCACCGCGGCCGGCAAATACAGACAGTCTGCTGCAAAACTGAGCTGATATAAGGTAGTAGCGGGGACAATAATTCGTCCCACTACAGCACGTGCGTCAGATTGACCCAGTACGTACGGCCCAAGGTAGCTACTGTTTTCCTTCCCCATTCTGTCGACACATCCGCAACGTTTCTACAGCAATCAATTCAAGACTTGGAAAATTTTACCGCTATACCTATGCCACAGAGGTGCAACAGTATTAACCCGATGTCGCCTTTTTTTAGTTTTTGAATTTTAGTCAGCACACCGATGTTGCTGAAGTATTAAAATGTTCAGAATATCAGCACCGTTAACAGACCCGACTGAAGCACTTTGTCAGCCAGACCGACACGTGAGTGTTCCTGCTGCGTATGCAGATTGCGCGGTGATTTAATAACGCGCTGCGCCCTTCGACGGGCACTTAGCGTGCGCAGCTCTGCCGTCTACGCCGGGAAAATGGACCGCCGGTGGCTTCCAGCCCACTAATTTGCACGCTGACGTCGGGAAGACTGGCGGCGGAGTGGGAAGCGGAGAAAAACTGGAGTGGGCTTGTTAAGGCTGGCGAGAAAGGACGGGCGGGGGAAGTGACAAGGAGAGAGAGAGAGAGAGAGAGAGGGAGGGAGAGGGAGAGGATGAATGGGGGGAGGGCGGAGACGGAGCTTTGGGAATAACGTGATTGGGCGCGCCAGGGATCGGCGAATGCCATTACCGGGCACCCGGAGCGAGCGCGACCGGCAGAGCGTTAAGGGCCTGAATGACGTAGGGGGTGGGGGGAGCAGATAACGGCGCCTGATCCAACGCTTCTGGCCGGCTCCGATAACAGCGGAGGACTGGTCCCACCTCATGTAAAGGGGCGCGGTTGTAGGGAGTCAGCCCGGGTCAGTTTCAGCACCTATCCTGTCACCAGCTGACTGAGCCTCTACCTAGGAGCGCACGTTCAGCGGAAAGCACTCTTACGAGTACAAACATGACGCAGCACTAAGGTTATTCCACACCGGCGTAGCGTATCTGGAGCTACGTCTTCGCAAAGCGTCGCAGTACGTAGCACGATTTATCTTAGAAAGTAGGCTAAGGAAAGGGAAACCTACGTTTTTAGCGTTTGTCGATTTGGAGAAAGCTTTTGAAAATATCAGATGGAATACACTTTTCCAAATTCTGAAGGTAGCAGGGGTAAAATAGAGGGAGCGAATATTCGACCTATACAAAAACCAGACAGCGGTTATCAGAGTCGAAGAGCAAGAAAGGACCGCAGAGGTTGGGAAGTGAGTAAGACAGGGTTGTAGCCTTTCCCCAACGTCGTTCAATCTGTACATTGAGCAGGCAGTGAAGGAATGAAAGGATAAATTTGGAGAGGGAATTAACGTTCAGGGAGATGAAATAAAAACATTGCGGTTTTCCGATGACATAGTGATTCTGTCAGAGACCTCAAAAGATCTGGGAGGGCAGTTGAATGGGATAGACAGGGTTTTGAAAGGAAAATATAATATGAACAGTAACAAGAGTAAAACGGAGGTAATGGAATGCAATGTCAGAAAATCAGGTGATGCTGAAGGAATTAGATTAGGTGATGAGACAATAAAAGTAGTAGATGAATTTTGTTAGTTGGGTAGCAAGTAACTTCTGATGGCCGAAGTAAAGAACTTATAAAATGCAGAATGGCTATGGGGAGAAAAGCATTTCTAAAGAAGTGAAACTTGTTAACATCCAATATTAATTTAAATGTTAGAAAGTCCTTTCTGAAAGCATTTTTCTGGAGTGTAGCATTGTATGGGGGTGAAACGTGGACGATCAGGAGTTCAGACAAAAAGATGATAGAAGCTTTTGAAATGTGGTGCTACAGACGAATGATGAAAATTAGACGGGAGATCACGTAACTAATGAGGAGGTGCTTAACCGAATTGGGGAGAAAAGGAGTTTGGCATATCCTGACTAAGAGTAGGGATAGATTGGTTGGACACATTCTGACACATCAAGGAATTGTCCACTTAGCATTAGAAGGAAGTGTGTGGGGTAAAAATCGTAGAGGGAGACCGAGGGACTAATATAGTAAGCAGATTCAAAAGGATGTAGGTTGTCGAGCGTATTCTCAGATGAAGAGACTTGCACACGACAGGGTAGCGTGGAGAGCTGCATCAAACCAGTCTGCAGACTGAAGACCACAACAACAACAACAACAACAACAACAACAACGTAGCACGTACCCTGGCTAGAGATACATACCCTTCGAAACGAAAGCTACGTATTGAGAGCTAAGTTTTCTATCCCATTTTCGTATTTGCTCAGTTATGGAGATGGTGTGCTGACTTCAATACTGAACATAAAGGGTATTCCCTTCTCAGTGGCAGGAGGGTATAATCATGCTGGTGATTAAACCAGGCAAAAACCCTGTTCATTTGGATAGCTATCCGCCCGTCACCCTAACCAATGTTCTTTGTAAACTGTTGGAGCGCATGGTCAGTAGGCGGTTCCTCAGGGCTCTGTTCTGAGTGTTTCCTTACTTTTAGTAGCCATTAATGGCCTAGCGACAGCAGTTGGGTCGTCAGTATCCCCTTCACTATATGCTGACGACTTCTGCATCTATTTTAGCTCTTCCAGCACCCAAGTGGCTGAACGCAGACTGCAGGGAGCGATTCGAAAAGCGCAGTCCTTGGCTCTTGCCCACGGCTTCCAGTTTTCTGCGGCCAAGACTAGTGTTATGCACTTCTGTCGGCGTCGGACTGTTCACCCTCACCCCAAACTTTACCTCGACGACCACTTACTTCAGGTAGTGGACACACATAGGTTTTAGGGCTTCTCTTCGACGCTCGGCTGACGTGGCTTCCTCATATTCGTCAGCTGAAGCAGAAGTGCTGGCGCCATCTGAATGCTCTTCGCCACCTGGGCCATACCACTTGGGGCACTGATCGCTCCACACTGTTGCGACTCTATACAGCGCTGGTACAGTCGTGGCTTGACTTTGGATGCATTGCCTACGGTTCCACATCTTCTCCGGCATTGCACCTGTTAGACCCCATCCACCACTGTGGGGTTCGTATTGCGACAGGTGCCTTTCGTACCAGCTCCGTTAACAGTCTCCTTATGGAAGCAGGTGTTCCACCTCTTTGGGTCCGACACCAACAACTGCTAGCGGCCTATGCAGCTTGCATGCATTTCTCACCAAACCATCCGAACCGTCGTCTGCTTTCCTCAGACGTGGTCGTCCGTCCTCAACAACGGCGACCCCGTTCTGGTCACACAATCGTTTTTCGCGTCCGGTCTCTTACGATGGAACTAGAGTTTTTCCCTTTACCATCTCCATATCGTGTCCGTGCACATACATCTCCATGGTGCATACCGAGGCCGCGTACATGTCTGGACTTGGCTAATGGACCCAAAGACTCTGTTCCCCCTGAGGCTCTTAGACGTCAGTTTCTCGCTGTCGTTGTCTCGTTTCCTGGGCACGACCTCATTTTCACGGATGGTTCAATGGTTGAGGGCCGGCCGCGGTGGCCGAGGAGACTGAGGCGCTCCAGTCACGGTCTGCACGGCCACTACGGTCGGGCGTTCGAATCCCCCCTCGGGCATGGATATTTGTGCCGTCCTTAGTATAAGGTAGTTCGTAAGTAGTTTGTAAGTTTAGGGACTGATGACCCCGTAGTTGAGTCCCATAAGCTTAACAAACATTTGAACATTTTTTGAATGGTTGAGGGCCGCGTTGGTTTTGCATACTTTCACGGCGACCATATCGAACAGCGCTCTTTGCCAGATGGCTGCAGCGTTTACACTGCCGAGCTGGTGGCCATTTAGTAGGCTCTCCAGCACATACGGTCCTGCTCAGGTGAGTTTCTCGTTATCTGCAGCGACTCCCTGAGCAGCCTTCGTGCTTTGGATCAGTGCTACCCTCGCTCTCCTCTGTTGGTAGCCACACATGAGACGCTTTCTGCCCTCCACAGGTCCAGTTCGCCAGTGGTGTTTGTGTGGTCTCCCGGTCATGTCAGTATCCCAGGAAATGTACGTGCCGACAGGCTTACAAAACAGTCTGACTAGGAATCTGTGTTGAATGTCGGGCTAACGCCTTATGATCTCCAGTCTGTTTTGCGCCGACGGCTTTCTCAGTTTTGGGATACTGAGTGGCGCACCCTGATGGTGCCCAGTAAACTTCGGGCTCTGAAGGAGACGACGGGTGTGTGGCGTTCCTCCATGCGGGCCTGCTGTCGGGACACAGCAGTCCTGTGCCGGCTCCGCACTGGCTACACTTGGCTGACGCACGGCCACCTTCTTCGAGTGTCGCTGCGGCTCCTGACTGACGGTAGCCCACATCTTGGTCGATTGCCCAGTTTTAATTTTCCTGAACTTTTAACCGATGTTTCACGTGACGACGCCCAATGGCTGATTTAGTTTTAGGTTTTATTCGAGACAGTGGTTTCTACTACTCTGTTTAAAGCTTTGTTTTCGTACACTCTCTGTATTCCTCATGTCCTCTGATCGGTGGTTTTAACATGTTTCTGCGGGGTTGACTTTTCCACTTTTTACTCTCATGGTCGGTCAACCACGCACATCGGCCTTTACTTTCCATTCCTTGTCGTTGTTCAGTGTTTCTGTGTGTTCGTCTCATTTTGTCTTGTCTCTCGTCGCCTTTATTGTCCTTTCACTGACTAGGGGGGTCCGCCTCCCCTTTGCCATTTTAATCCCTGGGCTCTCTTCCACATATACGCTTTTTCTTGTGATGTCCAGTGATGGAATGGGGGACTGATGACTTTGCAGTTTTGTCCCCCTAAAACATCCCAACAACAACAACAACAACAACAACAACGGTGTCTTTCTGCTGATTTATCAGTTCTGTGTAAATTTAAATTGCATTGTTCATATTCTATTTTTTCTTCAGTGTTAATAACTGGACTAACTGAATTTTTTTTTTCTTTTCAGGTATGCTGATGTTCAGAACTTCACTCATATAAAACTGTTAGGATAGAGACCAGTTCTGGTAAGTAAAAACAAGAGGAAGCTGTTCAAACAATGGAAACTTTCAATGGCCTCCTTGTATAATTAATATTGAATTTTCGTGTACATGCATTAATATGATAATAGGGCGAAACATTGGTATAAAAACTAGTTGTAAACCCGGCGTTTCCAGGGTGTTTATTTATTCTACACTCTCGTAGTCCACATTCCCTTCCCCCCTCTTTTTGCATTCATCTCTTTCTCTCCTGTCTCTTTGTTAGTTTCCACCTTTCCCTCTTTCGGCAAATTTTTCTCCATGGTACCCTCTGTCATGCACCATACAAACATTTATGTACTCGCTGATTCCGAGGTGACTGAGGCGCTCCAGTCACGGTCAGCACAGCCACTACGGTCGGGGGTTCGAATCCCCCCTCGGGCATGGATATTTGTGCCGTCCTAGTTCGTAAGTAGTTCATAAGTAGTTTGTAAGTTTAGGGACTGATGACCCCGTAGTTAAGTCCCATAAGCTTTACAAACATTTGAACATTTTGAACTCGCTGATCTTCCTCTTAGTTTAAAAGTCATGTGTGCAAAAATTAATAAAGACTGGAACAAAACTATGCATTTTGTAAAATTCCATAAGTACCCTCCACTAATCACCGAACGATATTTTATACAGACAGTGACATTCCTCTTGTTTTTAATGTAGAGTTTGCAAAATTTCATCAACATCGGGACAAAACTATAGATTTCAATGCAATAGAAACGCAGGGTCACATTGAAAAACGCAATTTGTTGTTCGCATATATTCCAGTTTCATTTCATACAACTCTTGTTCCAAGAATAATGAAAACAATCAAAAAATAAATAAAATAATTTAAAAAAGGATTTGTCAAATCGGTTGAGCCGTTCTCAACCATGGCGCGACCAAGGTATTTAGAGATCAATTTTTATGTTGCAAAGTACCCTCCCCCATTTACCGTATGAAACTTAAGGTATATGGTGACCTTCCTCTTGTTTTGCAGGTCAAGCGTGAGAAATTTCGTGAAGATCGGTATGAAATTGTAGATTTCGTGAGTCTGTAGGAGAAGTATGCTCCGCCATGCACCTATCATAAAATACTTTCTTAGCTGACATTTTCTACCTATAAACTACATTCCTGCCAAATTTCAGCTCCATAAGTGAAGTATTTTTCCAGATTTCGTGTTTAGTCAGTGAGTAAGTGAGTGTCCTTTCGCTTATATATAGATAGAGATTAACAAAACAGATTGCTTAATTTTGGATGCAAGGGAATTAAGGGAGACTTGCACACAAAAATAAATAGTAACATGCAAATCTGTAATGCAAACTTTATTTGATAGAAGGTTATGCCTGATGCGACAGTTTTACGGCATCCACAGCGAAAGTGTTGTTCAAATGTTTGTATAGCTTATGGGATTTAACTACGGGGTCATCAGTCCCTAAACTTACAAACTACTTATCAACTACCTTAGACTAAGGACGGCACAAATATCCATGCTCGAGGGGGGATTCTAACACCCGGCCGTAGTGGCCGTGCAGACCGTGACTGGAGCGCCTCAGTCCCCTCGGCCACCGCGGCCGGCGCGAAAGTGTTGTGAGCGGTAGACTTCTTTCCAAAATTTTCAAATGTTTGTAAAGCTTATGGGACTTAACTACGGGGTCATCAGTCCCTAAACTTACAAACTACTTATGAACTACTTACGAACTAGGACAGCACAAATATCCATGCCCGAGGGGGGATTCGAACCCCCGACCGTAGTGGCCGTGCAGACCGTGACTGAAGCGCCTCAGTCCCCTCGGCCACCGCGGCCGGCAGACTTCTTTCCGTTTCATCATTTTGTGTGTATGTGTGTGTGTGTGTGGGGGGGGGGGGGGGGGTAGTTACAAAACTCTTCATAAACGTCCGAAATTACATGCAAACTTTGTTGTAGGTCCGTAACTACTCCGATATTCCAGTAAGTGACGCATAAATCTGGTATTCCCACGCGGTGGCCTCTCATTATTTATGACGTCATACCTCACGAGCTACGTGTCGTGCTCTTCGGTTTTTGGGTCATTCTGTTTTCGGGTCAGGAACCTTCCTGGGCGTACGGCGAACAGTTTACCAATGTTTCATTGCAATCGAATGAATGGTTTATGAACACATAGAGGACATACACACACACATTCATTTGTATACAAAGTGTTTCAGTAAGTGTGTCTGCCTCTGTAACTTATAAAATAATAGGTGACGGGAAATTTTAATGCGGTAGGTCAACACAAGAAATGTTACACTTTCTGCGGAGCTATGAACATACTTTATTGTATCATTTTCCAAAGAGTTACAGCACAAAGATATAATTTTTTAAATGGAACAATAGTTTTTTCTATCGTGCATTGGATTCGTTGAAACCAGCTGCGTCCAAATAAATTTAAACTACATTCAAATCACTGTTAGTTTGGGAGCTACAACCCTTCAACGTTTCAGGTGCAGATACCACAAACACTGCGCATAATGCAATGCGCCTTCTAAATGTGGTGCGGCCGAGTTGTAACGTCGCCGGTGTCACGAGAAGCTTCCTCGATGCGCTGTTAGACTGACGACTGTCGCCGCACACGGCCGTATACCCGACAGTTGGAGCCACACAAACAACCGGGGCTCAATATACCACAGTTAATGACATCGGATGACGATGGCATATATAAACAACGAGTACGTTGACATGTTGCTGATGCTCGGCGAGTGCCGACACGATGCCACTGAAGCAGCCAAGGCGTATGCCGTGAGATATCCTAGGCGAAGAGCCCCGGCAGCCATTACGTTCTTACGTTCTTACTTCGGGAAACAGGCAGCTTGGTAACGCGCCGCAGTAACAGACCTGCAAGAAGTGAGGAGACGGAGGTGTTTGTTTTAGCTGCACTACACCACGATCCTCATGTCAGCTTACGAGCCGTTGATGCAGTCGCTGGTGTCAGTCTAACATCTGTGTGGCGTATAGTACACGGCCACAGGTTTCACCCGTACTGCCTGTCACTGACCCAGGATCTGCAAAGGGAACGTTTCCGTGCAAGAGTGACATTCTGTGAGTGGGCCATGCGTAATTTCACGCTGGAGTCTTTACAAAGTGTTATGTCCTCTGATGAGTCCACGTTCACAAATTATGGTGCAGTGAATCGCCATAACATGCACTACTGGGTCGCAGACAATCCTCGTTGGGTACGACCTGTCGACCGTCAACGTGGGTGGTCTATTAACGTGTGGTGTGGAATCCTTGGGGAGACAATCATCGGTCCACACTACTTCCCAGGTACACTTACAGGTGAGGTATATCGCGCTTTTATAGCCGACAGTTCGGGTGGTCTCCTTGAATATGTGTGTCTACACACGAGAGTCCATATGTGGATGCAGCACGATGGTCACCCAGCCCATTCTGCGCGTGCTGTTGTGGAAGAATTCAAAAATGTTCAAATGTTTGTTAAGCTTATGGGACTTAACTACGGGGTCATCAGTCCCTAAACTTACAAACTACTTATCAACTACCTTATACTAAGGACGGCACAAATATCCATGCCCGAGAGGGGATTCGAACCCCCGACCGCAGTGGCCGTGCAGACCGTGACTGGAGCGCCTCAGTCCCCTCGGCCACCGCGGCCGGCGTGGAAGAATTAAACAACAGGTTTGCAGGAAGATGGTCGGGGCGCCATGGTCCTTATTCATGGCCCGCAAGGTCGCCCGATTTAACACCAGTAGATTTCTTTTTGTGGGGATATCTAAAGGATCGTGTTTATGTCACTGAGCCCACATCCCCAGATGATCTAAGACGGAGCATCGAGGACGCAAGTCGCCCCGCCACACCGGCGATGTCACATCTCGTCCGCAGATCCTTTCGACGGCGCATTGCATTATGCATTGAGGAACATGGACCACATTTAGAAAGCGCATTGCATTATGCGCTGCGTTTGTGGTATCTGCCCCTGAATCTTTGAAGGGTTGTAGCTCCCAAACTAAAAGTGATAGGAATGTAGTTTAAATTGATTTGGACGCAGCTGGTTTCAACGATTCCAATGCAGGATAGAAAAATATATTGTTCCATTTAAAAAATTATATCTTTGTGCTGTAACTGTGGTGTCGTACAAGTCTAAAGTGCGCGCCACCTACTTTCGCCACGCGCCGCCATGCACGCACGGCGCGGCGTTCTTACGACGTCAGCCACGAGCGCCCTGTGCTTCATCTCCGCTCGTGGCCACCACTGAACGACATCGTCCACTCGGGACTGTGATAGGAACCACTTAGCACTTCGGAATCAGATAGGCACCAGTGAAGATTTGGCTATTGGACAGGCACTAGGCAGGCCTCGAGCTCAACTATGTATCAGCATTCTGCAGTACTGAGCTATGTAAAAGTTAAGTATTGTATAAATTCTGTGCAATATATATCTCGTTCTAATTTACTCTAGTGTTTCTAGTTTCTGCTGTCCCACTAGCTGATCACCACCGTACCTACACAAGCGTGCATCCTTTATTCCTGTGTCGGTCTTTCTACTCGGCCACCGACACCTACGACGGAAACGAGACACGAAAGCGGCGACTAGGCTGGGACACAAAAGTAAGTCTTTGGAAAATGATACAATAAACTATGTTCATAGCTCCGCAGAAAGTGTAACATTTCTTGTATTGACCTACCGCATTAAAATTTCTCGTCACCTATGATTTTATGAGTTACAGAGGCAAACACACTTAGTGAAACACCCTATATATGCCAAGGGCAACATTCGAACCTGGTTCCGCTGCTTGCCAGGCAGTTGCTTTAAGAAGCTGGCTGCTCCTGCACCGGTGTCTGCGGCGACTACCCAAGACGTCTCCCTCCCGAACGTCTGAACTATTCAGCAGCTTCTGGGCCGCATGGAATTCGAGCACTATAATCGGACGGTGGTTCGTAAAGTACATCACTTTTAATGTTATGCCCCACACATCGACGTCTTTAATAGACTGGCAAGACGACTTATTACGAAAAAATGACCGTAAAACAGTTACTGCAAGTCGACACACTGAGAAGATGTAGCTAATATCAGAAAAGCCTATTTTTCAAAAAAATCGATATATTTTCTTTTTCAAATAAGTGCCACTTTCACTTACCGCAGCCTATACTTGCAGTTAAGTAGCTACTTTGGGAAAGTGAACTTATACGAGTTATTGAAAATTCGCTTTTTTTAATTGATTTTTTTTTTCGATATAATTTGAAACCTAAAAAGGCAATAAATGCTATGGAAAACCAATCGATAGATCGTTTTAAGCGCAGAAACCTTCTCGTTTTCGACATTTTTCTGAAATATGATTTTTTTTTGGCATGTTCGCCGTATTCGCCTTAATTTCCTTAAATAGAAATTCTATTTAAAATTGAATTTCCTTTGCGTTCAATTTTTTATTTTATTTTCTAGTAATATTTCTTTCGAGGCCTCTACTGACAGAAGTAGATATGATAAGTGATGTGGAGCAATTCAGATAATTAAATAAAAGAAATTATTACGTTCATTTCAAAACTGGGTATATAATACGAGGTCATTACTTAACAGTCGTACATAACCGCTAGTTCGACGAAACATCAGTGCCCCAAGATTGAAAAGTTTTTCAGGTCATAACCAACTTTCATGAAAGTGTAGCGTAGTGAATGTTGGATGAAGCTGTAGCTGTGGCTGAATAAAGAAAAGATGGGAAAATTGCCCTGCAAATGCAGATTTTGTTTTGTCTCCTCCAAGGACGGACTGCGGTACCATGAGGCTAACATATGAGTGGGTGCAGAGGCGTTCCTGTAGACAAACAAAAAGGCCATTAGGTAACTCTATTCCCGGGGTGATGATTAGTATGTTTATGACAACGCTACGTAATCAGCGATATGAGTTGTGGCGTAGCGCGCCCCCTGTTTACGCTGCTCTCGGTATGCGATGTAATAACGCGCCAGAGCACGGTACACGGTAGCTGGCTCATAACAGGGCAGACCGTGACTGAACGAGATCACCTTTGGCTGTGGTTATTAATACGTTATACGGTAAACAGGTAGCACTTGCGATGGTGCGACGCCTGCAAGCCATGCCAGAACAATTCTCCTGCGCTTAATTGAGACCGCACACTCGGGTACTCCATTAAAGTGGTAGTTGAGAATTTAACTGACAAAGTTGTTCTCAAACAACACTGGTTTGCGGGGGCCAATTTCGTTGTCAGTCAACCAGCGGCGACGCATTTCGCAACGGCTTCATTTTCAGGCGTTAGAGAGCACTTGTACCTCCGGTTCCTCTTTAACGGCGAATATGTTAACATTGATGTATAGCAAATTGGAAGTTAAATTTTTAGGTGAATGTTTAAATTAATTGTTTGCAATTTTAAGCGATCAAGCTATTCTATTCATCGGTCCCTAGACTTACAAACAACTTAAACTAACGTATACTAAGGACAACACCCACACCCATGCCCGAGTGAGGATTCGAACTTAGGTAACGTGGCGCTCACGTTCTATATCACACGGCCATTGCCGCGGTTTTTTATTTTTATTTTTTATTTACACAGGATAACTGAGAAGGCGTGGGAATCGGGGCAGGTTCCGTCTGACTGGACGAAAGCGGTAATCACGCCAATTTTCAAACATGGAAACAGAAAAAATTGCAACAACTATCGAGGTGTCTCTTTCGTTAGCGTTGTAGGCAAAATATTCTCAGGTATTGTTGAAAGGAGAGTGTGAGTATTAATTCAGGACAAGTTAGATGAAAATCAGTGTGGGTTTAGGCCTCTTAGAGGCTGTCAGGACCAGACCTTTAGCTTACGGCAGGTAATGGAAAAGTGCTATGAGTGGAACAGGAAATTGTATCTATGTTTCATAGATCTAGAAAAGGCTTATGACCGTGTTCCTAGGAGGAAGCTACTGTCAGTCCTATAAGATTATGGTATAGGAGGCAAACTTCTGCAGGCAATTAAAGCGCTTTACGTAGACTGTCAGGCAGCAGTTAGAGTAGATGGCAAATTAAGCTCATGGTTCAGGGTAGTTTCAGGGGTAAGACGAAGCTGTAACCTGTCATCACTGTTGTTCATACTATTCATGGATCATATGTTGAAAACAGTAGACTGGCATGGCGGGATTAAAATAGGTGAAAACAAATAAGCAGTCTCGCTTATGCGGATGACTTACTTGTAATGGCCGATTCGATTGAAAGGTTGCAAACTAATAATTCAGAGCTCGATCAGAGAAGCAAGGATTATGATATGAAGATCACCATCTCCTAAACGAAAGTAATGTCCGTGGGAAAGAGATTTAAACAGATTGAGTGCCAAATAGGAGGAACAAAGTTAGAACAGGTAGACAGTCTCAAGTACCTGGGATGTATTTTCTCACAGGATGGCAACATAGTGAAAGAACTGGAATCAAGATGCAGAAAAGCTAATGCAGTGAGTGCTCAGCTAAGATCTACTCTCTTCTGCAAGAAGGAAGTAAGTACCAAGACTAAGTTAGCAGTGCACCGCTCTATCTTTCGACCAACTTTATTGTATGGGACTGAAAGTTGGGTGGATACTTGTTACCTTATTCATAAGGTAGAGGTTACAGATATGAAAGTAGCAAGAATGATAGCAGGCACAAATAGATGGGAACAACGGCAGGAGGGTGGCCATAAAGAGGAAATCAAAGAAAAGCTGGGAATGAACACCATAGATGAAGCAGTTAGAGCGAACAGACTGAGATGGTGGGGTCATGTTACACGCATGGGAGAAGCAAGGTTACCTAAGAGACTCATGAGCTCGGCAGCGGAGGGTAAGAGGAGTCGAGGTAGACCAAGAAGAAAGTACTTAGATTCGGAGCAGAATGATTTTGAAGTAAAAGGCATAACATCAGACGAGGCATCAATGTTATCATTGAACAGGGGATCATGGAGGACTTTTATTAGAGGTACTATGCCCCACACTTAACGCTGAAAGGCATTATCAGTCTCTAATGATGATGATGATTTATTTATATATATTTTTAGATACCGGTACACGAACTCTCAACTCATTGCATATATTTTTTAAATAAAAGTCGCACAGCCGTGTATTTCGGCCCACGTTAGATTCTCCTTTAATGCTATGATTTTTTGCAAACATTTCGGACAAAAATAATAAAAATATAAATAATTCAAAATTATGGACGATAGATTATGACTAGTATTGTGATAGTATCCCTTTCAGACCCAAGGTTGTAGTTGACCTGACATTAATACAGGGAGGGACGTTTAAGATACAGAATACATACAGTAATTCATTACAAAAAGATCATAAATTTATTTTAAATAATTTTGTATCGCGTTCGGCCGAGGCATTAACCTACGCTGTTATCGTCATTGCCTCGCTTAGGCATTTGTTAAATAACTGTATGGTGACGAATTACAGAGTTGACTCATATGTGTGCAGTCAGTGTGGCATGTGGAAGTTTGGGACGGTCCTGGAGTCGTGTTCGAGTAACCTAGTGGTTAAGGCGACCACTCGCGAAAAGGGGAAACCCGGGTTCGAGTCTCCGCTCGGCAAAGATTTTCATATGTCACAATTTGGTAGAACATCTATACCTTACACAGTGACGCTAAGAAAAATTTGCTGTAGTTGTGGTCTTCAGTCCGGAGACTGGTTTGATGCAGCTCTCCACAATACCCTATCCTGAACAAGCCTCTTCAATTCCACAAAAGAACGGCAACCTACATCTGTCTGAATCTGCTTACTGTATCCATCTCTTGGTCTTCCTCTGCGGTTTTTTCCCTCCAACGCCAAATTCACAATTCCTTGATGTCTAAGAATGTGTCCTGCCAATCTATCCATTCTTTTAGTCCAGGTATGCCAGAAATTTCTTTTCTCCCCAATTCTGTTTAGTACCTCCCTAATTAGTTACGCGATCCACCCACCTAATCTTCAGCATTCTTCTGTAACACCACATTTGAAAAGCCTCTATCCTATTCCTGTCCGCACTGTTTATTGTCCATGTTTCGCTCCCATAAAAGGCAACACTCCACACAAATGCCTTCAGGAAGGACTTCCTTAGGCTTAAAACAATATTCGATGTTAACAAATTGCTCTTTTTCAAGAATGCTTTTCTACCCATTGCCATTCTGCACTTTATATCCTCTGTACTGCGACCATCATTTGTTATTTTACTGCCCAAGTAACAGAACTCATATACCTCCTTTGTTGTTTAGTTACCTAATCTAGTTCCTTCGGCATCACCTGATTTTCTTACACTGCACTCCATTACCCTAGTTTTGCTCTTGTTAATCTTCATCTTATATGCATCTTTCAGCACACTTTCCATTCCGTTCAACTTCTCTTCCAGGTCCTTTGCTGTCTCTGTCAGAATTACTATGCCGTCAGCAAAACGCAATGTTTTTAATTCTTCACCCTGAACTTTAATTCCTTCTCCAAATTTCTCCTTGCTTTCCTTTATAGCTTGTTCAATGTACAAATTGAATAACAATGGAGAAAGGCTACAACCCTGTCTTACTCCCTTCCCAACCATTGCATCCCTTTCATGCCCTTCAACTGTGACAACTGCTATCTGGTTTTTGTACAAGTTGTAAATAACCTTACGCTCCCTATATTTTACTCCTGCTTGTTTCAAAACTTGAAAGAGTTTATTCCAATCGACATTGTAAATAGCCTTCTCCAAATCTACAAAAGCTAGATATGTAGGTTTGTGTTTTCTTAATCTAAATTCTAGGATGAGCCGTAAAGTGATTATTGCCTCCCGTGTTCCTACATTTCTCCTGAACCCAAACTGATCTTGCCCGAGGTCGGCTTCTACCACCTATTCCATCCTTCTGTAAATAATTCGTATTAATATTTTGCAACCAATGACTTATTAAACTGATGGTTCTGTAGTTTTCACACGTGTTTGCGCCTGCTTTCTTTGGAATGGGGATTATAACATTTTGGCCCACTTTAGGTTACGGTAGTAACACTAAATGTGGGCCTTTGCGATCATTTTATGACAGCTCGAAATTTAAATATAAATAACGGCTTAACCATTCATCTCACACGAAAATGGAACAAAGTAATTTGTAGAGGAGAAAATTCTCTACAACTTTGGTCTCTTATGTTTTTTTCATATCTCGTATCGTTTAAGAGATATTTGCAAAAATAACCGCGATTTTGGGATGTATGTCTGTCTGTCTGTCCGTAACGTCTTCCCCTTTTCTAAGACGAACCGTTCAACCGATCAACACCAAATTTTACAGACATAATTGTAGGCCGACAGAAACCAGAACCTCCCTTTTTCAATTTGTTCGGACAAAAATACGGTAGTAACGCCAAAAAAGCCGTTTGTAATATAATTGTAATTGCCAACGAACAGTTCATCTGACACAAAAATTGAATAACCAAATTGGTACAGGGGAAAATTCTCTACAACTTCGATCAAAAATACAAGAAAATGCCGTTTGTAACGAAATTTTAATTGCATATAAACAGTTCATCTGACGCTAAAATTGAATAAACGAATTTGTAGAGGACAAGATTCTCTACACCTTTGTTCCCTTATGTTTTTTTCATGTCTTGTATCGTTTGAGAGATATCTGCAAAAATAACAGAGTTTTGACACCCTTCGCTGAATTAACGAAAACCAGCCGTTTGCAGGTGTCACGTGACATTCCTCGCCCAGAACTCTCCATGGCATACTCCATCTTGCGTTGCGTATTTGATGACTTTCTTATTTTAACTTACAAGTTGTCATTTCAAAGAAATAGCACACTGAAGAATGAACACAAACACGTCGTTCTTCGTACGATAAATGATCATTTAGTGTCTACAAGTGCCATATTGGCATCAGTTAACAACGGCCATCAATAGTACGAGATTAAAGAACGCATTTGCTTAAGTGTTGGTCGTAGCGTAGTGCGCAATGCTTTGGACGGTGACGCTGAAGGTCAGTGGTTCAAAACCTGTAACAACCTAAATTTTTTTCCTATAAGGGTTTCAGACACTCTAATTAATTAATTTTTTATTGTTTACATTATTATTTTGGTACAAAATGTTTGCAAGAACTTATAAAACTACAAATCTAAATTGGGACGTAATAATGATCATCAGAATAAAATACGAGAAATCAGAGCTCGAACGGAGAGATTCAGGTGTTCTTTTGCCCGCGCGGTATTTGAGATTGGAATGGGAGATAAATAGTATAATGGTGGTTGGATGAACCCTCTGCCAGGCACTTAAATTTGATTTGCAGAGTATCCCATGTAGATGTAGATGTCTGCGCCTGATTTCTTTGGAATGGGGATTATTACATTTTTCTTAAAGTCTGAGAGTGCTTCGCCTGTCTCATACATTTTACACGACAGGTGAAACAGTTTTGTTCATGGCTGGTTCCCCGGCCGCTGTGGTCGAGGGGACTGAGGCGCTCCAGTGACGGTCTGCACGGCCACTACGGTCGGAGGTTCAAATGTTCAAATTTTTGTATAGCTTATGGGACTTAACTACGGGGTCATCAGTCCCTAAACTTACAAACTACTTATGAACTAGCTAACACTAAGGACGGCACAGATATCCATGCCCGAGGGGGGATTTGAACCCCCGACGGTAGTGGACGTGCAGACCGTGACTGGAGTGCCTCAGTCCCCTCGGCCACCGCGGAATCCCCCCTCGGGCATGGATATTTGTGCCGTCCTTAGTCTTAACTAGTTCATAAGTAGTTTGTAAGCTTAGGGACTGATGACCCCGTAGTTAAGTCCCATAAGTTCTAGAAAGATGTGAACATTTTGAACATGGCTGGTTCTCCAGGGGTAGCTCTGAGGCAATGTCGTCTACTCCAGGGGCCTTGTTTCGACTATTGCAAAATACTATTCTCACATACACAAGGCCCGCCACGTTTGGTAAAAACATGGCGTCCTCGGCAGTCAGCCACGCACGGCCACCTTCGCCTTATACAGGCCCCCGCATTTTGCCGCCGGCAGTGCGAGGTGTTTCCGCATTCGCACGCAGTGTTGTCGGCCGGGAGCGGACTCGCTGAGTGCAGTAGTTGCCACTCTACAGACAAAGGCGATACCCTAGGCGCGCGACCGCCACGCGCCCGCCCTCGCCCTCGCCGCGCGTCGAGCACGCGTGACTCAGCGCGCGTGAGTCAGGCGCGTGCCGTGCCGTGCGTCGCGCTTCCAGCCCCTCTCCCCTCCCCTCACGCAATTCGCGACGCCCCCTCCCCCCCCCCCTCCTCCAGAGACCTGTTGGCAGCGCCCCCCAGCAGTTGTGCCCGCGCCAAACGAGTCGTAATTCCAGACCGCTTCGTACAAATCCGCCGCCGGCGCTGCAGATTACGCTCCGCATTAAACGCCGCCCTCGGTCGTTACGGGACGGAACTGAATCGCTGCCTCAATCGTGTTAACTCGTGCCAGAAACCAGACGTCGTCCGTCACGAGTCCTTAAAGGAGTGACCACAAAACTACAGCAGGCAGTCCCGTTTGCTGTACAGAAGTGAGCAAGCAAACTTGCGCGTTTCGGGCGTAGGTGAGGTAAGCGGGCCCGGCCGACCGCCGTCTCTCCCTACTCCCTGTTGTTGTTGTGGTCTTCAGTCCGCAGACTGGTTTGATGCAGCTCTCCACGCTACCTGTCCTGTGCAAGTCTCTTCATCTGACAATACGTTCGGCAACCTACGTCCTTTTGAATCTGCTTACTGTATTCGTCCCTCGGTCTCCCTATACGATTTTTACCCCACACACTTCCTTCTAATGCTACTTTGACGATTCCTTGATGTATCAGAATGTGTCCAACCAATCTATCCCTTCTCTTAGTCAGGATATGCCAGAAACTTCTTTTCTCCCCGTGTAAACCAGGTGACTGTGTATAAGCAGCGCTTTTTCCTGCTTATGGGTACTTAGAGGGCAGCTGCTTGCTGTATAAGCAATGACAGCAAGCAGTCACACTAGCTGACTCGAACCGGAAAAGAAATATCTGGCACTTCCAAGCTGCTAGATTCGCGGATGCTCAGAACTGGAGTGGGGGTACACTCACGAGCAATTGGGTTTTTTTATTTCTCGCGATTTTCTCAAAGTTTTTTAAGCTGTTGCAGTTTCTATGTTGTACAATTTCATGTTTATGTTTTGTCGTAGATTTTAAGGTAAGTGTTTTATTCGATTCTGTAAAAACAGTTCTGATGGCAAATCACACGTTCTGTTAGTAGAGTGGGCAGAATACAGACTGTTGTTTCCCTCACTGACATTGAATTAAAAAAAAATGAAAAAAGAAAATGAAAACAGAGAGAAGAAATTGGAACGTTTATAAGGTTATTGGACTAAACTCTTATGGTCATCAAGGCTTACAAACTACCTTAACTAAAGACGGCAAATGTTCGCACACACACACACACACACACACACACACACGCCCGAGGGAGGACGTATCATCATCGGGAACGACAGCCGCCCAGTCCGTAACATGACGTCTTAGACCATGCGGCTATACCGCTTGGTTTGAAAGAGCCGTTTCAAAAGATTTGCAGGGGAAACGTTTCTACAAGATTACTCAATCTGCTTCAGGTTCTCGCATTTTGTGCTGTTCTACCAGAGATAACAGCGTCAAGAGAGGTCTCACAACAGACTAACAACTGCGTATAGGAGTTGGCTGAAGACATACACAAGAAATTCAAATGTTTGTACAGCTTAAGGGACTGAACTACGGGGTCATCAGTCCCTAAACTTACAAACTACTTATGAACTAGCTTATACTAAAGACAGCACAAACATTCATGCCAGAGGGGGGATTCGAACCCCCGACCGTAGTGGCCGTACAGACCGTGACTGGCGCGCCGCAGACGGCTCGGCAGCTGCGGCCGACCATACACAAGAGGATTTGCTGATAATACCGGAAATGGAGCTTCTTCGTTTGCGTTTGATGCGATAGGTTTAATTGATAAGTGATACTTCTCTGCAGAAAGATAATGCTACACAAAAATGAAGTGATAACCGTTAGACTATGAAACTGGAATATCATTACGTTTCGTGATTATGTTGAACACTGGCGTTCTATTAAACAATTTGATATGGTGTTATGTACAAATATATTGCTCGAACAGTTTGTCAAACCAAGTGCATTAAGAGCGAGAGAGGGGGATGGTATATATTCCAACAAAGGTTGTTGTGGCAACTGAAGTTGTTAGACTGGGTAGCGGCTTGAGAACAGAAATTTCGCACCCTGATTTTGCGAAATACTTGCAAGTATTGTAGGGAAGGCGAACAAAAGGCCACGTTTCATTTGCAGAACTCTTGAAAAATGCAACAGTTCTACTAAAGAAACTGGCTACCCTACACTTGTGCGTCCTATTTTGGAGAATTTCTGCGCATTGTGAGATGCACACCAGGTGGCACTGACGGGTGATTTAGAGAAAATTCAGAGAAGGGCATCTCGTTTTGTATTATCGCGATAGAGGAGAGAGAGAGTGTCACGGAAATAAAACACGAGTTGGAGTGGAAATCGTTAAAAGAAAGGCGTTATTTGTTGCGCCGAGATCTATTTGCGAAATTTCTTGCACCAACTTCTGTTCCGAATGCGAACTAGACTTGCGCATAATAGTTCGCGACTCTGCCGCGAACTAGTTCGTTCTTTTTGTTCGTCCGCTCTCAGTGACGGCTGAGCGGCGTGGTCTCCGCGTGCAGGTGAAGGGAGAACGATATCACGCAAACCAAGAGAAACAGTTTGTGGATAATTTCTCGCGTTTATGTTTAGAGTTATCTCTATATCTTGGCATTATGGAATTTATGTTAGATATTGCAGAGTGCAGAACAAAGCAGAAATTTTGTAGCATTGAACTATGTAATATTGCAGGCAGACGCTCACCTGGAAATGGCTATCATCAGCAGAAGGCAAACACGTGATTTTTAATTCTGCTGCGCGCCCTCTCGCTATTGCCCGTCGGTCTTCGGAAAAGAATCCATCGAACTAAGAAGTGGGATGCGTTTGGCATAATAGTTCGCGACCGGTAACGCATGTTTTATTTCGCGACCGATCGCGCATATTTTAGTTCGCGACGTATCGCGCATAGTTTAGTTCGCGACCAGTAGCTCTACTTTTAGTTGGCAGCTCGGCCGCGAAGTAGGTCGCTCTTTTTAGTTCGTCCGCTCTTTTTGGCTTTTGCTACCGCTATTAAAAGAGGTCTTTCTTTTGCTATGACAGCTCTTTTATATAATGATGTATAATTTCTCGCATGTAAATGCAAACAATGTTAAGTTTTGAGTTCTCTTTACTTGTATACACTATGGAATGAGGATTATATTTAGACACTGCTCAATACCTTAGAAAAGAAAATGTGTGGCAGTGAACTATAAAACTACAGCTGAGCTGCAACTCACCTCGAAATGATGGTAACTGGCAGAAGGGAATCACGCGATTCTGCGCGCTCTCGCGTCCTCTCGCTGTTCCCCGTCAGTCTTCGGAAAAGGAGCGGACGAACTAAGAGGCGAGGGATCTGCGAACTAGTTTGCGTAGTTCGCCTGTGGTATCGCACTTCGGAACTAGTTCGCGAACTACAGAAGACTAATGCGAGCAGATTTTGCTAGCACCCACTTACATAGGGAGACGTGATCATGAATGCAAAATAAGAGAATTCAGATCGAAAACAGAAATATGTAGGTGTTCCTTTTTACCGCGAGCTATTAGACAATGTAACTGTAGGGAAATTTCGTAAGAGCGATCCGATTAACCCTCTGCCATGCACTTGAATGTGACTTGCAGAGTACGTAAGGTGGGATTCCTATGCCGCGTCTGACGCATGCGGCTGCCGTCGTGCGTCTCACGTAGGGCTGGCGATTCCTATAGAGCGGCAGTCCCACAGTGTTTAGATAGTTGGTCTGCTGCGTCTGTGCCGAAAGGATGAGTGAGCGCGATTTGTTTTATCTGATGTTAGAAGACGTTGAAGGAAAGTGAGGAAAGTGCTGAAACACACCCGATTCACCTCAAAAGAACTGAGGAAGGCATGTGCGAATTTTTCCCCTGCACTGTCAGGGTCATTGTATTACAACTACATACATTTTTTTCTCTACCATCCTTCTTGCTGTCATTGACTTCAACTAGAAATTCATTTTCATTGATGTCGGGTCAGATGGGAAAGAAGGTGGCAGTGGAATTTTTGATAAAAGTAATATCGGGAGCCGGCCGCGGTGGCCGAGGGGACTGAGGCGCTCCAGTCACGGTCTGCACGGCCACTACGGTCGGGGGTTCGAATCCCCCCTCGGGCATGGATATTTATGCCTTCCGGATTAGGTAGTTCATAAGTAGTTTGTAAGTTTAGGGACTGATGACCCCGTAATTAAGTCCCATAGACTCTACAAACATTTGAACTTTAATGTATATACCATCTAAAGAGCGATGGAGGAAGTTATGTCAAACTGACAGAACAGCAGTTATCAATTAATACCTGATAAGCATATATACCATCTAAGGAGCATTTATACTGAAATTATATGCAGTTATTATAATATATTATACCTCCACGATGCCATATGGAATTAGCCTGATGATGGCCACAGTGCAGAAATACGCCTATTGCTATATTAATAAACAGTATTTAACATCTACAAAGTAAAGCAGCATTTTGGCATTACTTAGATTAACAAAGACTCAGTAGGCTTCGGGCTCCCTAGCGTAACTGAATAAAAATTTGCATGCACATTCTAATAAATTATAACATACGTCATATTTTCGTATTTTTTGTGTCTCAGCCTCGTCGCCGCTTTTGTGTCTCGTTTCCGTCGTAGGTGTCGGTGGCCGAGTAGACAGACCGACACAGGAATAAAGGAAGCACGCTTTTGCAGGTACGAAGGTGAGCAGCCAGTGGAACAGCAGAAACTAGAAACACTAGAGTAAATTAGAACGAGATATATGTTTCTTAGACACTTAGTAATACTTTTACATAGCTCAGTACTGCAGAATGCTGATACATAGTTGAGCTAGATTCCTGCCTAGTGCCTGTCCGATAGCCAAGTCTTCACTGGTGCCTATCTGATTCCGAAGTGTTAACTGGTTCCTATCTCAGTCCCAAGTGAACGATGGAACGTATAAAAGTCGATTACAGAAATATAAAGCAGTTTCGAACCAAATAGATTGTAATAAAAATAATGGGATAACATTAACACATACATATTTTTCCTGTTGCTTAATAAATATACATGCTACTAGTGGAATCAACGCTAAATGCAAAGATTATGGAATGAATAACAATCAGCTCCTAACATAGTATCTATGGATGAGGCTCATAGTAAAAGAGTAACGATAAATAAGGGAAAAAAGGCTATGGGAAAACAGTAATACTCAAAGTAGTTGAAAAGAAAAGCGTAAAGAGAGGAGCAGGTGACTGATAAATCAGTCGCTTAGCAGATTAAAATTCAGTAGTCTAGAAGTACAATGATAAGTGGCGCCATAGGCGGAATATTTCAGAACTACCAGCTGACACAGTAGTAGGATGCTTAGAATGTCACTGTCAGGGCATCTGTCAATATAAAGAATTTGTCAGTGATTATCATACAATAAATAAGTTAAGGATGTGGGTTATAAGTTTAAGATGCGTGAACTAATGTGCAAAGTAATATGAAAGGTTACAGTAATGTTAACCTAGTGTTACAATTGGTACATCTAGTCAGACAACTGAAGCGAGTTAAACAGTCAACTTGCTAGGAATATACCAAAGAGGATAATCACGCAATCAGTTAATGAGGAACTGTATGGGTACAGCATACCTTACTTGTGGTTCATTGAAATTGATTACTGATTTAATTCTGTTATTACATCTTTATCAGTCTTGACAGCCTATGCAACAGGCATACTATGAAAGGTACTAGGATAAGTTAAAACTCAAAACAGTAGGGAGGGGAGGTGGTTGTTGGAGGCAACTACAACAGATAAGTGAAGCCAGTGTGAGTAATCAGCACACCGGAGAAAACACAGTGAAGGAATGGAGTTTAATTTGTGACTTTTATATAAAGTAGAGCAATTGAAGGGTTGGGCAACGGTGAACAAGTTCATACAATAATATCTGCACTTAGTGTTTTACAGAAACAATTACAATTAAGAAGCAACCATTACACTGTATGAACACATAGTACATTTTCAATGATCGTCCAAGAGTGTGGCTGTTTTTGTGCACGGTCGCACTCGCCTCGCCCCTGACGCCTGGCTCGGCAGTGCAGTGCTGCGACCGCCGCTCCCGCCGCCGCCGTCAGCTGGCAGGCAGCCGCCGCCCCCGCCGCCCCCGCGCTTCGACCGCCGCCGCATCAATTATTGTGAGCGCCCCAGGCCGCGCGGCCAGCGTCAGCAGCCCCACACGCCGGCTACAGCCTCCTCGCTCCTCGCCGCACGTCATTTCACTCACTCTCAACGGCTCTACGCATTTAACTGAAACAAATTTGAACTGTGAACTCGAAACATCGGCCAGACTTCGCCCCACCGCAGCCTGCAGCCGTCCTGTAGTGGGCAAGGAGTTAGGGTTAGACTATGACGCTAAAGGTCGGTAGTTCGGTCCTGCCGGCCGCGGTGGCCGAGGGGACTGAGGCGCTCCAGTCACGGTCTACACGGCCACTACGGTCGGGGGTTCGAATCCCCCCTCGGGCATGCATATTTGTGCCGTCCTTTGTAGTAGCTAGTTCATAAGTAGTTTGTAAGTTTCGGGACTGATGACCCCGTAGTTAAGTCCCATAAGCTATACAAACATTCCATTTTGATGACCCCGTAGTTAAGTCCCATAAGCTTAACAAACATTTGAACAGTTCGGTCCTCAAACCGCACGGAACGCCGTAGCGTTCCTCTGCCAGTGGGACATTGACTACTGTGTGCTTACAAGGGAACCTCCCCATCGCTACCCCCTCAGATTTAGCAATAAGCTGGCGCAGTGGATAGGCCGTGAAAAACTGAACACAGATCAATCGAGAAAACAGAAAGAAGTTGCGTGGAGCTGTAAAATAAATAAATAAATAAATATAAAAAATATAAAAAAGTTTTCTACGTAGTATGAAAACGTGTCGTCATTTTATAAGTTCCACCGACGTTTCGGCCACTGTTGCAGGCGGCCTTCATCAGGGTCTGTGTCTGACTGCTGAATATACGATATCTTGGGGTTTATATAGCAGCGGATGAGGGAAAGGAAGGGGGACGTCCTGCCTGCAACAGTGGCCGAAACGTTGGTGGAAGTTATAAAATGACAACACGGTTTCATACCCAGAAGAATTTTATTGATAGTGACAACAGCCGCGGAAGCCTACGTTTGCATTTCTACGTAGTGTTGGTGTGTTTTTCAGATTTTTATTCTTCTTTCGCTTCTGTGGTTGATAAAACCACGCGTTTCAATGTCTACACCTTCTTTAAAAATATTGTCATTTGTTGTTGACAGTACTTTATCGAGCATGGTTGACATGTAACCAGTGCAAAGTGTGGAGCAATAGTGACAGCCAAAAGTGTTTCACTTGTATATGTCTGTGTTCTTCGCAACAAATGTGTACTTTTTTCAGCTTGACAACGAAAGTTTTTATTGATACATTATTTCGGTGTGCAATGCTTTTGTGGCAGATGACCCAGGCGCATTTTTAATACAATATTCTGTTGTCACTTTCGTCTTTGTACTCAAATTTCACGTACCAAAAGTTACTTGTTTCAGTATGGTAACAACGAAAGTTATTAACGACAAATTTCAGCCGGCCGCGGTGGCCGAGGGGACTGAGGCGCTTCAGTCACGGTCTGCACGGCCACTACGGTTAGGGGTTCGAATCCCCCCTCGGGCATGGATATTTGTGCCGTCCTTAGGATAAGCTAGTTCATAAGTAGTTAGTAAGTTTAGGGATTGATGACCCCGTAGTTAAGTCCCATAGACTCTACAAACATTTGAACATTTAGACCATGTATTTGCATTAAAATCAACACAAATATATTCGCAGCGGCACTTTCGTTCTTATTGCAATTCTCGGCTAACTGTTATACTTCGAACTGGAATTGTGTTACTGACAGGATCGTGCTATTTAATTACCGCATTTTTACGAAACTACCAGGCTCGTCAATTCGCAGCTTCGAAAAAAATCGCCCATTTTAGATTTAAAGTTTTATAAGTTTTTGCAAACATTTTGAACCAAAATAATAATCTATATAACAAAAAAATAATTAATAAGAGTGTCTGAAACCCTTGGAGGAAAAAAATTAGGTACTGGCGGGTTCCAAACCCTTCAGCGTCACAGTTCAACAGATCGCTCACTACGCTACAGCTAACAGTTAGGAATTGCGTTCTTTAATCTCATACTATTGATGGACATTGTTAACTGATGCTAATATGCCAATTGTAGACACTATATTATCATTTATCGTACGAAGAACGACGTCTTTGTGTTAATTCTTCAGTGCGCCATTGCAGAAAATCAGACGATTTTGAAGGAATTGGATTAGGTAATGAGACAATAAAAGTAATAGATGGATTTTGTTATTTGGGTAGCAAGATGACTTCTGATGGCCGAAGTAAAGAAGATATAAAATACAGAATGGCTATGCGAAGAAAAGCGTTTCTAAAGAAGCGAAACGTGTTAACATCCACTATTAATTTCAATGTTAGGAAGTCCTTTCTGAAAGCATTTGTCTGGAGTGTAACATTGTATGGGAGTGAAACGTGGACGGTAAGGAGTTAAGATAAAAAGATGATAGAAGCTTTTGAAATGTGGTGCTACAGACGAATGATGAAAATTAGATCACGTAACTAATGAGGAGGTGCTTAACCGAATCGGGGGCGAAAAGGAGTTTCTGGCATACACTGACTAAGAGAAGGGATAGATTCGTTTGACACATTCTGAGACATCAAGGAATTGTCAACTTAGCATTAGAAGGAAGTGTGTGGAGTAAAAATCGTAAAGGGAGACCGAGGAACGAATATAGTAAGCAGATTCAAAAGGATGTAGGTTGCCGAACGTATTCTCGGATGAAGAGACTTACACAGGACAGGTTAGCGTGAAGAGCTGCATCAAACCAGTCTGCGCACTGAAGACCACAACAACAGCATCAAAGCACACCATGCAGGGTGAGTCATAAATGAGGAAAAGTATTTCGTACAGATTGTCACATTCTGGGCTACAAACTTAAATTCGTTTCCTACATGTTCCTATGTCAATAAATGTCAATGAAATTTAATTGTAAGGTCTGGAAATATGAATTGTCATTTCGGGTGTTACTGTGCACCGACGTTGGCCTAGGGGACAGATCGGCAATAGGGCAAAAGAGCACAAGTTCCTTTCCCTATGCCAACTAGTCACTATACAGAATACCGGCAATATCGGCGGAAACGGTACGAGATAGACGTGAGCGCTGTCATTGCTCGCAGTGTCACGCAGACCGTCGCTTGACGCCGCATGCCTCGCCTTCTCGTGAGCGGCTAGACTACCTGCAACACTCGCGTGTTGTGCCCTGTTGCCGATCTGACCCCTTGGCCAATGTCGGCACACAGTAACACCCAAAAGGCCATTCCATATTTCCAGATTTTTACCGTTCAATTGCATTGTCATTTATTGACATAGGAAAATGCGGAAAACGACTTTACGTTTTTAGCTCAGTGTGTGACAATTTGCATGAAATATTTTTCCTCATTTATGACTCAACCTGTATAGTTTTCTACAGTAATGGCATGACACCGTTAATAAGTGCAGGTTGTGCACAGAAGTCTGTCGCTAAGATAGAATATTCAAGAATTTTAGGTTTGTGCATTGTCGATAGATTGAATTGGAAAATCACATTATCTACTAAAACATTTGAGTTCGGCTACTTATGTTATTCGAGGGGACTGAGGCGCTCCAGTCACGGTCTGCGCCCCTGGGGCATGGATATTTGTGCCGTCCTTAGTCTTAGCTAGTTCGTAAGTAGTTTGTAAGCTTAGGGACTGATGACCCCGTATTTAAGTCCCATAAGGTCTACAAACATTTGAACATTTGAACTTATGTTATTAGGGTTACTGCAAATTTTGGTAACAAACATCTCAGTAAATTAGCTCTCTACGCCTATTTTCATTCATCTCTTTTTATAGAATCACATTTTGGGGTCATTCAACGAGTGAAACAGTGTTAATTGTACAAAAGCATACAATCACAATAATTACTGTATTCCAACCAAGATCATAATAGAACAGGCCTTTTTTTAAGGATCTCTGGGTATCTTCACGGTAGCTTCACAATATATATCCATTTATGAAATAAGTTGTTAATAACCCAACCCAATTCAAAAGTAATAACAGTGTGTCAACAGTCCGAAGACTATGAATGGTGTTTGTCCGTCTATGCGACTACAAATAAAATGCGATATTTCTCACCAGAAGCGTTTCGTTTTAATGGCAATAGAACATCTTTATTTGCATGTAATCATAGAAATCTACAGTTTGTTTTGGTTTTGGATCGAAAACAGTTCGTTCGCGAAACGTGTAAAGCAGGCCTACTGTTTTGTTATTTACGGAAATTTTCAAAATGTTCAAATGTTTGTAAATATTATGGGACAATATCTGTGGTTATTAGTCCCTAAGCTTACAAAGTACTTACACTAACTTAAACCCAAAGACAACACAAACACCCATGCCCGAGGTAGGACTCGAACCCCAGACGGCGAGCAACCGCGCGCTCCGCAGCTTGGCGCTTTAGACCGCTCGGCCACTCTACCTTGGCACGGAAATTTTCGTCTTGTTTTCGCCGAACATCATGGCTTGACGGTTTCTTTCATGCAGTACCGCAGCTTGTTCTTTCTGCATCACTGTTTGATCCACTAATTTCACTTTCACTATTGCACTGTCCATAATTGTTTTTCCCAGATCAGACGTATTTCTTTTGATTGTGAGTGAGTGTGCACAGTGTGTTATTGTAGTGTTGCCAATATCGCAATTGTAAGTTTTCAATGTTTTATAATAAATCATGTTACAGTCTATTTAATATTCATGTAAGCGAAATGGATTAGTGACGAAATTACAATTCTGCGAAATGGGAATTGCTGTTTTTCTAATTTAATTTAATTGATTTATTTTTTAAAGGGTGCAGTGACAGGGCGAAAACAAGACTAAAATTTCCGAAAGTAACAAAACAGTAGGGCTTCTTTACATGTTTCGCTAACGAACTGTTTCCGATCCAAAAACAAAACAAACTGTAGAATTCTATTTTTACAGACCACTGAAGATGTCGTCATTAAAATGAAACGCGTCTCATGAGAAAAATCGCATTTTATTTGTAGTTACACAGCCGAACAGACATTACCATTAATAACTACGAGGTGCGTCCAGAAAGTAAGTTCCGTTTGGTAATAAAATGAAATTGTACACAGATACAGAAGAAAGTTTTGTTGCACAAAATTCTACAACTCTTAAACTACTTTTCCACATAAGTGCCGAAATTTTGTTGGCACTTGTCATAGCGTGCCACAAGTTTTTGCATGCATTCTTCACAGAAGGTTGCCGCCTGTGTATTCAACCATGTGGTAACAGCTGTTTATAATCGTGAAGTGTTGACTACCAAGGACAGATTTTAGGTGTAAGAAGAGATGAAAGTCGCTAGTAGAGAGGTCCAAGCTGTATGGAGGATGATCAAACAGGTACCATTGAAATTTCCGTAAGAATTGTTTGGCCACATTCGGTGTGTAAGGTCAGGCATTATCGCGAAAAAAAATCTTTTGATAGTAATCTTCTTACATTTAACATTTGTACTTGGTGGACAACACTTCAACGATAATGAAGAGCTGAAAGAACATGTTACCACATGGTTGTATACACAGGCGGCAACATTCTATGAAAAAGACACACAAAAGCTTGTGCCACGCTATGACAATTGCCTACAAAATTTCGGAAGCTATGTAGAAAAGTAGTTTAACAGTTGTAGATTTTTGTACAATCAATATTTTTTTGTATCTGTACCCGTTTGTTTTATATAACCAAACTGAACTTACTTTCTGGACGCGCCTCGTATAAAAGCAACTACGGACATCACGCAAACTAAAAATAATCCGAAGAGTGTTTGAACACCACATTGCTTCACTAACCGCGGTCCTATTTGCGAGGTGGTATGTCCTTGCCTTTCTCTGACCTTTTAACTGACTTACCCAGCCAGTTATTGGGCGGATCTATCCTTTATTTATCAACGCCCCTTTCCACCAATGGCGTGCAATAATGTAACCACCAAAAAAGGAAAACCAACTACCCCCCTTTCTCTCCCTCATCCGCTAATATATAAACCCCAAGCTATCGTACATTTAGCAGTCAGACACAGACCCTGATGAAGGCCGCCTGATACAGTGGGCGTAACGTCGGTAGAGTTTATAAAATGACGACGCAGTCTCATACCCGAAAGAATATTATTGATAATTTGCAGAGTGCTTTGGCACGGTCTTACGACTAATGGTGCACCATTAAGATAAATTTCTAGAACGGTGCTGACTATGCTGAGAAGTTGCCAGCGAACATGTGTACAAATTCCGATCCATATTACAAAGTTTTCTCTGTCGCTGGTGAGAACTTTTCTGGACCCAACCCGTAAAAAAGATACGTCCGTGAACGGCATACGACATAGCAATCGATGTGGCGCCACCAACTTCAGACTGAATTATTGCCCCGGTTGGTTCAGATGTGTTTGGAATGTAAATTTTACGATTATTGCGCGTCTAGCCACAGGTCGAGTCGCCAACCGCTCGCCGACGGCAGATGTCCATTTCCTATGGAGTCCATAAATCCTCGAAGGAGAATGTGTGCGTGTTTCCTTTGAAGAGGAATCAGCCGATGTCCATCCGTACCCTTTCCCGTAGCAGACCGTGTGTTCCTTCCTTACTGGTCTGATCATCGACTAAATACAAGGATGAGTCAGTATATAAGTCGCATACTGAGGTAGACTCGCCAGTACTGCGTTTACAAGCCTGGAAATTGATTTACTTTTCAGCTGATTCCACATATAAATTTAGACACCCGTCTCATTGTTGGAGAAACCTTTAAAAGCCCAGAGCTTGGAATTTTTGTGGCAGCGTTTGGATCCTATAGGTACCCTCTTGACAACAAACGTTTATTACGGGTGGCAGGGACAAAGAATCCAGTGAAATTGTTTTGAGTGCATTATCTGAAAACTACCTTGAGCAGCTAAACAGAGAACAGACTCGTGGCGACAACATATTGTCGCGTTGAAATGGAAGCAGGCTTGACTTCGAAGGAAACTAAACACAGCACTTATACTGAAAGCACGTTTATTACGAATTTAACATACCCGCAGCATTGATTGCCTCTCGGGCAGAGTACTCTGCTATTTATACACAGACAGAATGTACCAGAAATTAGAAGAATAGTTAACATAAGAAACAAGTAGAATTTACAAGTGAACATAAGAAAGATATAGAACCTTCTGGAATTGTTAATTACAAAGAAATAAATTTTTGCCGGTGGGCGGGATTGAACCGGCGACCTTCTGCTCCGCAGTCCGTGACGCTACCCCCTGCGCCACGCCGGCAGTTGGTGTTCGTGGTCTCTCGCGCCATTGCTCCCTCTCCTGGAGAAACAGCGACCCGCTGTTATGATCCCTGTGGAGACAGCTGCAATGTCCTGGATCTTGATCGTGTCATGAGTCCTCTGTATGGAAGTTCTAGAGAATCCTTTCCTTCTCCACTATTATCGACGACAGACATTCCTGTCGTGGCTTCATCAGTAACATTACTGTCCCTTAGAGTTCTTGAACAAGAAGCCATTGTCGCCTACCTGCTATTCAGGATCGTAGTAAGGCTTCATGCGCAGAACGTGAACAATGTCTTTTCGTTTTTGTCGTTTCGACGACGGCTCATAATCCTCAACTTCGTATGTGACGTCTGAAAGGCGGCGTATGACACTATACGGACCAAAGTATCGCTTCAATTTTTCTGACAGTCCAACCTTCCTGTACACAACAGGTCGGTGCCTGTCGTTATACCGCTGACGGTCCTTCTCCTGGGCGTCCAGTGTCCGTATGCGAGCCAGCTGTCTTGCTTCTTCGACCCTGGTGATGAGCTGTTTAACATAGTCATCCTGAGTGTCGTCCGGTTGGAACGGGAACAGCGTATCCATTGTCGTCTCAGCTTCACGGCCATGGAGCAGGAAAAACGGAGTGAAGCCTGTGGTGTCTTGTCTTGCGGTATTGTAAGCAAATGTCACGACTGACAGAATTGTATCCCAATCCTTCTGCTCAACATCGACGTACGTCGACAGCATGTCGGCTAACGTTTTGTTAAAACGTTCCGTAAGACCATTTGTCTGAGGATGGTAAGCAGTTGTCATTCTGTGGACAATGTTACACTGTGACATTACCTCTGATACTAGTTTTGACTGGAATACTTTTCCACGGTCAGATATCATGACACGTGGTGCTCCATGCTTCAATGTAATGTCTTCTACAAGGAATTTTGCAATCTCTGGAGCTTCTGCAGTCGGCACAGGTTTGGTGACAGCGTACCATGTGAGGTAGTCAGTGCAGACTATTATCCATCAGTTACCGGTTGTCGACTTCGGGAACCTCCCTAAAAGATCGATACCAACTCGGTGGAATGGAGCTGCTGCCCGGGGAATCGGTACGAGATGTCCTGGAGGTAATTGCGGCACATGTTTCCGTCGCTGGCACTCTTTACAGTGACTCACATAGTGCTTGACAGATCTGTAGAGACCTTTCCAGTAATACCTGCGTCGGATTCTGTCTCGGGTCTTCACGAATCCCAGATGACCGGATATCGGAGCAACGTGGAAATATTTGAGAGTAGCTGGCCGGAGATGAGCTGGTTTGACCAGTAGCTATTTGGGGTCAAGTGGATCGTAGTTCCTCTTATACAATGTTCCGTTTATAAGTTGGAACTCTCCATTGGTCGGTTCTCTTTTCTCCAAGGCCTCTATCGTTTTTAATAGTGCTGGATCTTCCCTCTGTTCAGCTGTAACGTCATCTAATTCAGTGAGGGCTGAAATTTCATTAATGCTGTTGTGTTTCACTAATGGATTCCTCAAAATGGAGTCGGCATCCTTGTGTTTGCGCCCGTTCTTGAATACCACTGTGACATCGTACTCTTGGAGTCTTAGTGTCCATCTTACTAGTCGACTTGATGGATCCTTCAAGTTAGTCAGCCAACATAAAGAATGGTGGTCTGTCACGACGGTGAATGGTTTTCCGAATAAATACGGCCGGAACTTGTTGATAGCACAGATAACTGCGAGACATTGTTTCTCAGTTGTAGAGTAGTTTATCTCGGACTTTGAGAGTACTCTTGATGCATAGGCTATCATTTTTTCAGCACCTTCCTGAACTTGTACAAGCACTGCACTAATCCCATAACCACTGGCGTCTGTGTGAAGTTCCGTTTCCGCATTCTCGTCGTACAAGGCTAGCACTGGTGCGGAGGTTAGAGCCTCCTTAAGTTCCCGGAAAGCTCTTAAAGGTTAAATTTAGAACTTCCGCTTTTAGTTTTCTTTCTTCTCTTACTGCCCCGGAATGATCAACGGGTGACTGGATGGTGGGTGTTTGATCCGCTTATCGATTTTACATAGGACCAGAATTTTTTCGGGTTCTCGGAAAGATCTTTTGCTAAGTTATGGCTGTGTTAATTACTGTAGGCTTCGCGCATCGATCTTTTTATAGACGCACGAATCTCTACTACCTTTTGCATGTCATCATCATTTGCGTGTTCTTTTTTGAACCGACACTGCAACAGTCTTTTCTTTTGAGCGGTGTCGTTGTTACGCCTCACCGATTCAGATAGAGAATGAGTTCATTCCAAGAATTCGCAGAGCAGTTGTAATTGAAACTTCTGTGGCCCTGCTATGCCCGCCGTCCGTGGTTCGATGCGAGTCGTGTGTCGCTTGTAGGCGTTATCCACACACACACAAACACACACGCCCTCACACACGCCAGACCGCCGTGAATAATGAAGAGCGGAGGACCTCGCGGCCTCCCCCAGCAATTATCGGACTCAATGGCGCGGCTTATTTTAACTACGGCCGGGAGCAGCGCAAATCTGCGTCATTAGGGCCAGGCGACGCCACGGCCCTGGACTTGATCACGACGGGGCACGGACACCGCGCTTAGTACGTTGTAGTGTGGGCTGCGAAGCAGTTTAGCTGGACTCCAGCGCGTCAGGAACCCCTGCACTTGGAGGTGGGAAAGAAGCATCTCGCGATATGCGAGACGAGGTTTCACCCCGCTGCGGACTGTGCGCCCACCTGAAACGCATTACCGGGTTAAAAGTATGCGGCGCAGTGGGACAGGAGGGTGAGGCCTTTGCACTTCAGATGCAAGTGCTCTACTGTCTGAGCTCGCCAGGCGCGACTCACGGTTCGCATTCACCTGAAGGGCCGAACATTTCAATTTACCGTCCTGTGAGATGGGATCCCCAAAACGTGGCCAAAACCCCAACAAGACTTTTAATTCACACAAAGCTCGTCACACGGAGGTTTTTTTTAGGTCGCTGATTACGAATTTGATGGTCAAACAAGGTGTAAACGAAATGACGGAGCTAATATGCCAACGTGACCCATGAAAATCCATAATAGTTTTTAATAATAGCTTATATACCGCGTGTTACAAAAAGGTACAGCCAAACTTTAAGGAAACATTCCTCACCCATAAAAAAAGGAATTTTGTTATGTGGACACGTGTCCGGAAACGCTTAATTTCCATGTTAGAGCTCATTTTATTACTTCTCTTCAAATCACATTAATCATGGAAAGGAAACACACATCAACGAACGTACCAGCGTGACTTCAACACTTTGTTACACGAAATGTTCAAAATGTCCTCCGTTAGCGAGGATACATGCATGCATCCACCCTCCGTCGCATGGAATCCCTGATGCGCTGGTGCAGCTCTGGAGAATGGCGTATTGTATCACAGCCGTCCACAATACGAGCATGAAGAGTCTCTACATTTGGTACCGGGTTGCGTGCACAAGAGCTTTCAAATGCCCCCATAAATGAAAGTCAAGACGGTTGAGGTCAGGAGAGCGTAGAGGCCATGGAATTGGTCCGCCTCTACCAATCCATCGGTCACCGACTCTGTTGTTGAGAAACGTACGAACACGTCGACTGAAATGTGCAGGAGCTCCATCGTGCATGAACCACATATTGTGTCGTACTTGTAAAAGCACATGTTCTACAGCACAAGTAGAGTATCCCGTATGAAATCATGATAACGTGCTGCAGTGAGCGTAGGTGGAAGAACATAAGGCCCAATCATGAGGCCACGGCTATTGCCCCGTGCTAATCCATACATCAAATGGGCATCTGGCAACTCCGCATTTGTAAACATTGCAATGACTGCAAAACCACGTTCGTGGTCAACATAACCAGTTGATGCTACGTACTAATGTGCTTGATGCTAGTACTGTAGAGCAATGATTAGCATGTCAACACAAGCACTGAAGTCAACATTACCTTCCTTCAATTGGGCCAACTGGCGGTGAATCGAGAAAGTACAGTACATACTAACGAAACAATTTGGTATTTTGACAATTGTCTGCCGAATTATTTCAATTTACATTTAAAGATAAATACTAAAATGAGCTCTAACATGGAAATTAAGCGTTTCCAGACATATGTCTACATAAAATTTTCTTTCTTTGTGTGTGAGGAATGTTTCCTGAAAGTTTGGCCGTACCTTTTTGTAACACCCTGTATAAAGGGTGTCCCACTCAACTGTTTCACCCCAGATAACTGTGAAACTACAAGAGATATTGAAAAACCACTTTCACGGCCATGAGCGTAAGACAGGGGCTTATGAAAGTAGGTACTATGAGACATTATATCCGGAGAAAATTGCGAACGGAAGTCGACGTTTGAAATACATGAGGCGCGGTGCTAGGGGGTGTCCGAGGTTCAAGCGAGACTTGAAATGCTAAGATCGCACAGCAATAATTTATTGAATGACGACCGGTTTCAGTGAACTGTGTCACCATCATCTGGTCATATATATTTTACAAGCTGGTCATCTTATTAAAATGGATATAAAATAATAAGTGCAACATAGCACTTAGTCACTATATAAAAATACGCATGTTAAAAAGTGACAGCTTACAAAATACTTCTGTATTTTTATGTACTGACTTAGTGCTACGTTGCACTTATTATTTTATATCCATTTTAATAAGATGACCAGCTTGTAAAATATATGTGACTGGATGATGATGACACAGTTCACCGAAACCGGTCGTCATTCAATAAATTATTAATGTGCGATCATGGAATTTCATTTTGAAGAATATAAAACTATCAGATCGCCTTCAAAGCCAAGAATGACAGGTAATCTTAACAAACCGGTCCATTTACGTTCACGAATCCACCGACCAAACCAAATTTTTAATTAAAAATACTGTTTTATTTGTAATGGACATTAGCCTATGGTGTTGTGACAATTTAATAAGTCAAATTTTTCGATGTAACTCGGCTGTCTCTTAGCTGACACTTCGCGCGGCTTCTTGCCTGAATGTCGTACAGCGCCCGCTTTCAACAACGCTGTACTACACAGTGTCGCTACCGGTGGTCCGAAGTTTTTTATTTTTTTTTTTAATTTTTTATTATTATTTTTTTTTACCTTGCTTAGGACTGTTTATTTTTGCAACTGAAACATCGATGTCATTCGACATCTACATCTACATGGGACACTCTGCAAATCACATTTAAGTGCCTGGCAGAGGGTTCATCGAACTACCGTTATACTATTTATCTCCCATTCCATTCTCGAATGGCGCGTGGGAAGAATGAACACCTGAATCTCTCCGTTCGGGCTCTGATTTCTCGTATTTTATTCTGATGATCATTTCTACCTATGGAAGTGGGAGTCAACAACATATTTTCGCATTCGGAGGAGAATGTTGGCGATTGGAGTTTCGTAAGTACCCCACGTCGCAGTGATAAGCGGCGTTGTTGTAATGATTCCCATCCCAGATCCTGTATCACTTCCGTAACACTATCTCCACTGTCTCGCGACAATGTGAAACGAGTTGCCCTTCTTTGGACTCTTTCGATATCCTCCGTCAAATCCATCTGATAAGAATCCCACACTGGGCATTTCTTTTCGTACTCATGTGGACGACTTCACACTTCTCATTATTTAGAGTCAATTGCCAATTTTTGCACTATACTGATATATTATTCAGATCGTTGTGCAGTTGGTTTTGATCTTCAGGTGATTTTACTAGACGGTAAATGACGGCGTCATCTGCAAACAATCTAAGAGAGCTACTTATATTTTCCCCTAAATCGTTTAAGTAAATAAAAAACAGCAGAGGACCAATAACACTACTCTGTGGAACGCCCGATATCACTTCTGTTTTAGTCGATGCCTTACCATCGATTACTACGAACTGTGTCCTCTCTGACAGGAAATCCCCTATCCAGTCGCAAATTTGGGGCGATATACCGTAAGCACGCAATTTGATTAAAGCCATTTGTGAGGTACGGTGTCAAAAGCCTTCTGGAAATCAGGAAATACGGAATTGATTTGCGAACCCTTGTCACACTTCGTGTGAATAAAGAGCTGGTAGTTGTGTTTCGCATGAACAATATTTTCTAAATAGATGTTTTCCTTTCGATATTTGTCGCATATAGATATCTTTTAACAATGTCATTATCGATTTCTAAATCGATACTTTTTCAATATCCATCATCCCAAAGTTGTGCTTTCGGAGCGGCGCTGGTTATATAGTGAGGGTGGTGGCAGCAGACCGCACTAGCAGACGGCCTCCCCCTGGCGTGTGACACGCACCAAACTCTCCACTCCCCCACCCCCTCTCCTCCCCGTGTTCACTCAGAGTGGTGCCCGCGCTGTGGGATTGCGTTTTAATTGCCCGCCACAGCTGTGGACGCGTGCGCCACAACCGCCCGCCTGCTAGCGCTCAGCGTCGCGGTGTTACAAACTGCCGCGCCGCTGATAAAAAACACACACTATTTCAAAAAACACCGTTGTGGGGATAATAAGGCAATGAAATTTTGTACCCCGCTTTACGTGAAAGTAACACATCTACAGGGGAGAGTATACACAGTGAAAAAAAAAAAATTACTCTTTTGATTGTTTTGTATAAAATACTACTTACAAAACAAATTTTCTTTATTTACTTGAAAGAACAATACTTTGTAATATTTTGGAACAAAGAATAATAATTTTGCTACTAATTAGTAAGTCAAATAACAATTTTAAACAACCTTGGCAGCCGGCCGCGGGACTGAGGCGCTCCAGTCACGGTCTGCACGGCGACTACGGTCGGGGGTTCGAATCCCCCCTCGGGCATGGATATTTGTGCCGTCTTTAGTATAAGGTAGTTCGTAAGTAGTTTGTAAGTTTAGGGACTGATGACCCCGTAGTTACGTCCCATAACCTTAACAAACATTTGAACTTTGATTTGAACAACCTCGGCAAATGTTTCCCTGTGTACCGTGTATAGTACACAGTGAAACAGCTGCCATTTTTCGTATTTATTACTTCTGAGTATTTGTTAAATACAAGTACAAACATTAAAAGATACTAAATTTTGTTCAGTGAGTATTAAGTCCTCCAAAATGGATTGGAAGACGAATATACTGGTGGTTGGAGAGTCTCTTCGTAGCCATAGGCAACACAGGTGGCTAAATCATTGCAGTGTCCTTCATTGTCTCCTGCAACTGGGAATAAAAAAGAAGTAATTTTTTTTTCATTTTTTTGCCGAAGGTATGAGACTTCATACTGAGTACCACAAACTGCTTACTTCAATACGTTACCGGTACTACAAAATATACATTGTTTTGCTATTTCTCCATTTCTTCCAGCTCTGTCCTGTTTCTCAAAGCTGTTTGCTCTGGTGTTCATGTGAATATTATGCTTCTACCTTTGGAACGTCCACTTATTTATCTGGAAGGTGCTTTGGGCAAACCACGAAACTCTCTTGGCGAGATGTACGGTTTGCTGTTGTTACTGCAATGACTTCCTCAACATCTTCCATAGTACCCTCGAAATTTTTAGGAGTAGTCATACACCCATCTGAGGCCAATGGTCCTGTTTCATGTGTACCACATACAAGTGTTTCAGTATGTACCAAAGTCACCATAAACTAGGAGGTTAGTCATAACTCTTAACCTACGTATCTACCAAATCTACAACTGGTCAATATACAGCTAAAGATGTGTATCTTATTACAAAACATAAGAGACGTTAACTGTAACTTCTGACCACCGAAAACCAATAGTAACGCATAGAAACAAAAATAATCAATCAAACTGTCCACCATTACAGTCAAAGATGTATTTTATCATAATAAACATACTGGCATACCAACAAGTAGAAAAACATTACTAAAAACAATTGAGATGGAATGGTCCACTGTGTACCGTGTTTCACTGTGCACTACTGTCCCCTAAATGTGAATGTCTGTTAGGTGTACGTTTATCACGTCTGAACCACAAGACATAATGAGCAAAAAATTTGTACAGTTACTAACGTCTACCCGGGGAAGGCTTTAGGCACCGTTTTAAGGCGATCGGATAGCTATTTATCTATACATATATATATTAATGTGAATGTCTGTTCGGTGTACGCTTATCACGTCCGAACGACAAGATGCAGAGACTTAAATATTTGTACTGTTACTAATTTATACCCGAGGAAGGTTTTAGGCACGGTTTTATAGTGATGTGATAGATATTTAGTAGTTTGAAGAATATAACGCGAAATGCGGAACAATAATTACTCTTTGAAAATGGTTTTATTGGTTGCATTGTTACTTGAGGGTAGCTATTTATCTATACATATATATTAATGTGAATGTCTGTTCGGTGTACGCTTATCACGTCCGAACGACAAGACGCAGAGACTTAAATATTTGTACTGTTACTAATTTATACCTGAGGAAGGTTTTAGGCACGGTTTTATAGTGATGTGATAGATATTTAGTAGTTTGAAGAATATAACGCGAAATGCGGAACAATAATTACTCTTTGAAAATGGTTTTATTGGTTGCATTGTTGCTTGAGGGTAGCTATTTATCTATACATATATATTAATGTGAATGTCTGTTCGGTGTACGCTTATTACGTCCGAACGACAAGACGCAGAGACTTAAATATTTGTATTGTTACTAATTTATACCTGAGGAAGGTTTTAGGCACGGTTTTATAGCGATGTGATAGATATTTAGTAGTTTGAAGAATATAACGCGAAATGCGGAACAATAATTACTCTTTGAAAATGGTTTTATTGGTTGCATTGTTGCTTGAGGGTAGCTATTTATCTATACATATATATTAATGTGAATGTCTGTTCGGTGTACGCTTATCACGTCCGAACGACAAGACGCAGAGACTTAAATATTTGTACTGTTACTAATTTATACCTGAGGAAGGTTTTAGGCACGGTTTTATAGTGATGTGATAGATATTTAGTAGTTTGAAGAATATAACGCGAAATGCGGAACAATAATTACTCTTTGAAAATGGTTTTATTGGTTGCATTGTTGCTTGAGGGTAGCTATTTATCTATACATATATATTAATGTGAATGTCTGTTCGGTGTACGCTTATTACGTCCGAACGACAAGACGCAGAGACTTAAATATTTGTACTGTTACTAATTTATACCTGAGGAAGGTTTTAGGCACGGTTTTATAGCGATGTGATAGATATTTAGTAGTTTGAAGAATATAACGCGAAATGCGGAACAATAATTACTCTTTGAAAATGGTTTTATTGGTTGCATTGTTGCTTGAGGGTAGATAATGATAAAAGGGTGGAGTATATTGGCATGGAAAGTTATCGGTGTATATAAAATTCTACGTGTGTGTGTGTTAATATTTCGCTCTGCAGCGAAAACTACAGAACGCAAAGGAATGGTCTGTGTTTAGTTATGGTCCGAAGTCTCCCGTTGTACACCATAGAAGTTCCATGACGATAGCTATAAGGAGGTAGAAGATATGGTGGTTGAAAGTCGTAATATTATATATTAAAAGAAAAAAAAATTCTGACTCAAGGCCAGCGATGACGTTTGCTACTCTATAGCAAGGATGTTACATACAGCGAAACGTGATGCCGCAGACCATTCCTTTGGTCTATTCGTGCTACAATGTCTTCAGCTCTTTCTCTGTAAGGATAAGCATAGGAATAAGGAAATATAAGAATAAATAAATAAAGCAGCCGGCCGTGGTGGCCGAGGGGACTGAGGCGCTTCAGTCACGATCACGGCGGTCGGGGGTTCAAATCCCACCTCGGGCATGGATATTTGTGCCGTCCTTAGTCTTAGGGTACTTCATAAGTAGTTTGTAAGTTTAGGTACTGATGACCCCGTAGTTAAGTCCCATACACTATACAAACATTTGAACATTTGATTTTTAAACTGTTTTTGAAATAAAGCAGTAAAAAAGAAATTTCTTTTAATACAGCGCTTATACTAATGAATACATACCTGCAAAATTATACAATTGTACAACATGTAACTCATTTTATATGTCATATGTGTTTTGATTACTATCTGTCTTTGTTTGGATACTGCAGTTATAATTTTGTACATTATGCAAGACAGACTTATTTCTTATTTATTCTTCGATAAATATAGCATGTTTTTAGAAAAAAGGAGATGGACAGAGAGAGGGAGCATAGGAGAAGTACTAACTCAAAGCAGGAATAAATAAATAAATACCCGGGGAAAACGGCTTTCAGCTAGTCTAATACATAAAAATTAATGTTTGTGTGTTCGTATTTTATGCGCGGCCATACAGTTCAACCGATTGTGATGAAACTTTGTCAACACATTTCCAGCACTTTCGCAATAGTCATAGGCACCATTAAATGACTTTACGACAAATGGTTCAGGAGATATGACGTAATAAATAGCAAAAGGCGCGGAAAAGTGCTGCATCGTGCGACGTCTGCTTCTAAACCACTGTACCGATTTCAATCGAATTTGGTACACATATTCCTTCCACGAGGTAACAATTGACGTAGGGGTAATAACTGCTAGCGACATATAGTTCAGGAGATATGACGTCATAAACAATTATATGGTCGAAAACCTGTGGTATCATGCGACATGCGAATAAGGACACTCGATTCATCCTAAAATCTTCATGACATTTTGGACACTTGACCTTCAAAATAAGAGGAAGGTCACTGCCACATAAAATTTGAATGGTGCATGGCGGAGGATACTTTACATATGGACGTCGTCTGATTCTACAATTGTATTCCGATTTTGATGAAATTTTTAAATATGATTGAACAATTCATTTTACCAGTGGAGTATTAATATATTCAGATTAACTACAATTATTTCAATTAATTGTTACTAAACAGTTAATTTTCAGATTTCGGCGAAGTTTCGAATGAAATAAAATTTCTGAAAATTCTAGCAGCTCTATCTGGAAGTTACGTTCTATTTTTCAGGGTGATAATCATCAAAGAAACATTGAAACATAAATATTGTTCACACTATTGTGAATTTTATGTACGCAATTTAACATACTTCATCGGACTTTTAAATGACGGTTTTTCGGATGTCAGCTTTGATGCATACCAAGCGTACCGTATCATTGGGGTGAAAACCACCAGCAGAAGGAATTTGTTGTTACCAACGTATGGTTTTAATGCGAATTTGAAAATAAATGCATAAATCTAATGTACCACAAACTCACAACAGAAGAAAATTACCACATTCAGAAAGCAATAGCAGAAGGAAAATCAGTCATGAACGAATACACCACCCTACATTATTTAACCCACTACATTAATTGTACAGAAAGGATGACACAGGCAGCTAAAACACACACACACACACACACACACACACACACACACAGAGAGAGAGAGAGAGAGATAGAGAGAGAGAGAGAGAGAGAGAGAGAGAGAGAGAGAGAGAGAGAGAGAGAGAGAAAACAAACATCATTCAAATCGACCGCCATTCCACTGCAGAACAGCTGACAGTCAAATGACACAGGTGAAGTTTAACAAAGTAAACAGGCGAATTTTTAAAGTGGAAAGTGGTTGTGATTAAAAAAGTCCACAAAATATGTGTATTACGTGTGTACTATGCGAAACAGGGCGGAAGAAGAAGTATATAACAAAAGAAACCGTAAGTAATAGAGAATAAACAGACGTTAAAAATATCCCCAGATGTCAAAATTACGTTTTTGCACCTTAAGTAGCGATTTAAAAAACCTAACAATTTGTTAAAAGAGAGAATTTTGGTTGCAGATGACAACGCTACCACTTAATAAGTATATAAAAAGGATCCCACATGACCACAAAATGTAAATTAAGGTAAAAAAAAAAAAAATTAAACTGACGGTTTTTAGGCCTAAATTTACAACTAGCACAATAGTAAAATAAATGTAATTTGTTTTTCACAGCATGAAATAAATATAAAGCCCACTGATGATGGCACAGAGGTGCTGAAACTAGTTTGGGTGTCAAATAGAAACAGTGTTTTGCACATCAGGTGGACCTCATACCCAGTAATTTTTACTGCAAACACGGAAGAAGAGCTGCAAATCAAGAAAATGATGAATAAATCTAATATATAAAAATTAATGTTTGTGTGTGATTGTCTTTTTGTTCGTTTTTCATGCACGGCCATACCGTACATCCGATTGTGATAATACTTTGTTATCTCAGTGCGAACACTCGCGCGAAGGTTATAGACATACTAAAATTAACTTCGTAATGTGCATGGCGGAGGGTGCTTTACAATTAGTTAGTTTCATTTTTTCGCCTCCATGCTGAAATGGCTGCACGGATATCAATGAAATTGTGAAAAGAGGCAGCTTATACCCTGAAATAACGCAATACGCAATACCCAAAGGTGGGTGGCAAAGGGTACCTAACAATGGGTTAATATGTTTGCTACTTCTTCATGCCGAAAGAGGGGACAGAATTGAGTATAAGCTCTACAAGCTCTCTACAGAATTTAGTGAATTTTCGAATGGAGACAGCATATACCCTGCATTAATACATGCGCTATCTTTCGTAAGCCACCGTACAGGGCGTGGAAGAGGATACCTTACAATGGCTTAATACGTTTGTTTCTCTTTACGCTGAAACAGTTGGACGGATCTGAATGAAATTTGGAGTGAAGATAGCTTATACGCTAAATTAACACAGGAATCCACCGTACGATGCTTTGCGGAGGGTACCTTACAGTGGGTTAACACGTTTGTTTCTCTTCACGCTGAAACAGTTGGACGGATGTGAATGAAATTTGGAGTGAAGATAGCTTATACCCTAAATTAACGCAGTCAATTGTGTATATATCGCGCAGTAGCTATTTAATATACGATTTACCTGCTAACAACACTTGTATTTATATGACGCTTGCCACTACCATGGCGGCCGGGCGAAGGTTCAAATTCTCCCGCGACAGCAGCGCCGTTAGGGAGTCTTGTTAAGCCTTTGATACTCCCTATTCTGTGGCAAGGGTGCGAGCGTTTTTCGGCCGTATTCACTGCTTAAGAGACTCGGCGTGTCGCACAGATGTGTCCGAGGGAGGGACCGACGGAGGCGTTTGCACGAAAGTTTCCGCGGAGGGCGCGGTATCGGCTGTTGCTGTTGTTGTCGCGTATCGCGCCGACCCGGCACAAGTTTGTCTGGCCTGGTGGAACGACTGGGGGAGCTGCCCCCTCCCCCCACGACTGGCTGCCACTGGCAGGGGAATGTGACGTCTCTCTCCCCCCTCCCCCTCCCCGTCTGCTATCGGAATCCCGAGCGCTGCTCGACCCCCGCGACCGAACAATGTCGCGCACAGGGAAGACTCGGTCGGAATGTCGACCCCGCCAGCAGTCGATAGTCGATACAGCCCGCCTGCCACCCGCGGGGGCGGGCGCCGTTGCTCTATACGCGCCCGCACGCTCAGCTGCACTTCCACAGGGAGGCTTCATCAAACCACAGCTGCCAACGCTTTATTCAGGAGCGCTCTGCATCTCATCTGTCATCATTTGTGGTCTGGCCAGAGGCAGACTTTCACACGGTAACTATCCACGCTGTCCTGTCTTCTGACATCTTCTTCAGGTTCGCACATTTTCCAAATTCAAATGTTTGTATAGCTTATGGGACTTAACTACAGGGTCATCAGTCCCTAAACTAACAACCTACTTATGAACTAGCTAACACTAAGGACGGCACAAATATCCATGCCCGAGGGGGGATTCGAACCCCCGACCGTAGTGGCCGTGCAGACCGTGACTGGAGCGCCTCAGTCCCCTCGGCCAACGCGGCCGGCGCACATTTTCCACTTCCCTTTATGTCATGTATCAACTTGTATCTCTTCCTTCCTCTCAGTCTTCTCCCATAAGGGGACCTGGACGTGATAACAACTGATAAGTCAAAAAAAAATCCTTCTATCTGAAAGAAAAATACCTTTCTTGTGATGGTGCAGCTCCTGTCTGTATCTCCCGTGCTTGCTGTATTAGATGTGTGGTTACATCCGCCTTAAGCAAGACACCTTGTTTTGTTTCAACACCCAAACATGCTTCGACACTTATTGTGCCATCTTCCGTGGGTTTTTAGCTTTTATTTTCTAGAAGAACATGTTACAGATTCTTGGTTATGCAGTCATTTAGACGAGTTGTTTGAGTTGACAGTTTTGTTGGATATTAGGCCTAATTTATTTACGATACTTACATTACGTCATTCGAAGGATTTGTACCTGCTTTGATTGATAAGTGACAAGTTTTCACAGCATGTCATCTGCAAACAACAAGACGTTTTTATTTACGAAAAGTAATTGATTTATTGTACTTTCGCCTGAAAGTTATGTTGAAACATCACTATATATAACGATGTTTCAACAGAACTTCCGGGCGAATGTACAATAAATCAATTACTTTTCATAAGTAAAAGCCTGAATGCCCTGTGTTCAGCTGTGGACAAGAGCTTCATCCTTTATGATTATGAAGGATGAAACAACTGTGCCCACAGCTGTACATGGAGCATTCAGGCTCTAAATTCTCTGGTTGTTTTTATTTTATGGTAAATTTAGAAATTTTACTGTTTAATGTGATTGAATAATTGTAATATTTTTGTGATCATGGGCATTTTAAAATGACTCCATAGTGGGCAGAAACTAATAGTGCATTGGTAGTTAGATGGAAGTATATTAAAAAGTTCTTTTCTAAGAAGCGACTGTGTTCACCTTCGTCAGTCGTCAGCCTTGTGCCCCCCCCCCCCCCCCCGAAAAAAATTCTGTATAGTAATGAAGTGTAATAGGGGTTTCTCTATTTCCTCAGATATACTGCAAACTACAAAATAACGGCATAATGTGTTCCTTACGAATGTTGACAGCAGAATGCCTCATTCTAAATGCCATTAGACTGACAATACACCGAAAATGGTTATAAACGGGTATTCAATGGACAAATATATTATACTAGAACTGACTTGTGATTACAATTTCACGCAACATGGGGCTAGGTCCTGAGAAATCAGTACCCAGAAGAACCACCTTTGGCCATAATAACGGCTTTGATACGCCTGGGCATTGAGTCAAGCAGAGCTTCGAAGGTGTGTACAGGTACAGATGCCCATGCAGCTTCAACACGGTACCACAGTTCATCAAGAGTAGTGACTGGCGTATTGTGACGAACCAGTTCCACGGCCACCACTAACCAGACGTTTTCAGTTGGTGAGAGATCTGGAGAATGTGCTGGCCAGGGCAGCAGTCGAACATTTTCCGTATCCAGAAAGGCCCTACAGGATCTGCATCATACGGTCGAGCATTATCCTGCTGAAATGTAGGCTTTCGCAGGGATCGAATGAAGGGTAGAGCCACGGGTCGTAACACATCTGAAATGTAACGGCCACTGTTCAAAGTGCCGTCGACGCGAACAAGAGGTGACCGAGACGTGTAACCAATGGCACCCCATACCATCACGCCGGGTGATACGCCAGTATGGCGATGGCGAATACACGCTTCCAATGTGCGTTCACCGCGATGCCGGCAAACATGGATGAGACCATCACGATACTGTAAACAGAACCTGGATTCATCCGAAAAAATGTCGTTTTGCCTTTCGTGCACCCAGGTTCGTCGTTGCTTACATGATCGCAAGCGCTCCTATCTGTGATGCAGCATCAAGGCTAACCGCAGCCATGGTCTCCGAGCTGATAGTCCCTGCTGCTGTCAACGTCGTCGAACTGTTCGCAGATGATTGTTGTCTTGCAAACGTCGGTATCTGTTGACTAAGGGATCGAGACGTGGCTGCACGATCCGTTACAGCCATGAGAATAAGATGCCTGTCATCTCGACTGCTAGTGATACGAGTCCGTTGGGATCCAGCAATGCGTACCGTATTGCCCTCCTGAACCCACCGATTCCATATTCTGCTAACAGTCATCAACGCGAGAGCAATGTCGCGATACGATAAAGCGCAATCGCGAGAAGTTACAATCCGACCGTTATCAAAGTCGGAAACGTGATGGAACGCACTTCTCCTCCTTACACGAGGCATCACAACGTTTCACCAGGCAACGCCGATCAATGCTGTTTCTGTATGAGAAATCGCTTGGAAACTACATAGTATATGATTCTTATATCTTTCCTGGCTTTTATTTTATGGTACATTAAGTTCAGATCTCAAATAGCAAAGAGTCATATCCATTCTTCGAAACTTTCTCAAAATCTCGCGGAAGAAGTGAAGTATTTTATGACCATTTAGTTACATATAAAGGCATCAACGTTTCCGACAGTCGCCTTGCCCCATCTGCAGCGTAGTAGTTTAACAATTAAGAAAAATATTTGGGTCGATTGTTCCAATCAAGCCACTCCTTGTCTATTTATTTCTGTGTAATTTTGTTCCTTTTATATAAATACTTGCAACGTTTACATATAAAAGTCGTCAACTATATGGTAATTAACACGTCCAATCGTAATTTTTATGAAATATGTACATTTAGTTTGGTCTTAATACTCAATATTTTATGAATGTTTGTTAATCGTAATGATTTCAAATTAGAAAACACAACCAAATAATTTTTTTTAATATACTCTTCACTTTTAACTGACTATGGTTGCCTTTGCTTGTTTACTTCATGAAGAGTATTTGTCAGTATTGCTCCAAAAATGTCATGTGTGATGTTTGTGTAATTGAAACCATCATTATTAATGATCATTGGTAAAATATTGAAAATTAAGAAGAAACAATAGACATGAAGCTTTCATCAAAACATTACGATTACATTTGTTAGTTACCATATATTTCACGAATTTTACAATTAAATGGTGTAGGTAATCACATACAACGGAAGAAAGGTATGACGGGATTTGAACTGTCGACTGTTTGATATCTGAAATACAAATCTGCAATCCCGCCGATGAGACACAGCGATTGCTCGAAACTTTGTGGATTTTACATGTAATTAAATGCATTCAAAAAGCTTCAATTCGATTTCCTCGAGATTATTTTAGAGTTGCATCGAATGGCTTTGGCTGACTGCTTAGAGCTTTTTGAGTTTTGAACTTCAAGTCTCAGTAAAAAAGAAGAAAAAAAAATACAAAAATTCGATACCTATGTTGTTTCCTTGTAAGTGAGCAACTAAAGGGTTCCTTATTTACCTGCTGAAGTTTCTCTATCTCTCTCTTGTAAATAATATTTTGTAGATAATTGTTAAATAAATTTATAACCTTTGTCAGACTAGTACGTTGCCAACGAAGCCGTAAGAAATTGCTTCCCCGACCACTGAATAATAATTTGTGTTTTTAAGATTGAAAAAAAATTTAAAGAAAAATAAAAAATTAAGAAAATAAAAGTAAAAATTATAAATATTAATACTTTTCGGGTAGTATTTCTCAACATAATTAATGCAATTGATTACTCTCATGGTCGAATAAAGTCAGCTCAAACAGTTTAGAAGCAGCTACGAGAATGTTCTTGAACTTCCGAAAGCACACTAATACACAATTATCTTCTGCAAACTTAGTCGTACATATTAATGAACTTTTTCATTGCAAAACTTAATTGTGATGAAAACGTATCTTCTCTCCAGCTACTAAATGCTACTAAGCGCTAAACATGGCTCAGATTTAAAGGAGATAAAAAAGTTACAACACCAAAACGTATCTCCTTTTCTCCAGCGCCACACACACACACACACACACACACACACACACACACACAGGCATAGAGAATACAATCACCGTGATATATTAATTCAAAATAATCACAGATACTGATGATCAGCGATGTTACTCTCAAGTTAAGTTTTCAAACAGTAGTTTGTAGAATACTTTTTCGAAATAATATCCATCTTTTTAATGATATTTATGTAAATAAGCGGTCACATTAAGAACTTTCTTGACAATACAATTTTATGACGAATGTAGGAATTTTGTTATGCTGTTACCTATGTCACAAAATATGCGAATGGCTCACGGAAGCGATAGAGTTACTGAATCCAAAAAATCGACGGTATGCGAAAGTCCTTTTTTAAACTCTGTTGCGAATGACAGGCCTGTAGCTTGTGTTGAATAACGTTCTTTTGTGAACACGTAATATAGGTGTTGCGCGGCAACAACTGAAATGACGCATTGTTAGCTTAGCAGATACTGGCCGGCAGGAAAATTTTGTTGAAAACAGCACGTGATAGGCAATTGTTTCCCGCCCTCTGCCGATCGCTGAAACACACACACACACACACACACACGCACACATACTTTCCTGTACGCTGATCCTGCGCATTGCAGATCAAGCACGTGTAGGGAAAAACGGCGAACAGTTAACGGAGGGGGGGGGGGGGGAGTGATGCGTGTTTTTTTTAACAAAACGCTGCCACCGACACCACAGATATGCGAAATTAAAGCGCATAATATCGCTGACAAACGCTTCACATTAAATCTGATTATCAAGCGCGAGAACGCAGAGCGTAAAATAATAATAAAAATTCCAAAAAAAAAAAGATAAAAAGCGGCGGACGAATTAATTGTATGTGCCCCGAAATACCGCTGCACAGCTGATACGTAATATGAAAAAAAATTGCAGAATCTCCTTTGTTGTTCGGCGATTGCGCAGCGCAGCGCAGAAAACGAGATAGGGGGAGGGACGGAAACGGTTGGGGACTGTTACAGCCCGCTAGTCTCGGATTAAAAAGTTGATTACGAAATACCGGCAGCGGGACTCGGAATTTACATAAAATGGATACGAAATAGCCGCGGTCCGCACACAACAACAGGAAGGTCTGCTGTGGCGGGAGTACAGGGAGACTCGAAACATCTGAATGTGCACCGAGTAGCGGAATAATGCAGCACACAGGGCATGGCGGTTTATTGAAACCAACGACGAGTGCACAAACATCCCAGGGAAGTATCCCATTACTATCTGTACATGTCCTGGGGCGTCGAAAGTCGCAGTAAATCCTTTTATTTCAAAAAGTGCGAGACCTCAATATTCTGTTAAGGTGTCGATGAGGTGGTCTACATTTTTACGACATATACTGAACCGTATGTATTCGGTATTGAGAAACGAACACTTTGGCTGATACTAAATCCTGAATCGTTACCAATGAATACATTTCGTTACTCGCATCTACCGACTCGATACGAACTTGCTCGTGCAAACATTTCGTTATTTGCATCAACCGTATCGATACGAACTCTGCAATGAAAACCAATACAGAGAATGTATATTTTCTTAGACACTATTTATTATGAGATGAGTAATTTTTATAGACATCCATGACGAAGTTTAAGTGCATTTTAGATGATTACTAGATGACTAGGTAAACTTCGTATCACTTACCTCTTAATATAAATTATACTACTTTAAATCATATGTATTTTAGACCCAGAAGCTTTATAAAGGCATTTGCTTTGAACGTCAAATGTGCAAAATTTTATCGCAGTCGTATGAATGATATTGATATCCCAAAGAAAAGAGCTCTTTCAGTTTTCCATAAATTTTCCTATTTTGCCAACTATTCCAAACGTTTACTTCACTCAAACCTTCCTCTTCCTTTGAACGTCGAATGTGCAAAATTTTATCGCAATCAGATGAATGATATTGATATTTCATAGAAAAATCTCTATTTTTTTCTGTAGTTTCCAATTTTTCGGGAAACTTTTCCAAATTTTTATTTCATAAGAACGTTACTTTTGCTTTTAAAGTCAAATATGCAAAATTTTATCGCAACCAGACGAATGATATTGATATCCCATTGAACAGCTCTTTCAGTTTCTCGCGAATTTCCAAATTTTAGGGATAACTTTCCCGAACTTTTAGTTCATGAGAACGTTCATCTTTCGTTGAACGTCAAATGATAAAAATTTTATCGCAAGCAGATTAACGGTTCTCAACTTATAGTATTGAGTACATTTAGAATCACACTGGAAGAGAAACTTGTTTCGAATTTTGCGACTTTCCTTTTTAACTATCTCAATTTTTTTAGTGAAATTTTTCCAAAACCATAATGAACAACAAAAAAAAAGAAAATAATATAATTACCCCTCTCCGTAATGCGAATCGTCAGTTATAGTGCTGAATTCCATCAAAAACACATTGAAAAACGCATTTTTAGTTTTTCTCATATTTTCAATTTTCCGGTAGATTTAAAAAAAAAAATATTTCATACAAACCTCGTCCTGTCAAGCCGTACTCAAGTGATGCTCTTACAATCATGTGGCAATTTACTTTTATTCGTATTACTGCTTACTTTGCAAGACAGCTGAATTTCAAAATTTTTGGCACTAAGAAAGTGAAACAAAGAAAATAAAACTCTCACTTCGTTCAAAGCACTCAGTTTCAAGATAAAACCTTCGACTATTTATACTACTACGGGCGATGCAAATAACGAATGAAAATTGCAACAAATAATATTGAAGTGACAGATCTTTCACCGGCTGAAGAGATGACGACAGGGTTGTAACGATTATTGTTTCATTAGAATAAGTAAATTACAAGTAGAAATTAAATTTTCTAAAACTCATCGACTGCAAGGAAAAATAACGTACGACGCCATTCCAACTAAAAATATTTTGGTGACCCCCACACCCTCTCCGAACCATAACACAACTGTGTGTGTAGTTTCCAAGGCAACGAATTCAATTTTCTTCTCTTGTTAAAACTTTCTAGTAAAAAACAATAAATAAAGTAATGTTTTGTACATTAAAGGAAAAAAATATAGTCATTTTTTTCTGAATGGAACACATTACATGGAGTCCGTTAGAAAAATATACGAGTAAAATTTAATCGTTAAACGTAATTCAATTACTTTTACTCAATTACTGTCCATCACTGTTTCCTCTGCATATACTATTTGCTTTAAGGGGAGACGGAACGCAATTTTTATCCCTATTCTGCCAATGCTATTTTACCCTTTGAATAGGTACACTTTTCAAAGGAACTGTAAGTGATAAAACAACGCAATTTTTACTGCACATACATAACATATATGTCTCAATTTACAAGTAAAATGAACATAATAACTCTAATGGTTTGAAGAAAAGTTTTTTATTCTTTCACCAGCAAAATATAACTTTTTTAGTACATTAATTATTATAAAACAGTTGATGATTGTTTTGTGGTTCTCAATTTACATGTAATGATTTATTACCGTCTTCAGTATAAAAAGACCAAATTTCATCTTTCTAACCCCATTAGTTTATCAAATAATGGGACCTGAAAGTAAAAAACTGTAGTTTTGAGAAAAATCAATTTAAAGTTTAATATTGGAATTCTAGTACAGTTCTTGATAAGAATTACTTACCACTAATATTTTCCTGCACCATATTGAGCATCACCGGAATCATACTGATCTTCTTTTCTTCTCCGGGTCCCTCTTCTTTTCTATCTAGCTTCTTTTGTGTATTTTAAATTAGCAATATCGGCTTTCCGGATTCTCTCTTTATCTATTTGCACCAAGGATTTTGCAGTATTTCTACTAGATTGTATGCCCAATAATTCCAAAACATCGAATTATCTAGTTACACCATCACAGAAGCATAAAATAGCATAATAAACACCAAATTTGAGTGTTGTGATCTGAACAAATACAGTTTTTGGTAACGTTCGAAAACAACAACAAACACGATTGGAACAAAAAGTATCGATAGTAGATACAGGGTAGGAAACATTGAAGCGATAAAAGCAATAGAAGCATGAAATAATATACAAGGAGTAAAAGAATGCTGTGTGCATTTTCTCCGCATGGCGCAAAACGGAAGGCGTGGCCAGATTGCACAGAGCGTCGGAAAAACCATCATAACTCACGAAAAAATTGTCGGATTTATATAAAACGAAAACTGTTTCCTGCAGAAAATTCCAGGCATTTCAAATACGCTAAAATCTAAAAATTGAATTTTTGAGCCCAGTTGCCTTCCGTCTCCCGTTAAATGTCCCCACCGGACACGGATAAAAAATCAAGTGTTGTGAGATCAGGTGATCTGGGTGGTCATTCCACAGAAGTACGTCGGCCAATCCAGTGACCAGGAAACTGACCATCAGGCCACTGACGAACAACTGCTCCGTAGTATCGTAGAGAGGTCGAGTTTCCTCTTCATTCAGAACTAACGGAAACACCACTTCTTACAGTAATTCCAGTTAGCTTTGAGCTTACGTTCTGGTCAATGCAAATGGGTGATATTCCACATCACACCATAATCTTTACGTCAGCATCATTTGTACGTTACATCCAGTGTGGATTCTGGTGGCTTATGACTTATAATAATAATAATTTGGTGTGGCTCATTGGCCTGGTGCAAGTATTTCAATCGGACGCCACTTCGGCGACTTGCGTGTCCCGTCTACCCCAGTTGTCCCACCACGGAGGGGGAAAGGGGACCTACAGCTTATCGTGGAATCCGAACCACGTGTCGTTTCTGGCGACTCCTCACATCGTTGAGAGGTGAAGGCTGGCTTAAAGTGCAGACTGAAAAAATCCGAGGTCGGACAGGGTTTCGAACCCGCGACCTTTCTATTTCCAGTCGAGCGCTTTACCCCCAGACCCGACCTACGAACATTTGAAGTTTTTTCTTTTTCAAAATGGCGCCTATGTTCGATATATGCCATAAAAGATAGAGTATCTCACTCCTGTTGTACCAGAATATTCAGCTTTCGCATTTCCAGCACAGTTTTTGAAAAAAAGGTGTGTGCTTCGACTCTTGACACACGCCTTATAACTCAACAGCTAAAATGAAATGGCTTGACGATATGAGTAGGTTTTTGTTTATGTGGCCATCTTCCGCAGCAAGAACATAATTATTTGTTGTTCATTTAATTTTGTTTTACCTAAGCGCGTTTCACCTTTTATTTCTTTTTACTTGAAGGCATTGTCAGTGTTTTCTGAAAGTTGTATTTTTGTTTTTAGATGTAGTATTTCTATATCGCAAACAGTTTACGTCTTTTATGTTGTCACGTACTGATGTGGCACAATTGTACCAGTTTATGTATTTCGTGTTCTCTTTTCTTTTTAAATCTCTCTCTCTCTCTCTCTCTCTCTTTCTCTCTCTCTCTCTCTCTCTCTCTCTCTCTCTCTCTCTCTTATTTTTTTATTTTTTCTCTCTCTCTCTCTCTCTCTCTCTCTTAGCACCGTAGGTGAAAAGAGAGGGAGGTGAAGTAGAAGGTGGAATAATGGAAGGCTGGAATAAATTCACGATTTAGGAAATGTTACTGAGCATTGCACGTACCATTGTTTTTGTCAGGAAGATATGGATTAAGAAAAAAAGGAAGAGTAATAGATTAAGAGAAGTTTCAAACAATGAAATTATCGGGAAAGACCAGGTTTTTGGCTTTTTTAAAATATACCTTTACCTATTCAGCCTCCAGAATGTATGGATTTTGCTCAATAAATTATATTTGTCAGAATCTAAATATCAGGAAACCCTGGGCAGCTATTAATGTTACCACATCTCGTGGTCGCAGTTGGATTGTTTCCAGCTGAAAAAAACCCTAAGACAAGCACACGTTTGTACCATACGTGAACCTGCAGTAACTTTACTTTTATTTACATTTATGTTGTAATTTACTTTTTTTTAACCTGTTATTTATTGGACGTTGGCTGTGTGAGGTACTGCATGCATTAATTTCTTATTCGCAGTATTGTGGCGGATGCTAGCACAAATTTCGTCGGCACGAATGAGTCATAAAACGGACAAGTAATGTATTTACGTTAGTTCCACAGCGGATGCTGTTTAATGTGCGCAGCTGGTGGGCTTTCGGGGAAAGAAACACACACTGGGCGCTAAGTAACGATGCGGGAGGCAAGCCTGCGTAAAACGCGCGCCAAACTTTTACTGCCACTCTGCTATCTCTCTCTCTCTCTGTCTCTCTCTCTCTCTCCCCCTCCCTCCCTCCCTCTGCCTCTCTCCCCCTCACTCCCTTCCCTCTCCAGAAAATTCTACACCGGCCATCCGCCTACAGCTCTCGGCGGCTCAGTAAACTTATGAAGAGCTCAGCGCCGAACGACGTACCATTCTGTATTTGCAAACGCGTCTCCTCTTCTCGGGTGAAACTGCTTTACCAGAAAGTCCGTCCGGCCTACGGAGCGGGAGGATGGAGTCCATGCGCGAATGGAAAAAAAATCCTGCAGGAAAATTGAACACGAGGAAATAAAAGGAAGAAAGAAATCTGAAGAACCCCCCATGGTATCTGAGTAGGCTGCTGGGATGAAGAGTTACCAATTGAAAATGAAATGACATGGTGTCCAGCTTAAGCAAAAATGATGTTGGGGTCTTCTATCCAAAGCACTCCACGTATGTGCAAGCCCATTCATCTCCGAATAACAACTGCTACCCACGTCCGTTTGCTCTTGCTTCTGTATTCAAAGTGCATTGTTTCTCTTTCCTCCTCTAGTCTCTCTCTCTCTCTCTCTCTCTCTCTCTCTCTCTCTCTCTCTCTAACTGATGAAAGTTTAATTTCATAAAAACTGTCAGCCAATAATTCCGTATAAATATAGCGCGCTATTGGTAACGGCTAGATTTAGCTATACGCCGGCAGCAACGTAATATACTGCAGATGCAAAAAGCTGATGACTCTAAGGCAACACAAATTTAGGGCACTTTATTTTATTACAACTTTCTAATTCCTAATTTAAACGGCTGTCCGTGTGGGAACTCCTTCACATCATGGTGACGTCTTAGGAGGAATTAACTAGTTATATAGACGTAAGATAAGGTGATAAAAAACTACATTGCTCAAAACAATTACGGGATCAAGTCACAGTGTTGTTGTTGTGGTCTTCAGACCGCAGACTGGTTTGATGCAGCTCTCCACGCTACCCTGTCCTGTGCAGGCCTCTTCATCTGAGCATACGAACGGCAACCTACATCCTTTTGAATGAAGTTACTGCTGCCTTCACAATTTCATCTCTCAATGCTACCCATTCCTCGTCTACTGTTTTATTTTCCCCCGTTTCTGTCAATTGTTGCCTAAAGCTCCCTCTGAAATTCTCAAGAACTTCAGGTTCCTTCAGTTTATCCAGGTCCCATCTCCTTATTTTCCTACCTTTCTGCAGTTTTTTTTTCTTTTCTTTTCTTCTTTTTTTTCAGTTTCAGCCTACAATTCATGACCAAAAAGTTATGGTCAGAGTTTGTATCTTTCCCTTGGGTATGTCTTACAGTTTAAAATCTGGTTCCGAAATCTATGTCTTACCATTATAAAATCTATCTGTTATCTCCCGGTGTCTCCTGGTCTTTCCATGTATACTCCTACTTTCATGATTCTTAAACCAGAAGTTTGTTATAACTAAATTACGTTCCGTGCAAAATTCTACCAGGCGGCTTCCTCTTTCATTCCTTTTGCCCAGACCATATTCACCTACTATCTTCCCTTCCGTTCCTTGTCCTACTACCGAATTCCAGTATCCCATAACAATTAAGTTTTCCTCTCCCTTATTTGTCTAATTTCCTTTAGCTCCTCATATACTTCTTCGATCTCCGCATCATCGGCAGAGCTAGTTGGCATATAAACCTGTACTACTGTGGTCGGTGTTGGTTTCGTATCTATCTTGACTACGATAATGCGATCACTGTCTTGCTCATAGTAGTTTACCCGTATTCCTATTTTCTTATTCATTATCAGACCTACTCCTGTAATACCCCAACTGATTTTGAATTTATAATCCTGTTCTCACTTGACCAGAGATTCTGTCCCTCTTTCCACCGAACTTCACTAATCCCCACTAAATCTAACTTAAACCTATCCATTTCTCTTTTTAAATTTTCTAACTTTCCTACCCGGTTAAGGGATCTAACATTCCAGGCTCCAATCCGTAGAACGCCAGTGTTGTCTTTCCTGATGATCACATCCTCCTGAGTAGTCCCCGCCCGGAGATCCGAATGGGGGACTATTTTACCTCCGGAATATTACCCCAGAGGATTCCATCAGCATCTGTTCATACAGTAGATCTTCATGTGCTCGGGAAAATTAACGACTGTACTTTCCCTTTGCTATCAGCCGTTCGCAGCAACTGCATGGCAAAGTCATGTTAGCTGATGTTACAAGGCCAGCTCAGTCAATCATCCAGACTGTTGTCCCTGTAACTACTGAAAAAGCTGCTGCCCCTCTTCAGGAACCACACGTTTGTCTGGCCTCTCCACAGATACCCCTCCGCTGTGGTTGCACCTACGGTACGGCTATCAGTATCGTTGAGGCACGCAAGCCACCCCACTTCGGCAATGTCTGTGGTTTATGCAAGTGGAGATATGTTTTACAGTTTAAAATCTGGTTTACCTTACCATTATAAAGTCAATCTGATATCTCCCAGTGTCTCCTGTTCTCTTCCATTTATATAACCTTCTTTCATGGCGCGTAAACCAAGCGTTTGTGAGTCTTAAATTGTGCTCCTCTTTCATTCCTTTTCCCCAGTCCATATTCACCTACTACTCTTCCTTCCCTCTCCTTCTAGCGAATTACAGTCTCCCTTGACAATGAAATTTTCCTTCCCCTTAACTGCCTGAATAATTTATTTATTTATTTTTTTATTTTTTATTATTTTTTTTTATCTGCTCTTACATTTCTTCGATCTCCTCATCATTGACTGAGCTATTGGCATATAAACTTGTACTACTGTGGTCGGTGCTGTCTTCGTGTCTATCTTTGCTACGATAATGCGTTCACTATGCTGTTCATAGTAACTTACCAGCATTCCCATTTTCTTGTTCATAACAGACTTACTCTTGCGTTACCAGCAACTGAATTTGTATTTATAAACCTGTACTCACTGACCAAAAATCCTGTTTATCCTGCCACCGAACTTCACTAATCCCCACCATATGTAACTTTAACCTGTTCATTTCTCTTTTCAAATTTACTGACTTACCTACTCGATTCCATGCTCCGATTCGTGGAATGCCTGTTTTGTTTTTCTTGATGTTGACATCCTCCTGAGTAGTCCCCGCCCGGAGATCCGAATGGGGGACTATTTTACCCTCGGAATATTACCCCAGAGGATTCCATCATCATCTGTTGATACAGTAGATCTTCATGTGCTCGGGAAAAGTAACGACTGTACTTTCCCTTTGCTATCAGTCGTTCGCAGTAACTGCATGGCAAAGCCACATTAACTGTTGTTACAAGGCCAGCTCAGTAAATCATCCAGACTGTTGCCCCTGTAACTACTGAAAAGGCTGCTGCCCCTCTTCAGGAACCACACGTTTGTCTGGCCTCTCCACAGATACCGCTCCGGCGGCTTGCGTGGACCGCTGTCGTCGTGGTCAACAGCGACAACACAACAGTGTCTCGATTTAGGAATCAGTGGCGAATGCTGCCGATGTGCTTCCGCATCGGAAATAACTGCAAGATTCGCCTACCAGCTGTATCTTCAGCGCCTCTGAGAAATAGGCACGTGTTTATACGACGTTTTGAAATTGGAAATATATCGTAGCAGCGCTCTCCCGGAATATCCTCCGTCTCTCGCGTGACCCCCTTGTGTACAAGACGTCAGAACAGCGTCGGCGGGCAGATGACGGAGTCTGAAGGGGCAGCGGACCTCGGCGTAAACACGGAGGATACATACAGGCTTCAAAGCGAGCGCGGCGATACAGGGGATCAACAGCGCGCTCTAGGGTCGCAGGCAACAAGCGTGCGGGCACAACACAGCAAGATACACGGGCTGACAATTACTGAACTACACGAAAATTACTTACAAGTTACGGCTAGCACACACTCCATACAACATGTAAACGTCACTTGAGTTGTGCATTTTCAACTTTTCACGGCGTAATGTACAGTTCATTAGATTTCGGGAATGCAGTAAAATTCACTTCTTCCGCTGAAATTTCGGCCGCGTACCTTCCGGCCATCTTCAGAGTGAGTCGAAGACTGTCGACGAGGTGCCGGGCGCGGCCTTATAAGCCTGATTGCGGTGGCAATGCGCGTGCGCATCACAGATGCTGGTTTACTGCATATCGAAGTACTCACACGCGTGCGCCCCCCGTGGCAGAAGCGCTCCGGTGTTCACTTATCGATATATGCTCGGCGGCGGCAGGCTTAAAGCTTTGTCTAAATTAAAACCTTTATCTCTGCTTATTAAGTCGTTGGCCAGTCTAATTTCAACAGCTTCCTTAAATATAGCATCCCAAAACGAAGATACGGGTGTCAAAATCTTCACATCACTATAGTTCATGTAATGACCAGTTTCTATGCATGCTAGTAGCTGCCATCATCCCTCAAATACCGCAGGGGTCCTTAAGACGTTGGTGCACAGAGCACATTGTGTATCAGACGATGACAACTTGCAGGAAGAGCTCACACACCTGAAGAGCATTTTCAAAACAAATGGATATTCGCAGCAACAAATTCACAGAGCATTCGACGTGAGTCCAAGAATACAAGCACGAGACGTGGAAGAAGAAGAAGAAGAAGAAGAAGAAGAAGACGAAAATAATAGTTACAGGTCAAGAGCCGTATTACCTTAGGCGGGCGCTTTTTCGTCAAAGATAAGCCACATTCTCGCCAAATATCGTGTTAAGGTTATCTTCCGGCCACCTGTGAAGATTGCAGCCTTACTCGGATCAGTAAAGGATGATTTGTTGCTTCGCAAGTCAGGAGTGTATCAGATCCCTTGCGAAAATTGCGATAATTCATATATAGGCCAGACAACACGCACTGTCTACGAGAGATGCGTTGAACACAGAAGGTATACTCACATATTACAGCCAGACAAGTCAGCTGTGGCTGAACATTGCATAGAAACTGGTCATTCCATGTACTATAGTGATGTGAAGATTTTGACATCCATATCTTGTTTTTGGGTGCAATATTTAAGGAAGCTGTTGAAATTTGACTGGACAACAACTTCACAACTTAATTTAGACAAAGCTTGGACCCCGGAACTTGGAGTACTGAAATCACAGAGAAGACGTGAAGGTGTTGCCGCCGTCGAGCGTATATCGATAAGTGAACACCGGAGCGCTTCCGCCACGGGGGGCGCACGCGTGTGAGTACTTCGATATGCAGTAAACCAGCATCTGTGACGCGCACGCGCATTGCCACCGCGATCTGGCTTATAAGGCCAAGCCCGGCACCTCGTCGACAGTCTTCGACTCACTCTGAAGATGGCCGGAAGGTACGCGGCCGAAATATCAGCGGGAGAAGTGAATTTTACGCGACTGCATTCCCAAAATCTAATGGACTGTCGCTTGAGATATTTGAATGTAGGCTGTGACATGTTCCGTAAGCCTGCCTTTCGTGGCAATGATGTCCCACAGACGAACAGCGAAATCTGCATGACCCGCTGAAGTGTCGCAAAATCTGTTCTGTCGATGACCTACATCTACATGGGTACTCTGCAAGTCACATTGAAATGCATGGTAGAGAGTTGAATATTTGGCCTTTTAGAGGAAACGAACAAGACTTTTTGCGCCGGTTTTTGACCACAGGTGAAACTTGAGTGCACTACTGTACCACAGAGATAAAACAGTAGTCAAAGCAGTGGGAACACGCTGATTCTCCGCCAGAAAGAAAGCAAATACAATTCTTTCGGCTGGAAAGGCATGACATCAGTGTTTCGGGATGAGCAAACATGTACTGGAGAATTCGTCGCTAACCTCTCGGACGAATTCAACGAAAGATACGAGAAATGTCCAAATGTTTGTAGAGCTTATGAGACTTAACTACGGGGTCATCAGTCACTAAACTTACAAACTACTTATGAACTAGCTACTACTAAGCACGGCACAAATATCCATGCCCGAGGGTGGATTCGAACACCCGACCGTAGTGGCAAAGATACGAGAAGAAAGGCTAAGTTTACCTCTATATAAATACTCTGCAAGTCACACTGAAGAGCATGGCAGAGCGTTCATCGGACCGCTTTTATGATGTTTATCTACAGTTCCATTCTCTAATAGCTCTCGCCGGCCAAGGTGGCCGAGGGGACTGAGGCGCGCCAGTCACGGTCTGCACGGCACCCACGGTCGGGGGTTCGAATCCGCCCTCGGGCATGGATATTTGTGCCGTCTTTAGTATTAGCTAGTTCATAAGTAGTTTGTAAGTTTAGGGACTGATGACCCCGTAGTTAAGTCCCATAGACTCTACAAACATTTGAACATCTAACAGCTCGCGGGAAAAAGAACACGTAAATCTTTCCGTTTTAATCTAGTTTCTCTTATTTTATTTTGATGGTCATGTTTTCCTGTGTAGGTTGATGCTAACAAAATATGTTCGCATTCGGAAGCGAACGTTGGTGAAAGAAATTACGTAAATATATCACGTCGCAAAGAGTATCGTCTTTCTTTTAATGATTTCCACCCCAACTCGTGTATCATTCCCGCGACACTCTCTCCCCTATATCGCGATAATATAAAACGAGCTGCCAAAATTCAAATGTTTGTATAGCTTATGGGACTTAACTACGTGGTCATCAGTCCCTAAACCTACAAACTACTTATGATCTAGCTTACAATAAGGAGGGCACAAATATCCATGCCCGAGGGGGGATTCGAACCCCCGACCGTAGAGGCCGCGCAGACCGTGACTGGAGCGCCTCAGTCCCCTCGGCCACCGCGGTCGGCAACGAGCGGCCCTTCTATAAAATTTCTCTAAATCTTCTGTCAGTTCCGCTTAGTGGGGATCCCACAATGCGCAACAATCCTCCAAAATACGACGCACAAGTGTGGTGTAGGCAGTTTCTTTAGTAGAACTATTGCATCTTTTAATTGTTCTGCCAACGAAACGCAGTCTTTGATTCGCTTTGCCTACAATATTTGCTATGTGTTCTTTCCAATTTAAGTTGTTTGTTATAGTTACTCCTAGGTATTAGTTGAATTTACGGCCTGTAGTTTTGACAGACTTATCGTGTAAATGAAGTTTAATGTAAGGCGGCCAACTTTTTCAAAACTTAATGCGAGACATTTCGAGGATGTGAAGGAGGAGGACTAAGGTCAGTAAATCATTGTGCCAGTTATTGTGAAACCATGAAAGACATTTAGGCGAACAGAGTAGGCCTCCTCATTTAAAGTAACATATTTAATATAAGTGACATTTTATTCTTAATTTTTAATCTGTTTTTGCAGTTCATAAATATTTCCTGATGCTCCTATTCTGAATTTTAGAGTCTGACAATTTTTACATATTCTTTCTCCACTACGTATTTTCGATCACCTTCGTTGTCTGTACTACTTTTGTTCTAGTTCTTAGAGCATCGTGATAAGTAGCTTACTCCGCCCAAAGAATTATATTTTGCAATAACCTCGAATTAAAATTTGATAAGAACTACTTCTTTAAAACCATTTGAACTACTCTATTATAGTAGTTCTTTCGATGAAGTGCAGAAGTTAATTGTGCCTTACTACATGCAATGCTCACTCACTTTCGTTGTTGAATTTTCAGAATTTCATCACCTTTTTGTTCCTGGAGGAAGTAAGATGAAAGCTGATATTGTATTTACATGTCAGATTAAAAAAAAAAAAAAAAAAAGAGTTACACACATTGTGATATTATTACATCATGTTTGCTAACTCGAGCACCGAAAAATATTCCGTTACACTTATTGAAATGTGAAAGACACAGAAGATATGTCAAAACATAATTTTTCAATACGTCGTCCTATCACTAAATGCAGAACCAGCTTAAAACCAAAACAACGTCCACTGCTAGCGAACTTCGAAATAGTCAGATGATGTCTATCGTTTTTTTCTTTTCTTCTTTTGTATTTAACGAAAGAAAACTGACATTTATTCCTAGATGATGTCCTGCGAAGTTGACTTATAAACAGTATGACATAGCGTGCCGTACACAAATAGTTTCGGCGTGTGCTCTTAGACCAACAATTTCAAAATTACTGGAATGCGGGACGCTTTTGCCATTTTGCGGGACATTTTCAGTAAGTATTCCAATGCGGGACAGCGAGTCTAAATGTGGGACTGTCCTGCAAAATCCGGGACGGTTGGCCGCCTTAGTTTAACGGGCTTCTTTTAGTGGTCATATGGATGACTTCACACTTCTCATCATTAAGGATCAATTGCCATGCAGATATTTATCTAAATCATTTGCAGTTGGTTTCGATCTGATGATTTTACTAACCGATAAGTGACAGCAATAGTAGTAGGGTAGATACAGCTTTTGACTGCACTACGTATAACTATTGTTACACACGAGAGCCAATTTTCTAATACACTACAAGAAGTGCGGCTGCAGTCAATAGAAAAAGGTGACTGAAACTGAACTTATCTGTGATTGGCATTCCAAGTAGGATGGCAGGTTGTTGTGTGTCTGTCAATCATTTTGCACGTACTTATTCCGGTTTGTTGTGCTCTTACTTTCCGTTACAAAAATCGTAACCAACTATTTTCCCAGGTAGCTACAACTATTTCTTACGAATAGTGGAAAGTGCTTGATACATTAAAGTTAATTACACCACTTATTACAGCATAGTGATTTACATGTTAGTGAAATTAAATCTCAGTCTTAACGGTGTCTTTGGTGGTGTAATAGCCTGTCTTGTCATTAAGTACAAATTCGTATTTGTTCACATACTTGAATTAAACATTCGTTTGTTTCGTTTCAATTAACGAATTTTTAATTGGCAACTCATGTGTTTCCAATGTGCTTTATACCCGTCCACAGTCATCAGTTCCTATCAGTTACTGTCTGTCATTCCATCCATGACCGCATTTGTACTCGGTATTACATACGTGTTAAATTCTGGTTTGCACTTTATTTAATTAATGGACTATTATTTCTACTTTGAACTACAACCGGACGTGTCATTCAGTAAGATTGCCATTATAGACAGACTGACGTTCTGGATAATTAAGCGTACTAACAGGGACATACATAACGCAACCAGTCGATGCCAAGGCTTTTTAGTCACAATATTTACTCTTACTAATAAGGTAAGGTAACAGGGGTAAAATATAGGGAGCGAAGAGGTATATTCAACCTATACAAAAACCAGACAGCGGTTATTAGAGTCGAAGGGCAAGAAAGGGACGCAGACGTTGGCAAGGGAGTTGTAGCCTTTCCCCAATGTTGTTCAATCTGTACATTGAGCAGGCAGTGAAGGAATGGAAAAAGAAATTTGCAGAGGGCATTAAAGTGCAGGGAGAAGAAATAAAAACATTGCGGTTTGCTGATGACATAGTAATTCTGTCAGAGACAGCAAAAGATCTGGAAGAACAAATGAATGGAATGGACTGTGTTTTGAAAGGAAGATATAAGATGAACATTAACAAGAGTAAAACGAAGGTAATGGAATGCAATGTCAGAAAATCAGGCGATGCTGAAGTAATTAGATTAGGTAATGAGACAATGAAAGTAGTGGATGAATTTTGTTATTTGGGTAGCAAGATAACGTCTGATGGCCGAAGTAAAGAAGATGTAAAATGCAGAATGGCTATGGGAAGAAAGGCGTTTCTAAACATGCAATATTAATCCACATTTATATCCACATCCAATATTAATTTAAATGTTAGGAAGCCCTTTCTGGAAGTATTGTCTGGAGTGTAGCATTGTATGGCAGTGAAACGTGGACGATAAGGAGTTCAGATAAAGGGGCGAGGGCGAAACGTCAGGGGAAAGTTTTATGTATGGACCACGGCATCTCAGCCCAGAAGCTTTAAATAATGACGACACCTGCCGTGAAAGCCTTCAGTCTATAATCAAGATAATATAAGATTTTGAAATGTGGTGCTACAGACGAATGATGAAAATTAGATGGGTAGATCACGTAACTAATGAGGAGGTGCTTAACCGAAACGGGGAGAAAAGGAGTTTCTGGCATATCCTTACAAAGAGAACGGATAGATTGGTGGGACACATTCTGAGACGTCAGGGAATTGTCAACTTAGCATTAAAAGGAAGCGTGTGGGGTAAAAATCGTAGAGGGAGACCGAGGGACGAATACAATAAGCAGATTCAAAAGGATGTAGTTTGCCGAACGTATTCTCATATGAAGAGACTTGCACAGGACAGGGTAGCGTGAAGAGCTGCGTCTAACCTGTCTGCGGACTGAAGACCATAATAACACAACAACTAATCAGACATCCACATCAATTTATCTATTCACAGTGCTGTACCAGTCTCCAAGCTCTGTTGCAACCACACACAAACACAAGAACAGTATTCACACACACACACACACACACACACACACACGCACACACACACACACTCAACAGCGGTTTTCGGTTTAAATATTTAAATTTCATTTACTTTTATAACAAACTAGCTGAAAACCTGGCTTGTTATTTATTGCAGTCATCAGTTAGTACATCTCTCCTTCCCTTTCCTCCCTCTCATCACCTCCTGTATTCATTTTTTTTTCTGTTTCTCTCCTCCTCTCTTCTCTCTCCGTTCATCTTATCTCTTTGTATTCACCTGCTCTTTCCCCCGTCTCCTCCTGTCCATTTCTCTGTCCATTTCCTCCTCCTCCCCCCCCCCCCCTTCGTTCATCTCCTTTCACTTTCTGTCACCCTCTCCCCTGACTTTCTGTCACCCTCTCCCCTGTCTCATTCTCCTCCTCTCCCTTCTCTCTGTCCGTCTCCTCCCTCCCATTTCTGTCCGTCCCCTCCTACTCATCCCCCTCCTATACAGGGTGTTACAAAAAACGTACGGCCAAACTTTCAGGAAACATTCCTCACACACAAAGAAAGAAAATATGTTATGTGGACATGTGTCCGGAAACGCTTAAATTCCATGTTAGAGCTCATTTTAGTATTTCTCTTTAAATGTAAATTTCATTCCAACTTGATCAAATTGTAAATTTTCACAATCAACATGTGTGGGCTGACGAGAATCCGCACGCAATTGTGCAATCACGTCATCAATACAGATTTTCTGGAACGTTTGTGCAGGAACTGTTGGTGATGTCTTGATTGGGCCTCATGTTCTTCCACCTACGCTCACTGGAGCACGTTATCATGATTTCGTACGGAATACTCTACCTGTGCTGCTATAACATGTGCCTTTACAAGTACGAGACAACATGTGGTTCATGCACGATGGAGCTCCTGCACATTTCAGTCGACGTGTTCGTACGCTTCTCAACAACAGATTCGGTGACCGATGGATTGGTAGAGGCGGACCAATTCCATAGCCTCCACGCTATCCTGACCTCAACCCTCTTGACTTTCATTTATGGGTGCATTTGAAAGCTCTTGTCTACCCAACCCCGGTACCAAATGTAGAGACTCTTCGTGCTCGTACTGTGGACGGCTGTGATACAATACGCCATTCTCCAGGGCTGCATCAGCGCATCAGAGATTCCATGCGACGGAGGGTGGATGCATGTATCCTCGCTAACGGAGGACATTTTGAACATTTCCTGTAACAAAATCTTTGAAGACACGCTGGTATGTTCTGTTGCTGTGTGTTTCCATTTCATGATTAATATGATTTGAAGAGACGTAATAAAATGAGCTCTAACATGGAAATTAAGCGTTTCCGGACATATGTCCACATAACATATTTTCTTTCTTTGTGTGTGAGGAATGTTTCCTGAAAGTTTGGCCGTACCTTTTTGTAACATCCTGTATATGAAAACACGGTGACTGGTCACACGGTATGAAAGTCGCAAGGTACCCTCCGCCATGCTAAGTTCACTGGCAAGCAGATGATAAAAATCTCCTTCATGAGAACAACATTTATGTGCTGACTTTCATGGTGACCAGTCAAACAATTTGGATGTGTGTTGTAACGTATCCTCTGTCAAGCACCTACGGAAGGTTACGAAAAGCATCCCATGTATTAATTCGTGGTATAAGCTATCTTCATGCCACATTTCAGTCAATTCCGTCCAGCCGTTTCAGCGTAAAGAGTAACAAACTTGTTAACTCACTGTATGGTACCCTCCGCCACGCACCACGCGGTGGCTTACAGAAGATAGCTCATGTATTAATTACGGTATAAGCTACCTCTGTTCCAAATTTCATTCATATTCGTGCACCCATTTCAGCGTGAAGGCGTAAGAAACAAATTCATTAATTGTAAAGCACCCTCCGCCATTGTACTTGGGACCGCCTCGTTTAAATATTGTCTCCCTGAGTGGAGTTCCATTTTTACAGCTGAGCTGTATGCATTATATCAAGCCACCCAATACGTCCGGCGAAACTAGCTCAATAAGAGTTTCATTTGCTCGGACTCTTTGAGTGCTTTGTTGAGCCTTCGCATGCTATATCCGGCCCATCCCCTGGTACAAAGTATCCGCAATTGTCTTACCTCTCTTTCAGCGAGCGGAACTGCTGTGACGTTTCTGTGGGTCCCTGGCCACGTGGGAGTGTTGGGGAATGAGTCTGCGGATACGGCTGCCAAGGAGGCAGTTCTCCTCCTTCGGCCGTCTATCTTTTCTACTAGCTCTGATGACCTTCGCGCTGGCGTCTCCCGGCGTATCATCTCCCGTTGGTTTTTACATTGGTCATCCCTGTCGGGGAACAAATTGCGGGCCATTAAACCTGTGCCTGATCATTGGTCAACGTCATCTCGACCCTCTCGTCGAGAAGAGATTGTCCTGGCCCGGCTTCGTATTGGCCACTGCCGTTTAGCCATCAGTATTTACTTCGTGGTGATCGTGCTCCCTTATGTGAGCACTGTGATGAACCTTTTACTGTGTACCACGTTTTTTAGTGCAATGTCCGTTTTTTAATCGTCTCCGTCATGATCTATGTTTACCATTTGAAATGTCTGATATTTTAACTGATGATCCGCATTCTGCTGAAAGAGTTTTACTTTTTATACATCATGCAAATATGTTGAAAGCCATTTATGTTCTAACCTCGGTTCGGTTTTACTATGGGCAGTGTTGGGCGCTAATGACCTCAGCAGTTGTGCGCCCTAAAACCATAAAAAAAACCTCCGCTACGCACCATACGAAATTAATCTTAGTATGCCTGTAACCTTCGCGCGAGTGCAAGCAATGATTTGACAAGGTTTTGCGGTAATCGGATGTACAGTATGTCTGTGCATAAATACGAAAAAAACATTAATTTTTATGTATTAGATAAATGTTTCACTATTATCTGAATCAGCGAGTAACACTTCGGCAGTGTTAGTTGTGTGTTTCTGAATTTCCAGAAGTAAGTATGAACAATATCTCTATGTTTTCGTGTTCAAAGGAGATATAAAAAAAAGCCGTTAGCAAGCATTTTGAGTTTCAATATGGACTACTGAGGAAACTAGAGCATATTACGTAGTAAGATGGCGCTATTTGACCTGCTTTGGGAGCCGTAAGTCGGTTCTGTGGAAGTTGGAGGTTTACCTGCCCAATCACTATGCGGCCTTCCCCCATGTGTGAAACCGTGCGTGTGTGTATAGGTGGGCGGGTGTTTGTACGAGAGAGATAGGTCATGTCTGTCTGTGAGTGTGTGTGTGTGTGTGTGTGTGTGTGTGTGTGTGTGTGTGTATGTGTATATGTGTGTGTGTGTGTGAGAGAGAGAGAGAGAGAGACAGAGAGAGGGAGGGAGGGAGAGAGACAGAGAGAGAGAGAGAGGGAGAGAGAGAGAGAGAGAGAGAGGTAGAGAGAGAGAACGCGTCGCTCACAGGCGGGCAGACAGGCCGCAAAAACCTTTTAGGAGCTCAAATATTTACAAAGCGCGTCGCGCCATGTCGCCTGGCCCCCGCTGCTATGTCGGTGTGTGTGTGTGTGTGTGTGTGTGTGTGTGTTGACTCGCCGCATAGCTGCCTGTGCACGCTGATCCGCTGTCGGCGGTGTGACGGATTCGACAAAGGGCGCTGCGCCGTTGCCCGTGAGGCGGATATACAGTGGAGGATCTGAGGGAAGACAACGGCACACAGCCAAACACCGGCGGAATGCTCTCGACGCACTCCAGAGAGCAACAAAGCGTCTTTCCTGTGCACTGATCAGGTGTACTGAGTGCGTTTGCTGGCTTACGGGGAGTCAGTTATTTACGTGAAGTGATTCCGGCGTTTTTTCGATCACCTCACCCTGGTCGTGAGATTTTGCTCGACCCCCACTCGCTCTTAATCACAGGTGGAATTTTACAGAATGTGTGTTTTAGTGTAAATACCTAGATAAGGTGCGCCTCGGTTGCACAGTGGTAGAGTGCCAGACTATAAATCCAATTGTCGCGGATTCGACCCCCGCCAGGTCCTAGGTCCAGGTCCTAGGTCTGCCACTTTCCGCTTATTTCACCTCTGGCAGTATTCCTCATGTGGAAAATACCGAGTAGCGCCGTGTTTCGGAACCCACGTTAAACTGTAGGCCCCCTTTAACTGGCTGAGTAAGTCAGTTCGGAGGAAGGCAACGGTATAACACCTCCAAATACGAGCACGCCTAGTAAAGCACTGTGGTGTTCAAACCAATCTTCGGATTGTTGACTGTTTACCTGTAAATAGATAAGACCCCTGGAGCAGATGAGATTCTGCATGAAATGCTGGTATCGTTAGGAGACCCAATCAAGAAGAAGTTGTTCGCTTGGTGTGCAAGATGTATGAGACCGGAGAAATACCCTACGACTTCAAGAAGATAATTCCAACTCCAAACAAAGCCAGTGCAGACAAATATGGAAATTACAGAACTATCAGTTTAATAAATCATGGACACAAATTATTTACAGATGAATAGAAAAACTGGTGGAATCCGACCATGGATTTAGGAGAAATGTACGAACATGGGAGGAAGTATTCACATTGCGACTTACCTCAGAAGATAGATTAAGGAAAGGCAAACCTACGTTTTTAGCATTTGCAAAAGCTTTCGTCAGTGATGACTGGAATACACTCTTTGAAATTCTGAACGTTGCAAGGGAAAAATATAGCGAGCGAAGAGTTATACTCAATTTTTAATAAAAACAGACAGCAGTTATTAGAGTCGAAGGTCGTGAAAGGGACGCATACGTAGGGAAGGGGGTAAGACAGTGTTATAGCCTTTCCCCAATGTTGTTCAATCTTTACACTGAGAAAGCAGTGAAGGAATGCAAAGATAAATTTGAAGAGGGAATTAAAGTTCAGGGAGAAGAAATAAAAACTTTGCGGTTTGCGGATGACATAGTAAACCTGTCAGAAACCTCAAAGGATCTGGAAGAGCAGTTAAATAGGATGGACAGTGTCTTGAAAGGAAGATATAAGATGAACATTAACAATAGTAAAACGAAGGTAACGGAATGAAATGTCAGAAAATTAGGCGATGCTGAAGGAATTAGATTAGGTAATGAGACAATAAAAGTAGTAGATAAATTTTGTTACTTGGGTAGCAAGATAACTTCTGATGGCCTAAATAAAGAAGATATAAAATGCAGAATGGCTATGGGAAGAAAAGCGTTTCTGAAAAAAACGAAACTTGATAACATCCAATATTAATATAAGTGTTAGGAAGTCCTTTCTGAAGGCATTAGTCTGGAGTGTAGCACTGTATCGGAGTGAAACGTGGACAATAAGGAATTCAGATAAAAAAAATGATAGAAGCTTTTGAAATGTGGTGCTATAGACGAATGATGAAAATTAAATGGGTACATCACGAAATGAGGAGGTGCTTAACCGAATCGCGGAGAAAACGAGTTTCTGGCATATCCTGACTAAGAGATGGGATAAATTGGTTGGTCACATTCTGAGACATCAAGGAATTGTCAACATAGCATTAGAAGGAAGCGTATGGGGTAAAAATCGCAGAGGGAGACTGAGGGACGAATATAGCAAGCAGATTCAAAAGGATGTAGGTTGCCGAACGTATTCTCAGATGAAGAGACTTGCACAGGACAGGGTAGTGTGGAGCGCTGCATCAAACCAGTCTGCGGACTGAAGAACACAACAACAAAACATATATTAAGCCCCTGTAGCAGATGAGATTCCGCATGGATTGCTGATATCGTTAGGAGACTCAATCTAGAAGAAATTGTTCACATCGTATGCAAAACGTATGACACCCTCCGACTTCAAGAAGTATATAGTAATTCCAATTCCAAAGAAAGCCAGTGCAGACAAATGTGAAAATTACAGAACTATCAGTTTAATAAATCAAGGACGCAAAATATTTACACAAATTATTTTCAGATGAATCGAAAAACTGGTGGATTCCGACCTAGGAGCAGAACAGTTTGGATTTAGGAAAAATGTAGGAACACGGGAGGAAGTATTCACATTACGACTTCCCTTAGAAGATAGGTTAAGGAAAGGCAAACCTACGTTTTTAGCATTTGCCGATCTTTGCAAAAGCTTTCCACACTGATGATTGGAATACACTCTTTGAAATTCTGAACGTTGCAGGGGTAAAATATAGCGAGCGAAGAGTTATATTCAACCTATACAAAAACCAGAGAACGGTTATTAGGGAGTAACACACGGCTGTAGCCTATTCCCATTGTTGTTCAATTTGTACTCTGAGGAAGCTGTGAAGAAACGCAAGGATAAATTTCGATTCAAAAATGTTGAAATGTTTGAAAATCTATGGGACTTAAATGCGTGGTTATTGGTCTCTAGGCTTACAAACTACTGAAACAAAGGTAAACTAATCTCAGGATAACACACACTCATGCTCGAGGGAGGACTCGAACGTCCAACAGCAAACGGCTGCGCGCACCGTAGCACGACGCCTCAGTGCGCATGGCTATTCCGCCGCGGCAAGAAATTTGGAGAGGGATTTAAAGTTCAGGGAGAAGAAATAAAAACTTTGGGGTTTGCTGATGACATATTAATTCTGCCAGAGACGACGAAGGACCTGGAAGAGCAATTGCACGGAATGGACAGTGTCTTGAACGGACGATATAGGATGAACATTAACAGGGTAGTGGAATGTAGTGTCAGAAAATCAGGCAGTGTTTAAGGAATTATATTAGATAATGAGGCAATAAAAGTAGTAGATGAGTTTTGATATTTGTGTAGCAAAATAAATTCTGATAGTAAAGAAGATATAAAATACAGAATGGCTATGAGAAGAAAAGCGTTTCTAACGAAGCGAAATTTGTTGACATCCATTATTGATTTAAATGTTTGGAAATCCTTTCCGAAAGCATTTGTAGTGTAGCGCTGTATGGGAATGAAACGTGGCAATAAGAAGTTCAGACAAAAGGACGACAGGAGCTTTTGAAATGTGGTGCTACAGACGAATGATGAAGATTAGATGGGTAGATCACGTAACTAATGCGGAGGTGCTCAACAGAATTGGGGAGAAAAGGAGCTTCTGGCATATCCTGACTAAGAGAAGGGATAGGTTGGTGGGACACATTCTGAAACATCGAAGGAATCGTCAACTTAGCTTTAGAGGAAGTGGGGTGTGGGGGGGGGGGGAACATCGCTAGACGGAACCACGGAGGACGAACTACAGTAAGTAGATTCAAATGGATGTAGGATAGCCGTTTTATTCAAGATGAAAATTGCTTAGGATAGAGTAGGAGGGAGAGCTGTTACGAAGCCAGTCTGCGGACTAAACACCAAAACAAAAACAAATCTGTCGATTTGTTTTTGTTTTGGTGTTTAGTCCGCAGACTGGCTTCGTACAGCTCTCCATCCTACTCTATCCTCAGCAAACCTTTTCATCTCCTCATAAAAACGGTATCCTACATCCATTTGAATCTACTTACTGTGTTCGTCTCTTGGTCTCCCTCTGCGATTGTTACCCCACACACTTCCCTCCAAAGCTAAATTCACGATTCCTTGTTGTCTAAGAATGTGTCCTATCAATCAATCCCTTCTTTTAGTCAAGGTATGTCATAAATTCCTTTTCTCCCCAATTCTGTTCAGGACCTCCTCATTAGTTACGCTATCCACCCACCTAATCTTCAGTATTCTTCTGTAGTACCACATTTTAGAAGCCTCTATCCACTTCATGTCTGCACTTTTTATCGTCCATATTTCACTCCCATACAAGGCCACACTCCACAAATGCTTTCAGAAAGGTCTTCCTACCGCTTAAATCAAAATATTTTGAAATATGTTAATGACAGAAAAAAATGAAATTCTATTTCCAGGAGCAACGTTTTATTCCCTTCGTTCTGAACGCGAAAGCAACGTAGTTAATAAGCAAGCATTGCTTCATAATTTCCAAATGGTAACAACGTTCTCTCTTCCACTTGTGACGTCATCGGAGGTGGCTACTCCAGGGAGACGCCGAATACTGAAAACACCTATTGATCAGCTAACTCTGTATTTCTACTCTCCGATTTCAAAATAGCTGTGACTGAAATGTTTATTTGGGCCCTTCTTTGTGTATATTCAATGCTCAAAATTTCAATTTGTATTGGCTACAGCCTTCAGTTTCGTGTGAAGAAGACAGGAATCGACCGTTTTACGCCGAGCCAGTCGAAACAGTTACATATCATACAAAGAAGTTAGCAATTACCGAAAACCGTTAAAAGATGTTGGTTGGTATATTCAACAGGGGGAACGGTACCAGACTGCAGAAAAAATTCAAATGTTTGTAAATCTGTGGGACTTAACTACTCTGGTTATCAGTCTCTAGACGTACAAACTACTTAAGGACAAGAAATACACCCATGCCCGAGGGAGGACTCGGCAGCTATGCGCCTCAGAACGCTCGGCCACTCCACCGCGGCTTCGCGGAGGACGTACAGCGTCAAGGGCAGTGGTTAATTAATGGGCAAATCACTTTGGACCAAAACCATCGTCTGGACAAACAGTTTACGATATACGAAATAGATGTCAAGGACATGGATCTGTTATGGATGCACTCAGATCTGGCCACCTGAGAAGAGTAACAGGAAAATTGATTGCGGGCATATTAAGCTGTGACCCAAAAGTCCGCAAAAATCAACGTCACAATTAGCGAGTGAGCTGAATTTATCACGAAGGTCAGTAGAAGTAATCTTCGACAAAAATTTAAAGTTCACAGTCCTCATTTACGACATGGATTAATTCAAGATGGACGTCAAGGTGGACGTCATCAACTATGTGAATCACGCTTGACCAACAGAAACACGATCCTGAACTATTCAATAAAATTCTATGGTCTGACGAGGCAAATTTTAACCTTTTAATGCATAGTGTAGCTGATCAGCTAAATAGCTTATTTTTTTCATTATCTCTCAAGCTGATCAACATTTTACCACAAACTGATTTGTAGTAGCTTTTATACGTATATGTGCTAGCAGATCGTCCTAGAAATTATAAATTGCAGAGTGCTACTGAATCATTTCAGCAGTTAGGTGCATTGAGTTACTCCTAACATGTGCGTTTATTTACATTAGTATTCCTCTTTTGCCATGTAAAAGTTGTCAATCACATACTACTGTTGCATTATGAGTTACTTTCTGGAAATATGAGAAGCATAACAGTAACATTTACTACATCGAGTACATCATATATAGCTGGTACTATATAGCTATGAATTTTTTGTTGCTAGTAGTGCGTAATCATTTTAAGAATTTTTTTTTTTTTCAAATGTTTTCTCAGTATATACACACTATACATTAATCGTTGTAGCTTTTATAGCTTCAAATAAAATGTCATGTATTAAAGGCTTAAAGTTAATCAGACAATTTAACAGACATAACAGCACTTGCTGGACTGACGATCAAAATCTTTTGTTAGAACAATAAGTAAATCATCCTCGTGTGAGTGTTTGGGGATTTGGGGGGGGGGGGGAGCAATATAATCATATAGCGTTGCCTACTTGGGTCACATTTTTCAGGGATCGGTGACAGAAGATTTGGAGATTTTGAAATGTTTGTAAATATAAGGTACTTAATCGCTGTGGTTATCAGTGAGGACTCGAACCTCCGACGGTGAGCAACCGCGCGCTCCTCAACAAGGCGCCGTAGAGCACTCGACCACTCCACCACGGCTAGGAATGGTACCATCATAATTATGACGTGTGCTTCAAACTTTCAAGAAAATTTCTTTAGGCACGATGGTAGTCCATGCCATTGCTATCTGCGATTATTTTAAGGAAAAATTCCAAAGACAGTGATTGATCGAAGGACAGATACTGACATGCCTTCACGTTCACCAAATATTACGTTCATGGCTATTTTGCTATGGGGTGTCGTGAAGGACTCTTTTTTTCCGAAAGCCTCAGACCATTACTAAACTAAAAGACTACATGCACGAGGCATTTCATGATTTGGACAGTGGTACCACACAATAGCACGTTGAAATGTTCAAAAAAAAAAAAAAAAAAAAAAAAAAAAAAAAAAAAAAAAAAAAAAAAAAAAAAAAAACTTCAGACATGAAACGGTTTGAACATAAAAAATAATTGAGGATATTGTTTGTAATTGCAATAAGCCGTACAATCAGACTTTTGTTTTCATAAGTTGTATTCGATGTTATTGATGTACTCCTACATTCAAAACTATTCGTAGATGAACTAATGAAGGTGGGAAACTGTTTGACCATGAAAAATAATTTTAAATATTGTTTGTATCTGTAACGACACTTAAGTTCAGTCTTTTGTTTACATAAGTGGTATTCGATATTATTGTGGTGTAACAGGTACAGTGAATGGACGATAGAAAGTCTCTGGAAGCTATGTACGCTCTTTGGAAATATATTTCTTTGTATTGTTCGTTGTTATAGTTACTAAAAAAGGAATAATAAAAAATGCACTGTACGTATTTTGTGGCAGTTTTATTTCTTTGTGTGGTGTCGAATAAATAATTATTTTAAGAAGAACCCACAAATGGTGACGCCCGACGTGATCGTGAGTGCACAAGATTCACTCTCATCATCATTACGATGTTGGCTGTGGTAATTTAAATACGTCGTCATGGCAAACGCCCCAACTGCCGAAATCGGTATGCAAATATCGCGCGTAGCAGTGAAAATACCGCAGTTCTGGCGGAAAAATGTAAACATTTGGTTTTTGCAAGTGGAATCACAATTTGTTACCGCAGCAACGAGGTAACCAAATTTCATTAAGTTCTGAGATCGCTCGATAGCGAAGTGGCCGAACTAATTTCAGATTTACTGGCCAAACCGTAATCAACTACGCCATATACAGACTTAAAAACACGTCTCACTGCTGAATTTGAGGAATCAGAGTCACGTGAAGTTAAAAAATTACTGACAGAAGTAGAATTAGGAGATGCGCGTTCTTGCAGGAACGCAAGTAACAGACGATTTTTTTGCGAGATATATTCCTTCAACGACTGCCAACCAATGCGCGTTCGATACTAGCCGCTAGTCAAGAAGTAAACCTCGATGTAATGTCTTGTATGGCTGACAAAATCGTAGAGATTACGACACCCAGTCAGTCAGTCTACAGTGCTGATACAGTTTCGCCTTCAACTCAAGATGAGAGATTTGGCAGGCTAGAAAGACAGCTTGCGGAACTAACGAACCAGATGCAAAAATTACGAACTAAGGCACGAACGAGAAGCAAATCTAAATCACCGCGGCGCTCACAGAAACATTCCGTGTGCTGGTATCATTATAAATTGATACAGAACGCACAGAAATGCACGCCACATGTGCATTTCTTTCTCAACAATCAGATAACGCTCAGTCGGAATTAGGGGGGAAGATGGATTCATCTTGCCGCATGTTCATAAAAGATCGCAACACGCGACTACGATTTTTGGCCGATTCGGGAGCAGACGTTTCCGTATTGCCAGCAACAGTACGAGAGCACAAAAACGTACAGAAGCGGCAACTCTATGCTGCAAACGGTTCCGTAATACATACATACGGTGAGAAGCTAGTGAACCTCGAAATTGGTCTTAGAAGAAGATTTCCGTGGCCATTCCTTCTTGCAGACGTGCGCCAGCCGATTATCGGCGCTGATTTCTTGAGCCATTATGGTCTATTACTTGATGTCAAGTCAAAAAAGTTACTAGACCGAGCCACTCTACTTATAAGTACAGGCTCTACAAATGTACCTGCTGACAGTTCAATATTTTTGATTGATCCACAGCACAAATACCGGGACCTACTAAAAAGTTATCCTAACATTCTCACGGAGAAACCTAATTACAAGTTTCCTGAAGTTAACGTGCAACACACAATCACAACTACAGGACCTCCAGTGCACGCATCAGAAGAAGAACACATGACACATTTGCAAGTACTTCTTCAACGGCTAGATAGGTTCCGTCTTAACATTAATGTGGGAAAATGCATTTTTGGAAAAGAAGAGATACCATTCTTGGGTTTCTGCGTATCACATCAAGGCATTTAACCATTAGACGAAAAAGTAAAAGTAATTAAGGACTTCCCTCCGCCTAAAACAGTAGCAGAATTACGCCGTTTTCTAGGATTGGTAAATTTCTACAGGAGCATGTTACCACATGTTGCAGAAATACAACAACCTTTGTTTAACTTGTGCAAAAATACTAAGAAAAAATGTAGGCGCCCTATTACATGGACTAACAAGGCAAACAAATCATTCAATAAGTGAAAAGAAGAACTAGCTATTGCAACTCAGCTTGCACATCCATCAACAGACCTTCCCTTAATATTGATGGTAGATGCATCAGAATATGCTATTGGTGCTGCTTTACATCAGTTACGAGAAGGAACACCTGAACCACTTGCTTTGTTCTCCAAGTCTCTTACCGACACACAACACAATTATAGTACATATGTCCGTGAATTGTTGGCAGTTTATTCAGCAGTCAAACACTTGCGTTATCTTCTGGAAGGCAGAAAATTTACTATAATAACGGACCACAAGCCATTAACATTTGCTTTTAAACAGCGTCCAGAAAAAGCAACACCCAGGCAACTACGTCACCTGGAATTCATCAGTCAATTCACCACAGATATTAGATACCTTCCAGGAGGGGTAAATATTCCAGCTGATATATGTTCCAGAATCGCAGATATTACATTGCCAACCAGTGATTCTTAAGAAGACATAGCAAGAAAACAAAACAGTGACCCAAAACTGTCGCTGCCCTTTGTCGCTGTCAACGAGCAAAAATTTCAAAACATACAACCAGTGCATGTGGAATTTTCAAGGAAGTCGACAGCCGCTTTTCTCATATACACGTTGATCTTGTGGGACCATTACCTTCCTCTCAAGGTTTCACTTACCTCTTAACAATGATTGACAGATTTACACGTTGGCCTGAGGCAAGTCTGTTGAATTACATCTCTGCTGAAAGTGTTGCCAGTGCCCTCTTATGGTCATGGATCGCACGTTTTGGCGTTCCACAAATCATCACCACCGACAGAGGACGGCAATTTGATTGTAAGTTGTTCACTCACGTCACAAAAACTCTAGGCATACAACATCTAAAAACTACCGCTTATCATCCGGCGGCGAATGGTAAAGTTGAACGATGGCATCGAAACATCAAGACAGCATTAAGAGCCCGCCTTTCAGACAACTGGGTTGAAAATTTACCAACAACATTAATGGGCCTTCGCGCTTATGTGATTCCAGAATATAAGACAACCGCTGCAGAAACGACTTATGGCATGACAATTAAACTTCCAGCAGACTTCTTTGTACCTAAAACAATAAAGTGTGACATACCAACTTTCATTTATAATTTGAGACAGCACATGGCATCACTTAAGCTAGTCAGTGTTCAACATCATGTTTCAAGGTCCGTTTTTGTTCATCCTGAACTCATGACCTCTTCACACGTATTTATTAGACATGATGTACAGAGAAAACCACTGCAGCCTATCTATGATGGGCCATATCTACTACAGTCACGCTCTGACAAATACTTTGTTGTTGAAACACCACATGGCGAGAAGACTATCTACATTGACAGGCTCAAGCCAGTCTTCCTGCTGAAGAATATGGATCCTGCAACACCCATGTTGACTCCACGTAAACAATCAGCTCCAGCCATCAAAACTCCAGAAGGTCACCAGCCACCTCAACAAGCTACACGTTTTGGGCGAACAGTACACTTCCCCAAGAAATATCTCAACGTTGTCACTGGGGAGGGAGTAGTATGTGGCGTAACATGTACAGTGAATGAACGATAGAAAGTCTCTGGAAGCTATGTACGCACTTTGGAAATATTTTATCTTTGTATTGTTCGTTGTTATAGTAACTAAAAAAGGAATAATAAAAAATGCACTTTACGCATTTTGTGGCAGTTTTATTTCTTTGTGTCTTGTCGAATAAATAATTATTTTTAGAAGAACGCACATTATTGATGTACTAATGTTTAATATATAATGTTTGTATAGCTTATGGGACTTAACTACGGGGTCATCAGTCCCTAAACTTACAAACTACTTATGAACTAGTTAACACTAAGGACGGCACAAATATCCATGCCTGAGGGGGGATTCGAACCCCCGTCCGTAGTGCCCGTGCAGACCGTGACTGACGCGCCGCAGTCCCTTCGGCATCCAAAACGACTTAGGAGATGTATTAATGAAGACGAGAAACATTTTGAACCTAAAAAATTATTGTAAATATAATCTGTATTTCTAATGACACATAAATTCAGTCTTTTGTTTACGTAAGTGGCATTCCATAATGTTGATACACTCGTCCAAATATTGATAAAATATGACATGCTACCCATTGTATCTGGCAGAGACGCGGCGAACGTTATTGAAATGTAATCATTGTTCGTTTGTAACGTAAGCTGTGGCTGATTGTTGTCTTCTCTTGTTACAGGTGAGTCAGATCAGCTAGATGCCACTGTGCAGTCCTTCTGCTAAACGAGCGTAAGTTGTTATCTTCACTCAAAGTAGTATGTTCTGTTAATAGGAGTTATAAGACCAGTGAAGCAGCTGTAGCCAATCTATGAACGACAGATATTCCTTTACAGACTCCTTTACACTCACACACACACATACACACACACATTACCACATGTTCAAGATCTGTGTGTGTTAGATACTTCATTCCATTAAGATACCGCAAGGCGAATTCTCGGAAGATAAATATTCGTTTGCTCAAACCGTTTATTTTCAAAGTTCTTGGCCGATTGCTTTAAAATTTTGACATTTCGTTGCTTTCTAATAGAGGAGGGTTTTATATCTATATGTTTAATATCTAAATTAACAAAAATGTAAAAATTCGTTCCTGCAAAACGGGTGATTTTCAAAAGTTCTTGATCTATTGCTCTGAAATAGTCAATGATGACTCCTAATACAGGAAGGTTTTTATATAGCTATTTATTTAATATACGATTCACAAAAAAATATAAGCAACTTTTTGTGATTTTTTTGTAACAACGTTCCCTAATTATAAAATATAAATAAATTCATGTATGATATATATTACAAAATAGGTACCAACACAGACACATTAGTCCAACGTTGTGTCAAAATTTCGGTCAACAATTATCGTATATACAGACTCCACCAGAAAAATGTATATACACTTTAAGGAATGAAGAGTATTGTGTTTATTTTGCAGTTAATAATTGATCACACATGTTGTACAATCTTCAGTTAAGCACTTGGTTACTTTAAAATGTTGACCGTAGTCGGCTGTACACATAGCATAAAGACGGGCAGTCACCGCATTTACGTCAGTCAATGTTTCAATGTAGATCGCTGCACATGTCGCTGTAATCTCTGGCGAAGTTCCTACAGAGTGCGTGGCTTTATCGACAGACGTCATCTTTCACAGTTCCCCCGCAAGTAAAAGTCCACAGGTGGGAGATATAAGCTGCAGATAGTTACGTCATGTGGTATCCTTATTCTGACAGCCACAGCTTCTAAAGGTGTCTGAAGGGGCACTGTTTCACTATAAACAGAGTTAAGGTCGTAGACCCAGATTCCACCTGACATCCTACGATAAACGCTGCGACTTTTGTAGTATCCCCTATACCCACTAAGGGCAGGGGTCCGCATTGCCAGGAACCAGGTCTCCTGGAGGTCAATGCAGAAAGCAGGTGTGGTGCTTAAAAGTTGACGTAATTCAGCCAGGTGTCGGAAACATCCACCGCAATTCCACTGGAGGATGGTCTGGGAAGAAATGAGGTACTAAGGACGGCTTTTATACCTCAGGATCAGTTGCCTTCACTGCTGCTGAGGCTGTTGGATCAATGTCCATAGTTTCTGAGACACCGTCGAGATTCAGGTCCTCAGGGACGCTAGAATCTGCACCTCGTCTTTAGAGGCGGAGGTGTGGGGCGGTAGTGAAGAAACTACCGTGGTCTCTGTCTTTTCACTACTTTTCTTTTTCTTCTTTAGTGTCTCTCTTTTGTGCTCCTTCGGCCTCTCACGTCTGGTGGACTTTGATGGCTCAGTCCCCGGGACTGAGGATGACCTCGAAGCCCTACGACCAGCCTTCGGTGGCACTGTTTGCCACTCGCTGGGGTGGTCCACTTTTTCTGCTGAGGAAGGATGGGATGCAAGCGATCCCTTCCTCGCGAGAGGAACCAGAGGAGGCTGCTGCTTCTCTGGCTCGGGGGTGCGGACCGATGTCTCGGTGTTTGGGGGGGGGGATTGATCCCAAAGTTGGAGTTTTGGGAGCAGCACAGGAAGAGGTGCCCCCAATCATCTGGAAGGAGACGGGAGGTGGTAGGGCCTGTTGGCCCACTACTACTGGCTGAACAGTTCGTGATCTTGGCGCCGTGGATAGCAATGATGAAGCAGCTGTAGCATAGGAGGTGATATGTTTACAGGATGGAGTTTCAAGTAATTACGTTTAGCCTCTGAGTATGACAGCCTGTCCAAGGTCTTATATTCCATGATTTCCCTCTTTTTGTGCAAAACTGTGCAATGTGGCGAGCAGGGCGCGTGATGTTGGCTGCAGTTGACGCAGACTGGAGGACGGGCGCATGGGACGTCGGGCTGAGATGCACGTCCGCATTGCCGGCAGGATGGATTGGCATCACACCGGGAAGACATGTGCCCAAACCTCCAGCACTTGAATTAACGCATAGGGGGAGGAATGTAGAGCTTAATATCGCACCGGTAGATCATCACCTTGACTTTTCGGGCAATTAATCACCCTCGAAAGCCAAGATGAAGGCACCAATAGCATCCCTGTTCTCCATCGGACCCCTAAAAAAACGCCAGATAAAATGAACGCCTCGCCGCTCTAGGTTTGCTCTTATTTCGTCATCAGATTGCAACAGGAGGTCTTTATGGAATATAATGCCTTGACCATGCTTAAACTCTTGTGAGGTGTTATTGTCACGGGAACATCATCCAGCTTGTCACAGGCAAGCAGTGCCCGTGACTGTGCTGGGGATGACGTCGTTATGAGGACTGTCCCTGGTCTCATTTTAGACATGCCCTCGACCTCTCCGTACTTATGTTCCAGGTGTTCCACAAAAAGTAATGGCTTCGTCGATTGAAAGGATTCTCCATCTGTCCTGCTACAGATCAGGTATTAAAGGGCGTAAGCCTCACCTTGTTGACGGGCCCTACGTTCCTCCCATGGGGTGGCCAGGAAGGGAACAAGTTGAGGTGATATGTTGCTGCATTTAAATCAGCCCTTCTTTCTTTAGAAACACCGGTTGTACGTCCGGCAACGTTTCGGGATTGCTTCATGGTGTTCCCACGAGCAGCTAGGGATATAAAGGTCCACCCAAGCAGAGACCCGCTAGCCTGTGTAAGCCTTATACAACTGAGGTGCGGCAGGTTCCTCAGAGGTTGCTCGCTAGCAACTGTTCAACCTCAACAGCCATGTATATTCTCGGAACGTAGCACACCTTGAGATTGAGGGGTACCGTCCTCGCGGTCCGGGCAATTAATCCAAGATCCCCGGGCTCTGAAACGTACAACGTTCCACCGTCGCGCCGAACGATGGTCGCTGAAGCACGCACAGAGCTTACCGTGTAGCGACACAGCCCACGGCTCAGGACCCCGGGTTCGCCAAGCCCGTACTCAGCAAATTAATGCTGAGCCCGTGAGGGATAACATCTGTTGAGCCAAAGCTCATGCTACAAGACGTAACACAAATGAAACGACAATATCGTATCGTAATAGAGCCTGAGAAAGAGTCGACTGGAAACCGAAGGGTCGTGGGTTCGAAAACCGGTCAGACCTAGGATTTTTTCAGTCTGCGTTTCAACCCATCGGTCACCTCTCAACGATGTGAGGAGTCGCCAGAAACGACACGTGGCTCTGATTCCACGTTATGTTGTAGGTCCCCTTTCCCCGGTTGGATAACTGGGGTAGGCTAGGGACACGCAAGTCACGGGAGTGACGTACAATCGAAAGACTTGCACCAGGGAAATGAGACACACGAAATTATTGTTACCCAGTGGCGCAGCTACAGACGGCGGAGCCGGAGGCTTATAGGTGCTGAAGGACCCCCTTCCTCCAGTAACTCCCAAACATTTTTAATTTCATTATTTTTTATTGCTTTACTTTTTTATATTTTTTTAACAGGTCGGCACCGGAAGTTGAAATAGTACACAAGTCATGTAATAAATCTCATGTCATTATAATTTGCGAAGCCCAAGTGACGTGATAGTGGATTGTCAACGTGATGCCACCACTGAGAGCGTGTGCTGCTGTTACTGTGAGCGGTTTTAATGCCGCCGGAAGCAGCTTTGATGCTGCCGCTATAGTTATTGCTATGCTGAAGTTACCAGCCGATCTAACATATAAAACAGGGTGTCCGCGTGTTTGTACGTGTTGCAAACAGATCTACAGTTTTGTTCCAATTTTTATGAAATTTTGTACACGTAAGCTTCAATCCATGAGGACGGTCGCCGTAAGTGTAAGATTTACATACGATATATAGTTCACGAGATATGACGTCATAAACAATGAGATGCGCGAAAAACTGCTGCATTTTGCGACAATGCTGCCCATTTTCTCCTAAACCATTGGACCGATTTCAACCAAATTTGGTCCACACATTCCTTACCGTGAGGTAACAATTGCTGCATGGTTAAGAATCACATACGGCACGTGGTTCAAAAGATATTACGTCATAACCAATAGAAATCGCAAAAAATGCCATATAATATGATGAGACATTCGAAATACACTGTATGAGAATGACAGTACTTAGCGACTTGCAACAGACTAACCTTTATTAAACTTTTTCTCGTTGGCAACTATAGTAAAATGATGAAAGGAAAAAAGTTTCTCGCTTACTAATGACGTTACAATTTATAATTTGAACACTACAAATTGTAGCGACAGGAAATTTTACAGACAGTATACACATATATAGTTGAATGTAGCTTCTAAATTGTATCACATTCCGACACGTAGTTCATGAGATATGAGCACGTAAACAGTAACGTTCATGGAAAATTGATCCATCCGGCTGGAAGCGAAAGCTGTTGTAATCACTTGACGTTGCTTTCTCTATGGCATAACGTCTGTCACACTTGAAAATGGCCTAACATAGAGGCCGAAACCGGTAGTGTGGGCTTAAATAAAGCACCAATAAATGCAAGTGGAGTTGGACTTTCATTAAAATTTGAACCACAGTTGCGGCAACAGCAAGCCTCCAGTGATGGAGAAACTAATAATGAAAGCAGTTTACTTCCATAGAGCTACAAGGTAAGGAACAGAATGAAACAGAGTACACCCAACGAATGCCCATTATATCCCACAAATCTACCTTCAAGAGACTGCAGTTTCCATTGGAACTTGCATTTTCTATTACGATTAATAAATAACAGGGCAATCTATTAAATAATTAGGAATGGATTTGACATTTTGATGTCAGGGGCGGGCTTACCAAAAAATTTATTCATATTAGGTTCTGGACAAGTAACAAGAAATATTTTATATAGTAAGTGAATTAAATGAATGTTGCATGTCATTTGTATTTAGATTACTATCTTTGTTTGTTTGGGTACTGTACTAAAAAAATTTTATATTACGCAAGACAGCCTTATTTCTTATATATTCTCCGATAAATATAACATGTTATCAGAAAGAAGGAGATTGACAGACAGAGAAGGAACAGAAGTACTTACTGAAGGCTTGAATAAATAAATAAATACCCGGGCAACGCCGGGTTTTCAGCTAGTTGTTCATTTGCGGCGATCCGCTGCTTAGCAGCTCAGCAGCGCCACTTAGTGTAATCTTATGCAAAACAAAAGTGTTATTTTAGTCCAATTTTTACACATAGAGTCTCATGTTAATTAAACTGTAAAGACCTTTCTCTTTGGCTAGTAACATAGAAGCTGCTTCATTATTTTACGAGCTGATTATATACTCTTTATTTGCACCACGTTGCTCTTCTTCCACTAACAAATTAATGCGAGCCTACTCACTTTATTTCTAGTGTAATTGTTTTCGTAGAATAATTGGTTAAATTACAAAAGTGTAAAAAAGTCATATTAATAAATTTAATAGGCTTTATTTTTAAAAAATGAGACCCCCATGGAACCAAATCCTGTCTGCACCACTGCAAGCCAAATCTACCACAGTGGGTTCGGCGCAGCGGCCCTGCGGCTGCGGCACGCCAGTCGCCGTTAATACTGGCGCCAGCGACAATGGCCACCTCTTGGCCTATGCCACCCTCCCTCTCCCCTTTCCAGACCCGCTGGCGCCAGCGGCGGAATATGCCAGTCGGCGGATGCAATCACGCCGCGAGCGCCCCTCATGGAATCGCTTTGACCCGTGCTGGCGCCCAGCTGGCGCCAGCAAATGATGCACCGCCCCCTGACTCCACTCCGCCACTTGCGCCTCTCCACTTCGTCCGCAGTCTCACCTCCTAGCTGTGCGGTAAAGAGCAGCCACACCCAGCGAAGCCAAGTAGGACCAGCCACGGATTAAGAGCGATTATCAGTTGCCGTTCCATCATATCTCACACGCGCTTCATTGCAGACAGGACCATCCTCACCACGGAGGTTGCTGCACGCCTTGCAGAGCACGTAGATTTTCACGCGCATTGTGGACGAGCAATATCCTGCTGAGACAACATATCACGTTCCTGTTGCAAGAATGGCAATAGAACGGGTCTTACAACAAACTGCACGTCACGAGCACTGCTCAACGTTCCCTCCACAAATACCAAACGTGAATGTGAGTTGCAGCTTGTCGCACCGCAGATCAAAAGGACTTGGGCGAATGGGCGTAGCCAGTGCGTCTTGGATATGGCGGCCAACTTTTTCGAAACTCAATGCGGAACATTTCGAGTTTGTGATGTAGGACTAAGATCAAGTGACTCATTGTGCCAGTTAATCTGAAACTTGGAAAGAAATTTAGGCGAACTGAGTGGGCCTACTTAATTACTTTTAAAGTAACACATCTAACATGACATTTTTAAGAGCAGCAAACCTTGCTCCAGCCAGCTGTGACGCACATGAAGGCTCCAAGATTCCTGCCAGCTCCACAGCATCAATGGGTATAACATCGTTTTATTTCTCTGTATTAATTTAGTTTAACTCTGACACTAAGGAATATTGCTCGAAAGTCCTATGAATATAACTATGATATATTTCAGAGTTAAAATTCCTGAAGATGTTCTAAATGAAGACCGAAACTAGTTGAATAAAATGAATTATTGCACTCTAGACTGTTCTCTATATATAAATTTAAATAAGAGTGCTGTTGCCAAAAATAAACAAAAAAAAAAATGAAACAAAAATGTTTCCAAAAATGTGTGATTCTGAAGGTCACCTATGATAAGGTCGAAATCGGTAAAATAAAATAATGTTTTGCAATCAAGATTTTTTTTTCCGACATAAATACCTTGCAAGAAGATCGTTGATCCTTCTGAGAATAATGTGGTACAAATTAATGAAAAAATGTTTCCAGGATGAAACTTTCACTCTAGTGTGCGCTGATATGAAACTTCCTGGCAGATTAAAATTGTGAGCCGGAGCCGGGATTCGAACCTGGGACATTTGTCTTTTGCGGGCAAGGTCTCTACCGTCTTGAGCTATCCCGGCACGCTTCACAATCCGTTCTCACAACTTTACTTCTGCCAGTACCTCGCATCCTACTTTCCAAACTTTACAGCGCTTGCCCGCAAAACGTTCCCAGGTTTCCCAGGTTCGAATCCCGGTTCCGGGACACAGTTTTAATCTTGCAGGAAGTTACTTGAAAAAACTGTTGTTCAGAAGTAATTTTTAAATCAACTATTCGATTATTATGTTGATTACCTGCGCGGGAGTGGCATGCGCTCTAAGGCGCCTTGCTGCGTAGTGCGCGTATGCTCCCCGTCTGAGGTTCGAGTTCTCCTTCTGGCATGGAGGTGTGTTTTATCCTTGGAATAAGTTAATTTAAGTAGTGTGTAAGACTCGGGACTTCACACATTTGGACATTTATTATTTTCATTAACTCTAGTTGGATAGTAAATAGATAAAAACCGAACGTCCATCTCTACAGCACACGATCTTTGTTGTCTTCAGTGGAGTGTGTTACTTCAAAATGACGTCATGTCTAACCGAACGAGCTTGCAATCAGATTCACCACACACGACAACATTAGGTGGAAGAATCTTCATATTCTTCTCGTGATTTTAGTTTGAAGTACTGGAAGTATTACATTCCCCTACCTTGATGAACCGTGTTTACTTTCATTAGAGACGAATTTATTGTAGATGTCTATACAGTCCCGCTTCGGGAGCTTTTTGATAGGGTGATTGGTCAGTCTGGAGGAGAGAGTGTGAGTATACGTTGTTAGCTTGGAGGGTAATTAGAGCTGGTTTGTTGACCTTTAAGCCTGTTCATCTCTGAGACGATTGTTTACCGCCAATGTGGCTGTTGCCGAATGTCTCTCACCATGGAATTGTTGGAGTCGGCGTTTTTCTGATACAAGGCAGTAGCTGCTTGATCTAATCTGTTCTGAAGTATTTGTATTCTACATCTACATAGATACTCTGCAAATCTCATTTATGTGCCTCGCAGAGGGTTCTCTAACAACTTACATAACCTTTCTCTACCGTTACATTCTCTAATAGCACACGGGAAGAAAGAACACATAAATCGTTCCGTTTTCGATCTGATTTCTCTTATTTTATTGGGATGGTTATGTCTCATTAAGTAGGTAGGTGCCAGAAAAATATTTTCACATTAAGAAGTAAAAGTCGGTGATTGAAACTTCGCAAACAGATAACGCCGCAATGAATAAAGTCTTTATTTTAATGATTTCCACCCCAATTCGTGCAACATTTCCGTGACGCTCCCCCCCCCCCCCCCGCACCGTAACTTGATAAAACAAAAAGAGCTGCCCTTCTCTGAACCTTCTCAATATCTTCCGTCAATCCCACCTGGCGAGGGTCCAACAATGGGAAACAGTACTCCAGGGGAGGACGCACAAGTGTGGTGTAGGCAGTCTCTTTGTTGGTGGAGCTGGTGCATCTTCGAAGCGTTCTGCCAATGAAACGTAACCTTTGGTTCGCCTTCCCACAATTTTTTCTGTGTGTTTTCTCCAGTTTAAGTTGTTCGTAATTGTAACTTTTAGGTATTTGGTAAAATTTACGACCTTAATGTTTGACTGATTTATCGCGTAATTGAAGTTCAACGAATTTGTTTTAGTGGTCATGTGTATTACTTCACACTTATCATTCTTTAGTGTTAATTGTCAATTTTTCCACCACGTAGAAATTTTGTCTAAATCGCTTTGCAGTTGCTTTTGGTCCTCTGTTGACGTCACTAACCGATAAACGACAGCGACAATCACGAACAGTCTAAGGGAGCTATTCAGATTGTCACCTAAATCGTTTATAAACACAAGGAAGAGTAGGGGACCTATAACGCTTCCCTGGGGAACGCCAGATATCACTTCCGTTTTACTCGATGACTTACCGTCAATTGCTACGAACTGTATCCTTTCTGATAGAAAATCGTGAATCCCCACCTCTCCTCCAGAAATTAGGATAAAATAAACTCTCTCAAGAGTAAACGGTCATTTGGAATTGATGGCATTTCCAGCAGGGTATTAAAACTTGTTCCCAGGAGATAAGTAGGATTCTCAGTCATATTTGTAATAGCTCATTAAAGTAGGGTATTTTCCCGGATAGACTGAAATATGCCTTTGAATAAAAAAGGTGATACATCCGATGTCGACAACTACCGCCCCATGTCACTTCTGACAGCTTTATCCAAAATTTTTGATGAAGTTGTGTATTCTAGAGCTGCTTCACATATTAGTAAAAATAAAGTTCTAACAAAATGTCAGTTTGGTTTTCAAAAAAGCTTTTCAACTGAAAATGCTATATATACCTTCACTGATGAAATATTAAATGCTTTGAATAACCGGACATCACCAGCTGGGATGTTCTGTGATCTCTCAAAGGCCTTTGATTGTGTAAATCATGGGATTCTTCTAGATAAAAAATGTTCAAATATTTGTAAAGCTTATGGGACTTAACTACGGGGTCAACTTACAAACTATTTATGAACTAACTAATACTAAGGGCGGCACAAATATCCATGCCCGAGGGGGGGATTCGAACCCCCGACCGTAGTTGCCGTGCAGATCGTGACTGGAGCGCCTCAGTCCCCTCGGCCACCGCGGCCGGCTTCTTCTATATAAACTTAAGTATTGTGGTATGAGTGGGACAGAGCACAAATGGTTTAAATCATACTTAACTGGAAGAGCGTAGAAAGTTGAAATAAGCCGTTGACATCATATAGATGAAACAATTAATTCTTCTAACTCGGGAGTTATCAAAAACGGGGTCCCACAAGGTTCGGTCTTGTGTCCTTTGCTGTTTTTAATATATATTTAATGACTTGCCATTCTACATTCACGAAGATGCTAAGCTAGTTCTTTTTGCTGATGATACAATTATAGCTATCACACCTAACAAACAGGCATTAACTGATGAAATTGTAAATGATATATTTCAGAAAGTTATTAAGTGGTTCTCTACAAATGGACTGTCATTAAACTTTGATAAAACCCAGTATATACAATTCAGTACAGTAAATGGCATGACATCATTAATAAATTTAGACTTTGAACATAAATATGTAGCTAAGGTAGAACATTCAAAAATTTTAGTTGTTTGCATTGACGAGGGACTGAATTGGAAGAAACATATTGAAGATCTCCTGAAACGTTCAGCTACTTATGCTGTCAGAACCATTGCGAAATCTGGTGACATAAATCTCAGTAAATTAGCTTACTACGCCTATTTTCATTCACAGCTTTCGTATGGGTCATATTCTGAGGCAATTCAACACTGAGTAGAAAAGTATTCGTTGCACAAAAGCATATAATCAGAATAATTGCTGGAGCCCACCCAAGAGCATCCTCCAGACATTTATATAGGGATCTAGGGATGTTTACTGTAGCTTCACAATACATATATTCACTCATGAAATTTGTTATTAACAATCCGACCCAATTCAAAAGTAATAGCAATGTGCATAGTTACAACATTAGGAGCAAGGATGATATTCACTATTCAAGGTTAAATCCAACTTTGGCTCAGAAAAGGGTGAACTATGCTGCCACAAAAGTCTTTGGTCACTTACCAAGTAGCATCAAAAGTTTGACAGATAGCCAAGTAGTATTTAAAAAAAATTAAAGGAATTTCTGAATGGCAATTCCTTCTACAATGTAGATGAATTTTTAGATAAAACTTTTAAAAAAAATAAAAAATTAAGAATTAAAAATAAAAAATAAACTTAAAATAATGATTGTTAAGTGCAGACAACATTTACTAAACTGATGCGTTCCGTAATTACGCAATTTCATTATTGCAGCGATGACGTGCGTTTCCTCCGTCGGCAGATCACGCGGCAGGTGCACACTGCAGAGGCGACTGCAAACGGCCACAGAGTCACCCCAGTGACGTCGTCAGCTTTTTACCCGGGGCCCACGAGTATTTCCCGTGGGCCCCGCGTTTTACCGAAACATGTGACAGGCGGCCGGTAGTGAGCTGCTGCCGGCAGCGGCCGCCGCGGCGCTGCCATCGCGCGCCCCCCAGCATTTGGTCAGCAGCCGGCTGGTGGTCTTGACTGGGGTGTGCGTGTCTCACGTCACGCACACACGCAGCCGCGCCACGCACAAAGCGGCCCCACACGCGGGCTGCACCGCTCGACCCCCGGGGACCCGCTGAGGCGCGGCGTCTCCCCACACAGGAATCTAGGGGGAGGCAGGGGAAGGGAATCTAGGGGGAGGGAGGGAGGGGAGGGTGCGGTTGGCTCGAAGCACAGACAAATATATATATGTTACTCTGTGCTCGAAGGGGCCGCGCCACCGTCATCAGCCAAATGCGTGCCGCCGCCGAGCGACGTGGGGTCCAGTAGACCACATATTGCTGTATGGAGTGTCGACAACATTCGCCCGTCACACCAGGTTGTTGAACCACAGTCCTTTTAGATGCGCGGAGGTCCCACCGCTAGTCACGTCGCTGTGCTCGGGTACACTAGGGGAAAGGAGGGTAAGATGACGTCAGTAAAGTTCCGAATATTTTTATTCCCTTATTTTAGACCTGACGCCTACGTGAACACTTCAGAGAAACTATTAGAGTTTTATTTCCAAGTATAGGTTTCGTAGTTTTTCTAAGTGTAACATTTAAGCAATTACTCTGATTTTTTTTTTTTTTTTTTTTTTTTTTTTTTTTTTTTTCAAATAATGTCAACTCGTCATCTTACCCTCGTTTGCGGGTAAGATGGATAAAACATAAAAATCATTTTAAGCACAGAGGTAGTATACTGTACAGCAGAGATGGGCACAAATAGGCTCAATGAGCAGCGCTCCGGCTCAGGCCGGAAAAAGAGCAACGTTCGCGCTCGGTCAGTAGTTATCCTAGTTGCCCGTAGAGGTCTGCATGCTTGCTGGCGCACGTACGGTACTTCGCTCTCTGTAAGATATTTGCCGGCTCGACTGCACGTGCTGGACATTTTAGAGAATAGTTTCCAGTATTATGTTTATAAGTTACTTACTTATAAACGTAATAGCATTTTTCAGGAGATATCCCTAGCAGTGGAATCTGATCATTCGAGTTGGATACTAAAGAGTTTGCACTATTATCTTTAAAAGTTATTTTATAACACACTCAGCCAGGCGCATTTCTGCGGCTACGTTAGCGCGTTGGCTGCGCATAACGCCATCTAGTCTCTCCAGCAGGAACTACGTGATGGACGCCAGTTGCTCGCGGCTCTGCTCCCGCTCAGGCGGGCGGCTCCGAGAGCGCGGCTCGCTCATTGCCCACCTCTGCTGTACAGGATGGGTTCGAGAGGTGGAGGCGGGGTATAATTTCCGTGCGAGGTTTGGGGAGTGATTGGAGAAATCATAAGTACACACAGCAGGTTTCGTCTCCAGGAGAAGGTATATTTCTGATTAAGGGATACATGAGCTGGTTCTTAAGGCCTGAGGAACGGCGCCAGTGGTAGATCGGAGTTTAGCATTGTGCTAGGAGACTGCGGGTGCTAGCCCAGCGGGCTGCAGAGCGGAGGGATCGTGCTGTTCGGTCGAGAGTTGAACGCGGAATCAATCATTGACTCACTGTCCGTCTTGCAGCTAGCGGACACCGAATCTAGGACGTTACACGCTCTAGTCCCTGATTGGCGGGAATCTTTTGGTAGCTCCACGTTCTGGGCTCTGTTTGGCTGGTGCTCTTTGGTGGGGGCTCGGTACTAGCGTGTTGTTCAGCAGTTTTGGGGCCGGTAGTTGCTGCAAGTGCTGGTACAGAGGATTGCCAAACTAGAGTCGATGGCACCGGGCGCGCGGTGTTGAAACGTACGGCTGGCGGCCGGAATTGGGGACTTCTTCTTCGAAGTTGCATAACTGCCGTACTGCTGTGTACATCGCTTGTTGGTCCTTCCTTTATACTTGTTACACACGTTCAATGCTGCAAGTTTGTATAAAAAGCTCATTAAAATGATTTACGAATTCTTTGCGAAACATTACGAATCGTTATCTTGACCTCCCAGTAAATTCGTCAACTTACATGAAACGTCCACTAGTAATTTCAACCTAAAAACAAAACTACATTAAATTCTCTTTGGAATTGAATATGTACATTAAAAAAAACAGCATGGTTTATCCTTTACAAAAAAATTGAAACCAAGTTGTAAAAAGTTACTACACGTGTTCGAGAAGCTATTTCGGTGCACTAAATTATTACAACCAACATGTGCGTAAACATAAATGATAGCGTGTCAGTGCTAAATGATGACGGTGAGCTTAAGTGCATATTGTAGCACACGTAAAGTGCTAATCGATAGCATGGCGAGACCTTCATTGGTTGCTCTGTCTCGATAATCGCGTTAAATTAATGATTCGTCATCTTAGTCATCTCGTCATCTTAACCTACGTTCCTCTACCCATACACAGCTTCTGGTAAGGTTAGAACACGAGTTTAAATTCAGTGCTGAGACTGTCTCCTTTCAGAAACACACCCTCTGCCTGCGTCTGGTATGCCATGGGGAACGACGTATAACTATGGAACAAAAATGGCTGTGTCAGTTTCGGTGGAAGGTACTCCGTCTGCACCATAAAAACAGCGGAGGAAAAAATGTGCAAATAAAGCTATGTGAACTTCATCATGTCCTGTACATTTTGGACAGCCGGCCGCGGTGGCCGAGGTGACTGATGCGCTCCAGTCACGGTCGGCACGGCCACTACGGTCGGGGGTTCGAATCCCCCGTCGGGCATGGATATTTGTGCCGTCCTAGTTCGTAAGTAGTTCATAAGTAGTTTGTAAGTTTAGGGACTGATAACCCCGTAGTTAAGTCCCATAAGCTTTACAAACATTTGAACATTTTGAACAATAGTCATCATTTCATAAGTTATATATGTGTGGTGTCCGAAAGAAGAGAGTCCATGTGTATGAAACTTATGCAATTTGCCGATGACGGGCAATGATATTTTCTTCAATGCTGAGGCACTCCTACACCCTTCCCTTTCAGGAATCAGTTTGAAAAAACCGTGCGTTTGAGTAATAGTAGACAGGGTAATGCTGAGAATTTGTATCTGACGTGAGGCGTGCTTGAGTAATTCGCGCAGATGTGGAGATCGCTGCTAGTTGTGTAGGTGTCAGCTCAACTGCCTAGAAATCAGGAAAACAGGGTTCGAATACTGGCGGGGTACACATTCTCAACGTTATCCATTCGCAGTTAATGTCATACATTCCGTAGGTGTTGACCGAGATTGCTTTCGGAAGTGGAAACGGTTTCGGGGGCGGTGTATCTGTTGTGGAGGAGGCTTTAGAACAAGACGATGCGTAATAAACGAAAGGTAAGCGGAGAAAAATTTCGTGTCCAAAGTTCCGGAATTTTCTGAGAGACTCTGTACATCATGACCATGTTATTGGGCTGAATTAAAAAAAAAAGAAAAAAAATGTCCAAATAGGAAAATAGTATTAGATTTAAAAGCAAATTAGTACGTAAGGTTTCTCGACATCGCTGTCTGTGTCTATTATTTTGGTAAATGAAAATATAGTTTTAGATATTTTGATAAAGCTACGATGTGGCACCTCCCACAATCGTATAAAGCACAGGCTGTGATCATGCTCTCAGTCTGTGGTTAGACTGTTGATTATACTTCAATGATTCCCACTGAACACGCCTTTGCAACTGTTTCCCTATGTCAACGGTTGCAGAGAGGGTAGATGTTATTTCCTCAATCCACCGTAAGGTGCATGGCGGAGGGTACACTCTACCACTACCAGGCATTTCCTTTCCTATTCCATCCCCAAAAAGAACGAGGGAAAAAAGAATGTCTATATGCCTCTGTACGACCCCTAATTTCTCTTATCTTGTCATTGCGATCATTACGCGAAATGTAAGTAGGCTGGAGCAAGATCGTTCTGAGTCAGCTTCAAATTCCGGTTCTCTAAATTTCGTCAACAGAATTTCTCGAAAAGAACGTCGTCTTTCCTCCAGCGATCCCCAATTGAGTTCCCGGTGCATTTCAGTAACACTCGCGCATTGGTTGAACCTACCAGTAACAAACCTAGCTGCTCGCCTCTGAACTGCTTCCATATCTTCCTTCAAACTGATCTGCTGAGGATCCACAACACTTGAGCAGTACGCAAGACGTGGTCGTACAAGCGTTTTATACGCGGTCTCCTTTACAGGTGAAGTACATCTTCCCAAAATTCTCCCAATAAACCGACGCCGGCTGTCCGCATTACTCAAAACTGTCCTTACATGTTCGTTCCATTTCATATCGCTGTGTAATATTGCGATTCAAATGTTTGTAAAGCTTATGGGACTTAACTACGGGGTCATCAGTCCCTAAACTTACAAACTACTTATGAACTACTTACGAACTAGGACGGACAAATATCCATGCCCGAGGGGGGATTCGAACCCCCGACCGTAGTGGCCGTGCAGACCGTGACTGGAGGGCCTCAGTCCCCTCGGCCACCGTGGCCGGTGAGCCGCAAATTACAAGGTACTCTGTCCATCAGATCATTTGTTCTGCCGGCCGCGGTGGCCGCGAGGGGACTGAGGCGCTCCAGTCACGGTCTGCACAGTCACTACGGTCGGGTTTCGAATCCTCCCTCGGGCATGGGTATTTGTGCCGTCATTAGTCTTAGTTAGTTCATAATAAGTTTGTAGGTTTAGGGACTGTTGACCCCGTAGTTCAGTCCCATAAGCTATACAAACATTTGAACATACCACCTCCAAACAGGACCGCGATCAGTAAAGCAATGTGATGCTCAAACAATCTTCGGATTATTTGAACACCATTTGTTGTTGTTGTTGTGGTCTTCAGTCCGGAAACTGGTTTGATGCAGCTCTCCACAATACCCTATCCTGAGCAAGCCTCTTCATCTCCACATAAGAACGGCAACCTACATCTGTCTGAATCTGCTTTTGTATCCATCTCTTGGTCTTCCTCTGCGATTTTTACCCTCACACACTTACCTCCAGCGCTAAATTCACAATTCCTTGATGTCTAAGAATGTGTCCTACCAATCGATCCCTTCTTTTAGTCAAGGTATGCCAGAAATTCCTTTTCTCCCAAATTCTGTACCTCATCATTAGTTACGCGATCCACCCACCTAATGTTCAGCATTCTTCTGTAGCACCACATTTCAAAAGCCTCTATCCTCTTCCTGTCCGCACTGTTTATCGTCCAAGCTCACTCCCATACAAGGCAACACTCCACACAAATGCCTTCAGAAAGGACTTCCTTAGGCTTAAATCAATATTCGATGTTAACAAATTTCGCTTTTTCAAGAACTATTTTTTACCCATGTCCATTCTGCATTTTATATCCACTGTACTCAGATCAGCGGTCCTATCACACTCCCCTGGGGCACGCCTGACGATACTCTCGTCTCTGATGAACACTCGCCGTCGAGAACAACTTCTAATAGGAAGTCTTCCAGCGAGTCGCAGATCTGTCAACCTATTCCATATTCTCGTGTCTTCGTTATCAGTCTGCAATGTGGCACCGTGTCTAACGCCTTTTTGAAGTCGAGTAAAACACAATCCGCCTGTTGCCCTTTATCCGTGGCTCACAAGATGTGTGCCGGCCGCGGTGGCCGAGGTGAGTGAGGCGCTCCAGTCACGGTCAGCACGGCCACTACGGTCGGGGGTTCGAATCCCCCTCGGGCATGGATATTTGTGCCGTCCTAGTTCGTACGTAGTTAATAAGTAGTTTGTAAGTTTAGGGACTGATGACCCCGTAGTTAAGTCCCATAAGCTTTACAAACATAAAAAAATAAATAAATAAATAAATAAATATTTTTTCTCACAAGATGTCATGTGAGAAAAGGGCAAGCTGAGCTTCACACGAACGATGTTTCCTAAACCTGTGCTGTTTCATAGTAAGAAACTTACCCGTCTCAAGGAAATTTACTATATTCGAACTGAGAATATGCCCCAAAATTCTAGAAGAATCTGATGTCAACGATATTGGCCTGTAATTATTTGGGTTAGTTCTTTTACCTTCCTTACTTTTCGCAGTAGTGTCCAACTGTTTGCTTGAACAGTAGGTGTTAAACCTATATAAAGAGTGCGATATCTATTTGTTTCGGACATTACCGTTTTCCAACAATTTTCAATTCATTTTCATTTTTGACAATTACAGATTCATCCATCATGAAACGAAAAGAAATGTTCCATGGAAAAGTTACATATTTTTTTCACGGAGATTCCAAATCGGCAATAAAAATAGGGGTTTCTAGTTTCTAGTTAAGTTTTTAAAGTCATCGTCCATCTCCCTCCCCCCCCCCCTCCCCCCCGTCTCACCGCCAGGGTGGTGCAGAGGGATCGACCTTTATGTTAATGGATGGTCCACTTCGAGGTGAACAACTTGTATTACAACTTTTTTCATGTTAACAGATTCTTTCGTTGGTTCTTGGTAGAACAAATTCACGACTTACAACAACAAAATCACACACAGATTGGGCAACATGCTTAAGAAACAAGGGCTGAACATAAGATACAGAACCAACAACACAATACAGAAAAGAATAGGGAAACACCCACCAATATTGACAAATACAACCAATCAGGAATATATCAGCTTATTTGCAATGACTGACAATCTTTATATGTGGGTCAGACATGCAGAAATTTCAAAACAAGATACACTGAACAGCTCTGAGCACTAAAAGAAGCAGCTGTCACTCAACGTTTGCCGAACATTTCAAATGTTCAAATGTTTGTTAAGCTTAAGGGACTTAACTACGGGGTTATCAGTCCCTAAACTTACAAACTGCTTATGAACTAGCTTATACTAAGGACAGCACAAATATCCATGCCCGAGGGGGGATTCGACCCCCGACCGTAGTGGCCGTGCAGACCGTGACTGAAGCGCCTCAGTCCCCTCGGCCGGCACTGAACATTTAATAAAAAACAAAAATAAAAAAAAAATAAAAAGGATAAAAAAAAATTTTACACCCCAACAAACATAAAAACTGACTTAAAAATTCTCAAAACCAACAACAGTTTATTCCAAAAACTAACAACAGAGGAAAACTATCACATCCAGAAAGCAATAGCCCAAGGTAAGAAAGTACTTAACGAATATACATCACTATGGAACGAAAAACTCTTTGAGACCATAAAAGAAGTACATTACTAGCCATTAAAATTGTTACACCGAGAAGAAATTCAGATGATAAACGGGTATTCATTGGACAAATATATTATACTAGAACTGACATGTGATTACATACTCACATAATATCAATAGCCAGGACAACCACCTCTGGCCGTAATAAAGGCCTTGATACGCCTAGGCATTGAGTTAAACAGAGCTTGGATGGCGTGTACAGGTATAGATGCCCATGCAGCTTCAACAAGATACCACAGTTCATCAAGAGTAATGACTGGCGTTTGTGACGAGCCAGTTGCTTGGCCACCATTGAACAGACGTTTGCAATTGGTGAGAGATTTGGAGAATGTGCTGGCCAGGGCAGCAGTCGAACATTTTCCGTATCCGTAAAGGCCCGTACAGGACCTGCAACATACGGTCGAGCATTATCCTACTGAAATTTAGGGTTTCGCAGGGATCGAATGCAGGGTAGAGCCACGGGTCGTAATACAGCTGAAGTGTAACGGCCACTGTTCAAAGTGCCGTTAATGCGCCAAGAGATGACCGAGACGTGTAACCCATGGCACCCCATACCATCACACCGGCTGATACGCCAGTAAGGCGATGACGAATACACGCTTCCAATGTGCGTTCTCGGCGATGTCGCCAAACACGAATGCGACCATCATGATGCTGCAAACTGAACCTGGATTCATCCGAAAAAATTACGATTTGCCATCCGTGCACCCAGGTTCGTCGTTGCGTACACCATCGTAGGCGCTCCTGTCTGTGATTCTGCGTCAAGGGTAACCGCTTCCATGGCCTTCGAGCTGATACTCCATGCTGCTACAAACGTCGTCGAACTATTCGTGCAGATGGTTGTTGTCTTGCAAACGTCCCCATCTGTTGACTAAGGCATGGAGACGCGGCTGCACGATCCGTTACAGCCATGTGGATAAGATGCCTGTCATCTCGACTGCTAGTTTTTGGATCGCGACCAACGCGAGCAGCAATGTCGCAATACGATAAACCGCAATCGCGATAGGCTACAATCCGACCTTTATCAAAGTAGGAAACGTGATGGTACGCATTTCTCCTCCTTACACGAGGCTTCACAACAACGTTTCACCAGGCAACACCGCTCAACTGCCGTTTGTGTATGAGAAATCTGTTGGAAGCTTTCCTCATGTCAGCACGTTGTAGATGTAACTACCGGCGCCAGCCTTCTGTGAATGCTCTGAAAAGCTAATCATTTGCATATCACAGCATCTTCTTCCTGTTGGTTAAATTTCGCGTCTGTATCACGTCATCTTCGTGGTTTAGCAATTTTAATGCCCAGGAGTGTATATAAATCAATCCCACCAACACAGTACATCTGACAGCCGCGCGGTGGAGTAGCCGAGCGGTCTAAAGCATCTCGCTGCGGAGCGCGCGGTTGCTCGCCATGGAGGTTCGAGTCCTCCCTTGTGCATGGGTGTGTGTGTTCTCCTTAGGTTAGTTTACCTAGGTTTAAGTAGTTTGTAAGCTACGTACTGATGACCACGTAGTTTGGTCCGATAGATTTACAAACATTTGAACATTTTGAGTACATCTGACAGCCGCCCCCCCCCCTCCCGTCACACACACACGATATTCTCTCTCTCTCTCTAACTCTCTCTCTCTCTCTCTCTCTCTCTCTTTCTGTGTGTGTCTCTGTTGGAAACACAACACACACTTCACGAAATAAATATCTTCTCCCCCCCCCTCCTCCCCCCCCCACACACACGCACAGACATAACAAAAACACACACAAAATATCGCCAGCATCAAAACAATTAAAAAATCGCCCGCCACATCACAGATACACTGCACAAACAAATGAACACTATACAGCCACCGCAACAAAGAAAATGACGATATAAACAGCGTCAGTTCACACACACACAAAAAAAAAAAAAAAAAAAAAAAAAAAAAAAAAAAAGGCTAAAGATCATAAAAGATAAGAACACACCAGAAAGAAGCAAGCAGCAACACGACAGCTGAAATGTAATTAAGCCACTAAGTACCCACATAGAAATATTTTCCAACATAACTTTCAGTCGAATGCACAATAAATCAATCGGTTTTCGTAAATAAAAACGTCTTGTTGTTTGCAGGTGACAGGCTGTGTAAACTTGTCATTCCCAAATTAATACAGATGTAAATCCTGCATAAGACATAATGTAAGGATCGTAAATAAATTAGGCCTAATACATTGTAACAAAACTGTAAAATCAAACAACTCGTACAAATGACGGTATAACCAAAATCTGTAACATGTTATTATAGAAAATAAAAGACAAAAACCCACGCAAGATGGCGCAATAAATGTCTAAACATGTTTGTGTATTGAAGGCGAATTGAACCACAAATCTAGATCAAATTCATGAAAAAAAGGGTAAAGCAGTGAACAATCCGAAGATTGGTTTGAACCCCACAGTGCTTTAGTAGGCATGGTCCTGTTTGGAGGTGGTATGCCGCTGCCTTCCTCCGACTTGACGTACCCAGCCAGTTATAGGGGGACCTACAGTTTAACGTGGGTTCCGAACAACGGTGGTACTCGGTATTTTTCACATGAGCAATACTGCCAGAGGTGAAAGAAGTGGAAAGTAGTCATGTGTAGTTCGCGAACGAACTTGTTCGGAAGAGCGCTCCACAGGCGAAAGTCCTCAGATCCCTCGCCTCTTAGTTAGTCCGCTCCTTTTCCGAAGACTGACGAGAAACAGCGAGAGGACGTGAGGTCGCGCAGAATCGCGTGATTCCCTTCTGCCAGTTACCGTCATTTCGAGCTGAGATGCAGCACAGATGTAGTTTCATAGTTCACTACCACAAATGTTCTTTTCTAAGGTATTCAGCAGTGTCTAAATATTATTTACTACGAGTACTCTGTATGCAAAGTAGTTGGATACCTTTGTATCACCCATTCGTGTAAATAACTGGTTTATTTGTTTAAGTGTTTGATGTCTAATTGCCCAAAAATACGGATAATAGCACACGCAACACTGATTATTATATAAAAAAAACTGTCATAACAAAAGAAAGAGCTCTTTTAGTAGAGATAGCAAAAGCCAAAAAGAGCGTACGAACTAAAACGAGCGACCTACTTCACGGCCGAACTGCGAACTAAAAGGAAAGCTACCGGTCGCGAACTAATATATGCGCGATCGGTCCCGAACTAAAATATGTGCAATCGGTCGCGAACTAAAACATGCGTTACCGGTCGCGAACTATTATGCCAAACGTATCTCGCTTCTTAGTTCGTTGGATTCTTTTCCGAAGACCGACAGGAAATAGCGAGAGGGCGCGCGTGTTTGCCTTGTGCTGGTGAGTCATTTCGAGGTGAGCGTCTGCCTGCTAGATTACATACTTCAGTGCTACAAAATTTGTTTTGAAGTATTCTGCACTCTGCAATATCTGACTAATAAATTCCATAATGCCAAGATATAGAGATAACACTAAACTTAAACGCGAGAAATTATCCACAAACTGTGAGCGCTCCCGATCGCGAAATATTATGTGCTAATCTAATGGAAAGTGACAGATAAAAATTCTAGGACTTTTGGATTCATAGTCTGGCACTCTACCATTGTGCAACGTAGACGATATTCAGTAAGAATAGTAAAACACACAATTTTGTATTTACTATATAGGTTTGTTTATTTTGCGAATCGATTTGCGGCTTCTTTGGACATCATCAGACATTTACTGAGGTTTAGTCAAAGAACTTGAACACAAGTTATTCACTAAATTTCAGTAAATGTCTGATGATGGCCTAAGAAGCCGAAAATCGATTCGCAAAATAAACAAACCTGTAGAACTAACACAAAATTGTTTATTTTAATTTTCATGACCTTTTTAAATCATATTTTAGACTGAAAGTCTTGATAGAGGTATGCAACCTTCATTATATATATATATATATATATATATATATATATATATATATATATATATATATATATATATATATTATCTTAATAGGAACTCATGTTTATTCTTATTTGTCAATACATAACAATAGTATTATATATGACAAATTTGAATACATCAAATCTAAATTTATATCATATCGATATGTAATTCCAAATTATGTAAAACTATAAAAAATATTTCACATGTCAATTATAAATTTCAAATGATTTTGTGTATATACGAGGCGCGTCCAGAAAGTAAGTTCCGTTTGGTAATAAAATGAAACTGTACACAGATACAGAAGAAATTTTTATTGCATAAAATTCTGCAACTCTTAAACTACTTTTCCACATAACTGCCGAAATTTTTTACGCACTTGTCATAGCGTGCCACAAGTTTTTGCATGCATCCTTCACAGAAGGTTGTCGCCTGTGTATTCAACCATGTAGTCACAGCTCTTTATCATCGTTGAAGTGTTTACCGCCAAGGACTGATTTTAGGTGTAAGAAGAGATGAAAGTCGCTAGGAGAGAGATCCGAGCTGTATGGAGGATGATCAAACAGGTCCCATTGAAATTTCCGTAAGAATTGTTTGGTCACATTCGGTGTGTGAGGTCAGGCATTATCGTGAAAAAAAATCTTTTGACAGTAATCGTCTTCTTACACCTAAAATCTGTCCTCGGTGGACAACACTTCAACGATGTTGACGAGCTGAAAGAACATGTTACCACATTGTTGAATACACAGGCGGCAACATTCTATGAAAAAGGCACACAAAACCTTGTGCCATGCTATGACAATTGCCTACAAAATTTCGGAAGCTATGTAGAAAAGTAGTTTAACAGTTGTAGATTTTTGTACAATCAATATCTTTTCTGTATCAGTACCCGTTCGTTTTATATAACCAAACGGAACTTACTTTCTGGACGCGCCTCGTGCTTAATTGGCTGTATATGTATCTTACTGACGGGCATGGATATTTGTGCCGCCCTTAGTGTTAGCTAGTTCATAAGTAGTTTGTAAGTTTAGGGACTGATGACCCCGTAGTTAAGTCCCATAAGCTTGACAAACATTTGAATTTTTTTTTTTATCTTACTGACAGATCACCAGATGATGGGCTACGCCTAAAACATGTTGTGAACTGAAAATAAATAATCTACTGATAACATCTTTTGATTATTCAAGCAATCTCCAGCATTGTTAAAATCATTATAAAAAAAACTTTATAAATCAGTTTTGTAGTTTTACAAATATTAAAAAAAAACTGTTTGGGACGCCTGCTCCTGTATAACATTATCTAAAAGACGTAGACAAGGCCGTACTGCGGAGCGTCTTTCTCCTGCACATCCACGTCTCCCTATACAGCGGCACACAATCAGCGCTGATTGTGGCGTGTCTGGAGGGCTGGCGTTTGCTCAGAGGCGTGGCAGACTGTGCAACCGCAAGACACATGCACGCACACACAGACGGCCAGGTGATGAGGTGGGGGCGGGCGTGAGTTGCATATCCAGGGGGGAGGGGGAGGGGTAGGGAGAGAGCCCATTGTGGCCCTCGTCTCGCCTCCGCTCAGCGCCACCCACGCCGCCTAGGCAGACCTGGGGCTGCTTGGTCGATACAGAGACTGCACGTCCAGAGACCGGCCTGATGCTCAGGTGCTGCCCAGTGACCGCTGCGTCTGCACCACACACCCGCGTCCTAACATGCCACTGTCGCACTCATACTTCCCCATCCAGCAGGTGGGCCTAACGCTGCACGACAACATACTCTGCCAGAGGTAGAAATCGGTTCACCCTGTTAAAGTTTCCCAATTCACTCTAGATTTATTGCTGGAACAATGCATACCGAGTACATGGACAAACGATTACATTTACAGACCAATAGCTCTAGAGGTGCTGAGGTAGCACGTGTCGATACATCCAGAAACACACATATTACTACGTGGTGTAGCCTGCACGATCCGTAACGCAGACGATGATTCTGGCCTCCATTAAATCGCGTAGATGGCGAAGTAACAGTTGAGTTCTCGTCCCGGTCTAGCTTTCAGGAGAGGTACAGTGCAGGATGCGTGATTTTCTATAACACTGAAATAGTATCACAAGTTTTATCGCCCCAAATTTGCGATTGGATAGGGGACTTCCAGTCAGAGAGGACACAGTTCGTAGTAATCGATGGTAAGGCATCGACTAAAACAGAGGTGATATCGGGCGTTCCACAGGGTAGTGTTATTGGTCCTCTGCTGTTCCTTATTTACATAAACGATTTAGGGGAAAATCTAAGTAGCTTTCTTAGGTTGCTTGCATCTGAAGATCAAAACTAACTGCAGAACGATCTGAATAAGGTATCAGTATGGTGTAAAAATTGGCAATTGACTCTAAATAATGAGAAGTGTGAAGTCGGCCACACGAGTGCGAAATAAAATCCGTTAAACTTTGTTTACAAGATAAATCAATCAAAAGTGAAGGCCGTAAACTCTACAAAATACCTAGGAATTACTATTACATCAGGCTTAAATTGGAAAGAACACGTAGATAATGTCGTGGGAAAGGCGAACCAGAGACTGCGTTTTATTGGCAGAACCCTTAAAAGATGTAACAGAACTACAAAGGAAACTGCATACACTACGCTTGTCCGTGCATTTTTGGAGTATTGCAGCCCAGTGTGGGATCCTTATCAGGTGGGTTTGACGGAGGACACCGAAAGAGTCCAAAGAAGGGCAGCTCGTTTCGTATTGTCACGATACAGGGGAGACAGCGTTACGGAAATGATACAGGATCTGGGATGGGAATCATTACAACAACGGCGCATATCGCTGCGGCACGCCTACTTACGAAACTACAATCGCCAACATTCTCCTCCGAATGCGAAAATATATTGTTACCCCCCACTTACATAGGTAGAAATAATCATCAGAATAAAATACGAGAAATCAGAGCTCGAACGGAGAGATTCAGGTATACTTTGTGATTCTTCAGTTTCTCCCGGCGTATTTGATAATCAAAATATCCACGGGTGTACTGCCAATTGGACACTATAGACCGGCAGTACACCCGTGGATATTTTGATTCTCAGGTATTCTTTGTTCCCGCGCGCTATTCTAGAATGGAATGGGAGATAAAATAGTACAACGATGGTTCAATGAACCCTCTGTCAGGCACTTAAATGTGATTTGCAGAGTACCCCATGTAGATTTAGAGATGTAGATGTAGACGTAGATGGCGAAGTAGTCTTGTGATACATTGAAACTGTTGAGTTCTCGTCCCGGTCTAGCTTTCAGGAAAGGTACGGTGCAAGATGCGTGGTCATCTATAACAGTGAAATAGTATTACACGTTTTATTGACTGAAGAATGCAATACTCAACTTCGATCTGTTCTTCTCGCGGTGGCGTCTTCTGTATGATGCTAGTTGCGCTGAGACCTAGTTACCGCCTATAGCCGAGCCGACATACGATGATCCCTGGTGCTAGCGCCGGCAGCGGTAGCATATCATTGGAGTAAGTCAAACGCGATTTTTGTACTACACATGCGCGCATCCGGCTGCGCTGTGCACTGTTGCCAGTTCTATCACACAACAGCGTTAGCTAAAACTGCGCAGCAGTGTACTAACCATTTGGCAACATGGTTGCATTCCGTTTCTCCGAATGGGGCGGTCTCCCTGCCCAGTAGGCAGAGCCAGGGATCATCATGTTTCGGCCCAACTATAGTTCGTAGCCTAGTTCTGACAGGCTCGTCCAGAGGCATATCGGCCTAGATATAGCAGCTTGTAGAGGGCGCGCGTCTACGGTTTCTCCCTCCAAGAGGCGCGGCGCCGGCGTCCGCCGCCTTCTCCTCGATCGTTCTCTTGCGTCTGGCGTGTGGCGTTGACTTTACGCCACAACAGAAACTTCCCGACATGTTAAAATTGTGTGCCGGAACCTGGACTCGAACCTGGGACCTTTGCCTTTCACGGCCAAGCGCTCTACCACTGAGTTATCCTGCCACCACTCACGGTCCATCTTCACAACTTTACTTCTGCCACTCTCTCGCCTCCTACTTTCCAAACTTTACAGAAGCTCTCCTGGAAGAAAGGATATGGGAAGACATGGCTTATCCACAGCCTAACGGATGTTTCCAGAATAAAACTGACACTCTGCAGCAGAGTGTATGCTGATATGAAACTTGCTGGCAGAACTTCTGTGAAGTTTGCAAAGTAGGAGGTGAGGTACTGGCACAAGTAAAGTTCTGAGCACGGGATAGCTCAGTGGTAGAGCGCTTTCCCACTAAAGGCAAAGGTTCCACTTTGAGTCTCGGATCTGACACACAATTTTAATCTGCAAGGAAGTTTCATATCGACGCACACTTCCGTGCAGAGTGAAATTTTCGTTTTGCTATTCAGTATTTCACGCCTGCTCGACCTGACGTGTTTAACGTAGATAAGTCGCATGCGTTAGTTGTAGACACACAATATCCCACAGGTATTCGCCTCTGTAATCCTCTGAACATTATGGTGCGATGCCAGGCAGGAGGCCCGGATTCGAGTCCTGGGTGGATTGGAGGGTTTCTCCACGTGGGGACTTAGTTTTGTCCTCATGATCATTTTTGAGTACGTCGCCCAAGTGTCATCACCTAGAAAAGACTTGCACCAGGCGGCCTAACACGATGCGAGGGCCGGCCGCGGTGGTCGAGGGGACTGAGGCGCTCCAGTCAGGGTCTGCACGGCCACTACGGTTGGGGGTTCGAATCTCCTCTCGGGCATGGATATTTGTGCCGTCCTTAGTATTAGCTAGGTCATAAGTAGTTTGTAAGTTTAGGGACTGATGACCCCATAGTTAAGTCCCATAAGCTATACAAACATTTGACATTTTCAACGATTGCAGGTGGTTGGAATTTTAATACGTAATGGTAATGGAATGTACTGTCACAAAATCAGACAATGCTGAAGGAATTAGATTAGGTAAAGAGACAATAAAAATAGTAGATGAATTTTGTTATTTGGGTAGCAAGATAACTTCTGATGGCCAAAGTAAACAACATATAAAATGGAGAATGGCTATGGGGAGAAAAGAGTTTCTAAAGAATCGAAACTTGTTAACATCCAGTATTAGTTTAAATGTTATGACAATAAGGAATTTAGTCAAAAAGATGTTAGAAGCTCTTGAAATGTCGTGCTACAGACGTATGATGAAGATTATATGGATAGATCACGTAACTAATGATGAGGTGCTCAACAGAATTAGGGAGAAAAGTTTCTGGCATATCCTGACTAAGAGAAGGGATAGATTCTACATCTACATCTACATAGATACTCTGCAAATCACATTTAAGTGCCTGGCAGAGGGTTCATTAACCACTTTCATAACTTTTCTCTGCCGTTCCATTCATTAATAGCGGGCGGGAAGGAAGAACACCTAAATCGTTCCGTTTTCGGTCTGATTTCTCTTATTTTACTGGGATGGTCATGTCTCCCTAAGTAGGTGGGTGCTAGCAAAATATTTTCATATTCAGAAGTAAAAGTCGGTGATTGAAACTTCGCAAACAGATCACACCGCAATGAATAACGTATTTCTTTTAATGATTTCCACCCCAATTCGTGCAACATTTCCGTGACGTTTCCCCCCCCCCCCGTAACGTGATAAAACAAAACGAGCTGTCCTTCTCTGAACCTTCTGAATGTCTTCCGTCAGTTCCACCAGGTGAGGGTCCCACAAGGGGCAACAGTACTCCAGGAGAGGACGCACAAGTGTGATGTAGGCAGTCTCTTTGGTGGAGCTGGTGCATCTTCGAAGCGTTCTGACAATGAAACGTAACCTTTGATTCGCCTTCCCCACAATATTTTCTATGTGTTCTCTCCAGTCAAAGTTGTTCGTGATTGTAACTCCTAGGTATTTAGTAGAATTTACGACCTTAAGGTTTGACTGATTTATCGTGTAATTGAAGTTCAGCGGTTTTCTTTTAGTGGTCATGTGTATTACTTCACACTTTTCTTTATGTAGTGTCAATTGCCAATTTTCGCACCAAGTAGAAATTTGGTCTAAATCGCTTTGCAGTTGCTTTTGATCCTCTGTTGACTTCACTAACCGATAAACGACAGCATCATCCGCGAACAATCTAAGGGAGCTATTCAGATTGTCTCCTAAATCGTTTATAAACACGAGGAAGAGTAGGGGACCTATAACGCTTCCCTGTGGAACGCCAGATATCACTTCTGTTTTACTCGATGACTTACCGTCAATTACAACGAACTGTGTTCTTTCTGATAGGAAATCGTGAATCCAATTGCACAACTGGGGAGATATTCCATAAGAATGCAATTTCATTAGAAGTCGCTTGTGGGGTATAGTGTCGAAAGCTTTCCGAAAATCTATTAATATGGAATCGATTTGAGATCCTTTGTTGATGGCACTTATCACTTCATGTGAATAATGGACAAGCTGTGTTTCGCAAGAGCGATACTTTCTGAATCCGTGTTGACTATTGGTTAATAGGTCGTTCTCTTCGAGGTAGTACATAATATTCGAACAAAGTATACGTTCCAAAACCCTACTGCAAATCGACGTCAATGAGATTGGCCTGTAATTTTGGGGGTCACTCCTGTTGCCTTTATTGAATATTGGAGTAACTTGGGCAACTTTCTAGTCTTTGGGCACGGATCTTTCGCTGAGTGATCGGTTGTAAATGGTAGCTAAGTACGGAGCTATTGCATCACCGTACTCTGAGAGGAATCTAGTTGGTTTATAATCTGGTCCGGAAGATTCGTTTTTGTTTAGTGACTTGTCAGCGATTCCATTGTAATGTAATATTATTTCAGTATCCGTGAGACACTACGAATGTACCTTATCGGATATTTACTGCCTCTGAAAGGTAACGGTTACCGTAGATATTTTGGAGCCAAGAAACGATGCGTTTGAAACAGAGCAGAGCGTCATTCAGACGGCACGCCTTGAGCCACAGATGGCTGGCTGCAGCAGCTGTCTGGTTAGCAGGCATCGCGGCCGCTGGCCCGTGGAGGACTCAGATAGGCGCTGCGAGATAGCGAGTGTAGACTGTAGAGGCGCCGCCACGCGTCAGCCAGCTCACGGCTATTTATGTGGCGGGCGGCGCTCCTAACTTAGTGAAGAAAGCACCGCACCGAGCTCTCTGGCTGCGCGCTGTACGCCTGACCTCAGCACTCACAAGGGGAACAACAACGGATTTTGATGGGCCGCAGCACAGTCAAATAAATACAGACGGGAAACCTCCGTAAGGGCCCGGTCCTACGCTCAGGGGTACGGGGAGGGAGGGTTTCCAGCAGTTCCGTAAGATGTCCCATGTTGGCGCTGCGGTCAGAAGCAGCCCTTTAAACTGGCCAGAGCAGGCGGCAGGTAGCGGCTGTCCCCACCACCACCTCCCCTCAATCGCCGGCACGCCAGACACAGCCGTGGCCTCGTGGCAGGCGGCACGAGCTCTCCCCTCAGCCTCCCCTCCACGCTACCCTCTGACGTGCGAGAGGCACCCTAAGCCAGCGATCCGCCTGACACCTGCTAGCATCTTACGGAACTACGAGGGGAGCGTAGGAAAGTGGTTTAGGGGTGGCTGCTCCTCTGTATATGTTACTCTGTGGCTGCAGGTACGTCGTGAGGGAATTCCTCCACACCATCAACCTAAAAGGATTTATTCTAATGGGCCTTGATTTCTAAGAAAATCGAAATCAAATTCGCAACAAACTACCACGCATAACGTGTCTACTTATACATGCCGGTTACCGCTCAGCGGCTAGTTACATCGTCGACGGCGGTCTTTGTCGGAAGATCACAAGAGACTTGCGAGGGACTCCGGCCCCCAACAAGTGGGAGTTCAGGTTGCCGCACCGGGACTGGAAGCATATTTGGAAGAACGTCTCCTCTAAGATCTTACCGGCCCCCGTTCGAGCGACATGGTACCAGGTGGTGAACCTCATAATCTCCACCAACGTCAAACGCCACGCCATAGGTCACCATACCACGGCCGATTGTGTTGCTTGTCAAACAGCGGACACACTAGAACACCGGTTTGTGTGCCCTAAAAATCTCGCTGATTGGACAATCGCAAGAGACAAGCTGCGTCAGATCCACAGAGTTTTCATCAACGATATTACTGCCGACGACGCCATAACCCCGGATTGGACTCCTTTCCCCCTAAGAAGAAAAATGCAATGATTTGGATCATGGGACGGACGCTACACGCGATTTTCACGTTGGGTACGACGGATCCCGCCGAGTTCCTGTCGTGTCTTTGGAAGGACTATATCGAAGGGAACAAGAAGGCGAAATACAAGGAAATGTTTGGTAATTTCTTAAAGATACCATTGGAATATGCTTTCGCCAAACGAGGGATGTAATCCATCAGGTTGGATTGTAGTTGTTACTTTTTTTTTTTTTTTTTTTTTTTTTTTTTTTTTTTTTTTTTTACATTCTCTGTGCAGTGTACGAAGTGTTTTGCGTTTTCCCTTCCTTTTTACTTTCGGCCCCATGCGTCTCATGATTTTAGTGTTTCGTTTTATTTACTCTTTTAAGATGTACAGTGGTGCATGAAGAGGCTTCTCGGCATGGACTATTGCCTAAGATGAAGCAATTTTGTTAATTTTCCACGACTGACATAGAGCTGCATTGCATCAACGACGAGAGAGTCGAAAACAGATATGCAATGGAAGATAGCCACATTTTCATTTCCTTTTGAGACAGGAATATACCATGACTTCTATTCCAAAAGTATTATCATCGAGGGACCTTTTAGTTTCTCGCTCCTGAAAAAAAATTAAAAAGTAATTAAGCAAAGAAAGAGATATATAAAGAAAAACAAAAATAATGAATTATTAACAGCTAATCGCTAAATCGCTTGACGAGAAGACTCGATTCGAATACATTCATTACTGTTGCATCAGTTCAGCGCACCCATGATTAACTATGCCTACTTTGCGTCGCAGTTAATTGACGACCGAACATTGTTTTTTGAATGTGAACGACCAGTGTTTTCCAGTATCGCGAATGAAAACACCTAGCGCCTGTAAAGCGCTAGCATTTATTAGATGTGCGTGGTGTTTTCGGTGCTTCTATGACAATTATCAACCAGAATTTTGTACAGGCGTTTAAGATAGTGACGATGGCGACAGTGAGTAACACTGCGCAATAAGTAAAATAATCAGTTGCTACTGTGTTGCCGGCCGCGGTGGCCGCGGGGACTGAGGCGCTCCAGTCACGGTCTACACGGCCACTACGGTCGGGGGTTGGAATCCCCCCTCGGGCATGGATATTTGTGCCGTTCTTAGTATAAGGTAGTTCGTAAGTAGTTTGCACGTTTAGGGACTGATGACCCCGTAGTTAAGTCCCATAAGCTTAACAAACATTTGAACATTTGCTACTGTGTTATTTGCTATTATCCTGACTGTTTACTCAAGCTGTAACATAGGAGTTGGTATGAAGGCATATAATTATGCACACTAAAAGAAGAAAAATGAAAAAAGTGAAAAATAAATGACCCGAAGGGGACGATTTTGTATTTTTTTTCCAATTTCTTCGTTATTTTTTAATCGTTTCACTTTTCATTCATTTTGATTTTCTTTCTTTATATCTTTTTCTTTGCTTAATTTTTTTTAATATAAAAAGTAGCAATAACGATTTTTAAAAGTTGCTATTCCACTAGATATCGAACCCGGGTCTCCTGCATGGTAGCCTAGCACCTTACAGATTACACCACGCTGTCTCGCTGAGCGGTAACCGTCATGTATAAGAAGACACGTTACGCATGGTAATTTGCTGCAAATTGATTTAGATTTTCTTAGGAATCAAGGCCCATTGGAACAAATCCTTTTAGGTGGATGGTCTGGAGGAATTCCCTCACAACATACCTGCGACCAATCAAAATCCGTTGGCACCATACTTGGTGTTCCCCTTGTCAAAATAATGAGCGGACGACCTCAGTCACCGTAGTCCCCATACTGCAGCCTCTGCTCCCACAATGTTCGAATAAAGCATTAGTAGTGAGCTTCTTGATGCTGTCGCGTCGTTCAAAAATCTAGGCGTAACATTGCAGAGCGATATGAAATGGAAAGAACATGTAAGGACAATTGTGAGTATGGCAGACAGCCGACTTCGGTTTATTAGGAGAATTTTGGGAAGACGTACTTCACCTGTAAAGGATACCGCGTATAAAACGCTTGTACGACCACGTCTTGAGTACTGCTCAAGTGTTCGGGACCCAGCAGCAGATCAGTTTAAAGGAAGACATAGAAGCAGTTCAGAAGCGAGCAGCTAGATTTGTTACCGGTAGGTTCGACCAATGCGCGAGTGTCACGGAAATGCTCCGGCAACTCAATTGGGGATCGCTGGAGGAAAGACGACGTTCTTTTAGTGAATTTCTGTTGAGTAAATTTAGAGGGCCGGAATTTGAAACTGAGTGTAGTACGATCTTGATGCCGCCTACTTACATTTCGCGTAGTGATCACAAAGACAAGATAAATTAGGCCTCGTACGGAGGCATATAGCCGCGGTGGAGTAGCCGAGCGGTCTAAAGCGTCTCGCTGCGGAGCGCGCGGTTGCTCGTCGTGGAGGTTCGAGTCTTCCCTGGGGCATGGGTGTGTGTGTTTGTCCTCAGGTTAGTTTACCTAGGTTTAAGTAGTTTGTAAGCTACGGACTGATGACCACGCAGTTTGGTCCGATAGATTTACAAACATTTGAACATTTTTGGAGGCATATAGGCATTCTATTTTCCTTCGTTCTATTTGGGAGTGGAATAGGCAAGGAAATGCCTAGTAGAGGTACAGTGTATCCCCCGCCACGCACCTTACGGTGAATTGCGGAGCATGCATGTAGATGTAAATGTAGAATCATATGATAAAATAATATTTACATGAATATCAAATATGTATAAATTTTAAATAAAAAGTTTCTTTTTTTTCTATTTGCAACTTCAAAACAGTGCTGACATAGGAAAATGTAGTACGAGTATCTCGTCCCGCTACAAGTGCCGTGCGGAACGGGTCGGCAGATTTTCCGCGACTGTACCGTGACGGGCCACGTAGCGCGGAATCCAGTTTGGTCGCGGATTGGGCCCATTTGGTGGGCAGCCGAGCGGACTGGGGCAGGGCGGGCGCACAGTGGATTTGCGGCGGAGTCTGCACGGTGGGACGAGGCTGCGCTCCTCTGGAGACGGACGACAATGGCCGCGTGATCCCGCGCGAGCATTACCATGACAACGGCCGCATTAGCGGGGCCGGGCGCGCATTGTGTCGCCACCAGTCTGCGGGAACACTAATGGCGGATCATTCCGCCGCCAACACACACACATACAGCGCGAATGGAAGCACCGAGCTCTAGGGAGAATAAGTTAGGGGGGAGGTGGGCCTCGCAGAAATTACTCTGGCAGAGAAAGAGCCACACGGGCTGGGGCGGGATGGGACGGAATGCGGATCGAGTGGCTGGCCGGATTCTTCCTGCCGATAGGACGGCGAGGCAGCTCCCCGTGCCGTGCAGGGGCTCGGAGCGCCAGGAATGTCTGTGGGGGTATACAGGACAGGCGAACACACACACAGCGCTGCAGGGCCGAACATCTGCACGGCCATTCAGACCTGCTCTGCTGTGGACGCCTCTATTCAGAGGCACAGGAATGGGGGCGCACTTCAGCTGAATTCTCCACTACACGTTATGGACAACAGTGATTGCAGTTACTAATTTTTTTCTCTCCCTTTGGGGCCTGCAGCATAATAAAGGTCATATAATGACATGTTACTAAAGAAATTCCAATTTGCTGCTAAGTTTAGATATTTTTATAAAAAAAAACACCAGAAGACAGTCAGATTCGATGATATATGCACGTCATTCCATCTAGACGTCACTTGAAAATGGCATTAATGCGCCGAAACAGTCTGTTGTGACTTAATAAAAATATCTAAACTTAGTAGCAAATTGCAATTTCCTTAGTAAAATGTCATTAGTAACTAAAATTTTCAAATGTTTTAAACGTAAGGAGAGGCACTGAATTAAAATTTATGCAGTGGGCCAGGATTAGAACCCAGGACCTCCTACTTTGCGTTGGCTACAATGCAGTGTTAGCTGAGTGGTTTTCCAAACAGAAACTGGAAAATTATTTGGAAAAATATAAGTACCCTCCTCAGACATACCCTCCTCCTCAGGTATAGAGTAATTAACAACATAGTAAGTACGAATGAAAAATTATACGCCATTGGCCTCAGTGACACAAACCAATGTTTAAAATGTCACAGTACGGACACTTTAGACCATCAGTTCCTTTGCATGGGGAATACTGAAATGTGGAAGGAAGTTACGAAACAGATATCTTTCCTAAAGAGAAGTGATGGTAGAGAAATAATTTTTATTTTTTTATTTATTTTTTTTAATGGGTCTTAACTACGGGTTCATCAGTTCCTAAACTTACAAACTACTTATGAACTACTTAATCCTATGGATGGCACAAATATCCATGCCCGAGGGGGGATTCGAACCCCCGACCGTAGTGGCCGTGCAGATCGCGACTGGAGCTAGTTGTGTTTGTTAAGCTTATGGGACTTAACTACGGGGTCATCAGTCCCTAAACTTACAAACTACTTATGAACTACTTACGAACTAGGACGTCACAAATACCCATGCCCGAGGGGGGATTGGAACCCCCGACGATAGTGGCCGCGCAGACCGTGACTGGAGCGCCTCAGTCCCCTCGGCCACCGCACCGGCGAAATAAATTTGGATTACGTCTTTTTTCCAGAAGAAATCTTTTTTCCTCGACAAAAGAACAACACCATCCAATGGATTATTGGCAATTTTTGTCACTACGTAATCGCTAACAAAGGAAGTGACAATGTGCAGAATTACCAAGAATATATACTTCACGAGTGTTACAAGATTTGCCAAAAAAATAAATAAATAAATAAATAAATAAATAAAAATAAAAAAAATAATAAAAGGAATTTTGGGAATATGTTACAAATTCTGTTTGAGAAACAGGGAGTAGGATAATTATGTATTAAAAGAAGAATGAATCGCAGTCGCATGCTGAAGTAGGCACTGCTGTTGAGAGTGAAGTACGGTGGGGACTTCGTGGGCCCCGTGGCCGCTACGGTAGCCGTGAAGGCCTCAACAGAACCCTGAAAAGGCATACACTGTGTGAAGAGGACAGATGTACAGATAAAGAATTGTGTTCGCAGAGTTTAAATCAGTGATTCAGATTTCTAATTTGTCTCAAAAAGGATTTTTTTTCTTCTCTAATTTTTATCATTAACGGTAATAATAATCCCAGGAGAAGAGACTTTCCTTTTATATTTTGTAGTCGTCAGATAGTATTCCTCCTCAGGAAGAAGACGTTTATTTCTATGTATTTGATTTTATACTAATATACTGTTCACAAAGAACAACAACAACACGGAAGAACCATTTATTTCATACTCTACAGTGGCCACAAGCCCACACAGAAGGTACCAATCAATAAAAATGACGGAGAATCCCGACTGATAAGGACACATTTGGCGAGCGCAAGCACGGGTTGAAGGGATATATATATATATATATATATATATATATATATATATATATATATATATATATATATATATACCGAGTAAGTAAAGTAGGAGGTCCCGGGTTCGAATCCTGGCCACTGTATAAATTTTAATTCAATGCCTCTCCTTATGTTTAACGGAAGGAGGGAGGAAGGAAGCTTGCAGTTTAACGTCTCATCGACAGCGTGGTCATTAGAGACGGAGCTTACTATCGGATGTTTGGGTAAGGATGTGGAAGGAAATCGGCCGTGCCCTTTCAAAGGAACCATCCCGGCATTTGCCTGGGGTGATTTAGGGAAATCACGGAAAACGTAAATCTGGATGGCCGGATGTGGATTTGAACCACCATCCTTCCGAAAGCGAATCCAGTGTGCTACCACTGCGCCACCTCGCTCGGTTTATGTTTAATACCGTTGGTACAATGAGACAATGTTGTTCATATGTTTGTTAAGCTTAAGGGACTTAACTGCGGGGTCACCAGTCCCTAAACTTACAAACTACTTACGAACTACCTTATACTAAAGACGACACAAATATCCATGCCCGAGGGGAGATTAGAACCTCTCACCGTAGCGGCCGTGCAGACTGTGACTGGCGCGCCGCAGACCGCTCGGCCACTGCGGCCGGCGATTTCAGTTACTGATCACGCGCGAATTCATGGGGTTACGGAATCACCTATCCCCGCAATGTTAAAGTATGCATACTATGGGGGACAGTTTTTCATAAAGTACTGGAGATAGAGAGAGAAAATTTTTACTGTATGTGGATTGTTCAAATAATGTTCAAATGTTTGTAAAGCTTATGGGACTTACGGGGTCATCAGTCCCTAAACTTACAATCTACTTATGAACTACTTACGAACTAGGACGGCACAAATATCCATGCCCGAGGGGGGATTCGAACCCCCGACCGTAGTGGCCGTGCAGACCGTGACTGAAGCGCCTCAGTCTCCTCGGCCACCGCGGCCGGCTATGTGGACTGATTTGTTATAACAGTATTGAAACAACAGATTATTGTCAAAGTATTTTCGTACAGAGATATTTTTCAATTATTTTAAAGTAAAAATTTTCCAACACTTTTTACTGGATTCACCCATAAGTCTTTTGTAAATCAAGAAATAACAAAATCATTGTTTCAGCAGGTAAAAGAATCCCATGTGACTAACAAGACTACATGGCTATAGGATATCAGAATTTTTTGGTATTTATGGTACGTGAGGTTCATAAATCAAATAACAATTAGTCAACAACCACGTGTGTCAGTGTAGCTGAGGTGGTAGCCTTGCGACCATAGGGTCGGTGATTTGAATCCCACCGTCGGTGATTTTTTTTTCTTTTCGTTGATATCAAATACTTACACTAATGTTTTTTTTTCGCAATATATACGTTTTTTGTTTATTCGAAACTTTCTACAGCCTAGAGGAGCAATTTCTGCTCTCTTTCTCCACATGTCTATCTCTTGGTTTGTGTTGTTGTTCACATGGACTCTTACAAAACTTTTTCTAGACTTGAAGCGTGTTGTTGCTGGTGACATGCCAAGCAGTGGGTGAGTAAGAGACGTCAGGGCTCTACGTCCTTCTGCTTGCACAGCAGCTTCACGCTTGACGACAGACGGGGCTGTGCCTGCAGTTGCTCCACTTTGGTTGGTCTCAGGCAGCCAGTAATTATCTACATCTACATAGATACTCTGCAAATCACATTCAAGTGCCTGGCAGAGGGTTCATTAACCACTTTCATAACTTTTCTCTACCGTTCCATTCTCTAATAGCGCGCGAGAAGAAAGAACACCTAAACCGTTCCGTTTTCGATCTGATTTCTCTTATTTTACTGGGATGGTCATGTCTCCCTAAGTAGGTGGGTGCTAGCAAAATATTTTCACATTCAGAAGTAAAAATCTGTGATTGAAACTTCGCAAACAGATCACGCCGCAATGAATAACGTCTTTCTTTTAATGATTTCCACCCCAATTCGTGCAACATTTCCGTGACGTTCCCCCCCCCCCCCCCCCGTAACGTGATAAAACAAAACGAGCTGTCCTTCTCTGAACCTTCTGAATGTCTTCCGTCAGTCCCACCAGGTGAGGGTCCCACAAGGGGCAACAGTACTCCAGGAGAGGACGCACAAGTGTGATGTAGGCAGTCTCTTTGGTGGAGCTGGTGCATCTTCGAAGCGTTCTGACAATGAAACGTAACCTTTGATTCGCCTTCCCCACAATATTTTCTATGTGTTCTCTCCAGTCAAAGTTGTTCGTGATTGTAACTCCTAGGTATTTAGTAGAATTTACGACCTTAAGGTTTGACTGATTTATCGTGTAATTGAAGTTCAGCGGTTTTCTTTTAGTGGTCATGTGTATTACTTCACACTTTTCTTTATGTAGTGTCAATTGCCAATTTTCGCACCAAGTAGAAATTTTGTCTAAATCGCTTTGCAGTTGCTTTTGATCCTGTGTTGACTTCACTAACCGATAAACGACAGCATCATATGCGAACAGTCTAAGGCAGCTATTCAGATTGTCTCGTAAATCGTTTATAAACACAAGGAAGAGTAGGGGACCTATAACGCTTCCCTGGGGAACGCCAGATATCACTTCTGTTTTACTCGATGACTTATTGTCAATTACAACGAACTGTGTCCTTTCTGATAGGAAATCGTGAATCCAAGCGCACAATTGGGGAGATATTCCATAAGCACGTAATTTCATTATTGTGTCATGACTTAAAATAATGTGCCTCAGCTAGTGTATTACTTCACACTTTTTTTATTTTTAGTGTCAATTGCCAATTTTCGCACCATGTAGAAATTTTGTCTAAATCGCTTTGCAGTTGCTTTTGATCCACTGTTGACTTCACTAACCGATAAACGACAGCATCATCCGCGAACAATCTAAGGGAGCTATTCAGATTGTCTCCTAAATCGTTTATAAACACGAGGAAGAGTAGGGGACCTATAATTATGCGACACGTCTCATTCAAAGCAGTGTCCACTTGACTAGCGTGGCAGGAATTATGCCAGACAGGTGCTGCATATTCGCCCACTGAATAGCACAACGCCAAAGCTGAAGTCCGGATAGTGACTGCCTGTGCTTCCCAGTTAGATCCCATTAGTTTTCGTATCATGTTATTTCTGGCAGAGACTTTCATCTTGGTGTTATGACAACGCGTTGTAAAGGTTAAGGTCCGGTCTAAGGTCACATCCAAGATACTTTGGAGAAAAGGAATGTTCAAGTTGAGAGCACTGGCATGAAATATTTAGTTGTTGGTTGGCCTGTCTGCTTTTTAGATCGAAAGCAGAGACTCGCGTTTTGTTAGGGTTAGGCTTTAGATTATTATTTTTGTGGTACTGTCCTAGTTCTTCCAATGCTCCAGACAGATTATTTTCTGACTTCATATTAGCGAGGTTGCTAAATTTCAGGCGAAAATCTTTTATTAGCCGTAACTCCGTAACTAAACATTTGCGGAGCTATGTTTATTTGCACTTTTCCCTTAAGTTTGACTTTTAGGATAATGGTAAAGCAGTCACCTATCCGAAGATTGAACACCACAGTGCTCTACTAGGCATGGTCTTAGGCCCTCCTACCTACGAACTTGACATGCCGAGCCACTTACAGGTAGGGTTACCAGACGTCCTCTTTTACCCAGACATGTCTTCTTTTCTGGACCCTAAAATGGCCCGGCCAGGTTTTAACAAAATGGGAAAATGTCCTCTTTTTTGCGTTGTGCTAAAGCTTCAACTTGAAAGTGCGTAAATACAACTCTCTGAACTGTCACAATCACTAACTCTAGAGAATTTAATCTTCCTTGAAACAATGTATTTTTTTTTAATTATTATTTTTAATTTTCTCGTTTCTGTGCCGCCGATGCCCTGACGTCAATCTACTTCGGAACAATTGAAATAATTGTTACGGAATACGACCTTCGAGGCGGCCAATTAAAAACATACGTCTGCAACAATGCAAGATAGTACAATACACATAGTATAATTTGAAACTGTGCACCTCTTTCTATGGTCGGAGTGTTGTGTGATACTCAAAAATAAGACGTTCAGTCTCTCGTGCTGGGACTCGACAGTTCTGTGTGTTGTCTGTCAACCACACTTATGCCTTTAAGATCAAAAGCTAGTGCAATGTTCGTTATACATAAAATATTGTTCAGAACTTCATACAAATAAGGTCAGATGCCACAGTCACCATTGCTGTTTCACCATTCGTATGTTTAGGACCAAAGACGCGTAACTACATAAACAGTGTTTTGAAAAAATCAATTTAAAGCTTTTGTCCTAAAAACTTAGTAGTTGTTCATAATTAATTGCGAGCCTTTGTACGGTAAATAAAAAGTTTATTTTATTCATTGCTTTTTTCACCTAGGCCTTATATTTTCCAATCACTCACTAGAATCTAGAAGCTAATCATGTATATATTCACGTCGTTCTGATCAAAAATGGAAGCATAGCTACATCAAGAAACTCTTACATAATTTTTACAGTTACTTTATTCGTGACAATTTTACAGTCAACAGTACTATGGTTTCCGTAAATGATGCATCGTTAAAAATTGAAAACAGGGGTGATCGTCAAGGTATAAGTATGGAAAAAATGTTCAGCACTTAAGACGATAATTACAAGTGGGGAAGTGATGAAATATTAGGGCTTCACTGCTATGTAGTTTATGTAATTCGTTCTACGGGTCTCAACATTTCATGCTTCTTAATTTGTAAGAACAAGTTTCGTAAGATGCGTAAGATGTATTACAAACAAGACTCTGATAATACAGTAGAGACATCATTAGTACTTTGTGTTGCCAATACGAGACAGAGGGAGAGAGAGCGAAAGAAGGTTCTTTTGTGAATCTAGAAATGTCCTCTTTTCTGAAGATGACCATCTGGTAACCCTACTTACAGGGCAACGTACAGTTTAATATCGATTCCGAACAACGGTGTTACTCGATATTTTTCACATCAGCAACATTACCAGAGGTGAAAGAAGTGAAAAGTGACAGTTGAAAATTCTAGGACTTTGCGGGATCGAACCCGCCACCGTTGCATTTAGAGTCTGGCACACTACTACTGTACTACCGAGCCGCACCTTTGTAGAGTAAAATATTAAAATATTTGTATATCTTCATAAATCACCCTGTACATGATACTTCCTGGCAGATTAAAATTGTGTGCCGGAATCTGGGACCATTGCCTTTAGTGAGCAAAGTGAAGTTACGAAAGTAGGAGGCGAGGTACTGGCAGAAGTAAAGTTGCAAGAACGGAACGTGAAGCGTGCCGGGATAGCTCAGACGGTAGAGCGCTTGCCTGCGAAAGGGAAAGGCCCCAGGTTCTAATCCCGGTTCCGGCATACAATTTTAATCTGCCAGAAAGTTTCAGGTCAGCGCACACTCCGCTGCAGAGTGAAAGTCTAATTCTGGAAACATCCCTTATATCTTTTCTTCCAGGAGTGCTAGTCTTGCAAGGTTCGCAGGAGAGCTTCTGTGAAGTTTGGAAAGTAGGAGGCGAGGTACTGGCGGAAGTAAAGTTATGGGGTGGGATCGTGAGTCGTGTCGGGATAGCTCAGTAGGTAGAGCGCTTACCCGTAAAGGCAAAGGTTCCAGGTTCGAGTCCCGGTTCCGCACACAATTTTAATCTGCCGGGAAGTTTCATATCAGCGCACACCTCGCTGCAGAGTGAAAGTTTCACCCTGTATATGATTCCGGCTATATGTTCCTAATAGCAAAAAGTGCAAAATGCCATCCTCTGCAAAGTGTCAAAAGAAACAGGCTGTAGACAGTTCATCGGCGTGTCTCGCACCCCTTGTCATTTACAAATGTATAGACTGGGTGGTGGCGGATGAAAGACGCCGCCTTTGAGCTCGTGTGGCTGCAGCCCCTGGGAAATACACGCTGCGCCAAGATGTGGCCGCGGGGACGCGGCGAAAGGCGAGGCCCACAAGTCTCGAGGTGACGCCTCTGGGACAAAGGGAGGCCGTATCGACGAACGGGGGAGCTACGGCGAGGCACTTGAGCCCTGCTGCTGACGTCATACACGTCAGCCGGTAGTGTGGCGGTGTTCCTGTTAAGAGTCAAATGAAGCTCTGTCGCCTCCACGACCAGACACTTCGTGAGGGCACAGCAGGCGGTGTTAACCGACAGTCTGCATACATTCACTCGGCGTGCGCCGTAGAGCCCATTACCACAGATATCGATGCTCGCACAGCCACATAAAGCTGCGCATCTTCAGTGGGCAGTAGTCTTGTGTAGTTCGCGAACGAACTAGTTCGGAAGAGCGCTCCCACAGGCGAACTACGCGAACTAGTTCGCAGATCCCACGCCTCTTAGTTCGTCCGCTCCTTTTCCGAAGACTGACGGGGAACAGCGAGAGGACGCGAGAGCGCGCAGAATCGCGTGATTCCCTTCTGCCAGTTACCGTCATTTCGAGCTGAGATGCAGCTCAGCTGTAGTTTCATAGTTCACTGGCACAAATTTTCTTTTCTAAGGTATGCAGCAGTGTCTAAATATAACCCTCATTCCGTAAAGAAGTAAAGAGAACTCAAAACTTAACATTGTTTGCATTTATTAAAGTGCATTTTTATTCACGAAAATAGAGGCATTTAGCATATTTTGTAGGTAATGTTCCTTCAATCACCTATTAAATAAATAAATAAATCCATTTTAAATATAAAATACTACGAGTACTCTGTATGCAAATTAGTTTAATACAATTGTATCACCTATTCGTGTAAACAACTGGTTTATTTTCTTAAGCATTTGATGTCTAATTGCCCAAAAATACGGGCAATAGCACACTCTTGGGCAACACTGATCATTATATTAAAAAAAAACTCTCATAACAAAAGAAAGAGCTCTTTTAATAGCGGTAGTAAAAGCCATAAAGATCGAACGAACTAAAAAGAGTGACCTACTTCGCGGCCGAGCTGCGAACTAAAAGTAGAGCTACTGGTCGCGAACTAAAATATGCGAGATCGGTCACGAACTGAAATATGCGAGATCGGTCGCGAAGTAAAATATGTGCAATCGGTCGCGAACTATTATGCCAAACGTATCTCGCTTCTTAGTCTGTAGGGTTCTTTTCCGAAGACCGACAGGCAACAGCGAGAGGAGGCGCAGCAGAATTAAAAATCACGTGTTTGCCTTCTGCTGATGAGAGCCATTTCGAGGTGAGCGTCTGCCTACTAGATCACATAGTTGAGTGCTACATTTCTGTTTTGAAGTAGTCTGCACTCTGCAATATCTAAAAAATTCCATAATGCCAAGATATAGACATATATCAATCGCGAGAAATTATCCACAAACTGTTTCTTTTGGTTTGCGTGATATCGTTAGCGGCACAAGCAGCAAGCGCTTGAAGCAGCTAGGTGGGGGAACTTCTCCCTCCACCTGCATGCGCAGACCACGCTGCTCAGCCGTCACTGGGAGCGGACGAATTAAAAGAGTGAACTAGTTCGCGGCAGAGCCGCGAACTAAAGTGAGCCCTCCCGATCGCGAACTATTATCCGCATGTCTAGTGGGCAGTTGATTGTTGCATCCCAGGCCTCTGCCACGCCGTTACCTTGTTATCCCTCCTTCCCTTCACCTCCACACTCTTCACATCCTCTCGCAGGGTAACTTCCGTCACCTCCCCCTCCCGGATGACGCCCTTCGTCCCGACACCTACCAATCCTACCAACCATAATCCTACCCTGTGTTTCCACGCCCCCTCCCTCCTTTCCCCTCCCATCCTATTCCCCCCCCCCCACGCTTGGCTTTCCTCTCCCTCTCCCTTCCCGGGAGTCCTTGTGATATCCTCCCTCATCCCCCCTCACCACACATCCCTCTCCCTCCGCGCCTCTCCTCCCCCCTTCCAGAGAGGACACAGTTCGTAGTAATCGATGGTAAGGTATCGACTAAAACAGAGGTGATATCGGGCGTTCCGCAGGATAGTGTTACTGGTCCTCTGCTGTTCCTTATTTACATAAACGATTTAGGGGAAAATCTATGTAGCTCTCTTAGGTTGTTTGCAGATGACGTCGTCATTTACCGTCCAGTAAAATCATCTGAAGATCAAAACCAACTGCAGAACGATCTGAATAAGATATCACTATGGTGTAAAAATTGGCAATTGACTCTAAATAATGAGAAGTGTGAAGTCGTCCACATGAATACGAAAAGAAATCCGTTAAACTTTATTTACAAGATATATCAATCAAATGTGAAGGCCGTAAACTTAACTAAATACCTAGGAATTACTATTACTTCAGACTTAAACTGGAAAGAACACGTAGATAATGTCGTGGGAAAGGCGAACCAGAGACTGCGTTTTACTGGCAGAACCCTTAAGAGATGCAACAGAACTACTAAAGAGAGAGCATACACTACGCTTGTCCGTCCATTTTTGGAGTATTGCTGCCCAGTGTGGGATCCTTATCAGGTGGGTTTGACGGAGGACATCGAAAGAGTCCAAAGAAGGGCAGCTCGTTTTGCTTTGTCACGATACAGGGGAGACAGCGACACGGAAATGATACAGGGTCTGGGATGGGAATCATTACAACAACGGCGTTTCTCGCTGCGGCGTGGTCTTCTTACGGCACTCCAATCGACAACATTCTCCTCCGAATGTAAAAATATATTGTTGACTTCCACTGACATAGGTAGAAACGATCATCAGAATAAAATACGAGAAATCAGAGCTCGAACGGAGAGATTCAGGTGTTCTTTTTCCCGAGCGCTATTCGAGAATGGAATGGGTGATAAATAGTATAATGATGGTTCGATGAACCCTCTGCCAGGCACTTAAATGTGATTTGCAGATGTAGATGTCTCATCCCATGCAAGGGACCTGTGCCACCAGATTTTAGCAGTGCATCGTCTGTGTTACAGTGTCAGTGCCAGTGCTGGTGTTCAGTATGTTCAGTATCTCTATTTTTAAAACTTTAGCAATCTTTTTTTTTTTTTTTTTTTCGTACTACTTTTATTACTGCATATGTGTGAGTCTTAACCACTATAGCTATTTTAATTTCTGAATATGTGTTTTAGCTGCTCTATGTTTTGTCAATTCTCCACTTTTATTTCCTTGTACTGTTTTGAATTCTGCGTTTATTTTTCTCCTCTTTTTTAAATGTTTGCATAGCTTATGGGACTTAACTACGGGGTCATCAGTCCCTAAACTTACAAACTACGTAAGAACTAACTAATACTAAGGACGGCACAAATATCCATGCCCGAGGGGGGATTCGGACCCCCGACCGTAGTGACCGTGCAGACCGTGACTGCCGCGCCGCAGTCCCCGCGGCTACCGCGGCCGGCTTCTCCTCTTGTATGTTTTAAATCTATATGTCAGAGTTGTTTGTACAGTTGGATGAAGAGTAACAATGAAGCTGCTGCCAGCCTGTCACCACCAGGTGGCTTTAAAATCACAATAAAGAAAAAGAAGGTGGCCAGTTGACAGTCCTTAAGCCCTCTTCACACGCACCGTGTATCTGAACGTGTACGCTCAGCGTGCGAGTTTCTAACTTCAACAACGTGCCAACTGAACATTCAGTATGCTTTCCGAACGTGCAGAGAAATATCGCGCACATTAGAATTTCTGAAAGTGCGTCTCAGCGTTCACCTTTGCAATGGGAGAACGGTACCTATGTCACATGCGAGGTATCCGGAACTCCAACCACTTTTCGGTACAGACTTGGAGTCACCAAATTGACTGAAGCACGTATTTCTTGGGTATTGTAGTACTGTATATAACTCAGCCGCACGGAATGGCGGCGTGTTGTAAGGTGTCGGGCTATGCGCTGCGCGGCCGTTGCCGCCGGAGGTTCGAGTCCTTCCTCGGGCTTGTGTATGTGTGTGTGTGTGTGTGTGTGTTCCTTAGTGTAGGTTAGTTTAAGTGTTTTGTTAAGTCAAGGGACCGATCACCTCAGCAGTTTAGTAATATAGGTTCGCAAACATTGTAACTTTTCTTTATTTTAATTTTAGTTTATTATTTTTTGTTAATTTGTGGCGCTTATCTTAGGTGTGATTTATTTTTTTCCTAAGAAAGTGTCTTAAAAGTGGGGTGTGTCATATACGCCCGTGCGTCTTATACGCCAGCAAATACGGTAATTATAGACGGTATTAGTGTCATTTGCTGTTATATTAAGGGTGCACGTTATAACAATGTCCTTTCCCTGAGAACTCCTTCCGGAATCATATCCTGGTTACGTCTACGGTTCAGGGACGAATGTTCAGCGCATTTTGCGAACGGCAGATACATTCATTCCCGAGGGTGGACTCGAACCTCCGGCGTGAGCGGCCGCACAGTGTATGACATGACGCCTCAGAGCGCGCGGCCATCTCCGCTCTGCGGGATTAGAATGTACTGTACCTGATGCCGTCGAAAGGGTGATGACGTGGCGGAGCTGTGGCGAAAGCGTCGCGAAAGGAGGACTCAGTGGGGCAGAACAAAACAAAGCAACTCTCGGCGACTTGTAACGGAGCCGCCCCGCTCCTGAGTTTTTGTGCAGATCAGTTCCTAGGCGAGGCGAGGCGAGGCGAGGCGAGGACACAGCGGACGGAACAGCCGCCTCCGACACGCTTTCCTGGCTCCGAACGCGTTCATCCGTCCACTCTGGCGCAGCAGGAAGTGAGTCAGTGGCCCCCCGTGTAGTCCGGGGCTTACACCGCACTCCAGTCTGTATTTTCGAGAAAATTATGAATTAACAGCCATCTTACAAGTAATTATTAATTCGTGCAACAAAGTAGTCTAGTTCGCAATTGCTTTGTATCCTAGGTTACCGGTTTGTCACTTTACATAGCCATCTTCAGACCACAAGTGTAGTCTATATCCATAAATGTGGATGTCTGTTCGGTGTACGTTTATCACGTCTGAACCTACCGGGTAAGGCTTTAGGCACGGTTTTATGGCGATCTGATAGCTATTTATCTATATATATATATATATATATATATATATATATATATATATATATATTAATGTGAATGTCTGTTCAGTGTACGCTTATCACATCTGAAAAAGGACGCAGAGACTTAAATATTTGTACAGTTACTAATTTATACCTGAGGAAGGTTTTAGGCACGGTTTTATAGCGATCTGATAGATATTTAATAATTTGAAGAATATAACGCGAAATACGGAATAATAATTAAAAAAAAAGGTAAAGCAGTCAACAATCCGAAGATTGGTTTGAACACCACAGTGCTTTACTAGGCATGCTCCTGTTTGGAGGTGGTATGCAGTTGCCTTCCTCCGACCTTGTCGAACTGACTTACCCCGACAGTTATAGGGGGACCTACAGTTTAACGTGGGTTCCGAACCGCGGTGCTACTCGGTATTTTTCACACGAGCAATACTGCCAGAGGGGAAAGAAGTGGAAAGTGACAGATAAAAATACTAGGATCTGGCGGCTTTCGAACCCGCGGCCTTGGGATTCTTTGTCTAGCACTCTACCACTGTGCAACCGAGACGCTATATTTACTCTTTGAAAATGGTTTTGGTTGCATTGTTCTTGAGGGTTGATAATGATAAAAGGGTGGAGTATGTTGGGATGGAAAGTTATCGCTGTATATAAAATTCTACGTGTGTTTGTGTGTGTGTGTGTGTGTGTGTGTGTGTGTGTGTTATATTTCGCTCTGCAGCGAAAACTACAGAACTCAAACGAGTGGTCTGTGTGTAATCGTTGTCCGAAGTCTCCCGTTGTACACCATAACAGTTCCATGCCGATAGCTATAAGGGGTTGGAAGATATGGTGGTTGAAAGTCGTCAGATTATTTTAAAAAATCGGACTGAAGGCCAGCGATGACGTTTGTGACTCTATAGCAAGGAGGTTACATACAGCGAAACGTGATGCCACAGAGCATATATTTGGTCTATGCGTGCTACAATGTCTTCAGCTTTTTCTCTGTAAGGATAAGCATACGAATAAGGAATTATAAGAATAAATAAATAAAGCAGTAAAAAAGAAATTTCTTGTAACACACCTCTTAAAAAAATCGATTTGACGTTTCGCGCATTACATCAAGTGATCGATCTGTGATATTACAATCATTATTGTTGAATTTCGTGATTGGATTCTTCGAAACGAGTGCATTTTTACGTGTGATTTGTTCTCATAGCACGCTACTGAAAGATAGCTTATCTATCATAATCAACCAACACGCGAGCGGAGCCGGGGTTTAAGCTCGTGATATATAATATTAGATGGATAAATTATTTCTGATATGAGTATTTAAAAATAAGAATAAAATATACCCATAATGGTGGCCACCGGTTGTTTTCAGCTGGAGCTGCCTAAAGGTTTAATGTTGCCTGCTGTAGAAGTAGGTGCAGTCGTCCTGTAAATACTGTGAGCTCCACCCTCTAATTCAAATGTTGGCCAGTCGGGTATAAGCTCTAACGGATGTTATATAATAATGGATTTCAATATGCAACAAACCAAATTATTATATAGAATGGTATAATCTCTAACGGACGTTATACAATAATGGATTTCAAAATGCAAGCAACCAAATTATATATAACGGATGTTATACAATAATGGATTTCAATATGCAACAAACCAAATTATTTTATAGAATGGTATAATCTCTAATGGACTTTATACAATAATGGATTTCAATATGAAAGAAACCAAATTATTATATAGAATAGTTAATTCATTACCCTTGTTTTACTCTTGTTTATGTTAGTCTTACTTATACCCTTCTTTTAAGACACTGTCCATTCCATTCAATTGCTCTTCCAGATCTTTTTCGGTCTCTGACAGAATTACTATGTCATCGTAAAACCGCAAAGATTTTATTTCTTCTCCCTGCACTCTAATGCGCTCTCCAAATTTCCCCTTGCTCAATGTACAGATTAAACAACATTGGGGAAAGGCTACAACACTGTCTTACTCCCCCTCCCCCCCAGGGGGCCCACAGCTCTTTTGTGGGTACGTGTGTGGCGCGCACGGGTCCCCGAGCCATTGCAGCCTTTTTTCCTGCTTTCCCCAGGCTGCATTACCCCTCCTAGTTCCCCCTCCTTCCCATCCCAATTCCTCCTTCCCACCCTCTCCAACCCCGTCTCTCGGTGTTACTCTGGATGACGGCTTGGCTATCCCATGGTACCGATTGTCCTGCACTTTGGTTTTGTCTGCTGTGTACACCGGTTTTTGGCCCAGTTTGGTCCCCCTCGGGGTTTCACCTTCCATACCAAAATTGTCCGATAATGTGTGAGCCAATTGGGGAAGAACTCCCGACCTAACCCCTACGGCGCGGGTCCTATCCTTTCCTTTCCACTTCCTTTCCTCGCTGTAGCCTGCATCCCCCGCTAGATCCCCAGCACGTGTAGCCAGTCCGTGTGGGGGGGGGGGCTGTTACGTACCCTTTGGCTGAGCCCCCTGACACCACAGGGATCACACTACTGGTGTCTGAGCTGCGACCTCTCCATGCAAACGAAGGAGTTGATGCCTGTCCTCGGGGGTATCAGAGCTCCCGGCAATGGCCATCGTGCCAGGTGGCCTTTGCTGAGGCTGGGTGGCGCCCATGGAGAGAGCCCCTGTTTTGGAGTGGGTGACACCAGGGCGGACGTCTAGCACCATGAAAAGAGTTAGACTCCAAAATGGTCGTGCATCGGCCGTCTCTGAAGACAGGAAGAGATCGTTTAATGCTGCTACTGCGGATAAGAGGATGTTTCCCTCCCTCGCTACCCCTTGGGAGGAAGGCCAGGCTCGCCGGTTAGGAGCAAAACCCTTTCCTCGCTACCTGGTTTGCTCAAGGACTGATGGAGGAACTTTTACTACCACCAAACTGCTGTTCTTTGTCGAGACCATAGAGGACAAGTTTGGTGAAGTGGAATCTATGGGTAAGCTTAGATTTGGCTCATTGCTCATTAAAACAGTCTCAGCAGCCCAGTCTGAAGCTTTGCTCGCCTGCACCACCCTTGGCGACATTCCAGTAACGATACTCCCGCACAAATCCTTGAATATGGTACGGAGTGTGATATTCCACCGGGATCTCCTTCTTCAAACTGATGAGGAGCTTAGGGCCTATTTCGAGCGGCGTGGTGTACATTTTGTTCGCCGCGTTCAGAGGGGACCTAAAGATAACCGCATCGATACTGGGGCCTTTATCTTGGCCTTCGAGGGGGACACACTCCCAGAGAAGGTCAAGATAATGATATATCGATGTGAAGTGAAGCCCTACATTCCACCTCCCATGCGGTGTTTTCGATGTATGAGGTTTGGTCATATGTCCTCTCGCTGTACAGCAGTCCCAGTATGCGGTGATTGTGGACGCCCACTACATGAGGGGAGCCCCTGTGTTCCTCCGCCAGTGTGCATCAACTGTCATCAACACCACTCTTCACGGTCGCCAGATTGCCCTATGTTCAAGAAAGAAAAGAAGATACAAGAGTACAAATCCGTGGAGCGTTTGACGTACCCTGAGGCCCGCAGTAAATGTGAACGTCTGCATCCCGTGCAGATGGTGACGACCTTCGCTACGACGTTATCTTCTAGCCTTTCACCCTCCCCTTCACACTCCCATCTCCCCCCTACACCCCGTCCCCACCCCTCCCTCACATCTCCCTCTCCTGTAGCTCCTGTAGCCCTCCCTTTGTGTCCCACCCCTTCCCAGCCGGAGAAGTGCACCCCTTCTCCGTCGCCGGCCAGTGACAGTGCCCCATCTCAGGGTCTTCCGTCCCGGCGTTACCCAGATCGGAGATCTTCGACCTCCAGTCGACCATCGGACTCCCAGTCAGTGAGTTCAAAGGTCGCCCGATCTTCGTCAGTACCAGACCTAACTGACTAAAGTCCTCTCTCTAGGGCGGGTCCTACCCGTCCCACACGAGAGAAAGAGAAGGAGAAGGAGAAAGAGAAAGAGAAGGAGAAGAAGAAGAAGAAACCAAAGTTACAAGATAAAGCCCCTCCGGTACCACCGGAGGTGCCGACTGTGCTTTCGCAACTCGGTCATCCCATTGAGCCTGAGGCTGACCAACTATTTATGGATGTTGTCCCTTCTTCTTTGGTGACGGACGCTGACAAAGCGGCGTGACAGACATTATGCCATTCGCTTCCCGCCTAGATCCTCGTGATGTGATCATCCAGTGGAACTGTAATGGCTACTACCGACACCTCTTGGAGATTAAACAGCTAATCTCTCTCTCTTCTGCAGCCTGTGTCGTCCTGCAGGAATCGAGGTTTATGGATGCACATTCTCCGACCCTCCGTGGGTTCCGTGCTTTTTGGGGGTTGGTCCCCTCCAGGGGTCTGGTGGGGTTTGTACTTTGGTCCGGACAGATATTGTCAGTACCTGGATTCCTCTCCAAACTCCATTGGAAGTGGTTGCTGTCCGGGTTCACTTGGACACTCCATTAACCATTTGCAACCTCTACCTTCCCCCTGACAGGCCACCTACACTCGCGTCCCTTGTGGCCCTCCTTCAGCAACTCCCCCCTCCTTACCTCATCCTTGGGGACTTCAATGCCCACCATCCTTTGTGGGGCAGTGCTTATACGTCTAGCCGGGGCCGCCTCATAAACCAGTTTCTTGCTGACCACAATCTGAGCCTTCTCAACGATGGTTCCCCAACTCATTTTAGTGCCGCTCACGGCACCTTTTCTGCCATAGACCTCTCTCTCACTTCTCCTTCTCTCCTTCCTTTATTTCACTGGTCGGCGTATGACGACCTCTGCAATAGCGACCACTTTCCGTTGATCCTTTCACTTCCCTCACATCTACCACGAGCCAGGGTACCCCGCTGGGTTTTCCGTCGTGCTAATTGGCCGCTATATACATCCCAGGTTGTTTTCCCATCTTCCCCCTCAGCCTGTATAGATGATATAATAAGCCAAATGACCAACACGATTACCCAAGCTGCCAACGCCGCTGTTCCCCGGTCGACAGGCCCTCCTACTCGCCGGCCGGTCCCTTGGTGGAATGCAACTGTTGCCGCAGCCATTCGCGAGCGTCGTAGGGCCTTGCAAGATCTTAAGCCACCCATCCCTCGCTGGTCTCATAAATTTCAAACGTCTGCGTGCTAGAGCTCGTTACTTAATCAAACAAAGTAAGCGGACATGCTGGGAGCATTTTGTCTCCTCGTTGGGCTCTTCTGTCTCTCTGACAAGAGTGTGGGCTATGCTCCGATCTATCCAAGGTAGCTGGCGGCCGTCTTCCGTCCCTGGTCTTGCCCTGCCTGATGGGGTCTGCACAGAGCCATCTGTTGTTGCAGAACATCTTGCAACTCACTTCGCCAATGTATCAGCGACAACTTCATATCCGGCGACCTTTCTCCTTCAGAAACACCAGGCCGAAACCTTCAAATTAGGCTTTACTTCTCACCAGGTGGAACCATATAACGAACCTTTTACTGACTGGGAGCTATCGCTGGCCCTCTCCTCTTCTCGTGATTCAGCACCTGGCCCTGACGATATCCATAATCAATTGCTACAACACCTCAACCCCTCACAACGACAATTTCTCCTAAAAGTTTTTAACCGTATTTGGCTTCAAGGGGTGTTCCCCTCCCAGTGGAGGGAGAGTATTGTGGTCCCTGCCCTCAAGCCTGGCAAGGACCCGTCGGCGCTGGACAGTTATCGACCAATAAGCCTGACAAGTGTCCCCTGTAAACTACTTGAATGGATGGTAGCCCGCAGATTATGCTGGGTTCTTGAATCCCGGGGACTTCTCTCACCTTACCAGTGTGGGTTCCGGGAGGGACGATCCCCTATTGACCATTTACTTCGACTGGAGACTGCGATCAGACAGGCCTTCTCTAAAAGACATCATCTGGTAGCAGTCTTCTCCGATCTGCATAAGGTGTACGACACTGCTTGGCACCATCATATTTTACGTTCTCTTCATGACTGGGGCCTCAGAGGCTCCTTACCAATTTTTATCTGTCAGTTTTTATCCCTCCGCCTGTTCCGTGTCAGAGTTGGCTCTTCCTTTAGCTCCCCTCGGATACAGGAGAACGGTGTCCCCCAGGGCTCAGTGTTAAGTGTTACACTTTTTCTAATCGCCATCAATGGGTTGGTGAGCTCTGTTGGGTCACTGGTAACCCCGGCATTGTATGTCGACGACTTTTGCATATGGTACAGCTCCTATTCAGTAGCCTCTACTGAACGTCAGCTCCAGAGCGCCATTCGGCGGGCTTCAGTGTGGGCTACGTCCCATGGTTTCCAGTTTTCCTCGTCAAAAACGAGGGTGGTGCACTTTTGTCGTCGTACTACAGTTCACCCTGATCCAGAACTGTTCTTGGGTAATCAGCGCCTGGAAGTTGTAGCACAGCATCGTTTCCTGGGTCTTCTCTTTGACAAAAAATTGACTTGGGTGCCCCATATTCGCCACCTAAAGATTAGTTGTATGAGGAAACTCAATGCCCTACGTTTCCTTGCTCATTCATCTTGGGGTGCAGACCGAACAACTATCCTCCGTATCTATCGGGCTCTAATCTTGTCCCGATTGGACTATGGGTGTCAAGTTTATGGCTCGGCAGCTCCTTCTGCCCTGAAATTATTAGACCCGGTTCACCATTATGGTGTCCGCTTGGCTACGGGTGCATTCCCGACTAGCCCGGTCGACAGTCTCCTTGTTGAGGCGGGAATCTGCCCTCTTCAGGCCAGGCGGCATCAGCTTCTGGCGTCTTATGCCATCGCCATCCGGCAATATCCTGATCATCCCGCTTACCAGGTTCTTTTTGCATATGAAGGGCTTCGACCCCCTGATACCCGGCCGCGGGCGGGCCTTCCCGTCGGACTGCGGCTTGCCTCTCTTTGCCGGGATTTCCATTTCCCTTCCCTAGATTGCGCCCCCCATTTTACTGCACGCACACCTCCGTGGATGGTACCACGACCACTAATTCGGGCGGATCTCTTCCAGGGCCCAAAAGCTTTAATTTCCTCCATGGTTTTTCGGCGTTTGGTGCGCCCTGTACTAGAAGAGTTTCAGGGAGCCTCTATCTTCTACACTGATGGCTCGAAAACAGCGGGCCACTCCGGATATGCTTTTACATCTCCTGTTGGGGCGGAATTTCATTCTCTGCCAGAGGCATGCAGTGTGTTTACGGCAGAGCTGATGGCGATTTATAGAGCCCTCTGTTTTATTCAACATTCTGCCGTGGAACGTGGTTTAATCTGTGCTGACTCCATGAGCAGTCTGCAGGCCATTGATGGTTGTTTCCCCTCCCATCCTTTAGTTATTTCCATCCATGATCTCCTTGCTGACCTTCATCGTGCTGCCTGCTCCGTTACCTTTCTCTGGGTGCCAAGCCATGTTGGTATTACAGGGAATGAAGAGGCTGACCGGTTGGCTAGATCGGCAATTACTCGCTGCCCATCTCCCTTTCGAATTCCGGGTGCGGATCTACGGGTGCAGATCAGATCTTTGCTTCACTCCTCATGGGATAGCAGTTGTAAAGCTACTGCCCCTGCCAATAAACTCCGCACCATCAAAGATACGACTGCAGCTTGGGGTTCATCTTTACGCCCTTCCCGGAGAGAATCAATTGTCCTCTGTCGCCTCCGTCTTGGACACTGCAGACTGACCCATGGATTTCTTTTACGAAATGACAATCCACCAGATTGTGATTGTGGAGCCGTACAATCCGTGTCTCATATTCTGACTGAATGTCCTCTCCATTCGACACTTCGTGGCGACTATGGCCTACCGCCTGCATTGCCTTTAGTTTTGGCGGATGACCCACGGATGGTTGATCGCGTCCTTGCCTTCCTCCGTGAAAGTAGATTTTATTGTCAGCTCTAGGACTCGCTTGGTCGGGGTGAGTGGGTTTGTGATTCTTGGCTGATTGTGGGGTTTAGAGCTTATCCCCACCAGTCCCCCACTCTTTTACATTTTAATGTAGTTTTATTTCTCCCTGCTCTGGAGCTGTGATACGTTGACCACTGTGCCATTAGTAACTTGTGGTTTAGGGTAGAGGTCGCTTCCGGAGCTGTGGGAGCGGACACTGTAGCATTTGCTGCCGTAGGTTGGTCTTAGTCTTGTTGGCGAGTCGATTTTACTTCCTAGTGTAATGGTCTTTTGGCTTTCACCTATTTTTCGTTGGGTTCCGTGGCGTATACAATTTGAGGTTGAAGGGACTGATGACCTCGTTGTTTGGTCCCTCATGTCCACCACCACCACCACCCCCACCACCGTCTTACTCCCTTCCCAATCTCTGCGTACCTTTCATGCCCCTCGACTGTAAATAATTGCTGGTTGTCTTTTGTATAAGTTGAATATAAGTCTTTGCTCCCTATATTTTACCCCTGCTATCAGTTGACATTGTCAAAAGCTTTCTTCAAATCTACAAATGCTAAAAACGTAGGTTTGCCTTTCTTCTAACATAAGTCGTAATGTGAGGACTGTATTGCCTCGTGTGTTCTTACATTTCTTTTGAATCAAAACTGATGTACCCCAAAGTCGTATTTCATAAGTTTTTCCATTTGTCTGTGAATAATTCGTGTTAGTATTTTGTAAGCATAATTTATTAAACTCACAAATTTGTAATTTTCGCATTTGTCTGCACTTGCTTTCTTTGTAATTGGAACAGCTATATTCTTCTTGAAGTCGGAGGTATTCTCCCTGTCTCATACATCTTGCATACCAGGGGGAACAATTTCTTCATGACTGGCTCTCAGCAGTTCAAACAGAATATCATCTACTCCAGAGGCCTTGTTTCTACTCAAAGCTTTCAGCGCTTTGTCAAATTCTTCTCGCAGTATTGTATCTGTCATCATATCCCTCCACTTCGTCTTCTATATCTAGAATACTACCTTCAAGTTTATTTCCTTTGTATAGGCCCTCTATATATTTGGCATAGAATGTCATGAATTATGCTGCCACGAAAGTCTCTGCTCACTTGCCGAGTAATATGAAATGTCTGATAATAGCCAACCAGCATTTAAAAACTAATTGGAAAGAATGACAACTGCTTGTAGTCAGTAGATGAATTTTTACGCAGTAATTACTAATTTTACAGATAAAAATTGAAATAACATTACATGACATACATTTTGGCCTACTTTAGGTTACGGTAGTGACACTAAAAGTGGGCCTTTGCGATCGTCTTTCGACAGCTTGACATTTAAATGAAAATAACGGCTTAACCATTCATTTGACACGAAAATTGAATAACCGAATTTGTAGAGGAGAAAATTCTCTGTAACTTAGCTGCCTTATATCTCGTATCGTTTGAGAGATATTTGCAAAAATAACCGAGATTTGATACCCTCCATTGAATGAACGAAAACCAGCCGTTCTGAGATATAACGTGACATTTAACAAAAACACATCGTTTTTCGCACAATAAATGATAATGCAGTGTCCAAAAATGCCAAACTAGCATCAGTTAACAACTGTCCTGAATAGTACGAGATTAAAGAACGTAACTTCTCATTGGCAGGCGTAGCGTAGTGGCCAATGTATTGGACTGTGATGGTGAACGACAGTGGTTCGAAACCCGCCACTATCAATTCTTTTTCCTAAAAGGGTTTCACACACTCTTATTAATTAAATCGAGTTATGTTATTCAATGTTTAGAATTGTGCATATGTAAGAATTCTCCATCTAAAATTCGTGTTTCTTTTATTTCGTGAACATGCCGTGAAATACGTAACGACGAATTGAACAATGGTCTTCTGAAGCATATGCATGTAAACTGGGTGGCTACTATAATAATGAACATTCTGCACAAAGTGCTGATACAGGTAGTTTAGTATATAAAGGAAGTCCCAGCTTTGTGTGGAAAGTGTAGTTTCTTAATCAAAGAGAAAGGAAGTGTATACATTGAAACAAATTACCTTGTTTATTTTTCTTCTAAGTGTTTATTCACTATTTGTGGAATATATTGAAAGTCGTTAATTAGAATCAATGCATCTACGCCAAATGTACGCTGTCTTCCATCCAGGCTATAGTCACTCGTCCGAACGCCAAACGTACGCTACGTTCGTTCCAGCCTCTAGTCATTCGTAACCAGTACAGGCAAAGAAAATAAACTTTGAACTACCAAGGCAAGACAGGTGATAATATTTTAACAGAAAAATATAATGAAAATGTGGAAGAGATATTAAAATGATAGTTCAAAGAGGTAAAAGTTCAAAAAAGAGTATGTTTGTCAAAGCTAAACTCAAACATCATATAATTTTGGCTGTTTGTTAAAATAGGGCTGAAAGAATATTACGTATTATAGTCGACATGATCGATTGGAGAGTGTCCGCAACTGCACTATGTTATTTTAAATGTGTCTATTTCCGTCAACAGTTGCAACGTAATTGTTTAATAACATGTTTCGATCACTTGGATCATCTTCAGATCTTATAGTTGCGTCCGCTACTCGTCTGGCTGAGTACTAATTGGTACTCAGCCAGACGAGTTGCGGACGCAACTATAAGATCTGAAGATGATCCAAGTGATCGAAACATGTTATTAAACAATTACATTGCAACTGTTGCCGGAAATAAACACATTTAAAAGAATATTACGTGTTGGGTGCATAGATATTACCATAATAGTAGAGTCGTAAGCTTATCACCATAATTTTTTATTATTTAGAGTATTAATTTGGTCCAAAATGTTTGCACAAAATTATAACACTACAAGTCTAAAGTGGGCCTTGAAACACGTCAGTGCGATTTTTTTATCTTTTACTAAACTGGAACTTTCCTTATCAGTACGAAATTTCGTATTCATGATGTGTGGAACAAGTATTAATCTAATGTAATGTGCTGTAGTGGCAGAAGTGGAAGATGCCTCGAGAACAGTATGAATATTGATGGCTGAGTTTGCAGAATAAGGTAACGATGTACTTTGCCGGTAAGTGGAGGCAGTGGAGGCCATAAAAGCGGTGGCGCCGTGTGGGGAGACAGTAAGAGCCCGGCTCGGCTCGGCATCGCCCGGCTTTATGGCTAGAGGTCACGGCAGGGCAAGCTGCCAGCCCGCGCTGACACGGCGCAGTCACTGCCGACCACCGCGCCAGAAGCCGATCTCGGAGGACACCGCGTAGGCTGTGGACTTTTGCATTACTTTATCGTTATGATGTCACAAGTTCAGAACTGAAGGAGCGGACAGTCAGAATCATTCAAATGTTCAAATGTTTGTCAAGCTTATGGGACTTAACAACGGGGTCATCAGTCCCTAAACTAACAAACTACTTATGAAGTTAGCTACTACTAAGGACGGCACAAATATCCATGCCCGAGGGGGAATTCGAATCCCCGACCGTAGTGGCAGTGCAGACCGTGACTGAAGCGCCTCAGTCCCCTCGCCCACCGCGGCCAGCTACATCTACATCTACATAGAAACTCTGCAAATCACATTTAAGTGCCTGGCACAGAGTTCATTAACCACTTTCATAACTTTTCTCTACCGTTCCATTCTCTAATAGACCGCGGGAAGAAAGAACACCTAAATCGCTCCGTTTTCGATCTGATTTCTCTTATTTTATTGGGATGGTCATGTCTCCTTAAGTAAGCAGGTGCTAGCAAAATATTTTCACATTCAGAAGTAAAAGGCGGTGATTGAAACTTCGCAAACAGATCACGCCGCAATGAATAACGTCTTTCTTTTAATGATTTCCACTCCAATTCGTGCAACATTTCCGTGACGCTTTTCCCCCCTAAAGCGATAAAAACAAAACAAGCTGCCCATTTCTGAACCCTCTCAATATCTTCCGTCAGTCCCATCTGGTGAGGGTCCTACAATGGGCAACATTATTGCAGGAGAGTACGCACAAGTGTGATGTAGGCAGTCTCTTTGGTGGAGCTGGTGCATCTGCGAAGCGTTTTGCCAATGAAACGTAACCTTTGGTTCGCCTTCCCCACAATATTTTCTATGTGTTCTTCGTAATTGTAACTCCTAGGTATTTTGTAAAATTTACGATCTTAAGGTATGACTGATTTATCGCGTAATTTAAGTTCTGCGGATTCCTTATATTGGTCTTGTGTATTACTTAACACTTTTCTTTATTTAGTATCAATTTCCAATTTTCGCACCATGTAGAAATTTTGTCTAAATCGCTTTGCAGTTGCTTTTGATCCTCTGTCGACTTCACTAACCGATAAACGACAGCATCATCCGCGAACAGTCTAAGGGAGCTATCCATATTGTCTCCTAAATCGTTTATAAATAAAAGGAAGAGTAGAGGACCTATAATGCTTCCCTTGTGGAACGCCAGATATCACTTCTGTTTTACTCGATGACTTACCGTCATTTCCTACGAATTGTGTCCTTTCTGATAGGAAATCGTGAATCCAGTCGCACAATTGGGGCGATATTTCATAAGCAAGCTATTTCATTATCAGTGAGATAAAGGGTCAACATTGCACAGTTAGCTTTAATCAACTTCAGCTTTAGCAGTGAATAAAATTTGTTTTATGAAAATTAACAACATAAAGTTTATGTTCGCTGATGGGCGCGTTACGTATTCCTGGAATATGTATCTGTGAAATCCTACGCGACCACTTTAGTGTTAATTAATTATGTGTAAACCAGCTAAGCCCGGCCACGCTCATGTGTGTGTCAGTCTGTAATCAACTGAACGGGAAGGTACGAGGGTTAGAACATCATAGTGGCAACACTGCCGTGGAGACACTATGGAATGGAATCTACTATTCTATTAAGTATTGTCGTATGAGTGGGACAGTGCACAAATGGTTAAAATTATACTTAACCGGTGTTGTGCAGATAGTTGAAATAAGCAGTCCACATGATATAGATGAAACAATTAATTTCTCTAACTGAGGAGTTATCAAAATTGGGTCCCACAAGGTTCGGTGTTGGGTCTCTTGCTGTTCTTAAAATATATTAATGACTTGCCATTCTACATTCACGAAGATGCTAAGCTAGTACTTTTTGCTGATCATTCAACTATAGCTATCACACCTGACAAACAGGACTTAACTGATACAATTGTAAATGATATCTTCCAGAAAGTTATTAAGTGGTTCTCTACAAATGGACTCTTAATAAAGTTTTATAAAACGCAGCATATACAGTTTCATACAGTAAATGGCATGACACCATTAATAAATTTAGACTTTGAACATAAATCTGTAGCTAAGGTAGGTGTTTTCACTGACGAGGGACTGAATTGGAAGAAACACATTGAAGATCTCCTGAACCGTTTGAGTTCAGCTACTTATGCTATCAGAGCCATTGCAAAATTTGGTTATATACATCTCAGTAAATTAGCTTACTACGCCTATTTTCATTCACCATTTTCATATGGGATCATATTCTGGAGCCATTCAACACTGAGTAGAAAAGTATTCGTTGCACAAATGCGTGTAATCAGAATAATTGCTGGAGCCCACCCAAGATCATCCTGCAGACATTTATTTAGGGATCTAGGGATCTTCACTGTAGCTTCACAATATATATATATATATTCACTCATGAAAATTGTTATTAAGAATCCGACCCAATTCAAAAGTAATAGCAGTGTGCATAGCTACAACACTAGGAGAAAGAGTGGTATTCACTATTCAAGGTTAAATCTAACTTTGGCTCAGAAAGGGGTGAAATATGCTGCCACGAAAGTCTTTGGTCACTTACCAAGTAGCATCAAAAGTCTGACAGACTAGTATTTAAAAAGAAATTAAAGTAATTTCTGAATGGCAACTCCTTCTACAATGTACATGAATTTTTAGATAAAACTTTTAAAAAATTAATTAATGTAATAAAAAATCCGTAAAATATTGATTGTCAAGTGTAGACAACATTTACTAGACTGACACGTTCCACATCATTACGAAGTGTCGTATATATGATCTATGGAACAAGTATTAATCTAATCTGATCTGTCGCTGACAGAATACGCTGTTGACATACCTACCTTACCTCCGAGCAAATGGACTCGCCCGTCCCACGTCACCGGCGTGCGCAATATCGTGGTAAACACAATCACTTGTGAGCGAGTGGCATAACGTAACGCTGAATCTATGTTTTCGAGTTGGGTGAAGACTGAAAGTGTCAGAACTTCGTACAGCACGACAGTGTCAAGGTCTTCAAGAGGCGTGAGGGGAATCGGCATTGTCGTACAGAATAAGTGGCACGTTGGGTAAAAGTCTTCAACAAAGGTCGGCAAACTGCGGCAGACACGCATTGGGTAGACCGTCAATGCACAGTATTACTGTTCGTTTTTCGAGCGTCACCTGCGACCAGCTTTGCGAAAGGAGTGCAACCCATCCACCTTTTTGCACGACAATGCGCGGGCGCATACCGCGCAAGCTGTGGCTGCTCTGTTCGGTCGACGGGACTGGAAAGTACTGTACAATCCACTATACTCCTCGGACTTAAGTTGTTGTGACTTTGATTTGATCCCGAAGATGAAGGAACCACTTCGTGGCATTTGCTTCAGATCTGTTCCAGAGATTCGACAGGCAGTAGACCGCTCCTTTCGTACTAACAACAGAACAGGCTCTGCTAACGGCATACTACGCCTTTCACATCGCTGGCAACGGCTACTACACAACGCTGGTGACTACTTTGAAGGGCAGTAACAGGTGTAAACATGTGACGCTGCCGCCGTGGAGTAGCCGAGCGGTCTAAGGCGTCTCGCTGCGGAGAGCGCGGTTGCTCACCGTGGAGGTTCGAGTCCTCCCTGGGGCATGGGTGTGTGTGTGTTGTCCTTAGGATAGTTTACCTAGGTTTAAGTAGTTTGTAAGCTACGGACTGATGACCACGTAGTTTGGTCCGATAGATTTACAAACATTTGAACATGTAACGATGTTGTATCGGTTTTGAATAAATAGTTGCCACTATTTAAGTTCCTACTGTCGTAAATTTCAGGAATTCTTACGCACGTCGCATCACCGAGAAAAACGCACTAATCAAATCAGTAAGTAACCTGCTTCTTGTTCCTGTTGTTATGTGGACTGAAAGGAAAGTGAGGAAGAAAAATATATTTTCTCAGAAGATTAGTACCGCATTTAACGCTCCATGTTAGAATGCCACGAGTTCTCACACTAAATTTCTTAGTTGGGTCGCAGCGCGTACCACCGCGTTATACTATACGGGGTGCTTGTTGACATAGTCCTCAATGTACGTGATTTTAAGTGAGCACCGTTTTGAAATTAAAAAAAAAGACGTGCTAAGATATCTCGATAATTTTATGCGCACTGGATACCTACATCTGTTATCTACGCACTGACGCCATTACAGTCTGAGTCTTCCTTGTTTACGTTGTGCACTGATTGCTTAAGATGCCTCTGATATTCGTGAGTCCCGCCGACTGTGAAGTACGGGCTGTTATAAGATTTCTTATTGCTAAAGGCCTAAGAGCGATCGATGTTCATCGTGAGATCTGTGTAGTTTACGAAGAAGACATTATGAGTGATGGAATGGTAAAAAAAGTGGGCGAGAGCATTTAAAGATGGCCGCACATATGTTCATGACGAATAACGAAGTGGGCGTCCTTTGGTCGTTAATGAAAGTTTGGTGCAGGAAGTGGACAATAAGGTGAGAGAAAACAGACGATTTACAAATGTTAATGTAACCTTTCCTGGCGTATGGCACTGACGAAATATTCTTGGGTTCCATCCGGGTGGCTGCGTCGAAATTCCAAAAACATTTCTATTAGTGACAGTCTTATCATCTTCGCCTGAAGATGGAAACCTGAGAACATTTCGTCAGACGCTTTACGATTTCCTCCTTGCGGGATGTTAAAATTTTCAAATATGTGTGAAGCTTATGGGACTTAACTGCGGGTTCTTCAGTCCGTAAGCTTACAAACTACTTATGAACTACCTTATACTAAATACGACACAAACATCCATGCCCGAGGGGGGATTCGAACCCCGACTGGGAACGGTCTCGCGCATCGGAGCACAGCGCCTCAATGTGCTTGGCCACTCCGCCGCGGCCTTGCGGGATAATTTTCCTAATGTTTCTCGTAGTGTTTTGTAAGCCATAGTGACCAAGAAAGACGAGGACAAAGTCAAAACCGTTGTGATGCAGTGGTTAACAAGTCAGGCGGCAGACTTCCATGAGGAGGGTATTCGAAAAGTGGTACAGCGTTATGATAACTGCCTCAGTATTGACGGAAATTATGTAGAAAAGTAGATTAAGGTTAAAAGACGACCACTGTACGTAACAAGAGCCTTGTTTTTCACTAAAATTAGCAAATAAGGTCCGTGTGAACTACCGGTTACTCCCTGCTATAAAACGAACTGACTCGTTTCAAATTACTTCATTAACTGGAAGTTAATACTACAGTGGTCAATATACATAGCAGCTCACACGTTATTACACACAGACATTAATAAGCAAGCCACCACAATTAAAGTTATCTTAGAAAGGTGGCTAAGAAAACATTTATGGCGCAACGGAATTTAGACATAAGAAAAATGGCATCTGAGCTTGTTCTCAGCACTTGTGAAGAATGATATTAAATAAAAGAGTGGAGGTGCTCTAAAACTACAATTTATAGGCAACTTACGGATTATGCTGGATTTAAACTTGTTTATTCAGATAGAAAACAAGCAAAATGGGGAACCAATTTTGTTAATACAACAAAATGCATCTCTTACATGGATTAATTCGGACGGTGCCCAGCATAAATTATATATGACTTAACGCTACTGGGGGGGGGGGGGGAGAGAAGGATTCACAAACAACGCTCATCCTCTCTCACACACACGCAATGCCACAGCGAAACTCACCAAAAATAGCGTGCTGAGACGAGGCGGAAGCAGGCGCCACTATCGTAGGCGAAATTCAGCAAGTCGGAGGTAGCATAAAACACAATATACAAAAACACTTTGAAGCTGGCTCTGGTCTGTCGTGCCTGTTTGAGACGGTACGCGTGTATAGCCAAGTTAAATTACATCTGAATTGGACCGCGAGCAAACACGCTAACGGCGACACACGGCTACGTTACATGAACGCACTCCACTGAAGGTGAAGTGGTTGAATATCGGTTTCATTATACAAAATCACGGTGGATTTAAAAATTGCAGTCTGTTAGAAATGGATCTAGGTACTGGTTTTATATGAGAAGTGGCGTGAATTCAGGCGACTAGCTGCAAACCGCGGCAGTCGGAACTCGGACCCCACGGAGAAGAAACGGCAAAATTAAAATAGGCGGGGATAGAAGATCGCGAAATATTAGTGGAAATCAGAAGGATACCCACATAGTTACTTGCCTGATGGGCATGAAACAAAAAAGAGTGGAAGCTGAAGGCTTTGTTCTATGAACCAACCTCATGGAACACATATCACTCACGGAAGGAAACGATGAGAAGATTTTACATGCCCTGTACAAAAATGAACATATCAGCTTCTAGAAATCGGGCCCCACAAAGCTAGAAAGTATTTACATAGAGTTCATACACCGCCTCATGATCACAAAAGGTTTTAACATGTTGTTGTGGTCTTCAGTCCGGAGACTGGGTTGATGCAGCTCTCCACAATACCCTATCCTGAGCAAGCCTCTTCATTTCCACGTAAGAACGGCAACCTACATCTGTATGAATCTGCTAACTGTATCCATCTCTTGGTCTTCCTCTGCGGTTTTCACCCCACACACTTCCCTCCAACGCTAAATTCACAATCCCTTGATGTCTAAGAATGTGCCCTACCAATCTATCCCTTCTTTTAGTCAAGGTATGCCAGAAATTACCAGGCCGTTATCAATCTGCTACTCGAATCACACACACTGCGTTTATCTATAGGAGAAAATATTCCAAAAAAATGAATCTAAGTTGACGAGTCTAAGTTAAACGTGCTAGACAATGAAATGCTATCATCTCGCGGATACAAGAGAAGAACCAACCTTACCTCGCCAGACGCCGAGTATATAATGGCCAGACCGAGTGGTCACGAGACGCGGGAAGCCACCGGAAGTCGGAAAATCCAAGATACAGCGGAGAGCGACTTGACTCAAGCTAAGGGAACGCTCGCCAACTAGCTCGCAAACAAAGGGTGTGGAAACCTCTTTGGTAGTATCAGTAGCTATCGACATTTAGCCTGAGAGAATGATGGAAAGCGAGCTATCACTCCCCAAATTTAGACAGCCATAGGTTCTGTCACCCACTTTAAAGTAAAACAACTGCACATTCTCACAGGGACAGTGGCGTAGCGGAGAAGCAGTCTTATTCCACATTAATTAATAAAAGAACAAAATAAGAAAAACCTAGTAATATTATCTAATATTTTAACACATGAAATAAAAATGCAATTCCTCAAGCCTTGAAAAGACTGGGGTTCAAGTTTTAACAAAATGAGAATCGAGCGACATTATATAAACTATAACTTTACAGAAATATACAAAAAATATATGGAAGACGACAGACGGTCGTCTTTCAAGGTACGGGCTTTAATGTGAAAATAAAATTATCGAGATATCTTAGCACGTCCTTTATTTCAAAACGGTACTTACTTAAAAAAACACGCCTCGTATATGCGCGGGCATCTCTCCCTCGCCAACGCGATTTGAAATATGGGTCAATTCACCGAACTTTCCAGATGCACGTTGTAATAACTAACGCACACGCGCGCGCGCACACACACACACACATTACACACACAAAAGCCGAGCGGGTGGCTAGTGTACGATGAATTTGGAATATTTCGGCGATGACGAGAAGGCATTCTATCCTTGCGAGAGAAGCTGGCCTTCCTGAGGTGACGGCGTCATGCCTGAGAGTGGGGTACGCAGCAGCAGATGGACGCTCGCACAGTAGCACTTGGCGGGTATTTCTAGAGACTGGGTTCGCAGTGCTGGAGCGATAAGGAGGCGCGGGCTTGCGCCGTGCACTGTGAGTGCTCCCAGAATAGAAGGGCCGGCCCCGGCCCCGGACACATCCGCTGCTCTGGAGCTGTTACTGTGGGGAGCCGGCCGCGGTGGCCGAGGGGACTGAGGCGCTCCAGTCACGGTCTGCACGGCCACTACGGTCGGGGGTTCGAATCACCTCTCGGGCATGGATATTTGTGCCGTCCTTAGTATAAGGTAGTTCATAAGTAGTTTGTAAGTTTACGGACTGATGACCCCGTAGTTAAGTCCCTTAAGTTATACAAACATTTGAACATTTATTTTACTCTGGGGAGCGGCTAGCGGGCGGGCAGGTCAAGGGCCAGCGCGGCCAGGTCCTACTGATCAACAACAACATCAAACACGACTGCAGTCTCCAAACTACAGAAACTGTCCAGACAACACGTACAGCGTGTCCATACAGTCCGGGAACACTTTCAGTTATTTATTGTACGACAACTAAACATTGGACACATATTATTGGTCCACTTTAGGTTACGGTACTAACACTAAAAGTGGGCCTTTGCGATCGTCTTTTGACAGCTCGAAATTTAAATGAAAATAACGGCTTAACCATTCATCTGACACGAAAATTGAATAACAGATTTTGTAGCGGAGAACATTCTCTACAACTTTGCTCTCTTATGTTTTTTTTTTTTTTTTTTTTTTTTTTTTTTTTTTTTTTTTTTTTTTTTTTTTTCATATCTCGTATCGTTTTAGAGATATTTGCAAAAATAACAGCGATTTTGGGATGTCTTTCTGTCTGTCCGTAACGTGTTCCCTATTTTTCTATTTTTAAGAAGAATTGTTCAACCGATCAGCGCCAAATTTTACAGACATAATTGCAGACCGCCAGAGACCAGAACCTCCCTCTTTCAAATTTTTCGGACAAAAAATACGGTAGTTATACAAAAGAAAAGCCGTTTGTAATATAATTGTAATTGCAAACGAACCGTTCATCTGACACGAAAATTGAATAACCCAATTGCTACAGGGGAAAATTCTCTACAACTTCGCTCTCATACGTTTTTTTCATATCTTGCATCGTTGCAGAGATATTTGCAAAAATGACGGCGATTTGACGATGTCTGTCTGTCTGTCTGTCTGTAACGTGTTCCCACTTTTTAGGTTCAACCGTTCAACCGATCGGCACCAAATTTTACAGACATAATTGTTGGCTACCAGAGACAAGAACTTGAAATATTTCGGACAAGAAATACGTTAGTAATACCAAATAAAGCCGTTTGTAATGTAATTTTAATTTCAAATAAACCGTTCATCTGACGCGAAAATTGAATAAACGAATTTTTTGAGGAGAAAGTTCTCTACAACATTGTTCCCTTATTTTTTTCATATCTCGTATCGCTTGAGAGATATTTTCAAAAATAACGGAGTTTTGACACCCTCCATTAAATTAACGAAATCCAGCCGTTCGCAGATGTCGCGTGACATTCGTCGCCCAGAACTCTCTCTGGCATACGCCATCTTGCGTTGCGTAGTTGATGATTTTATTATTGTGTAACTTACACGTTGTCATATCAAAGCAAAGGCGCACTAAAGAATTAACAAAAACACGTCGTTCTTCGTACGACAAATGATAATCTAGTGTCTACAGATGCCATATTAGCATCAGTTGACAATGGCCTTGAATAGTACGAAATGTAAGAACGCAACTCTCAACTGTTAGCCGTAGCGTAGGGGGCAACGCGTTGGATTGTGACGCTGAAGGTCAGTGGTTCAGAACCCGCACTACCTAAAATTCTTATTCCTAAAAAAGTTTCAGACGCTGTTATTAATTAGTTTTTTGTTATTTACATTATTATTTTGGTCCAAAATGTTTGCAAAACTTATAAAACTACAAATCTAATTTTTATAAATAGCAGCAACCAGCCACTTTTTCGAACAACGATTTTATTTTACGCCAAAACGCGTTTCGGGTTTTCATCCATCATCAGCTGGCGTTCTTTTTGTGCATGATTCTTCAGCGGGTACAATTTGGAGGCGTCAACATTTGTTTGGATACTGCGCCTCGGTTGCACAGTGGTATAGTACCAGACTATAAATCCAAAGGTCGTGGGTTCGATCCCCGCTAGGTCCTAGGATTTTTATCTGTCACTTTCCACTTCTTTCACTTCTGGCAGTATTGCTCATGTGAAAAATACCGAGTAGCACCGTGGTTCGGAACCCACGTTAAACTGTAGGTCCCCCTATAACTGGCTGGGTAAGTCAGTTCGAAGGTCGGAGGAAGGCAACGGCGTACTACCTCCAAACAGGACCATGCCTAGTAAAGCACTGTGGTGTTCAAACCAATCTTCGGATTGTTGACTGCTTTACTTACTTACTGCAGCTTACCTGTGTTTGATCATTAACCCCGTGGCGCATAGTGGACGTCTGTTATTGGACATATTTCGTAGCATCTGCAATCGTTTTACTTCTCATAATGCATGAAGTCCACTCCAGCGGACGCTTAGGACAGGGTCTGCACCGTAAGAGTCGCCAGTTAAACTGGCAAGCGCCAGTCTTTCACCCGAAGGCAGTACGTGTCAAGTGAACACATAGGACACCCTGCCGCTGTAAAACAGTTTTGATATCAGAGCGCCATCGTGCATTGAGGCAATCATGACGAACATCTCAGACGGGAAACGAGGAAAAGCCGTCTATCCGGTGTGTTTATAGCGACTTAAATGCCTCGTGCGCAGTAGTCTTGTGTAGTTCGCGAACAAACTAGTTCGGAAAAGCGCTCCCACAGGCAAAATACGAATGTTCAAATGTTTGTAGAGCTTATTGGACTGAACTACGGGGTCATCAGTCTCTAAACTTACATACTACTTATGATCTACCTAATACTAAGGACGGCACAAATATCCATGCCCGAGGGGGATTCGAACCCCGACCGTAGTGGCCGTGCAGACCATAACTGACACGCCTCAGTCTCCTCCGCCACCGCGGCTGGCAGGCGAACTACACGAATTAGTTCGCAGATCCCTCGCCTCTTAGTTTGTCCGCTCCTTTTCAGAAGACTGACGGGGAACAGCGAGAGGACACGAGAGCGCGCCGAATCGCGTGATTCCCTTCTGCCAGTTGCCGTCATTTGGAGCTGAGATGCAGCTCAGCTGTAGTTTCATAGTTCACTGCCACAAATTTTCTTTTCTAAGGTATTCAGCAGTGTCTAAATATTACCCTCATTCCATTGTATGAGGAAGTAAATAGAACTCAAAACTTAACATTGTTTGCATTTATATGCGACAAATTATTCATCAACCATTTTCTACATTAGCACTTCGACGCTCTGATCTAATTATAAAGGAAAGTGTTTTGTAGGTAATGTTCCTTCAATAACCTATTAAATAAATAAATAAATTCATTTTAAAAATAAAATACTACGAGTACTCTGTATCCAAAGTAGTTGAATATCATTGTATCACCCATTCGTGTAAATAACTGGTTTATTTGCTTAAGTATTTGATGTCTAATTGCCCAAAAATACGGGTAATTGCACACGCTTGGGCAACACTGATCATTATATAAAAAGCAGTCATAACAAAAGAAGGAGCTCTTTTCGTAGCGGAAGCAAAAGCCAAAAAGAGCGAACGAACTAAAAAGAGCGACCTACTTCGCGGACGAGCTGCAACTAAAAGGAGAGCTACCAGTCGCGAACTAAAATATGCGCGATCGGTCGCGAACTAACATATGCGCGGTCGGTCACGAACTAAAATATGTGCAATCGGTCGCGAACTAAAACATACGTTACCAGTCGCGAACTATTATGCCAAACGTATCTCGCTTCTCAGTTCATTGGATTCTTTTCCGAAGACCGACGGGGAATAGCGAGAAGGCGCGCAGCAGAATTGAAAATCACGTGTTTGCCTTTTGTTGATGAGAGCCATTTTGAGGTGAGCGTCTGCCTGCTAGGTTACATAGTTCAGTGCTACAAAATTTCTGCACTCTGCAATATATGACTAATAAATTCCATAATGCCAAGATATAGAGATAACTCTAAACTTAAATGGGAGAAATTATTCGCAAACTGTTTCTTTTGGTTTGCGTGATATAGTTAGCGGCTCAAGCAACAAGCGCATGATGCAGCTAGGTCGGAGAATTTCTCCCTACACCTGCATACGCAGACAACGCCGCTCAGCTGTCATTGGTAGTGGAAGAACTAAAAGAACGAACTAGTTCGCGGCAGAGTCGCGAACTGAAGTGAGCGCTCCCGATCGGGAACTATTATGCGCAAGTCTAGTGCGCAGTATAGTTATCTTCAAAAAAATGATCAAATGTTTGTAAGTCTAAAGGACTTAATTGCTGCATTTGTTAGTCTGTAGGCTTAAAAACTACTTTAACTTACGCTAAGCACAAGAGACAACTCTAACCTCTGACGGCGGCGACCGCGCGCTCAAAGCAAGGCGCCTGAGGGAGCTCGGCCACTCCACGGTGGCCTGGTGTTTTCATGTACATATTCTGCCACATACAGCGCTACCTATTGATCAGTTTTCACACTATTAATATTTCTTCTGGCATACGTTTCCGCCCTTCACGGATAACATTCCCGTGCAGTTTGACGTCATTCCGACTACTGATGTTTATTCTTACAGTGATTTGGAAGTTTCATTATAATCACTCTGTATATTGGAATACTAATACGAATTATTTACAGACGAATGGAAAAACTTGTGGAATCCGACCTCGGGGAGGATTAGTTTGGATTTAGGAGAAATGTACGAACACGGAAGGCAATACTCACATTATGACTTACCTTAGAAGATAGGCTAAGGAAAGGCAAACCTACGTTTTTAGCGTTTGTCGATTTGGAGAAAGCTTTTGACAATGTCGACTGGAATACACTCTTCCAAATTCTCCAGGTATCAGGGGTAAAATATAGGGAGCGAAGAGTTATATTCAACCTATACAAAAACCAGACAGCGGTTATTAGTGTCGAAGGGCAAGAAAGGGACACAGAGGTGGGGAAGGGAGTAAGACAGGGTTGTAGCCTTTCCACAATGTTGTTCAATTTGTACATTGAGCAGGCAGTGAAGGAATGGAAGGAGAAATTTGGAGAGGGCATTAAAGTGCAGGGAGAATAAATAAAAACATTGCGGTTTGCTGATGACATAGTGATTCTGTGAGAGACCGCAAGCATCTGGAGGAGCGATTGCATAGGATGGACAGTGTCTTGAAGGGAAAATATAAGATGAACATTAAGAAGAGTAAAACGAAGGTAATGGAATGCAATATCAGAAAATCAGGTGATGCTGAATGAATTAGATTAGGTAATGATATAATAAAAGTAGTAGATGAATTTTGTTATTTGGGTAGCGAGATAACTTCTCATGGCCGAAGTAAAGAAGATATAAAATGTAGAATGGCTATGAGAAGAAAAGCGTTTCTAAAGAAGCGAAACTTGTTAACATCCAATATTAATTTAAATGTTAGGATGTCCTTTCTAAAAGCATTTGTCTGGAGTGTGGCATTGCATAGGAGTGAAACGTGGACGATAAGGAGTTCAGATAAAAAGATGATAGAAGCTTTTGAAATATGGTGCTACAGACGAATGATGAAAATTAGATGGGTAGATCACGTAACTAATGAGGAGGTGCTTAACCGAATCGGTGAGAAAAGGAGTTTCTGGCATATCCTGACTAAGAGAAAGGATAGACTGGTTGGACACATTCTCAGACATCAAGAAATTGTCAACTTAGCATTAGCAGTAAGCATGCGTGGTAAAAATCGTAGAGCGAGACCTGGTGACGAATATAGTAAGCAGATTCAAAGGGATGTAGGTTGCCGAACGTATTCTCAGATTAAGAGAGTTGCTCAGGACAGGGTAGCGTGGAGAGCTGCAACAAACCAGTCTGTGGACTGAAGACCACAACAACAACAACATATTGGAATATTTGAGTAACTAATCGGCACTAGCAAGGGAGAAAGTGGTCTTACAGAATTACTCGGCCCAACTGATTTTGTGTCTGCCGTTTCACATTTTCCCCTTCGCACTGCATGCACACAATGAATGCGTCAGTCGGAACGTTGAAAATGACGCTCGTTGTTGGCGCTCCGAATGCCACGTTTTGACACGCGTATAAAAGTGTTCGCCATCGGCGCCGGGACAGGCCTCGTTTAATTAGGCGTCGACAAAGGCCCCCAGTCCCCCTCTGAGCGAGCGATAACGCTTTTAAGAGAAGCAGTTGCCGCCCCATTGTCTAAACTCCATACAGCGTGCCGGCACATTCACGTCACAACGCCACCACCACCACCACCATTGATTTATGTTAACGGAATTTCGCTGCGTCTCTTCATACGCAAGCTCTATTGACTGGTGGCGTCGAACAGTGGCGGTGCAACAGTGGCATACCAACTATAGTATTTCTTTACATCTACATCTACATGGGATACTCTGCAAATCACATTTAAGTGCCTGGCAGATGGTTCATGGATCCACCGTTATACTATTTATCTCCCATTCCAATCTCGAATAGCGCGCGGGAAGAAAGAACACCTGAATCTCTCCGTTCGAGCTCTGATTTCTCGTATTTTATTCTGATGATCATTTCTACATATGTATATGGGAGTCAACAATATATTTTCGCATCGGAAGAGAATGTTGGCGATTGGAGTTTCGTAAGTAGCCCACGCAGCAGCGATAATCGCTGTTGCTGTAATGATTTCCATCCCAGGTCCTGTATCATTTCCGTAACACTGTCTCCTTTGTATCGTGACATTACGAAACGAGCTGCCCTTCTTTGGACTCTTTCGATGTCCTCCGTCAAACTCACCTGATAAGGATCCCACACTGGGCTGCAATACTCCAAAAATGGACGGACAAGCGTAGTGTATGCAGTTTCTTTAGTAGTTCTGTTGCATGTTTTAAGGGTTCTGCCAATAAAACGCAGTCTCTGGTTCGCCTTTCCCACGACATTATCTACGTCTTCTTTCCAATTTAAGTCTGAAGTAATAGTAATTCCTAGGTATTTTGTGGAGTTTACGGCCTTCCCGTTTGATTGATTTATCTTGTAAACAACGTTTAACGGTTTTCTTCTCGTAATCATGTGGACGACTTCACACTTCTCATTATTTAGAGTCAATTGCCAATTTTTACACAACAGTGATATCTTATTCAGATCGTTCTGCAGTTGGTTTTTATCAACAGATGATTTTATTAGACGGTAATGATGGCGTCATCTGCAAACGATCTAAGAGAGCTACTTAGATTTTCCCCTAAATCGTTTATGTTAATAAGGAACAGCAGAGGTCTAATAACACTACCCTGCGGAACACATGATATCACATCTGTTTTAGTCGATACCTTACCATCGATTACTAGGAATTGTGTTCTCTCTGACAGGAAGTCTCCTATCCAGTAACAAACTTAGAGCGAGGGCAAGAAAACCTATTACTGACTTCGTCTTGGCGATTCCAGGTGTTTGGTTTGGGGGAGGAGGCAAGTTCATGGAACTTTAAGGGAAAAAATCGCACCGACGTGTTTTACGACCCACTTTAGATTTGAAGTTTTGTACGTTTTTGCAAACATTTTGGACCAAAATAAAAATCTAAATAGTAAAAAATTAATTTAAAACAGTTCTGAAAGCCTTGTAGAAAAAGAAAATTAGTTACTTTCGGGTTACGAACCACTGACCTTCAGCGTCAGAGTCCAACACATTGTCCACTACGCTACAGCGAACAGCAAGGAGTTGCGTTCTTTAATTTCATACTATTGATGGTCGTTGTTTGCTGATGCTAATATGGCATTTGTAGACGCTAGATTATCATTTGTCGTACGAAGAACGACGTCTTTTTGTTAATTCTTCAGTGCGCCATTGCTTTGAAATGACAACGTGTAAGTTACAACAAGAAAATCATTAAATACGCAAAGCAAGATGGCGTATGCCAGACACAGTTCTGAGCGAGGAATGTCACGTGACATCTGGGAACGGCTGGTTTTCGTTAAAGTAAATGGAGGGTGTCAAAACTCCGTTATTTTTGCAAATATCTCTCAAACGATACGAGATATGAAAAAAAAAAAAAAAAAAAAAAAAACACAAGGGAACTAAGTTGGCCGGCCGCGATGGCCGAAGGGACTGAGGCGGTCCACTACGGTCGGGGGTTCGAATCCCCCCTCGGGCATGGATATTTGTGCCGTCGTTAGTTTTAGTTAGTTCATAAGTAGTTTGTAAGTTTAGGTACTGATGACCCGGTAGTTAAGTCCCTTAAGCTGTACAAACATTTGAACTAAGTTGTAGAGAATTTTCTCCTCTACAAATTCGGTTATTCAATTTTCGCGTCAGATGAACGGTTTATTTGCAATTAAAATTACATTACAAAAGGCTTTTCTTTTTTTCTTTTTTTTTTTTTGTATTACTAACGTATTTCTTGCCCGATATATTTCAAAAAGCGAGGTTCTGGTCTCTGGTAGCCAACAATTATGTCTGTAAAATTTGGTGCCGATCGGTTGAACGGTTAGACCTATAATGTGGGAACACGTTACAGCCAGACAGACATCGTCAAATCGCCGTTATTTTTGCAAATATCTCTGCAACGATGCAAGATATGAAAAAAAAACATGATAGATCGAAGTTGTAGAGAATTTTCCCCTTTACCCATTAGGTTCTCTACCAATTAGGTTATTCAATTTTCGTGTCAGATGAACGGTTCGTAATTATTTGTGCAAAATTTGGTGCAGGTCGGTTGGACGGTTCGTCTTAGAAACAGGGAACACGTTACGGACAGACAGACGGACAGACAAACATAGCCGGCCGCGGTGGCCGAGGAGACTGAGGTGCGTCAGCCACGGTCTGCACGGCCACTACGGTCGGGGGTTCGAATCCCCCTCGGGCATGGATATTTGTGCCGTTCTTAGTCTTAGCTAGTTCATAAGTAGTTTGTAAGCTTAGGGACTGATGACCCCGTAGTTAAGTCCCATAAGTTCTACAAACATTTGAACAATTTTTTTAGACAGACATACATCCAAAATTCGCTGTTATTTTTGCAAATATCTCTAAAACGATACGAGATACGAAAAAAACATAAGAGAGCAAAGTTGCAGAAAATTTTCTGGTCTACAAATTCGGTTATTCAATTCTCGTGTCAGATGCATGGTTAAGCCGTTATTTTCATTTAAATTTCGAATTGTCAAAAGACGATCGCAAAGGCCCACTTTTAGTGTTACTATCGTAACCTAAAGTGGGCCAAATCGTGGGGGCGGGGGGGGGGTGTAGGGAGCAGAATCAATCTCTTGCCCCTTCATAGTTACAAGTTGGGGGACTCAGGACCATGTACGGAATTCCTTGTTTATATTCCAATTGTTTACGAAGAATTACGTCCACAAGAAGTAAATAAAGGCGAATTATTTAAGCAATACCGAAGTAAGCAATATGCAGCGTTTTAAAGTTATGTTACTGGTGGAGGATACCGGACACAAAAACTGAGCTCGGTAGACAAACATAGAATTCATTTTGGAATTCAATAACCACAAATTAGCTAAGAACATCATTCTAATTCTTTGTAACAGAAAAGGTGTTAACCAATGTTATTAGAGAAGCTTTTCGATATTGTTGTATTTAGATACTGACTTGGGCGTGGAGAACTTGGGTGACGAAGAAACCAGATACGAGCAGAATACAAGCAGGCGAAATGAAATTTCTGCGAAGCGGAATGGAGGTAACAAGAAGAGACGGGATGAGGAATGAGAAGATCAAGGGAATAGTGAGAGAGGAGCCCTTATAGGATAGGATAGAGAGATCAAGACTGCAGTGTAATTTCGTCCAGCGCTTTTTAACTCTATTTTTTATTTCCAGAATGAAACTTCACTCTGCAGCGGAGTGTGCGCTGATATGAAACTTCCTGGCAGATTAAAATTGTGTGCCGAAACCGGGACTCGAACCTGGGACCTTTGCCTTTCGCGGGCAAGCGCACTACCGACTGTGCTTTGGAAAGTAGGAGGCGAGGTACTGGCGGAAGTAAAGTTGTGAGGCGGCATCGTGAGTCGTGTCGGGATAGCACAGTCGGTAGTGCGCTTGCCCGCGAAAGGCAAAGGTCCCAGGTTCGAGTCCCGGTTTCGGCACACAATTTTAATCTGCCAGGAAGTTTCATATCAGCGCACACTCCGCTGCAGAGTGAAGTTTCATTCTGGAAACATCCCTTAGGCTGTGGCTAAGCCATGTCTCTACCATATCCTTTCTTCCAGGAGTGCTAGTCTTGCGTGTTTGCAGGAGAGCTTCTGTGAAGTTTGGAAAGTAGGAGGCGAGGTACTGGCGGAAGTAAAGTTGTGAGGCGGCATCGTGAGTCGTGTCGGGATAGCACAGTCGGTAGTGCGCTTGCCCGCGAAAGGCAAAGGTCCCAGGTTCGAGTCCCGGTTTCGACACACAATTTTAATCTGCCAGGAAGTTTCAAATTTTTTATTGTTAATTTTTATGTCCATGCGGGCAGGCTGGCATCTTAAGCCGCTCTTCAGCTCAGTACACGTATTATTCATCATTTTCTTGGTTTGCAGCTCTTATTTTTGCCGTGTTTGCAGTAAAAATTTCTGCGTATGAGGTCCGCCTGATATGCAAAAAACTGTTTTATTATGCACCCAAACTAGTTTCAGCACCTCTGTGCCATCACCAGTGTGCAATGTAAATCAGCGTGGAAGAATAAGTGTATGCCAAAAGAAACTGTAAGTAATAGATAGTAAGCAGACGATAGAAATATCCCCACATACCAAAATTACGTTTTCGCACCATAAGTAGCGTTTTCAAAACCTCACAAGTTGTAAAAAGAGATAATTTTGGCTGCAGATGACAACGCTACCACTACATAAGTATGTAAAAAGGTTCCCACATGACCAGAAAATGTAAAAAGAAGGTAAAAACCAAAATAAGACTGACGACTTTTTAGGCCTAAATTTTACAAATTGTACAATAGTAAAAATAAATGTAATTTGTTTTCACAGCATGAAATAAATTAAATGCCCACTGATGATGGCACAGAGGTGCTGAAACTAGTTTGGGGGCTTAATAAAAACAGTGTTTTGCGTATCAGGCGGACCTCATACCCAGAAAAAGTAGATGAATTAGAATAGTAATGCTGAAGATAAGCTCAGAATTTACAAATAAAACCGGTGATAAAATTGGTGGATAAAATATACACTGAAAAGACGTTTGTAAGAACACATATTGCCGCGTGGGAGTAGCCGAGCGTCTGGAGCGCCACGTTACGGATCGCGCGGCCTCCCGCGTCGGAAGTTCGAATCCTCCCTCGGGCATTGATGTGTGTGTTGTCCTTAGGTTAGTTTAACTTAGTTTAAGTAATTTGTAAATCTAGGGACAGCCGCGGCGGAGTTGCGTCGGGCGTTCGAATCCCTCCTCGGTCATGGATGTTTGTGTCGTTTTTAGTATAAGGTAGTTCATAAGTAGGGGAAAGGGTTCTACCTTGGGACATTTTAATTTTTTATACTATAATTTTTTTACAAGAAATTTGAAAATTTACCCCATCACAGGCACCAATGTTAGGTACTGTTGAACGAACAGTAGTTTAGGCTAACTCTAATATTTACACAATTACTCACCAATAAAGAGTTTTTTTATACTTGTCCGAAGGTACAACCTATGGTTTCACCTTGGGACAGTGGTGATTTTACCTTCGGACACGGTGATGTACTTCAATTTCTTAGTTTTATGAATGAAAAAAATCGTATTTGGTATTATTTGTTAGTCCAAAGACACAGTCACACCGAAGTTACATTGTGCAGCTCTTACTATGTAAGAAAGAAGTTCTTCCTCTAGCTCTCTGGTGGGAGTTTGACCAGAAAATTTGTGCTTTTGGATGTGCATAGGAAAAGTACTTTTCGACACTCCATATACTTCAGACGCTTCTCGTATAGATAGTTTCTGTGTAATGACCTCATTGGCACCTGCCTCCATACATTCCGCATCTAGTTTTTCTATTTTCCTTCCCACCTACTTCTACCCATCTAAATAGATAAACGAACTGCCGGCCGCGGTGGCCGAGGGGACTGAGGCGCTCCAGTCACGGTCTGCACGGCCACTATGGTCGGGGGTTCGAATCCCCCCTCGGGCATGGATATTTGTGCCGTCCTAGTTCGTAGGTAGTTCATAAGTAATTTGTAAGTTTAGGGACTGATGACCCCGTAGTTAAGTCCCATAAGCTGTACAAACATTTGAACATAAACGAACTTATGTAAAACTGTAGAGGAAATATTTGGTTGTACCTTGGGAAATGTCCCAATCAAAGCCTGCTGCTTTGCATAATATTCATTCCTGCTAGACTGTTGCAAGGCTGTGAGCTAGAGTGTAGCAGTTGCATTTCACACCCTACCTATTTTTTCCTTTTTTTTTTCTTTATTGTTATTTTAACACTGAATGTACATTCAATAGGCTGGGAACGGGACTAGATCGTAAAGGATCCGCGTGAGGGAGGGGAGCCGGATACGGTATAGGCGAGGCGTTCTAGGATTTGGAGGGGGAGCGGATACCCAGGCGGGATGGAAGCTGCAGAGAGACCGGTAGGTGTACGAGATGGTGTAGGGGTTAAAGCACCACGTCCCGACCGGAGAGGAGTTTGAGGAGGTTGAGGCGGGATAATGCGGAGGTAAGGGGTCCAAGAGAGAGTCGATCGAGGGTGAGGTGTAGGTATTTGAGGGTGGGGGTATGACGGATAGGACCATCATGCAGGGTAAGGTAGAAGTCGTGGAGGCGGAAGGAAGGGGTGGTACGTCCTATAATGATTGCCTGGAATTTATTGGGGTTAACGGAAAGGAGCTACAGGTGGCACCATGCAGTTAACTCCATGACGTGGGACTGGAGCAAATGCTGGTATCATTATAGGGAGGGAGCAAGGACTAGGACGGCGGTGTCGTCAGCATATTGCAGGAGGTGGACGGGAAGCTGTGGTTGGGGCAGTCTGTGGAGTAGATAAGGTAAAGGAGGGGAGAGAGAACGGAACCTTAGGGCACCCCAGTGGAGGGGTAGAACAAACGGGAGTTCGAGGTGACCCAGGAGGTGAGGGTGAGGAAGAAAGCACTGTGGTGGACATAATTAACAGGAAAGGCGTGGAGCTGGAGTTTGAAGAGGAGACTGGAATGTCACACTTGGTCGTAGGCTTGCTCAATATCGAGGGAGATGAAGATGGCTGAGCAAAGGGAATTGAGCTGGACGGAGAGTAGGTGAGGGCTGGTCATCAGCCACATTGGGATAGAGGAAGGAACTGGTGTTGGTGGAGGTGGGAATGGATGGAACGGGAGGGGATGGTTTCCAAGACCTCGCTGAACATGGAGGTAAGACTGATGGGATGATAGGATGAGGCCTGGGATGGGGGTTTGTCAGGTTTAGGGAATATGATGATATCGGAGGTTTTCCACAGGTCGGGGAAGAAGCTGGTGTAAAGGATAATGTTGCAGAGGGAGGCCAGAGCGGTATGGAAAAAGGGAGGGTAGGCTCGAAGGTGCCTGTAGATCAGCCGGTCATGACCAGGGGTAGTGTTGCATTTGGTGCGAAGAGTGTCTATAATGCAATGGCGATTAATTCTGAGGGGGGGGGGGATGTGATATTGCAAGCTGGGGTCACATGCTGTCTATACTTCTACATCTACATACGTACTCCGCATTTCACCGTAAGGTGCATGGCGGAGGGTACACTGTACCACTACTAGGCATTTCGTTTCCTATTCCATTCCCAAATAGAACGAGGAAAAAAAGAATGCCTATATGCCTCCGTACGAGTCCTAATTTCTCTTATCTTGTCTTTGTGATCATTACGCGAAATGTAAGTAGGCGGCAGGAAGATCGTACTACACTCAGCTTCAAATTGCGGCCCTCTAAATTTCCTCAACAGAAATTCACGAAAAGAATGTCGTCTTTCTTCCAGCGATCCCCAATTGAGTTGCCGGAGCATTTCCGTGACACTCGCGCATTGGTCGAACCTACCGATAACAAATCTAGCTGCCCGCCTCTGAACTGCCTCTATGTCTTCCTTTAAAGTGATCTGCTGCGGATCCCAAACACTTGAGCAATACTCAAGACATGGTCGTACAAGCTTTTTAAACGCGGTTTCCTTTACAGATGAAGTACATCTTCCCAAAATTCTCCCAATAAACGTAAGTCGGCTGTCCGCCTTAGTCACAAATGTCCTTACATGCTCGTTCCATTTCATATCGCTCTGCAACGTTACTCCTAGACATTTGAACGCCGGCCGCGGTGGCCGCGGGGATCGAGGCGCTCCAGTCACGGTCTGCACGGCCACTACGGTCGGGGGTTCGAATCCACCCTCGGGCATGGATATTTGTGCCGTCCTTAGCGTTAGCTAGTTCATAAGTAGTTTGTAAGCTTAGGGACTGATGACCCTTTAGTTAAGTCCCATAAGTTCTACAAACATTTGCACATTTAAACATTTGAACGACGCGACAGCATCAACAAACTTTACTACTAATACTGTATTCGAACATTATGGGATGTTTTTTCCTACTCATGCGCATCACCTTACATTTTTCTACATTGAGAGCTAGCTGCCATTGTTCGCACCATCTAGAAATTTTGTTTGAGTAATCCTGTATGCTATTACAGTCAGTTAAAGACGACACCCTCCCATACACCACAACACCATCAGGGAACAGCCGCAAATTAGAAGTTACTCTGTCCATTAGATCATTTATATCGATAGAAAATAATAGCGGTCCTATCACACTCCCCTGCGGCACGCCTGACGATACACTCGCCTCTGATGAACACTCGCCGTGGAGAACACCGTACTGCGTTCTATTACTTAGGAAGTCTTCCAGCCAGTCACAAATCTGTGAACCTATTCCAAAAGCTCGTATCTTCGTTAACTATCATTTTGCCTGCCCCCCTGTTAGTGGAGAAGGTAGCTGCCCTCTTTTAGAGCACTGGCTCTGGCCAGGACATATGTTCCTCGTGTTGTTGTTTACCTCGGTGTGGTGGTGTGTGCTGCAGGCCCGTCTGTGCCGGCGGTACCGCGCGCGCTCCGGCTGCCCGTCGCTGGTGCTGCTGGAGGGCGGCACGGGCCGCGTGCTGTCGGCGGCGGCGGGCGAGCACCTGCTGCGGGATCCCGAGGGCAAGGCGTTCCCGTGGCGGCCGCGGCCCGTCTCCGCCGTGCTGCACGACGCCACGCTCGTCGACGCCGCCGGCAGGGTGACCGCCTTCAGGGACGTCGACGCCACCGTCGCGGGGCTCTACTTCTCCGCGCACTGGGTGAGTGCTCCGCACCGCACACCTAGCGCGTACCACTGAGGTCTTCGTCCGGGCGTCTGTGTTTGCTACAGCTGTATTAAGGTGCGCGCACAGATAGTACAAACACAAAACCCAGGCGATCATTATAGGCCGCACCACCTCTTCCTTCACCCTCCATAACTGGCATATATTTCCATAATCGTCCCATCCCCCTCACCCCTACCCTAAAGCACAGAGTAACATATACAGAGAAGCAGCCCCCCCTAAACCACTGTCCTACGCTCCCCTCTTAGTTCTGTAAGATGCTAGCAGGTGTCAGGCGGTTCCCTGGCTTAGGAGCGGTAGACTACACTAGAGGCACTTCTGAGGGTGCCTCTCGCACGTCAGAGGGTATCGTGGAGGGGAGGCTGAGGGGAGAGCTCGTGCCGCCTGCCACGAGGCCACAGCTGTGTCTGGCATGCCGGAGTTTGAGGGGAGGTGGTGGTGGGGGCAGCCGCTATCTGCCGCCTGCTCTGGCCAGTTTAAAGGGCTGCTTCTGACCGCAGCGCCATCATGGGACATCTTATGGAACCGCTTCAGCATCCCCCACCCCGCATCCCTGAGCGTGAGACCGGACCCTTACGGAGGTTTCCTGTCTGTATATATTTGTCTGTGCCTAAAGTACATGGGCCTCACTATACAGCACACCTCTCCTGAACCCCCCACCTCCGCACCACCAAAGAAAGGGACCGCTCCCGCCTCAGCCTCCTCAAACTCCTTGTTGGCCGAACATGAAGCCTGAACCCTTCCACCATCGTTTATACCTGCAAGTGCCTCATCTGCCCCATCCTCTGCATCTCCCATCCTGCCTGTATCTCTGCCCTCCCTCCCTTTTACAAATCCCTACAAATCTTGGAACGGCACGCCCTTCGCCTAGCCTTCCATATCCCTTCCTACCCCCATCCTTGACATGGCTCCTCTATGACCTCCTCGTCCCCTTACCCTGCTTTGTCCGCTTCATTGAGCACCTTCGCCTCCATTTCCTCTACCGTAAACTGGATCCCCCTCACGAAATTGTTCATCCTCTCCTCACCACTCCCAGTCCGTTGCCGCACTGTATACTCCCCACTCTCCACCTGTCCATCCTCCTTACCCTTTCCCATGGCAATTTCCGCACCTTCCCCCTCCTTCACGACGCCCTGTACCCAGACATCTATCCCTCATTCCCTTTCTCTCCCCCCTCCTCTCTACTTGATCCCCCTAGAGGGCCCCACTTCCTTAATCCCTCACCTCCCCCCTACTCTTGCCGCCCCCCACTCCTTGCAGCTTCCAGGGATATCCCAACCCCCTGTGGCCCCTGTGGCCCTTAACACAACTGCAGCCGACGCCAGTGTCTTTCACTGTCCGTGTGAATTGGTGCTTCGCCGGCCGCGGTGGCCGAGGAGACTGAGGCGCTTCAGCCACGGTCTGCACGGCCACTACGGTCGGGGGTTCGAATCCCCCCTCGGGCATGGATATTTGTGCTGTCTTTAGTATAAGGTAGTTCGTAAGTAGTTTGTAAGTTTAGGGACTGATGACCCCGTAGTTAAGTCCCATAAGCTGTACAAACATTTGAACATTTGAATTGGTGTTTCAATCTAGTGTTTCTCCGTTTAAGTCGCCTTGTGTTTTTATGTAATACTTCACACTTGTCACTCCATTTACACGTTTGCAAGTATTCAATTTTTCGTCGCGTTATGTGGTTTGCCTCCTTGTTGTATTCCATTGTATTTTTTGTTTGTTTTCTTCGTTAAATGCATGTAGTTCTGTAGGCCTCAGGTACTGCCATCCCGCCCCACCAGGGGAATGAAACCACAACAAAGGAAAAGAAACCGCACTGCTGACGTCACACTACACCCTACTACACTCATAAAAAATAAAAAAATAAAACAAATTAAAAAACACGCTGCCGCATCCACAATATGCGAAGCGTTTTGTTCAAGATTTGTGAAATATTTTAGAAGTGTCCTCCATACACCAATATATCGTGTGATTTTGCGCTTCCATTCCGCTCGTGTTTATATCGACACGTGTATCAGACAAAAATCTCGTGTTTTCTTTATTAAATAGTGAACTTTTGACGTAACCTAGACGCTATCAACCCAGGGGCGTAATATTTTACAATATGTGTTCCTATTCATCGGCTGAATGAACTAAAATGGTTCGACGTTTTTCTCTCGGTCCTACGGAGCAACATTACGGCAACCGAGATAGTGGTAATAGCATAAAAGTGGCGATTGATGTTCACTTGCGTTCATTCTACCAAACAAATTACGAAAGCAGTTGGGTTCAGATAGTGTAGTGCAATGCAACAACGACGTGACTTATCAGAAGCTGTGGCAACGAGAGCCCTAGGAAGCTTGGAAGCAGGACACCCAAAGTAGAAAGTGGCGGCAGCTATTGGAGTGTAATTTCCAAGACATGGACGCGATTTCGAATAACAGGAACCGTTAAAAGAAGGCAAGGCCAAGGTCGTCCACGCGTAACATCGGTAAAAGATGATCGTTACCTCCGGTTAACAGCCCGTCGAGACAGGAGACTGAATACAACTCAGCTGCAACGCACCCTCCAGGCAGCAACAGGACGCGTAATATCAACACAAACAGTCCGAAATCGCGTTCGGAATGTGGCCTATACGAACGGAGGCCTATGATAATGTTTTCCGTTAAAACCACGACACCGTTTAGCACGTAGAAACTAGGCTGACGAACATCAAGAATGGCGCCTGGTTCTGTTTATAGATCAGTCAAGATTATGTGTTTAGCCGGACGTCGTCTTTCTGTCATGTGGAGAGAACGTAGAACTCGGAACAATCCTGCTTATTTACAGGAAAGATCGACATACATGGTGATGGACGAGTGTTGTCGGTTGGACTTAGTCCGGACGTACGGACCTCTATGTCAATCATAATAGTACTTCCGACTTCTCAGAAGTCCTTGCACTTTTCTTCGTGCCCTAAGCTGTTGCATTAGGAGTTGCGTTACTTCTCGTGGACGAGAACGCTCGTCCCTTCAGAGCTGAAATGGTGGACAACATGCTTGAAGCTTAGGGATCTGAACGAATGGACAGGCCAGCTTCTTCACCGGGCTTAAACCCGACTGAGCATGTCTGCGATGCATTTCACAGATACATTGCAGTCAGACCAGCACCTCCCACAATGGTTGTACTGTTGGATATTGCACTCGTGGAATAATGGCCAAATAGCCCTCAAGAGCTGATGATCAACCTCATACTGCCAATGCCACGCAGGTGTTCAACTGTACTAGCTGTCGGAGCTCCTTACACACCATATTAGAGAGCAACGAGAATGAGTTTTTCTCTATTACGATAGCCCCACGGTCCCTCGCTCTAAGTAAAAGACATGTAAAGTGTTGAGACAGCAAAATATCGTATTTTATGGCACACAGATTACAACTGAAACGAATATCTAATTAAAATACGTTGCCAAATGTGTATTGTGCATGATATCTCACCTGATCCCCTAATTATTTTGAGCAGTGTAAATTCTGAATTCTGAATTTGAGTGAAAAAATCCGATATGGTTTATTTGTTATAGCAGACAACGAAGACCTACTGCAAGACGGCGAAAAAAATACTCTCTTATTGACAGTCAATATTCAAATGCACGCTAAGATTATTTTATTTAGATGAACGGTTTCGACGGAATTAAACTGTCATCACTGGGTCTGTATCACAACAGTAATCGTAACACTTGACTGCTGTCAGCTATTTTTAAAGCTGATAAAATTCGACAGTTGCAGCTTGCATGTTCGTTAAGGGGTGCAGTACCACAGATGTTACACATGCCACACGCCTTTTGATGGAAAGGCACAGAGAAAGAGACAGAAGAGTGTGCACATGGCATTTCTAGACCTAGAAAAGGCTTTTCACCGTATCCCACACGATCTTATCTGGCAAGATCTTCGTCGTCATTGTGTCCCTGAACAGTATGTAAGCTGGGTGCAACTTCTGCACCGTAATTCCACTAGTGCAGTTCGGAGTCCTGTTGGTATCTCTCCGCCTTTCGGTATCACTGTGGTTGTTCAGCAAGGTTCTGCCCTTCCACATTTACTATTCATCCTCTGCATGGATACGGCAACAGCTGACATTCAGACTTTACATTCGTGGATCTTTCTTTATGCCAATGATGTGGTACTTGCCGAATAAACCCGCCTAGAACTCCAGCACTAGGTTCAAACGTGGAGGGACAGACTGGCTGAAAATGAACTGCACCTCAATGTCCAGAAGACTGAATACTTAGAATGCGTCTCCCAAACCAGAGGCACCATCAGTATCGGCGAAGAAGACCTGCAGAAGACCGTGCATTTTATTACCTGGGGCCCGTTGTCACCTTAGACTTTGACAGAACTCTCGATACTCGGACGACAGTGAATGCAGCTTGGCTCAAGTGGAGACAGGTCACTGGAGTCCTCTGCGAGAAAAAGATGCCTCAACGTTACTGTGGGGTTTAAGTGATGAAAGATACGTGGAAAGAGTTTTAGATAAAATTCAGTTGGCCTTCACCTAAATTCTGTCCCTTCCTCTCACTCCAACACTTCCCTCGGCGACATTGTTACCACACTCGTGCCAATGTCGCGAGATTTAATCGCGTAGCACTGCACGTGAGGGCCATAGAACTACCTGCATCGTCAGTGCGTGTAGTAAAATTTTCTGGTCACTAACCTGGCTCCTTCGTTATATCTGATATCCCCACACAGAAGCAGCGCACAGGTCGTGGATCTTATTCTCTTGAAGTAATGTGCTGTGGAAGCTTTGGAACTGGAGACTAGGCTCATAGTTAATATTTAAAAAAGTCAGGATGCCAGTTGTTCCGTAATTTATTGTTATGCCGCGAAACAACAAACGACATATATCACACTGTTCCTTGTTATACACTTGTACAAACATTTAACTGGAACATAACTGTTAATCTTCCTGATTCCATACGTGCTGACCTGTCGTGCTGAACTCTCTCGCGCGGCACTGCCTGCCACCTTGCAGTGCCGTTCCCGCGTACTCTTACTTTTGGCGGGAAGCGCCACTTCTCCAACATAGTTATTCATTTGTTTTACATAATTGAAGCTTTTCTAAATATACAAAACACACCATAATAAATCTCACTCAAAACATAATATTTACAATAAGTCATATCAATTTCTATACATTAATTTATCTAATTTTTATTACTAAAGAAACGTAGAGGGGGCCTTATACAGAGGTGGGGGGCAGCCAATGAGAATATTTCTGGGTAGCATTGGCTCAATTTCTCACAGTAATGCAGTATGCTACACCATCTCTTTTTCCACTCATTCCACCATTCCACTTGTGACGTGTCCCCCAGGTTACAAAATTTCTTCGCACCTGGTATCTTATGGCCCTAAGCCAGCCATTCTACAACGTCCGAAGGCAAAAAGTTTATAAAACCATGGTAAGGCCAGCAGCAATCTATGGGACTGAGTGTCGCCCTGTGACGAAACAACAGGAGCTAATGCTACATACGATGGAATGAAGATGTTTCGTTGGTTCATGGGGCTGGCCCGGTGTGATCATGTAAAAAAAAAAAAAAAAAAAAAAAAAAAAAAAAAAAAAAAAAAAAAAAAAAAAAAAAAAAAAAAGTCCAGGAAATGTTTGGTGTGGCGCCCATCACAGACAAACTGAGGGAAGTAGTCATGTGTAGTTCGCGAACGAACTAGTTCGGAAGACCGCTCCCACAGGCGAACTTGTTCGCAGATCCCTGGCCTCTTAGTTCGTTCGCTCCTTTTCCGAAGACTGACGGGGAACAGCGAGATGATGCAAGAGCCCGCAGAATTGCGCGATTTCCTTCTGCAGTTACCGTCATTTCGAGCTGAGATGTAGCTCAGCTGTAGTTTCATAGTTCACTGCCACTGATCATTATATAAAAAGCTGTCATAACAAAAGAAAGAGCTCTTTTAGTAGCGTTAGCAAAAGACAAAAAGAGCGGACGAACTAAGAAGAGCGGACGAACTAAAAAGAGCGACCTACTTCGCGGCCGAGCTGCGAACTAAAAGGAGAGCTACCGGTCGCGAACTAAACTATGCGCGATCGGTCGCTAACTAAAATATGTGCAAATGGTCACGAACTAAAATATGTGCAAACGGTCGCGAACTAAAACATGCGTTACCGGTTGCGAAGTATTATGGCAAACGTATCTCGCTTCTTAGTTAATTGGATTCTCTTCCGAAGACGGACGCGCAATAGCGAGAGGGCACGCAGCAGAATTAAAAATCACGTGTTTGCCTTCTGCTGATGAGTCATGAGCGTCTGCCTGCTAGATTACATAGTTCAGTGCTACAAAATTTCTGTTTTGAAGTATTCTGCACACTGCAATATCTGACTAATAAATTCCATAATGCCAAGATATAGAGATAACTCTAAACTTAAACGAGAGAAATTATCCACAAACTGGTCCTTTGGTTTGCGTGATATCGATAGCGGCTCAAGCAGCAAGCGCATGAAGCAGCTAGGTGGGGGAAATTCTCCCTCCACCTACATGAGCAGACCACGCCGCTCAGCCGTCACTGGGAGCGGACGAACTAAAAGAACGAACTAGTTCGCGGTAGAGCCGCGAACTAAAAGTGGGCGATAGCGAATTATTATGCGCAAGTCTATTGCAATATGCCAGAAGCGCCTATTCATCTGTGAAGAACGGCAACACAGCACTTAGCGAATAGGAACGAAAAGGCATATCAATTAATGATGTGATATAAAAGCTTGGTGTAGGTTTATAAGCATAAAATTATAACGGCTGTGAAAGGCGAGGACAGAGCTTGCATTTACAATTTTCATCTTCTTAATGCATATCATCCTTGGGCGAACGGCAGTAGTCTACGCCTACCATAATTAGGACAAAACGACTAATCAGAAAATAACGAAACTCCGACTGTAAATAGAACAAGTTTGGATCTTTAAAGTATACAAAAGAAAACTTTCTCCTAATTACGGTGTGATTTCTGTGCACCGTTAAAGGTGACATTCGCCGAAAAAAAGCCAGAAAACGGACGCTTTCTCTTAAATATTACCGCGTATGTCGTCCCCTTTTCAAATGAAATGTAATATTCATACAGCACATAAAAGTAGACATTTCAAAGATTCCGGGGAGGTATAAAACATCGATGTTCGTCCTACGATGTGGCCAGAATATGAGTTCAAAGTCAGGGGTCCATCATTATGAAATGGATAGTAGGTTTATAAATTGCTGTATCACGCTGCTGGGGAGAGGGGGGATGGACACTGGTGTATATTAGACAACTAATCAATCGGGATGGACACTGGTGTATGTTAGACAACTAATCAGTCGTAGAATAGAAGTGACAAGAAACTTCCTGGCAGATTAAAATTGTCTGCCGGAACCGGGACTCGAACCTGGGACCTTTGCCTTTCGCGGGCAAGCGCACTACCGACTGTGCTATCCCGACACGACTCACGATGCCGTCACACAACTTTACTTCTGCCAGTACCTCGCCTCCTACTTTCCAAACTTCACAGAAGTTCTCTTGCAAAAACTTGCAAGACTAGCACTCCTGGAAGAAAGGATATGGTGGAGACATGGCTTAGCCACAGCCTAAGGGATATTTCCAGAATGAAACTTTCACTCTGCAGCGGAGTGTGCGCTGATATGAAACTTCCTGGCAGATTAAAATTGTGTGCCGGAACCGGGACTCGAACCTGGGACCTTCGCGTTTCGCGGGCAAGCGCACTACCGACTGTGCTATCCCGACACGACTCACGATGCCGCCTCACAACTCTACTTCCGCCAGTACCTCGCCTCCTACTTTGTTGTGAGGCGGCATCTTGAGTCGTGTCGGGATAGCACAGTCGGTAGTGCGCTTGCCCGCGAAAGGCAAAGGTCCCTGGTTCGAGTCCCGGTTCCGGCACACAATTTTAATCTGCCAGGAAGTTTCATATCAGCGCACACTCCGCTGCAGAGTGAAAGTTTCATTCTAGAAGTGACAAGACTCCCGCTCCCGATCGCGAACTATTATGCGCAAGTCTAGAGGGAAGCCCATCTCCGCTGGTACGGCCACGTCATCAGAAAGGAGGACAAATCGGTTGCGAAGACAGCTCTCCACATCAACCCGGAAGGAACAAGACCACGAGGGAAGATGGCAAAGAGATGGACTGACGACATCAGGCAAGAAGATGTGAACGACCGAAAGAAGTGGAGGAGACGCAGCGAAGTAGCAGACGCTGCAAGTCGGGATGAATGCTCGGGAAGAGAGACTGGTGATGCCGGCAGCAGAGTGCTCGGCCCCCACGCCTCGGCCCCCTGTCTGTCTATTCCTGGCAGCCCTTCCCTCCCTCCTGCAATGGCTGTCATCGCCCCGTTCATCATACACAGCACGCACTCTCTGCTCGCGCCGTCACTGACTGGCTGAGGCAGCGGCACGCGACCAGCTCCTACTCCCCGCTACGGAAACTCCCAGTCACCGCACCTCCTCTCATTCAGTGGTAAACAGCGGCAGCGAACAGCCCCTCAAAACCGGGACACAAGTCGAGCCATAAATCAGGCTTTCAATCAAATTGCGTGGTTATAGCATATGGTCCCAAATTTGCGACTGGATAAGGGATTTTCCTGTCAGAGAGGACACAATTCGTAGTAATCGATGGTAAGCCATCGACTAAAACAGAGACGATATCGGGCGTTCCACAGGGTAGTGTTATTGGTCCTCTGCTGTTCCTTATTTACATAAACGATTTACGGGAAAATCTAAGTAACTCTCTTAGGTCGTTTGCAGATGATGGCGTCATTTATCGTCTAGTAAAATCATCTGAACATCAAAACCAACTGCAGAACGATCTGAATAATATCACTACGGTGTAAAAATTGTCAATTGACTCTAAATAATGAGAAGTGTGAAGTCGCCCACATGAGTACGAAAAGAAATCCGTTAAACTTTGTTTACAAGATAAATCAATTAAAAGTGAAGTCCGTAAACTCCACAAAATACATAGGAATTGCTATTACTTCAGACTTAAATTGGAAAGAACACGTAGATAATATCGTGGGAAAGGAGAACCATAGACTGCGTTTTATTGGCAGAACTCTTAAAACATGCAACATAACTACAAAAGATACTGCATACACTACGCTTGTTCGTCCATTTCTGGAGTATTGCACCCAAGTGTGGGATCCTTATCGGATTGGTTTGACGGAGGACATCGAAAGAGTCCAAAGAAGGGCAGCTCGTTTCGTATTGTCACGGTACAGGGGAGACAGCGTTACGGAAATGATACAGGATCTGGGATGGGAATCATTACAACGGCGCTTATCGCTGCGGCGTGGGCTACTTGCGAAACTCCAATCGCCAACATTCTCCTCCGAATGCGAAAATATATTGTTGACTCCCACTTACATAGGTAGAAATGATCATCAGAATAAAATACGAGAAATCAGAGCTCGAACGGAGAGATTTAGGTGTTCTTTCTTCCTGCGCGCTATTCGAAATTGAATGGGAGATAAATAGTATAATGGTGGTTCGATGAACCCTCTGCCACGCACTTAAATGTGATTTTCAGAGTATTCCATGTAGATGTAGATGTAGAAAAGTGAAAAAAGAAACAGAATAGAAACAGTGGACGGTAACAAGCGGCGGGTTTGTGCAACACCGACCCGACGACAGTACCCATGTCGCCGTTGAAACTGTGGTCATGGTGTTGGATTGCAATGCGGAAGATCCGTCTTCAATTCCTAGTTTTCTCTTCATTTTCATTTAGTGTTTTTTACAAAATTATGAAGTGTCCGTCGGAGTATCGACATCTCTGTTCACAGTATTGAATTGCGTTGTGATTGAGTTTCAGCGTGGTTTGCATTGAATAAGAGAAAATAAAAAAAGAGCTTTACAATCTGTACATTTGTAAATTCGAGTTTGTTAGGCCGTATTTTTTCACTATTACTCTACTGTTGTATTACTGTTTTTTACAGTACCCCAGCGGTTTACAACCTTTTTTTTTTTTTTTTTTTTTTTTTTTTTTTTTTTTTTTTTTTGCTGTGCTGCCCACCCATGTTTGTAAACTCCGTGGGATGTTTGACACTGTTTATTGCCTCAAATCACTCATTCACATAAATTGCTTGTCGAAAACTCCATTGATCGATGCCAGCCGATTCGTGAGCTTTACTGTATTTCTCATCCTGAAGAAACGACTGGGCATGCAGAATAATTGCATTACGGTGAGTTCCGCATGAATTGTCGGAAATGCAGAAATGGATGCGTTCGACGCTGCTCAGACGGATTTGGAGCGCTATGGGCGCGACGGAGAGATTTCTTACGCCGTATCGTAGATCTGTATGAGACATGGGCCACCTCGCACTGAAACGCCAATCCAATGAATGGCGTTATTGTGGGTGCGTCAGAGCCGCAGTATAGTGAAAGTTATGGTGATTCTCGTGTACGACTGTGATGGTGTTACCCTGACGCATTACGTTCCTCCACGGAAGATCGTCAGTGCACAGTATTGCTATTCTTTTTTGCAGCATCACCTGCGACCAGCTTTGCAAAAGAAGCGGCAACACTTTCTTCGCCACCGACCCATCACTTTGCACTGCAATGCGCGGCCGCATACAGCGCAAGCTGGACTGCACTGTTCGCTCGATGGGACTGGGAAGTACTGCACCATCCACTATACTCACCCGACTTATGTCCCTGTGACTTTGATTTGATTCCGAAGATGAAGGAACCACTTCGTGGCATTCGCTTCAGAACTGTTCCAGAGATTCGACTGGCAGTAGACCGCTCCATTCGTAACAACAGAACAGGCTCTGCTAACGGTATACTCCGCCTTCTACATCGCTGGCAACGAGGTTCACCGCGCCGGTGTGGCCGAGTGCATTGAGGCGCTATGCTCCGATGCACGAGGCCGTTCCCCGTCGAAGGTTCGAATCCTCCCTCGGGCATCGATGTTTGTGTTGTCTTTAGTATAAGTTAGTTTGTAAGTAGTTTGTAAGTTTAGGGAATGCTGACCACACAGTAAAGTCCCATAAGCTTAACAAACGTTTGAAAATTTGCGACGGGTTCTACACAACGGTGGTGACTAATTCGAAGTACAGTAACAGGTGAAAAAAAGCAATTCTTTTTTATTGCATGTAAATAAATAGTTGCCCTATTTAAGTTCCAACCCTTGTAATTTCTGCCACGTCAATAGTATGTAATTAGTTCAAATGTTTGGAAAGCTTATAGGACTTAACTGTGGGGTCATCAGTCCCTAAACTTACAAACTACTTATCAACTAACTTATGCTTAAGACAATACACACAATCATGCCCGAGGAGGGATTCGTGCCTCCGACGCGGGAGGCCGCGAGATCCGTAACGTGGCGCTCCATACCGCTCGTCTACTCCCGCGTGGCGTGTAATTGGTGATGTAATTCATTACCTATGTCATCGTATGTGGGACTATCGAACAGAATATGCTCCGGAGTTCTCTACGGGGTTCGACAGTCATAACTCCGGAGTCGCCCTTTTCCAGAACCGCCATAAGTATTTCTGATGCGGTCCGTGACCAGTAAGAAATGGCACGAATCTTATACCGGGCTAAAGGTTCCTTATTTTCAGTCATTGCTCAATAGTGGGTAGGAGTCTTCCTGTCAGTTTCCTCCGCGTCCCGTTTTCCTGACCTCAGCTCTACCCACTGCCCTCACCCAGAGCATCTCTTGAGCTTTGTCCGTGATACGTTTCTTTACGCAGTATCGCACAGCCAGCGTCCTTATTTTAATGTTAAGGGAGCAGAGCCTATGACCGTAACTTTTTGGTTATGAACTGCAGATTAAAACCTAAGAGACTGCAGAGAGGTTACAAAATGGAACTTGGACAAATTGAAGGAACAAGGGGTGGTTGAGAGTTTCAGATGGAGCATTAGGCAAGGATTGGCTGAAACGGGGGAAACTAATACAGTAGAAGACGAATGGGTAGCTCTGAGAGATAGGGTAGTAAAGGCTGCAGAGGACCATACAGGCAAAATGACAAGGCCTAATAGAAATTCCTGTGTAACACAGGATATACTAAACGTAATTGATGAGAGGAGAAAATATAAAAATTCAGCAAGTGAAACAGAAAAAAGGGAGTACAAACGTCTGAAAAATGAGACTGACAGGAAGTTCAGACTGGCTAAGGAGTGGCTAGAAGACAAATGCTGAACCGTAGAAGAATGCATAACTAGGGGAAAGATAGATACCGCCTACAGGAAAATAAAAAGAGATATTTGGAGACAAGAAAAGCAGCTGTATGAATATCAAGAACTCAGACGGAAAACCAGTACTAAACAAAGAGGGGAAAGCTGAATTGTGGAAGAAATATATAGAGGTCCTATACAAAGCAAATAAACTTGAAGGCAGTTTTCTAGAAATGGAAGACAAAGTGGGGGAAGATGAGATAGGCATATGATGCTGCGAGAAGAATTTGACAGAGCGCTGAAGGACTTGAGTCGAAACAAGGCCCCTGGAGTAGATGACATTCCGTCTGAACTGCTGATGTCGTTAGGAGAGCCAGTCGTGAAAAAATCACCTAGTATGCAAGATGTATGAGACAGGAGAAATACCCTCCGAGTTCAAGAAGAATATTGTAATTCCAATTTCAAATAAATCAAGTGCAGACAAGTGTGAAAATTACAGAACTCTCAGTTTAATAACTCATGGGTGCAAAATACTAACACGAATTATTTACAGACGAATGGAAAAACTTATGGAATCCGACCTCGGGGAAGATCAGTTTGGATTTAGGAGAAATGTAGGAACACAGGAGGCAATACTCACATTACGAATTATCTTAGAAGATAGGCTAAGGAAAGGCAAACCTACGTTTTCAGCGTTTGTCGATTTGGAGAAAGCTTTTAACAATGTCGACTGGAATAATTCTGAAGGTATCAGGGGTAAAATATAGGCAGCGAAGAGTTATATTGAACCTATACAAAAACCAGACAGCTGTTATTAGTTGAAGGGCAAGGAAGGGACACACAGGTTGGGAAAGGAGTAAGATAGGGTTGTCGCCTTTCCCCAATGTTGATCAATCTGTATATTAAGCAGGCAGTGAAGGAATGGAAGGAGAAATTTGGAGAGGGCATTAAAGTGCACGAAGAAGAAATAAAAACATTGCGGTTTGCTGATGACATAGTAATTCTGTCAGAGGCCGCAAAATGTGGAAGAGCAATTGAATGGAATGGAAAGAGTCTTGAAAGGAAGATATAAGATGTACATAATCAAGAGTAAAACGAAGGTAATTGAATGCAATGACAGAAAATCTGGCGATGCTGAAGGAATTAGATTAGGTAATGAGACAATAAAAGTAGTAGATGAATTTTGTTATTTGGGTAGCAAGATAATTTCTGACGGCCGAAGTAAAGAAGATATAAAATACAGAATGGCTATGGGAAGAAAAGCGTTTCTAAAGAAGCGAAACTTGTTAACATCCAATATTAATTTAAATGTTAGGAAGTCCTTTCTGAAAGCATTTGTCTGGAGTGTAGCATTGTATGGGGGTGAAACGTGGAAGATGGGGAGCTCAGCTAAAAAGCTTTTGAAATGTGGTGCTACAGACGAATGATGAAAATTAGATCGATAGATCAGGTAACTAATGAGAGGGTGCTTTACCGAATCGGGGAGAAAAGGAGTTTCTGGCATATCCTGACTAAGAGAAGGGATAGATTGGTTGGGCACATTCTGAGACATCAAGGAATTGTCAACTTAGCATTAGAAGGAAGCGTGTGTGGGTAAAAATTGTAGAGGGAGACCGAGGGACGAATACAGTAAGCAGATTCAAAAAGATGTAGGTTGCCGAACGTATTTTCAGATGGAGAGGCTTGCACAGGAGAGAGTAGCGTGGAGAGCTGCATCAAACCAGTCTGCGGACTGAAGACCACAACAACAACAACAACAACGGGAGCAGAGCCGCATTAACACCAGGAGTAGTCCTGTACACCGCAGCTGAATGAAGGAGGATGTTTCGTTACACTCTTCGCACTGCCACAGCTAGGACACGGCTTTATGAGACAGTCGTATTTGCAGATTTGATACCAAACAACATTTTTGTTAGGTATACCGTGTCAGCACGGCAGGCTGTGGCGCAGCCCGGTCCACCTGCTACGGGGTGGACGGAAAAGCAAACGGATCGAAGGCCCGTCCCCGTGATGAATCCATTATCGCCGGCGCCGGCCTGCCAGCCGTGATGTGATGAGATTAGTCCGGGCCGTCGCCTGCCAACAGCGACGCCGCGGCTGCAGGCCGGCAGGGCTTACTGCCGCCAGCCGCGATTGCCGTCAGGAGTCGACTGTCGATAGTCGATCTGACATCACACTGCACGACCCAGTAGCCCATCCGCCGTGCATTACCAACCACCAGGACTCGACACGCGAATTTGGAACTGCGCTCTCAGATGAAAACAGTACAATATTTTTGTGAGTTTTTATGTAGCGTCCTTGTTTACCATGGTCCTTGTAAACGAAGCTATTTCATACATAGCGGATATGTTTCCATCTGACTTATTTAGACACAGCCTGACTACAACATACTTCCAGTCCAACAGCGAGTTTTATGAGCAATGGCTATGGGCAGCCCTCTGTCTTTTTTAATTTCAGTTCCCCTAAAAGGTGCGATCTATCAGCACTCACATGCGTTCTACATCTACATGGGATACTATGCAAATCACATTTACGTGCCTGACAGAGGGTTCATTGAACCACCATTATACTATTTATCTCCCTTTCCATTTTCGAATAGCGCGCGAGAAGAAAGAACTCCTGAATCTCTCCGTTCGTAAGTGGGAGTCATCAATATTTTTGCATTCGGAGGACAAAGTTGGCGATTGGAGTTTCGTAAGTAGCCCACGCCGCAGCGATAAGCACCGTTGTTGTAATGATTCCCATCCCAGATCCTGTATCATTTCCGTAACGCTGTCTCCCCTGTACAGTGACAATACGAAACGAGCTGCCCTTCTTTGGACTCTTTCGATGTCATCCGTCAAACCCACCTGACAAAGATCCCAGACTGGGCAGCAATAGTCCAAAAATGAACGGACAAGCATAGTGTATGCAGTTTCTTTTGTAGTTCTGTTGCATCTTTTAAGGGTTCTGCCGAAAGAGATATAAGAATACAGAGGAACATACATGAAAGTAAAGGTGATAAAATTTGAAGATAATTAAAATTGACACGATGACAGTGTTGGAGAAAAGTACGTGAGTTAAATGGAGCAGAGAATGCAGTCTTTTTAACATGGATATGGTGACAAAATGAAGATAAAAAGTAAATAAAATAGACTTGGATACCACATAGCACATAAAACATCTAAAAGAAAACACAACAAGACTTGGATACCACATAGCACATAAAACATCTAAAAGAAAACACAAGGGCCGCGGTGGAGTAGCCAAGCGGTCTAAAGCGCCTCGCTGCGGGGATTCGGATCCCCCCTCGGGCATGGATGTTTATGCCGTCTTTAGTATAAGGTAGTTCATAAGTAGTTTACAAGTTTAGGGGCGGATGACCCCTAAGTTAAGTCCCTCTACAAACATTTTGAACATTTGAACATTTTTAATGAAATTTGACAAATATATGTGGAGCCAAGCATAGTAGTATGCGGCAGGGTTATGGAACATATCCTGTATTCGAATATTATGAATTATCTCGAACAGAATGATCTATTGACCCAAGGTCAACACGGATTTGGAAAATATCGTTCATGCGAAACGCAACTAGGTCTTTACTCACACGAAGTGATGGGTGCTATCGACAAGGGTTCGCAAATCGATAACGTATTTCTTGATTTCCAGAATGCTTTTGACACCGTACCTCACAAACGGCTTTTAATCAAATTGCGTGGTTATATCGCCCCAAATTTGCGATTGGATAGGGGATTTTCTGTCCGAGAGGACACAGTTCGTAGTAATAGATGGTAAGGCATCGACTGAAACGGAGGTGATATCGGGCGTTCCACAGGGTAGTGTTATTGGTCCTCTGCTGATCCTTATTTACATAAGCGATTTAGGGGAAAATATCTAAGTAGCTCTCTTGGATTGTTTGCAGATGACGCCGTCATTTACTGTCTAGTAAAATCATCTGAAGATCAAAACCAACTGCAGAACGATCTGAATAAGATATCAGTATGGTGTAAAAATTGGCAATTGACTCTAAATAATGAGAAGTGTGAAGTCGTCCACATGAGTACGAAAAGAAATCCGTTAAACTTTGTTTACAAGATAAATTAATCGAAAGTGAAGGCCGTAAACTCCACAAAATACCTAGGAATTACTATTACTTCAGACTTAAACTGGAAAGAACACGTAGATAATGTCGTAAGAAAGGGGAACCAGAGACTGCCTTTTAGTGACAGAACCTTTAAAAGATGCAACAGAAGTACTAAAGAAACTGCATACTCTATGCTTGTCCGTCCAGTTTTGGAGTATTGCTGCCCAGTGTGGAATCCTTATCAGATGGGTTTTGACGGAGGACATCGAAAGAGTCCAAAGAAGGGCATCTCGTTTCGTGTTGTCACGATACAGGGGAGACAGCGTTACGGAAATGATACAGGATCTGGGATGGGAATCATTACAACAACGGCGCTTATCGCTGGGGCGTGGGCTACTTACGAAACTCCAATCGCCAACATTCTCCTCCGAATGCGAAAATATATTGTTGACTGCCACTTACATAGGTAGAAATGATCATCAGAATAAAATACGAGAAATCAGAGCTCGAACGGAGAGATTAGGTGTTCTTTCTTCCCGCGCGCTATTCGATAATGGAATGGGAGATAAATAGTATAATTGTGGTTCGATGAACCCTCTGCCAGGCACTTAAATGTTCAAAAATTTTCAAATGTTTGTAAATCTATCGGACCAAACTGCGTGGTCATCAGTCCGTAGCTTACAAACTACTTAAACCTAGGTAAACTAACCTAAGGACAAACACACACACACCCATGCCCCAGGGAGGACTCGAACCTCCACGGCGAGCAACCCCGCGCTCCGCAGCGAGACTTAAATGTGATTTGCAGAGTATCCCATGTAGATGTAGATGTAGAGTCCTAAACCATTATTTTTCGAAAAAAAAGAACTGTTCCGTACGAAGATGCGTTCTTTCTTCTTTTGTAGAACACGAATGCTGAATAAAAAATAGCGGTTACCATTTTAGAAAATGAACTTGACCTGAAAACAGGGTTCAAGGTCACTTTGAGATAGCCTCCATGACCGCCTTCAAACGTTACAACGTATACTGGAGACTTTTTCTGCACACTGTGCCGCTTCAGAGATATCGGCGTCGCCGGAACCTCGTGCGCATTGTGCCATGTATAAGAAGCGTGTGCCCCAGTGACCCCCCCCCCCCCCACCTCGGCTAGACGTGGGCGTGGCGCGGCAGATAATAGCGCCGCCTCACATCAAAAGCGCCGCCACACCCGCGGTCTCGCGATAGCGGTCGCCGCTTTTACTGCCGACTCCTCCTAAACAGGAAGTCAGGTCCTCCCTCCCAGTTATCTCTCTGACGAGGCTCCATCGCAGTGCAGCAAACGTCTGCACTCGCACACCAGCAGTGTTCTTGTTGTCACCACGACAACAACAGTGCGCATTTCTTCAAAGCATGTCTTCTGTCACCTGACCAACCTCTCAGTATTTTGGAATTTGCTGAGACACACATCGACGCTGTACTGATAGGGTAAATTGTAGAAATTTTTCAGTAATCAGTCGTAAGTAATTATTTATTACCAGATCTAGGTTTCGACCACTGAGTGGTCATTATCAGTGCTTAAAATAAAACGATTAAAATACGTAAAACATCTCGACCTCCATGTTGGACGTTACATTCGTATTTATACAGCTGCACAAGTACGAACGCAACCTCCAACATGGAGGTCGAGATGTTTTACTTATTTTAATCGTTTTATTTTAAGCACTGATAATGACCACTCAGTGGTCGAAATCTAGATCTGGTAATAAATAATTACTTACAACTGATTTGGAGGTCGAGATGTTTTACGTATTTCAATCGTTTTATTTTAAGCATTGATAATGACCACTCAGTGGTCGAAATCTAGATCTGGTAATAAATAATTACTTACGACTGATTTGGAGGTCGAGATGTTTTACGTATTTCAATCATTTTATTTTAAGCACTGACAATGACCACTCAGTGGTCGAAATCTATATCTGGTAATAAATAATTACTGAAGACTGTTTGTTGAAAACTTTCTACAAGACAAATTACAGTTGTTGAGCACATGTTCCACCACGGAACCAAGCTTCATAGGTCAAGTAACTCCGTGGTACCGTAACTTGGGGTGAAATGGAACAGAAAATGTAGTTTTTACTGAAAATTAATGTCTAAATATTGCACTACAACTCTGAAAATATAGCATCTCTAGTTATGCCTACATCTATGTGTTGCAGGGATAAAATCCTCTATCAAAACCTTTCCTTATATTTTAATCTAAATTGTGTTCATTGACTCTTTTGATTAATATTTGCATTTAAAAAATGTGGAGGGGTTAATTGAATCACAGTCAGCGCATCTAACAGAAATTTGTTGTGGGGGATGCCTTTATACTACGTCTGTTTAATTTTAAATAATGCTGATTACTAGGTGGAACACATCTCACAGTCTGCTTAAAATTTCTGAAATAGTTTTCTATCTTCTCTGTTAACTTGCACCCTAACTCTCTTTATATTTTCACTTAAACGTACTGTAAGATCCTTGTTACGTGAGATCAGATTTTTCACCCACTCATATCCAGGCCTGTTGCCATCAGACCTCTTTTCCACTCTTCCACATCGGTCGAAATAGCACTTCACAATATCCCTAACCCCACTTGTCGTAATTGGCTGACCACATTCTGCACATTTAAATAAACCACTGATTAAAGCTCTCTCTTCTCCTACTGCCAAGACGGTTTGTCCACTTATTTTCAAAGGATTTTTGTTATTTAACTTCCTTGAGAGTGTATTAACAGGTATTCCATATGTTTTAGAAACATTTCTGAGAAATATTTTACGTGTCTTGACTTCATTCAGAGCCTTCTGGGGGCTTATCTCGCTATAGGTTTGATAGCCAGCTGGCCCAATTTTCTTTTTGTACACTCGCAGCATGTTCCAGTTTACCCTGAAAAAAATACTATTTTGCATATTTACATCTCTACCTAATAAACAATATAAGTAAACATAAGCTCACTTGTCACACATCATGACTGATAGTTACCCTTAACATACCAATGTCAGAAAACTGTATTACTATTACCAGAGTAGCTGTGCAATATTTTCTTTTCAGACTTTCATATTATGGGAAATTTTACACTTACATATAAATATTTCTTTGGAGTTGTATGCCTCTTTCATACACACAGTTTTTCTATCACTGTAACAACTAGTATCTCCGGTGACTATGTGAGATGGTTTTCATTAGTTACACCAAAATATCTGTCCTCAGCAAAGATTTCTTGAAATCGACAAATGTTGCATATCACCGCAGTAGTTCCAAATCACCCCAAGTTACGGTACTGAAGTTTTTCTGTTAGAAATTCAAGAACTTTAGACAATGGTTATTTTGATTTATATCATTTGAAAGAGGGCTGTCCTACAAAATATGTCTGACATATATATTACAAATGTTGTTGTTGTGGTCTTCAGTGGTCTGGTTTGATGCAGCTCTCCACGCTACCCTGTCCTGTGCAAGCCTCTTCATCTGAAAATACGTACGGCAACCTACAACCTTTTGAATCTGCTTACTGTATTCGTCCCTGTGTCTGCCTCTACGATTTCTACCACACACTTCCTTATAATGCTAAGTTGACAATTCCTTGATGTCTCAGATATCGACTTGTTATTTCTTGCAATTAACTTACAAATTTTTGTTACAGAACTTGGTAACGCCGTGATATTCAAGTAATGCCGTGATAGTATTCAAGTTGCTCCGTGATAGTATGTTATTTATCATTAAGAGTACCTTTTAAGCTTTAGAAAGTAGTTTTTAATGTAATGTAAATGTTCACATCATATGGAAAAGTATGTTATCATTTATAGGCAATTTTGAAACATTCTACTGTAGAAAATAGTAACAAAACCGAGAAAAAATACAGAAAATATTCACACAAAAAATTTCAGCTATTGTTTTAACTCTACTGAGCCGTTGTTAGTCAGTATCTGAGTCCTCACGCCCATCACACATAAAATGCAAGATACACTATGTAAAACTTTCTGGCACTTCTCAGACATTACAAAACTGGCGCTCGGTCTATTCGGCTCCATTTTTTTTTTTTTTTTTTTTTCCATCTTGACATTTGCATATGAATCACCACATCCACTATCATCATTTTCTGTGTCTGGATATAGGCCTATGAGTAGTTTTGTTTACTATTTTCTTCGATATTCCTGATCCTGATGTCGATGGCTTGTTGTGGTTAGGCGAAATTATTTTTGCATAAGGATCACGTCTTACTTAACCCGCTGTTACCCAGGTGGTCTAACGCACCGCTTTCCGAGATGGGCAGGCGTACCGGCCACGGTTCGAATCCGCCCGTCGGATTAACGAAGGGGTCGGAGTGCCGGCCAGCTTGGCTGTGGTTTTTATGCGGTTTTCCACATCCACCTAGGTGAATACCGGGCTGGTACCCAAGTCCCGCCTCAGTTACAGGATTCGCAAACATTTCGAAACACTTTACACTTTACCACATATAACACTACACAGACATTTGGGGTACACATTTCCTCCTTGGGGGAGGGGGGGCATGGGGCTTATTTTATTTATTTTTTCTGTTCCATAAGACCCAACTGAGGAGTGAGACTCCATAGTCATGGAACAAGTCAATACATGAATTGTTACACAAGAATGGTAATAGAAAGTTGTAATTAGTCCTTTGCACACGACAATCTTAAGACAGTGAAAAGAATCAATAAAGAAAAAAATGAATTAGCTTAATTGTTTAACTTTTCTGGGAGTTCCTCGGCAGAATAAAAATAGTGAGCCATGAGGTAATTCTTCAATTTAGGTTTGAAAGCCCGTGGATTAGTGCTAAGATTCTTTAGTTCTTGTGGCAACTTATTGAATATGGATGCCACAGAATACTGTACACCATTCTGCACAAGTGTCAAGGTGGTGTGATGCAAATGTATATTCGACTTCTGTCTAGCAGTCACCGAGTGAAAGCTTTTAACTCGTGGTAATAAGCTGATATTATTAACAACAAACGACATTAAAGAAAAAACGTATTGTGACGCCAGTGTCAAAATTTCCAGACTACTGAAAAGGGGTCAACTTGACGTTCGTGATACACCAGATATTGCTTGAACCGTCCGTTTTTGAGCCAGAAATATCCTTTTTGCATCAGGCTAGTTACCCCAAAAAGCAATGCCGTACGTCATAAGTGAGTGAAAGTAAGCGTAATAGACTACTTTTCGGGTTGAAAATCACTTATTTCAGATATTGTTCTAATGGTAATTATAACAGAATTTCGTTTTGGAACAAGATGCTGAACATGGGCTTTCCACGACAGCTTTCTGTCTATATGAACACCTAGAAATTTGAACTGTTCAGTCTCACTTCCCCGACAGGAAGGGCATCCGGCCACCTCGTAAATATTAACACGGAAAAATCCGGATTTAACAAAGCCAATACTGCATGTGCGGGAATATGGCGAAAGAAAAAGAAGATCACATCTTTATTCTTTAGGCTCTTTTTGGCACACTGGAAGTTTTAGAACGTTTTCCACAGTAACTGTCTTTTTGTCAGATAACTCCTGCTTCTGTCTCTGATAACAAAGAAATGGGTAAGAGCACCATCAGAAACAGCATCTCTGTTTTTGGGGAACATGTCAGTCTTTGGAAAGCTGTTTCAGATATGATGGTCTGGAAGGTTTCTTGGTAACCTGGAGCGAGAACTTCAGGTGGCATAACGAATAGCTTTCCAATTTTCGAAAGAGTTGCAATACCTGGATCAGATGAAAATTTCACGTGATAATCCTTAAGTGTACCCTATGGGATCCCAAAACATTTACTATCCTTGTAAATTGACTACCCTTCATTCTTTACCATGCGCGAAGCTGTGTTCCGCTTTGTTCCACTTTGGTGCCATTTCAGCGTCAAACCAAAGAAAACCAACCCATTGCTAAGGTCATTCACCGTCAACGCGTGGCCTAACTTACAAGTCAGTTTTATATGTGAATGATACATATCTTACCTTTCACTGTTGTTAAAATGGAACTTATACACTGGAACACTTGCGTGTACGAATTTAATATGTTCACTAGCGTCTTCACTGGCTATGAGTGACCCGATCCCATGAAAACACTGAAAGAACACGTCTAAACCTTCCTTGAACACCCGAAAGATACCGTGTTAGGGCTTCCTAGAGTCCTGCATACTTGTGCCATATGCTGGCAAAATCTTGGAACTCTTGGAGTTGAGGCTACGTCATGACACAAGAAATACTGTTTCTCATGGGGTTACATGATATCACGGGGTAACTTGACTTTACCCTACTTCTAATCGAATCGTTCTATATACAATATTGCGCATTTGTTCTTAACATTCCGATTGCTAGATCACCGACTGCTCTCCAGCCACCTGAAAAATCCCTCAGTATTTTGCTACTTGCTCAGACACACATCGACGCTGTACTGATTAACCTCTTCAGTCCCAATGCCAAGTTAATTGGAAATTTTGAAGATGACTGTATATTTTTGTTTACTAGGTTGAAAAGGCACTAGATTTTTTTGTTTTGCAATTTAGCAAATTTACATTTTTTTTTTCTTTTTAAATTGATGGTACACATTTGTGCACCTCGGGTTTCACCCAATCATATACATATTTCTTAAATGTTGTAGAATCTGAATATGTTATTTACAATTAGCTGAAAACGCGGCTTCGCACGGTACTTATTTATTCGATTTCATCTCTCTCTCTCTCTCTCTCTCTCTCTCTCTCTCTCTCTCTCTATCCACCTTCTTCTTGTTCGTCTGTCTCTCTGTCCGTTGTTCATCTCGCAATCTTCCCTCTCTCTATCATCCCCTCCTACACATCTCCAATTTCCCTTTTCTCTGTCAATCACCTTCATGAAAACATATAGATATGTTCTGACTTTCATGGTGACCAGTCAAACAATTTGGATGTTTGTTGTAATGTACCCTCCGTCATGCACCTACGGAGGACTGCAAAAGGTAGCCCAAGTATTAATTAGGGGTATGAGCTATCTTCATTCTACATTTCATTCAATTCCGTTCAGCCGTTACAGCGTGGAGAGTAACAATCGTGTTAACCCACTGTAAGGTACCCTGCATCATGCACCGTACTGTGCCCTCCTGAAGATAGCTCATGAGCGTTAATTCAGGATATAAGCTATCTGCATTCCAAATTTCATTCACATCCGTGCAGCTGTTTCATCACCCTCCGCCACGCGCCATACCGTGGCTTACAAAACGTAGCCCATGTATTAATCAGAGTATAAGCTACCTGTATGCCAAATTTCATTCATATCCGTCCAGCCATTTAAGCGTGAACGCGTAAGAAACGAACTAACTAATTGTAAAGCACCCTCCACTCTGCACCATACGAAGTTAATTTTAGTATGCCTATGACCTTCGCGCGAGTGCAAGCAATGAGTTCACAAAGTTTTATCGCAATCGAATGTACGCTATGATAGTGCATAAGATACGAACAAAAAGACAAACATTAATTTTTGTATATTAGATAATAAATTATTCAATGCATCATTTACAAGTATTAATTACTTTGAGATGGTTTTGTATCAGTCGCCATGATAATTTAGGTTCCAACATAACGTAAATTTCCGATGCAGTTGTTTGCCAAACTAAGTGAACTAGTCTGAACATATTTCAGGTTTGTCTGATATGCGAAAGCTCACAGAAATCAGCTGAAAAGTATTCCGTGAAATATTCCAATAGTCCTTTAGTTCCACTGGAATCACGTTCCTGTTTGTTCTCAAGAGATGAGCCCATCTCAGGCATGCTGAAATAGTAACGAACCAATCATGGGCTGGCACCAAACCTACTTCTTTTTTTAGTTTGGTGTGGCAATTTACATATTTTGTTACCCTAAAAATAAAGAAACAAACAAAAATGTTATTCTTCAAAAGGAACATCAATATTAAGTAGCTCTCCACCTCGACGCTCTTATGGATTTTTTTAACAACAGCATTCATTAAATATTCGATACTTTGTCACTGGCATCACATTCAGAATCAGAACTCGTAGTTGATTCGTTTCAGCAAATAAGTGATCCTCAGATTCAAAATTTGAACATTTTTCATCACTTCCAGTGAGTATCCGTGATCTCTGTTGATCAGTTAGCACATCTTCCGAATGCGAACATACTTAGTTACCACCCACCTACATAGGGAGATATGATGACAGTAATAAAAGGAGACAGATTAGATCCAAACTTGTGAAAGAGTTAGGTGTTCCTTTATCTCGTTTGCTGTTACAGAATGGAACGGTAGAGAAATATCGTAAAAGCGGTTCGATGAACCGCGTGCCATGCACTTCAGAGCGAATTGCAGAGTGTCCATGTCCGGTTCCTCTGCACGTGTGCCAAGGCGCACACGCACCACTTCCAGATTCTGGTATACAGCCGAAGATGGATGACGTTGGATGAGATCACTACATTGAGATGGAACAGACGGCGCTGGAGAGGAACTCGTGATGGGACATATAACAGTAATTTGGCGATTAACGACCACCACAAAAAAGGGTGATACTTTCGTTAGTCGCACGTTGAAAACGTATTTATGTGGTGAGGCATTACAGTAGTCAGCTCGAGGGGAAAATTTCCGATAATTACGTTTATTAATTACAAAACAGTATAAAAGTGTGGCAATTTCAAACAATAGAAATAAATTTATCAGATTCAGGTAATTAACGCGGACCATATTTGCTTTTAATTTTGACGCTGTTTATCTGTTTTTGGCTACTGTTAAATTGATAGCAATTGTTCATCCCAAAGTAACTTAATTGCTAATTATCAAGTAAAGCGACTTATATCTTTGACACTATTTAACTTTATTTGTCGTCAAATGTATATGCCAAGATCGCTGTTCAGTATTTTATTCCGTATTACCGGTTTCGACAAAACTTTATCGTTATCTTCAGATCTGCAACTCTACGTTCTACAACGTAGCACTTCTCGATACATCATTAACAACTGCACAGTTCAAACGTATTGTCTTAATATACAAGAATTTGTATATGCTCGTCACGTATAAGATCTGGAACGTTATATCTACATCTACATCGATACTTTGCAAATCACATTTAAGTGCCTGGCAGAGGGTTCATTAACCACTTTCATAACTTTTCTCTACCGATCCATTCTCTAATAGCGCGCGGGAAGAAAGAACACCTAAATCGTTCCGTTTTCGATCTGATTTCTCTTATTTTATTGGGATGGTCATGTCTCCCAAAGTAGGTGGGTGCTAGCAAAATATTTTCACATTCAGAAGTAAAAGTCGGTGATTGATACTTCGCAAATAGATCACGCCGCAATGAATAACGGCTTTCTTTTAATGATTTCCACCCCAATTCGTGCAACATTTCCGTGACGCTTTCCCCCCAGTAACGTGATAAAACAACAAAACGAGCTACCCTTCTCTGAACCTTCTCAATATCTTCCGTCAGTCCCAACTGGTGAGGGTCCCACAAGGGGCAACAGTACTCCAGGAGAGGACGCACAAGTGTGATGCAGGCAGTCTCTTTGGTGGAGCTGGTGCATCTTCGAAGCGTTCTGCTAATGAAACGTAATCTTTGGTCCGCCTTCCCCACAATATTTTCTGTGTGTTCTCTCCAGTCTAAGTTGTTCGTAATTTTAACCCCTAGGTATTTGGTAGAATTTACGACCTTAAGGTTTGACTGATTTATCGCGTAATTGAAGTTCAGCGGATTTCTTTTAGTGGTCATGTGTATTACTTCACACTTTTCTTTATTTAGTGTCAATTGACAATTTTCGTACCATGTATAAATTTTATCTAAATCGCTTTGCAGTCGCTTTTGATCCTCTGTTGACTTCACTAACCGATAAACGACAGCATCATCCGCGAACAGTCTAAGGGAGCTATTCAGATTGTCTCCTAAATCGGTTATAATCATAAGGAAGTGTAGGGGACCTATGACGCTTCCCTGAGGAACGTCAGATATCACTTCTGTTTTACTCGATGACTTACCGTCAATTCCAACGAACTGTGTCCTTTCTGATAGGAAATCGTGAACCCAATCGCACAATTGGAGGGATATTCCATAAGCACGCAATTTCATTATTGTGTCATGATTTTTCAATAATGTGCCTCAGCTCGTGTCTTTTTAAATCGGTCTTTTTTCTTTATTTATTTCCTTCCATCTTTACAACATGAAAGCTTCGATAGCAAATATCGTGTATCGATTAATATCTCGCTCGAGGCGCAGTAGTCACGTCGATGGCTAATTGTAGCGGTGTTGCCAAGCATCTTCCGTGCTGACTGGGATCAGCGGTGAGTCAGCTTCGGCGGCTCTAGATTTAGCGTTAAGCAGTAGACGGGACACCTGAACAGCTTTTAATTTTTGAACTAACGTCAGATTTGATCTCCAGTCAGCGATCTTTATACAATCGTCCATATAATAGAAGACCAAAGTTTTTTAAGATTTTCTGCCAAGTGGCAACATTGAACTTTAATTTCGACGACGTTGAACACTTGACACGTGGTCTTCCTTACGCTTATTTCGGCATCGCACAATTTTTGCTCCTGTGTGAGGTTTTGGTTAAGTTTTAAATTTACACTGCTCAAAACACTCGGACAAGCGTTGTTGCAATGACCGTCGTTTTTGTTTAAATTCTGCTTGGAATCCGGCACTGTCTCTCTTCAAAAAACAGAGGGACAAAATTAATGCTGCCTCACATGTTGATTAAGTCACTATCGATATTTTTGATGTTTGGTCATCTTTGGTTGTGTTGACTCTGCAGTGATTTGTAATGTGTATGTTATCTTCCTTGCTTACCCTTTGCAAACTAAGGTATTAAATACGCTTGCACATTGCTTCCTTAAGTGCAGTTGTGCCTTGAGAATGGCAGGGTGTCCTCCTGCCGAAATATCGGCGGTTGCCTACGACGTCACCCGGCAGCATACCCGTAAGTTGTTTGAACATTCATTACGCCGGGAAAAGTTAAGGTTTCACAATGTGTCAGATATTTTATCCATCTTCACTAGTTTTAGGCGACAATTTCAATGGAATAATTCATGTCAGTTTAATTCTATAACCTCAATGCTCACAATCGTCGAAAATAATTAGATATTTTGCAACTTAAGATCATTGACCCTTTATATTTTCACAGCTATATGTTTTTATCTTTGTTGTCAGTATCTGATGATGGCGTAATGGACGAAAAACCGGCTCGTCTAATAATAAAATTACTGTTGAATATTACACAATTGTCATCTGTTTCATTCACATTTAGTGAAGACTTTTTTTTCCGTATCTGAATACGCGCCGTTCAATAAGACATTTTTGTCCCAGTTGTCATGTAGCTGTAGCAGCCTGCTTTTTGACTGTCCAAACATTCCACCTATAAAATTACTTTGTTCTCATTTTCAGAAAGCCTGTGAGGCAACGATTTCTTTATGCAACGAAAAAAAGACGAAAATGAAAAAAGCCACCGAGCGCCCTGTTAGAGGGAAGTGGAGCCTGACATGTGCTATACGAAAAAAGTGTCACGTGTGTAGAATGACCTATCCGATTGAATTGCCGCAGAGTTTAGAACACTTGACTCACATGGAGGATAACGTTTCAAATCCATGTTCGTCGATTCTGATTATTGTTTGCCGTGATTTACCTAAATCATTCCAAGCGAAGGCGTGTCCAAGCCACGCGCCTGCAACGTCAGTAACTCTGCATACACCGCAGCTCAGATGGTTGCGGGCTGAGCAGGCGATTGATCTTCAAACGTTTATAAACCGAATGAATGCCGTCCTCTCACAGGACAGTATCTTCCGAAGCGCGAAACGGAGAATCTGACAAGTTAGATTTTTGCTTATTGGAATGGAACTTGACCAATGACATGCGACTTTGTTTTCACGTGATAAGAGGAACCTTTCAACCACCATATTCCAAACTGAACTCCGTGTTACGTGCCTTCTTGTAGCATACAACGTATGAATGTAATCTTTCGTAAAGCGTCAAAAACTGATGAACTCTGGAAAAGCGTCATTTCAGATATGATTTCTTACAATAAAATACATGTTCATAGCTTTAACATCAGTTAGTGTTATAATTTGTGTACTGAGAAAGAATATTGCTCCTACGCTACGGTACAACGCCGATCTATCAAAGGTGCGTCTTTGTGATGGTATATCATAGCTAACAAATTAGAGCCTGCTTTAGGTTCATATATTTACTGTATCAACTATTAGGTAATTCCGACAGGGTGTAGAAATAGTTTAGTCAGTAGCGTCCCGAAATGCGCAGTTAGAGATCGCAACTGTGGCAGGTTCGCGTCCACCTACTTCCAAAAATATTTTTCCGTTTTTTGTTTCCTCAAACGTTTCTGGTTCTTTCTTATTAAGTATAACTAGTATTGCCTGTGGTCGAAAATCGACCAATTGTGTTTACAATGGTCACTGGGGGTAAAATTTTACGAATCACGTCGGCGGCCTCGCGTGATTATGTTGGCAACATCAACAACACGATAGAAAATATTTGCCCATTTGTTCGAACCACATAGAATGACTCGATTAGTGTATCGCACAGACCATGAAGTAAACAAATAATGCTGTTCCTGCTTTATGGTTGACAGGTTCTTGCATGTACCCTCGTCCGCTCAGTGACAATAATTGCCCTCGTAAAACGAAGATTCCATGAGAAAACATCAGCGTTGTCAAGCGATTTGCTGAAATGAAGACTCACACGATTCTCACCATTCAGCATCTGTTGCCAACGTTATCATAGGAGGCCGCTGGGATATTTGGTAAAATTTAACCGGCACTGGGAGGTATGAAACGGTATCTTTTACGTGTTAAAAATGCCTGACACAATAACAACAAATAAAAGCGGAAGTATATACTTCTTATGCCATTTTCAATTATATAACTTTCATTAGCCTAATATTTGAAATGGAACTACAATTTCGGTGTTCGTATACTTATACAACGAGCACCGCTAGATGCCTCTTCCGGTGCATCATCATTTATATCGGCATTCATATGAAAACATCCATTTCTTTTAACCACTCTTAATCACCGCGAAAATGAAGCATTTGAACGGCACAAGACAGTGGGTTGGGAGCACTTCATGTTTCGATATTCACTTATTTTAATACATTATTTTAATACTGCAGATGCGCTGCATTACAGCGTCTTTGGTCGAGGCGAATAGCCAATCAGTGAGCTGGTAGTTGGAGAATGTAGAACTCGATCCAAGCTGTAGATAGGAAAATTTCTACTTCCTTTTACCACTTTTAATGGCTAAATGCACACATAATAGTTATATTCTACGACAAACAATCTTTCGAATTATGTAACTTTCATTGGCCTTCTTGTACAAATAAATTTGTAATCTGTACCACAATTTTCGTGTTAGCGTATTTATATAATGATATCCGACATCCATTGTTATTTCTTTTTAACAAGACGAATTATCTCGGTGGTTAAGGTCACGGTCTATGGAGGAGAAAAGAGATGTAAATAACAGGTTTGCATCTAAACTTTCCCTGATATTTTCAACTGTTTGGTTTATTTACGGTTTATGGATATTTTTATTAACTTAATAAAAATATAATATCCAATTTTCGACGTTACTCATTACAAACAAGAACGAACTCTGTCCACTATAAAATTTCTTGAGTTTTTCGTGCTAGCGCACATGAACCAATGAATTACAAGGCAGTACCGTACCTCACTCGGTTTTCTCCATAGCATTGAAAATCTATCAGCGTTCAGTACAGTGATGGGAAAGTTCAGTTTCACAGTGCAGAGAGAACATGGCTAGCGTGTATGGTCACGGAGCAGCATTAAAAGCAAAAATTATCACAACCGAGCTGAGGCGTGCCGCACGTACGTATGTGAACAATTTAAATGTATCAGGTGAACCTATTATCTCCGGAATAACGCCAAACTAAATTTTTTATTTCTTCTCCCTCAACTTTAATTCTTTCTTCATATTTCTCCTTGCTTTCCTTCACGGCTTGCTGAATATACAGTTAGAAAGACATTCGGGAAAGGCTCCAGCCGCGGCAGAGCGGCCGAGCGCATTGAGGCGCTACACTACGATGCGCGAGGCCGTTCTCCGTCGGGGGTTCGAATCCCCCCTCGGGCATGGATGTTTGTGCCGTCTTTAGTATAAGCTAGTTCATAAATAGTTTGTAAGAGTAGGGACTGATGACCCCGTAGTTAAGTCCCTTAAGCTTTACAAACATTTGAACGTTTTCAAGAAAGAAATGATTACGTCCTACCAAAGTTTTAGCAGCATACATCTTTAAGACTGCTTGTTACATGATGACAAAAGTAAGACTGCATGTTAACTCATAGAGAAAAACTTATACTGACTCAAGACGAAGTTATTACTGATCTAAGACTGACTTCCATAGTGACTGACAAAGTGATACTAAGTTCACAACAAACTGAGTTCGCGCCAATTCGCGCGTGTTAATACATACATAGTATTCTAGAACATTCTAGAACACGGAAATTAAAATATTTAATATAAAACAATTTGTTCTTGATACATAAATGAATCTTGATTTACGTAAAGATACACAAAAATTATGACAAATCCAGTAATAGATATTTGTATGAAAACAAAACAATACAAAAGATCATAACTAAATAACAATTAGCGCAGTATTAATATATGTTTACATTATTTAAAATTGTTAAATCAAAGCAACTATAAAATTCTACAGTCAGCAAAGTATTACATTACGGTCAATACATTACAGAGGACCTCAGATATTGTTAGTTATTAATTTCATTAACAAACACATTAATGCCCAATACTAAGCTTACGACGTTCAATAATGAATTAATTTATTTAGTTTATTAAACGACCCAAGTAATGAAAGTGATAATGTCACCACCCAGAAGCGCCATTATATGCTTATCTATATCTATAAATATGAATGTCTGTTCAGTGTACGTTTATCACGTCTGAACCACAAGACATAAAGAGCTAAAAATTTGTACAGTTACTAATGTCTACCCGGGGAAGGCTTTAGGCACGTTTTTATGGCGATCGGAAAGCTATTTATCTAAACATATTAATGTGAATGTCTGTTCGGTGTACGCTTATTACGTCTGAACGACAAGACGCAGAGACTTAAATATTTGTACAGTTACTAATTTATACCTGAGAAAGGTTTTAGGCACGGTTTTATAGCGATCTGATAGATATTTAGTAATTTGAAGAGTATAACGCGAAATGAGGAACAATAATGATTCTTTGAAAATTATATTTACTCTTTGAAAATGGTTTTATTGGTTGCATTGCTGCTAGAGGGTTGATAATGATAAAAGGGTGAAGTATATTTGGATGGAAAGTTATCGGTGTATATAAAATTCTACGCGTGTGTGTTAATATTTCACTCTGCAGCGAAAACTACAAAACGCAAACGAATGGTCTGAGTGTAATTGTTGTCCGACGTCTCCCGTTGTACACAATAAACAGTTCCATTCCGACAGCTATAAGGGGCTGGAAGATATGGTGGTTGAAAGTCGTCAAATTATAAAAAAATTTGGACTGAAGGCCAGCGATGACGTTGGCGACTCTATAGCAAGGAGGTTACATACAGTGAAACGTGATGCCACAGACCATATCTTTGGTCTATGCGTGCTACAATGTCTTCAGCTCTTTCTCTGTAAGGATAAGCATACGAATAAGGAAATATAAGAATAAATAAATAAAGCAGGAAAAAAGAAATTTCTTTTAATACATCTCTTTAAAAAAAATCGATTTGACGTTACGTCCATTACATCAAGTGATCGATCTGTGATATTATTACAATCATTATTGTTGAATTTCGTGATTGGATTCTTCCGAAACGAGTGCATTTTTACCAGTGATTCGTTATATATTCTCTGATAAATGTAACATGTTTTTAGGGGGGGGAAAAAGCCGGCCGTGGTGGCCGAGGGGACTGAGGCGCTTCAGTCACGTTCTCCACGGCCACTATGGTCGGGGGTTCGAATCCCCCGTCGGGCATGGATATTTGTGCCGTCCTAGTTCGTAAGTAGTTCATAAGTAGTTTGTAAGTTTAGGGACTGATGACCCCCTAGTTAAATGCCATAAGATTTACAAACATTTGAACATTTAGAAAAAAGGAGATGGACAGAGAGAGAGAGAGAGAGAGAGAGAGAGTGGATAGGAAAAGTACTAACTCAAGGTTCGAATAAATAAGTACCCGGGCAACGTCGCGTTTTCAGCTAGTATAATATAAACATGGAATAGGGTAAGATGGTACAATTTCGAACATTTCGGACAAATGTTATTGTAACTGGAAATATATTGAGAAAAGATGCAATTTTAATTATAGCACTTGTTCTTGGATGTTTAACTAATATGTAACACAAATATTAGACAATTGCGAATGTCGGTATAGAAACACAGATAAGTTACAGAATTGAGAAAAAATCGTTCGAAAATGTAGCACACTGGGTACAATTGTGATCACTCCCTAGTAGAATTTTGATTAAGGGCATCTTCCACATAAAAATCAATTTTTTCCGTCAGGCACCAACGCATACTTCGTTGTGCCAAACATTGCATTTTGGGTAGAGAATCTAGTCAACCTTAAATAGAAAATTTATAAGAGCTCGTTAGACTAAGTAGCTTAACTTACCTCCTAAGGTGGAAAAAATTTATCTCTCCTTAGCACAAAGTGGTGTCTTCTTGGAAAAGTCAGGAGGAGCTGTAGAAATCTGCTACGCTACAATGCCACACAACGAGACACTACGAGACTGAGAAATGGCGCGAAAATTTATGTTGATCAGAATTGTACCTATATCGAATTTGTACCACCTTACCTTATTAGGGCACAATACTACGAGCAAATATGGTATCGTACGCTTCATTTGTTCAAACAAACGGGATTTTCCAGGTCATATACATTACAGGCTCAACGAATAAAAAAAGAAAAGGGGTCGGGAGTAGGGTTGCGAGATTGAACTCGAGGCAGACCAGGAGACCAGACGTGACCCCCTCCCCCTTGGCTAATGACTCACTCCCCCCAACTGCGACCAACCCCCCCCCCCCCAACCAGGATTACATGTGAATTCTTAAAAAACTAATTATCTCCTTCCTCCAAAAATTGCTGGTAAACTGATAACAAACAATGAACGAACAAACACAAATAATAAACGTCGCTAGTTGACACGTTGCCGCAACAGTGTTTGCGCTAGCTGATTACTACCGATGCAACAATGAAAAGTTTTCAGAGGATGAATAGAAAAGTAGCGTTTGTTGCAATAAGAAATTGACATTTATATACAGTTATTCATAATTACTAGAGAGGAGCCGGGCGGGAATGGCCGAGCGCACTGAGGCGTGTTGCCACGGTGCGCGAGACTGCTCCCACCAGAAGCTCGAATCCCCCCTAGGGCATGGATGTTGTGTTCGTCCTTAGTTAAGTTCGATGTAGATCGTCGCTACATGAGCATAGTACTTAAAAAGCGCCGTAAAAAATAAGATGAATGTTACATTGAAGCCCGGAGATGAGAGTCATTGGCTTGTAGACCCGGGGAATCCATTCCAAACCCGGGCACTCCGGGCGGCGCCCGGAGATCTGGCAACCCTAGTAGGGAGCAGAGGTGCCGCAGTCGCTCGCCCACTGTCGCAGACTTGCAGTTTCTCGGCCGACTGTCTGGCGGCTACGCACAGTGATTGGCGAGGTGGCGGCGGCGAGAAATGCGCACAAGTCTCCCCCTCCGTCCCCGCCCCCATTTCGCTGTGCTGGCAGCTGAGGCAGCGACTCGTCAGCGCGATCGCACGCCTTGCGGTTATTACAGCTCTGGACGTAATTCTGGCCGTGATTAAAAAGTCTGCGAGAGCGTCTGATAATGAGCGCGGCGCGGGAAAAGCAGCCATCGGCCGATCTCTGCGGACGCAGCGAGAGGCGGGGTAAAAAGCGCCCGCGGTTGGGGGTGGAGGGTGCCTCCCGCCCCCCTGCCTTTAATCAGTGCAGGGGGGGGCGGCAGCCTTTTGACCCCGCCCCCGCACCTGCCGGCGGCGGCGGCGGCGCGTTTCATGTTCTGCGACGCGCTAGTCTGCAGTCGGCGGCGAGAAAAGGCCCAGCCAAACACTTGCCGCCGCGTGAGCGACCTTGCTGCTCTCTCCGTCAGTGGCCTAAATTCCCAAACTGACTTTCTTATAAAACTTTTATCCATTATCTGTTAAAACCTCGACTGTATCTTGAAATAGGTTTCAGAAATTACTGCAAACAGTCGCCTTTTTTCCTTCTCAATGAAGATTTATTAAACCGTGACCGGTTTCTAGTTGCCTAGCAGCTCATCATCACATGGTATATACATTTAATGCAAATTACATTTATATCTGTGGCAGGGCACAAAACGACAAAAAGTAAACACTAATTGTGGTATGTTACAATGATTAATTACAATATAAGTTCGTCTTCAAGATGTTACAGTGTTTACTTTTTGTCGTTTTGTGCCCTGCCACAGATACAAATGTAATTTGCACTAAATGTATATAGCATGTGATGATGAGCTGCTAGGCAGCTAGAAACCGGTCATGGTTTAATAAATCTTCATTGATAAGGAAAAAAGGCGACTGGTTGCAGTAATTTCTGAAACCTATGATTTTGTTATGTAATGATATGCCGAGGAATTTATTGCGTGTCTCTCCTCCCACGACCTAAATTTGACAATTGGTGCACAAAAGTCTTGTACACAGGAAACGGGAACATTTCCACAAACCAATGAAGGAAAGAAAATGTAATTTGTACTATTTGAAATGACTACTTTGTCATTTACTAAACACTGATGTCGTTCATCATTTTTTACAAATTACGTCCGTTAGATGCAGTGGCGGACTAAGCCTGTCGGAGGCACGGGGCGGCGGCAAAGCAAAATGAGGCCCCCTGTCCACTTGGAAATACAAAAGTCTTCTTCCCATTCCGTTTTGCGTAGCGTGGTACAGCAGCTTCGTCCGTTTTTCAGTTGCTTTTATGCGTAAGACCGCCTGGGGTGACTATTGTGGACCTTTCCGCCCACCTGCGCGTGCGTTCTGGCCAGCTATCGTCACGCAGCCGCCTCGCCACCGCTCTACAAAAACTCTGGGTGTTTGTTCACTAGTATGCATCAGCGTTGATTATCTTGTCACATTCGCGACATGATCTCGTAATTTGCATATCAAATTGTAGTTATTATCACTTAAAATGTCTGTAGCTCATCGAGTTTATATTCAAAAGTCTCGTCTTGGCGAGTAGATTGCGATTGTTAGGTCAGAATATCCAGGAAATGACAGTGAGGAAAACTTGTCTCCTTACACTGTTTGTGGCCGGCCGCGGTGGCCGAGGTGACTGAGGCGCTCCAGTCACGGTCTGCACGGCCACTGGAGTCGGGGGTTCGAATCATCCCTCGGGCATGGATATTTGTGTTGTCCTTAGTAGTAGCTAGCTCATAAGTAGTTTTTAAGTTTTGGGACAGATGACCCCGTAGTTAAGAGCCATAAGCTCTACAAACGTTTGAACATTTTTTACACTGTTTGTGCCCTTTAATAGGGATGTTCACAGTCATAAGGCTCAACTCGTGAAGCGAACAGGCGTCATGCCACGGAGATGCACTCGTGCTTCCCACAGCCAACTGAGCGAGTTTATAAGCTGTGAAATGGTGGCACTCCGAGCGACGGGGTGGTCCTTTCGGAGAACTGCCACTCGAGTTGGACGTGCTGCGTCAGTTGTGTAATGAATCTAGTTGCAGTGGTCACGTGGACATCCTCACAGCAGTAGACAAGGTTCTGAACGTCCACGCAGCACACACATCCGACAAGATCGTCGTATTGTAAGGCAAGCAGTGACAGACTGTACAGCTACCGTAGCACAGATGAGACTGTTTGTGGACCCAGAAATGTCTACCCCACCTGCTGCCCAGCGCTTTCTATCAATGGGACTACGGGAATGTACACATCTAACCTGTCTCCCACTCGCGCCGTGGCATTGACGTGCACGGCTCGACTAGTGCCAACAGAGAATGACTTCGAAATTCGAATGACGAGCCGTGGTCTTCGAACGAAGATATCAGATTTTACATGCATGCGAATCGTGGTCGTTTGCCCGTACGACTTACATGCAACTGACGACCGCTGTGTCGTACAGTGCATTAGTTCAAGACACGCTGTCCCCATGGTCTGAGCAACAGCTCTCTTTCCTATTTGGTCTTCGTGGAGGGAGCGCTGACCAGCACACGATACGTGCACAGTGTTGTAAGACTCCATCTTTTGCCACTCCAGCAACAGGTAGGTGGTGTAATCTTTCAGCAGGATAATGCTCGTCCACACACTGCACGGCAATCAATAGCACGTGTGCGACATTTGATTGGTAACTGTGTGATCTCATGATTCGGTAACATTCCCTGGCCCCCAGATCGCCATATTTATCCGTTTGTGATTTTTTTTTCCTTGTGGAGCTACCACAAGAACAAAGTCCACTGTTCTTGATCAAGAACACAGGACGAGTTAAAACAAAGAATTCGGGATGAGATTCACAGTATCCCAGCTGAGATGTTGCAACAACGGCGAATATCCACAGCAGATTTCACGAAAATATTCGTACAAGAGGACGCCATATGAAGGACGTAATTAACAAAAAAATTTTGAACATTTGACGTCTATCAAGAAATATATCGATTATTAATACACCAAAGATAATACTATAACCAACTTTACAGATAAATAATTATTAGCTCGTTTAAGAAATATGTATAATAAATGAAACACATCATATCTATACATTACCGTATTTTTATCTATTAAAAAGAGTGAAATATCTTTAAATTATTTAAAAATGAATAATAAATAAAAAGTATTGATTTTTTAGAGGTGATACAGTTTCAAGTATAGCGTATGAAACAAAAACTAAAAAAGAACTTACAACATTACGTATCTAGAAATATACTTTTTTATTATTATATTAACAAATATTACTACAAATGTCTGCGATTTCGTTAAAAGTTACTTGTATAATAATGTTCGAGTAAAATTGTAGTGTAATAATATGTTTCTGCTCATATGTCGCTATTTGAAAAGATATCTGTATCGTATTCTTGACTTGAGTAGGGGGAGGTCAAGTCTAGTTTACGATAAAATTTTTAAATGTTACCAAATTACGCTGTTTCGTGAGATATCTGTATCGTATTCTGTATTCGATCAGGAAAAGTTAAGTAAAAAATGTCAGCGGTAAAACTTTACGACGCTTCTCGCTGGGCTCCAGTGCTTATGTTGGCAGCAGATGAACAATGTTCAAAATGTTCAAATGTTTGTAAAGCTTATGGGACTTAACTACGGGGTCATCAGTCCCTAAACTTACAAATTACTTATGAACTAGGACGGCACAAATATCCATGCCCGAGGGGGATTCGAACCCCCGACCGTAGTGGCCGTGCAGACCGTGACTGAAGCGCCTCAGTCTCCTCGGCCACCGCGGCCGGCGATGAACAATGAAGTGTAGAATTGTGTTAATATTTTTCACGAGCTACAGAGTAAATGTTATTGCTGCTCGTTTCACTCGCAGCAAAATTAATACTGTACCTCCTCTATGTTTGACCGGTTCTTGTATGTACCCTTGTCCGTTCAGAAAAAAATAATTTTCGTTTTAATTGAAGTTGTCACGAAAAAATTTTTATTAGTCATCTGAGTTGCCGTCATTACCATTGGTGCCAACATAATCACTGCAGCCCCGCGAGAAGCGTCGTAAAATTTAACCAATTTCAGCAATTAATACAAAAATTGTAAAAATTTAGTTAGAGACATCATGTTTTCACCAATCACTAATTAAATTTGATATTTATTATTTTTTTCATTATCATACATTCCTAAAAAGATCGATAAAATAATTAAATACGGATAAAACTCAATAAAGAATTATATAAATTTACATAAAATAAGAACGAACAATAAAGTATATTACTTACTGTCGATTGTAAGCAATCAATTTCTCAGTGAAAATATTTATCCTTAAATTATAACAAAATTGTTGAATCACTTCGATCAGTACAGAATCAAATGTTCAAATGTCTGTAAATCTATGGGACCAAAGTGCGTGGTCATCAGTCCGTAGCTTACAAACTACTTCAACCTAGGTAAACTAACCTACGGACAAACACACACACCCATGCTCCAGGGAGGACTCGAACCTCCACGGCGAGCAACCGTGCGCTCCGCAGCGAGGTGCTTTAGACCGCTCGGCTACTCCACTGCGGCAAATACAGAATCGAGATATCAATTGTCTATCTTTAATGTAATCAACGACCCTATGCAAATAGTTCCATATCTTTGATACAAAAAAGTTAATATCATCTTCACATATATGCATAAACATCTTTCACTGATAACGTCATAGGTCAAAGCTGACGGGTTGTATCGTATACTAGACTTGACCCGCAGATTTCACGAATATATTCGTTCAAGAGGATGCCATCTGAAGAACGTAATTAAAAAAAAAAAAAAAAATAAAATAAAAAATAAATGACATCACTGTTTCTTAAATGACAAAGTCGTACGTTATCAATTACTATTAATTACATTTCCTTCCTTCGTCACTTCTAGTTTTATTGGATTGTGGATATGTTCTCATTTTTCTGTGTCACTCTGCGTTTAATCAGTGAAAGGAACGAACCGTCTCGTCTTCCAATGTCTTAACGCGTGTGGTGGTTACTTTCGAATGGAAACATTCGCTCGTTCTGTTGTGGCGAGTGTTCGCTTTTCATTTGACAACCCCATCATACAAGTGAGGTGAATCCGTAAAAATGCATATAAGGCGTACGTCTATCACATTTAACTAATTTCAGTATTATCTGTATTTTAGATTATTCGTATAACCTATAATCACACCAATTCTGTGAAAACGGTTTTGCACAGTAGCTGCGAGGATTACTGCACGCTGCGGGCTGTTGCGAAGTACCAGGTCGGACGGACGCATTACCTAATCCCACGGCGGTCGTAGCTGCGGCGTCAGTCGGTGTGTATTTAATGTGTCCTGTTCGCTGACCGCGTGAATCACCAATGCAAACCGCCAAACCTCTCGCGTCCCATTGTGTGTCAAAAAGCACTGCTGCACAAATGTTAGAATTGTGTAAAATGCCGAATAGCATGAAGTTTTTAAACTGCTTTGTAACACAAAATTAAAAAAAAAAAGTACCATTGTGCGTTTAGTAATAGACTAGCGTTAATTCCTGGTACTTGTTCGGGTGTGTATTTATTCCTTTCTTAAGGAAAGGCAAACCTACATTTATAGCTTTTGTAGATTTGAAGGAAGCTTTTGAAAATGTTGACGAGAATAGACTCTTTCGAGTTCTGAAGTCAGCAGGGGAAAAATATAGTGAACGAAACATTATTCACAGCTTACACAGAAGACAGATAGCCCTTATAAAGAGTCGAAGGGCATATAAGGAAACCATTGGTTGGGAAGAGAGTAAAGCAAGGTTGTAGCCTTTCCCCGATGTTGTTTAATTTGTACATCGAGCAAGCTGTGAAGGAGAGCAAGGTGAAATTTGGAGAAGGAATTAAAGTTGCGGGAGAAGAAATAAAAACTTTGCGATTTGCCGATGACACAGTAGTTATGTCAGCAACAACAGAGGACCTAGAAGAACGGAATGTACACTGTCTTGGAAAAAGATAATAAGATGAAAAGATAATTTCGTGTGGCTCATGGGCCTGGTGCAAGTCTTTCAATTGGACGCCACTTCGGCGACTTGCGTGTCCCTAGCCTACCCCAGTTATCCAACCGGGGAAAGGGGACCTACAGCTTAACGTGGAATCCGAACCACGTGTCGTTTCTGGCGACTCCTCACATCGTCGAGAGGTGAGGGATGGGTTAAAGTGCAGACTGAAAAAATCCGTGGTCCGACCGGGTTTTGAACCCGCGACCCTTCGGTTTCCAGTCGAGCGCTTTCCCCCAAGACCACCGGGCCCGACATTAACAAGATAAAAAAAGGTATGGAACGTAGTCCAAGAAAATCAGGCGATTCTGAGGCAATTAGACTACGTAATGAAAGAATGAAGGTGGCGATGTGTTTTGTTACTTGGTCAGTAAAATAACATAGCCTACGATCGTCGCAGTACAGATGATATAAAATGCAGAATGGCAATGGAAAGAAAATATCTTCTGAAAAATGTAAATTTGTTGACAAATAGTAATTTAAATTTTAGGAAGTCTTTCCTGCAAGTTTTTGTATAGAGTGTTGCCTTGTACTGGAGTGGTATAGGATACACGTGGTAATGTGAGTTTCAACGTCAATCTTTCCTTACAACACAATATTCGACCGTGGGTAAAACCGCGGGGCGCAGCTGGACATCCTATAATTGGTAGCACTGATAAACGCCACTACACCGTGCAGTTCAGTTGTTGAAACTTCCTGGCAGATTAAAATTGCGTGTCGGAACCGGGACTCGAACCTGGGACCTTTGCCATACGCGGGCAAGCGCTTTGGAAAGTAGGAGGCGAGGTACTAGCAGAAGTAAAGTTATGAGCCGGGATCGTGAGTCGTGTTGGGATATCTCAGTCGGTAGAGCGCTTACCCGCGAAAGGCAAAGGTCACAGGTTCGAGTCCCGGTTCCGGCACGCAATTTTAATCTGCCAGGAAGTTTCATATCAGCTCTCACTCCGCTGCAGAGTGAAAAGTTTCATTCCAGTTCAGTTGATATTTACTTTTTCCATCATCAACTTGTCTATGACGCTTTACTTAGGCTGGGATTTCTGCACACAAGTCTGTGTCTGAAAGCATTAGTGCCGCCGTTCCTAAATAAAAAGGGTCATCCTGCAGTAGTCCTGCGAACTGGGATCACTCTGCTGATTCAACAAGGATATTTTTGGCTGAGAAACTGGCGGTTCAAGCAATATGCGGTGTAAGTTCACGAACGTCGTGTCGACCTTTTTTTAGTAGTCTGGAAATTCTGACATTGGCGTCACAATACGTATTTTCTTTGATGTCGTTTGTTGTTAACAATATCATCTTATTCCGACGAGTTAGCAGCTTTCACTACGCGAATACTAGACAGAAATCTAATCTACATTTGGATGACGCCTCCTTGATCTTGTGCAGAAAGGCGTGCAGTATTCTGCAACATTCATTTTCAATAAGCTGCCACAAGAATCTTAATACTAACCCGCGCGCCTTCAAGTCTAATTTGAAGAGTTGTGAACAGGACAGTGATATAGCTGTGTGAATAACTTCGTTGCAAATATTAACATGATATCTCTGAGTTCTGTGTGTTCAGTTGTTTTGTAAATAACAAAAAGAGTGTTCGTAAAAAAGCCAAATAAAAATTATAATAAATATTCTCCAGCGTATATTTCATAATTTTAGTAAATAAACCCGTCACGTCGGTAATAGTTGCCTCATGACCTACTCCTTTTATTCCGTCGAGGAACTCCTGGAAAAATTTAAGGGAAGTCGTACCGCCATCTCTCGAAAATGTTAAGTTCGCTAAATAAATGCCCCGTTTTCTCAGCAACTGTTGAGTATATAAATATGGTGTTTTTATCACATTTCTTACATGTTTTGTGTCTCTATTCCTCTACGATCACTTTAAAATAACACCTGGGAAAAAAAGGTTATGATTTTTTTCCCTAAACATATAATTTTTTGGTGTAAATTTTCACAATTTTAATTTCTTGAGTAAATACTACTAAAGTAGCACTACAACATCATTACACTACCTATGTTATGTGGTAAATAATGCATCGATTTTAATTCAGAAGTTGCTGAGAAAAATAGGCATATATGCTGAAATGTCATTTTGAGAACATTGCGTTTAAAGAAAAAAAATCAATACACAGCCAACTGAGACATAAATGTATGTTAGAATGCTCCTGTATGGTAGTCCTCGTCTCCTCCTTTATTTTCCTCATCCAGTACTGCCCTCCTCCTCTCGGATCTGGCTTCTTTTGACATACTGTTGCAATCTCTGACTTCATGATTCGCAATTGGTCCAAGTCCATCACACTTTTTGTGGTGTTGTAACCTTGACGAATTCCAGGATGCTCCAGAATAGCCATCATTAAAAGCAAGAACAGCATCAGAAACACAAAGTTCAAACACTGTTCTTACAACAAACACAGAATCTAAAACATGATTAGTGGATAACTGTCTTTGTCAAACAGAAACAAATGTACGGTTCGAAGAGTTTCCTGTGAAGTACCGTTAGTGTAGAAAATGTTAGAAACGGACAGTTCTCTACAAAAGAAAAGAAACCACAGCCTCATCTATATCTATGAATGTGAAAGTCTGTTCGGTGTATGCTTATCACGTCCGAACGACAAGACGCAGAGACTTAAATATTTGTACAGTTACTAATTTATACCCGAGGAAGGTTTTAGGCACGGTTTTATAGCGATCTGATAGATATTTAATAATTTGAAGAGCATGACTCGAAATGCGGAACAATAATTACTCTTAGAAAATTATATTTACTCTTTGAAAATGGTTTTATTAGTTGCATTGTTGCTAGAGGGTTGATAATGATAAAAGGGTGGAGTATATTGGGATGGAAAGTTATCGGTGTATATAAAATTCTACGTGTGTGTGTGTGTGTGTGTGTGTGTGTGTGTGTGTGTGTGTGTGTGTGTGTGTGTGTGTTGATATTTCGCCCTGCAGCGAAAACTACAGAACGCAAACGAATGGTCTGTGTATAATTGTTGTCCGAAGTCTTCCGTTGTACACGGTAGCAGTTCCATGCCGATAGCTATAAGGGGTGGAAGATGTGGTGGTTGATAGTCGTCAAATTATAAAAAAAATTCGGACTGAAGACCAGCGATGACGTTTGTGACTCTATAGCAAGGAGGTTACATACAGCGAAACGTGATGCCACAGACCATATATTTGGTCTATGCGTGCTATAATGTCTTCAGCTTTTTCTCTGTAAGGATAAGCATACGAATAAGGAATTATAAGAATAAATAAATAAAGCAGTGAAAAATAAATTTCTTGTAATACATCTCTTTAAAAAAAATCGATTTGACGTTTCGCGAATTATCTATCATAATTAAACCAACACGCGAACAGAGCGGCCGGTTTAAGCTAGTAGACTATATGGTTCCAAAGAAAAATGCCAATATGCGAATATGCCAATATGCAAAACAAAATTCTCAGAAATCTCAGTGCATGATTATTTTCAAGTATTTATTTAAACTAGTAAATAATCGAATATTTTAATAAAACCAACACCAAATTAAGCATAAACATCCATATTTCGTAATTTGCATAAACGTAGAAATGTGAAATTTTATCATTTTGGGCGATACGACTCCCCCTAAAAAAAAGGTAATTCCTTTGGTTATTGATTCTTTTTACTTAGCCTTAAGATTGTCATGTGCACAGAAGTACTTTAAGTTTTTCTTTTGTCACTCTTGTGTTAAAATTTCACGTACTGACTTGCTCCATGCCCTTGGAGTCTTGCTCCTCAACTAGGTCCTGCGGAACAGAAAACCGTATTATTATTTTACTGCTATTCCAGTCGTTCCATAATTCATCTATGGTCGAGTGCATTTCTCGGTCTCTCGCGACAATCGGGGAGGTTTTTTAAATGAGCGCCCCTGGCCCTCGTCGCCTTTGCTAGGCCTGAATGAGTACCCCGTCCCTGTCGACTCGTCTAATGACCCGCGGCCTGGGGACTATGAAACAGCAATTAGCGAGAAAGCCCTGCAGCTCGCTTCGACAGGTTCCCCCTTTACAGAAATCTCTCATTAGAGGTTTTACTCGCACAGACTGGTTTAGCGTGGCTGCTGAATCTACGATGGCAGGTGATGAAGGTTCAAAGACTCTAGAGCTTAGAAAAAAATACGAAGACAAATTTTATTCTGTCTCCAAGACAGAACTAAAGAGCTCGCACGATGCGAAGTGAGTTACATGAGAAAACTAGAGACTCATGACGCTGCTTGTCAGCCTATCTTGTTTACCACAGCAAATTTCTCGTCCTTTGCTTGTTATTCACTCTTTGTCAGTTATCATTTGTTGAATGCCAATTGAATCTCAATGTAGACAAGTGTAATGTGCTGCGAATACGTAGAAAGAAAGATCCTGTATCATTTAGCTACACTATAGCGGGTCACCAACTGAAAGAAGTTAATTCCATAAATTATCTGGAAGGAGGCATTACGAGTGATTTAAAGTGGAACGACCATGTAAAATCAATCGTCGGTAAAGCAGATGCCAGACTTAGATTCATTGGAAGAATCCTAAGGAAATGCAGTCCGAAAACAAAGGAAGTAGGTTACACTACACTTGTTCACCCACAGCTTGAATACTGCTCACCGGTGTGGGATCCGTACCAGGTGGGGTTGATAGAGGAAGTAGAAAAGATCCAACGGAGAGCAGCGCGCTTCGTTACAGGATCATTTGGTAATCGTGAAAGCGTTACGGAGATCATCGATAAACTCCAGTGGAAGACTCTGCAGGAGAGACGCTCTGTCGCTCGGTACAGGCTTTTGTCGAAGTTTCGAGAACAGACCTTTACCGAGGAGTCTAGCAGTATATTGCTCCCTCCTACGTATATCTCGCGAAGAGATCATGAAGATAAAATCAGAGAGATTAGAGCCCACACAGAGGCATACCGACAATCTTTCTTTCCGCGAACAATACGTGACTGCAATAGGAGGGAGAACCGATAGTGGTACTCAAGGTACCCTCCGCCACACACCGTCGGGTGGCTTGCGGAGTACACATGTAGATTCAGATATAGAAACACGGTCACCGGATACTGCCGCTGTGGCCTGGTCATTAGCTGGTAGAAATGCGTTACCTTTTATGTGTGTGTCGCTGTATTGCAATTTTTGTGTCAAATCATGTTTAAACTTTCTTAAAAGTCGGTAACATCCTTATGAAACATTTAATAAGTATACTCTGAAACTTCTTGACAGAGTTAAATTGTGTGCCGGAACCGGGTTTCGAACCTGGAACCTTTGACTTTCGCGGGCAAGTGCTCGACCACTGAGCTATCCCGACACGACTCACGCTCCGTCCTCACAATTTTAATTCTGCCAGTACCTCGCCTCCTACTTTCCAAACTTCACAGAAGTTCTCCTATGAACCTTGCAGGACTAGCACTCCTGGAAGAAAGGATATGCTGGGAACATGGCTTAGCCACAGCCTTAGAGATGTTTCCAAACAAAACTTTCACTCTGCAGCGGAGTGTGCGCTGATATGAAACTTCCTGGCAGATTAAAATTCGTGTCGTGATAGCTCAGTGGTAGAGCGATTGCCCGCGAAAGGCAAAGCTCCCAGGTTCGAGTCCCGGTTCCGACACACAATTTTAATCTGCTTGGATGTTTCATATCGGCGCACACTCCGCCGCAGAGTGAAAGTTTCATTCTGGAAGTATACTTTGGATAATTTGCATTCGAAAAAACTACATTATCACCCATCTCAAAGACGTGGTATGTCCTAAGCAATGTGTCTTACGATGATAAGTTTTCCACTGGTATACACTGAAATGGCAGTCATGGGGTAGCGATATGAACAGAAACAAGTGACAGTAGTGTCGTGTATAGTAGATACGCTGCGTCAGCAGACCTAACATTTGATTTCTGATGATTTGTGAGAAAACATTGTTGACGTCGAGAATTAATGGACGATGAACGCGGAACAATACACTGCTGAAAACAATTGGGTGATCCGGCGAGATATCATACACACCATACATATTGAAACGTAACGCATTATTAATGTTAAAACAATAAATATATTTTTTATCTGTAATCTACTGCACGCAAGAGCAAGCTATTGCAGAAAATAAATCAGTATGCTGTTTATTTACTATTAGTCTGAAAATATCATTTTAGTTAATCGAAATTCCTGTTTGAGGAAGGATTAGTTAATTTTAAACGTCGCAGCACTAATAAAAAGTAATAATGTCTCCCAGAACATGTTACATTTCTTACGTAATGGCACTGCAGTTATCATGAACTGTAAAACATGTTTTTGTGTCCCAGCCTCGTCGCCGCTTTTGTGTCTCAGCCCCGTCGCCGCTTTTGTGTCTCGTTTCCGTCGTAGGTGTCGGTGGCCGAGTAGAAAGACCGACACAGGAATAAAGGATGCACGCTTGTGCAGGTAGGAGTTGACCAGCCAGTGGAACTGCAGAAACTAGAAACACTAGACTAAATTAGAACGAGATATATATTTCTTAGAGACTTAGTAATACTTAACTTTTACATAGATCAGTACTGCAGAAAGCTGATACATAGTTGAGTTAGAGGCCTGCCTAGTGCCTATCCGATAGCCAAGTCTTCACTGGTGCCTATCTGATTCCGAAGTGTTAGCTGGTTCCTATCTCAGTCCCAAGTGAACGATGTCGTTCAGTGGTGGCCACGAGCGGAGTTGTAGCAGAGGGCGCTCGTGGCTGACGTCGCTAGAACGCCGCGCCGTGCGTGCATGGCGGCGCGCGGCAAAAGTAGGTGGCGCGCACTTTGGACTTGTGCGACACCACACATGTACCAACGCAAATTCAATTAAATAGTTGGCTTCAAAAGTTTAATGCTGATACCAAAAGATAACAGGCAGTGCCCCATTATTTAAAGATCGGTAGTTGATAGCTTTTGCGGAAGAATCCAACTGTCGGAATGCAGAATGCCGATGTATTTAACGCAACCTACGGCCAGCTCAAAATCATAAATCTGAAAAAAATTAAATAAATCGGCAAATCTCAGGGACGTGATAAATTATTAATAGTTATTTCTCTTTTATATTCCGTGAACGGAATCAGTTTTAGCATCGTACGATCTCTCCAACAATTGTATCCGTTCCGCGCCAACATGGAGGTCCGCATATCACTGAAAAAGAACATCACATAATATTATAATTTTTGTAACATTATGAAAAGAAGATCAAGGTTGTTTAAATCATCACATCATTCGGAATTCTCTATTAGTAGATTATTATTGCAAACTCATCTTTTACAAACAGACACTTACTCTTACATACAAGACAGAATGTTCTCCACATGCAAATCAGTTGAAGTCAAGAGAAGTTAACGAATACGTGCTGTCAGCACAAGGTCGCAAACGAGAGAGAGAGTGATATTTCTGTTCGCGCTCCTGGCGCTAGCTCAAGACAATTGACAACTGAAAATATTCTTTTTTTATCGTCTTTGCTTTCTGGTTAGTTAAAATAGTTCTTTGCCTTCGGCGTTGTGAAATTAATTAAATAACAATATCATTTGCTGTTAATCTGCCGTAGTGTTTTGCATTTATAGTTCGTGTTAAATTTAATTAATTCTATCGAAACCATTTCTTATTCCCCGTAATATTATGTTGTTGTTGTTGTGGTCTTCAGACAGCAGAATGGTTTGATGCAGCTCTCCACGCTGCCCTGTCCTGGGCAAGTCTCTTCACCTGAGAATAAGTTCGGCAACCTACATCCTTTTGAATCTGCTTACTGTATTCGTCGTCCCTCGGTCTTCCTCCACGGTTTTTACCCCACACACTTCCTTCTAATACTAAGTTCACGATTCCTTGATGTCTCAGAATGTGTCTCACCAATCTAACCCTTCTCTTAGTCAGGATATGCCAGAAACTTCTTTTCTCCCCAATTCGGTTAAGCACCTCCTCATTTGTTACGTGATCTACCCATCTAATTTTCATCATTCGTCTATAACACCACATTTCGAAAGCTTCTATCATCTTTTTGTGTGAACTCCTTATCGTCCACGTTTCACTCCCATGCAATGCTACACTCCAGACAAATGCTTTCAGAAAGGACTTCCTAACATTTAAATTAATATTGGATGTTAACAAGTTTCGCTTCTTTAGAAACGCTTTTGTTCCCAAAGCCATTCTGCATTTTATATCTTCTTTACTTCGGCCATCAGAAGTTATCTTGCTACCCAAATAACAAAATTAATCTACTACTTTTATTGCCTCATTACCTAATCTGATTCCTTCAGCATCGCCTGATTTTCTGACATTCCATTCCATTGCCTTCGTTTTACTTTTGTTAAAGTTCATCTTATATCTTCCTTTCAAGACACTGTACATTCCATTCAATTGCTCTTCCAGATCCTTTGCTGTCTCTGACAAAATTACTATGTCATCGGCAAACCGGAAACTTTTTATTTCTTCTCCCTGAACTTTAATTCCCTCTCCATATTGCTCCTTCCATTCCTTCACTGTTTGATCAATGTATAGGTTGAACAACATTGGGGAAAGGCTACAACCTTGTCTTATTCCCTTCCCAACCCTGTGTCCCTTTCTTGTAACGTATTTTATTCGGATACTGGTTACAATCTTAATTTTTGTGTGATACAGTATGATATTTTGCTGTCTCAACTATTTGATATTTACATGGCGTTTGCTGATAGTGAGGCACCTTGGGTCTAAGATAACAGTCAAAAAGTCATTCTCGTTGTTTGCCCTCTAATATGGTGTCTGATCACCTCGGACGGCCAGTACAATTGCACACCTGCATGACATGGACAGTATGAGGTTATCACTCAGCTCTTGAGGGATATTTAGCCTTTCTTCCATGAGTGCAATACCCGGCCCTGTAACCGTTGTGCGAGGTGCAGGTCCGGCTGCAGTACGTGCATCCCAGATATTCTTATTCAGGTTTAAGTTCGGTGAACAAGCTGGCCACTCAATTCATTCAATTCTCAAGCATGTTGTTCCCCGATGCAGCTCTGTGCGGACGAGCGTTATCGTCCACCATCTCCTACTACAACAGCGTAGGGCACAACATACGATCGAAGGAACTCGTCTCTGTGCCTCTAGCAGTGACAACGCCATTCTGAACGACATAGAGGTCCTTGTAATTCCATTTCCAAAGAAAGCAACCGCAAACAAGTGTGAAAATTACAGAACTATCAGCTTAATAAGTCATGGTTGCAAAATACTGACACTAATTATTTACAGACGAATGGAAAAACTTGTGGAATCCGACCTCGGGGAAGATCACTTTGGATTTAGAAAAAAATGTAGGAACAGGGGAGGCAATACTCACATTACGACTTATCTTAGAAGACAGGCTAAGGAAAGGGAAACCTACGTTTTTAGCGTTTGTCGATTTGGAGAAAGCTTTTGACGATGTCGACTGGAATACACTTTTCCAAATTCTGAAGGTTTCAGGGGTAAAATATAGGGAGCGAAGAGTTATATTCAACCTATACAAAAATCAGGAAGCGGTTATTAGAATCGATGGGCAAGAAAGGGACGCAAAGGTAGGGAAGAGAGTAAGACAAAGTTGTAGCCTTTCCCCAATGTTGTTCAATCTGTACATTGAGCAGGCAGTGAAGGAATGGAACGAGAAATTTGGAGAGAGCATTAAAGTGCAGGCAGAAGAATTAAAAACATTGCGGTTTGCCGATGACATAGTAATTCTGTCAGAGACCGCAAAAGATCTGGAAGAGCAATTGAATGGAATGGACAGTGTCTTGAAAGGAAGATATAACATGAACATTAACAAGAGTAAAACGGAGGTAATGGAATGCAATGTCAGAAAACCAGGCGATGCTGAAGGAATCAGATTAGGTAATGAGGCAATAAAAGTAGTAGATTAATTTTGTTATTTGGGTAGCAAGATAACTTCTGATGGCCGAAGTAAAGAAGATATAAAATGCAGAATGGCTTTGGGAACAAAAGCGTTTCTAAAGAAGCGAAACTTGTTAACATCCAATATTAATTTAAATGTTAGGAAGTCCTTTCTGAAAGCATTTGTCTGGAGTGTAGCATTGCATGCGAGTGAAACGTGGACGATAAGGAGTTCACACAAAAAGATGATGGAAGCTTTCGAAATGTGGTGTTATAGACGAATGATGAAAATTAGATGGGTAGATCACGTAACAAATGAGGAGGTGCTTAACCGAATTGGGGAGAAATGAGAAATGACATATCCTGACTAAGAGAAGGGATAGATTGGTTGGACACATTCTGCGACATCAAGGAATTGCCAACTTAGCATTAGAAGGAAGTGTGTGGGGAAAAAATCGTAGAAGGAGACCGAGGGACGAATACAGTAAGCAGATTCAAAAGGATGTAGGTTGCCGAACGTATTCTCAGATGAAGAGACTTGCACAGGACAGGGTAGCGTGGAGAGCTGCATCAAACCAGTCTGCGGACTGAAGACCACGACAACAGCAGGATTGTGCCGATTTCCGCGTTATCTCCATATAAGGGAACGACGATTGTCCGGTTGAACACAGAATCTTGACTCATCTGTGAACAGAAGCCTGCGCCAGTCGTTATAACTCCACTCGTGATGTTCCTCCGTCCAGTTTCTACGGGAAAAACGGTGTCGTGGTTTTAATGGGACTCACACAGTAGGCCTCCGGCGTAGACGCCACTCTTCTGAAGACAATTACGGACTGTTTGTGTTGATACTGTGCGTCCTGTTACTGCCTGAAAAATGTGTTTCAGCTGAGCCGTGGTCAGGCTCTCGTCTCGACGGGCTGTTCACCGGTCATGACGGTGGTCTGTTGCTGACGTTATCCGTGGACGACCCTTCTTTTAACTGTTCCTGTTGTTCTAAATCGCGTCCAGGTCCTGGAAATTACACTTTGAGACATTCCAATGCCTGCAGTCAATTCCCTCTGTGTCTGTCCCGCTTCCAACCTTCCTGTGGTTCTCCATGCGATAGCTTCGGGTAAGTCACGTTGTTGTTGCATTGCACTACCTGCTCACCACAATCTGGTTGTGTAATTAGTTTGGTTAAATAGACACAAGTCAAGACCAACCCCCTCTGCAGCAACATTCTGTTATTGCCACTATTGCGGATGCCGTAACTTTGTCGTCTTGTAACACAGCAACTCAGTGATTAACATAGACTTGTTTCCTCCAATTTTTTTGTGTAAATACTTTTAATTTTAGCTAACGTTGAAATATTGTAAATAGGATATCAAATGTTATATCTGTGTAGTAGACACGCTGGCCTAGTCAGGGATTTTAGCATTGTAAGATTAGTAAGAGCTTTGACTGTGAGTTGGATCGCTGGAGAGCTAAGATGAAAAGTTGTTGGAGAATGGCAGTGGTAGCGAGTGGTTGTTGGAAGGAGTTCTTGTGGTATCGGCACAATACAACAGGATATTGTTAATCAGGCATGATTTAATGGTTGTGGGCACAGTACATATTTGATCAAGTGGATACGTGTATGCAGAAGAATACTGTGGGCCTAAATTTGTTATAAATAATTCGTCGCCAAGAAGAGCCTGTTGTGCCAATTTATTATGTGCCAATAATGTCTGACCACGTCGGACGCCGCCTTACTAAAGTAAGGTCCACACAATTAGTCATCTATTAGCATGTACGGCTAGCCAGCGTAGTAGAACTGCTATTATCAATAGTGAACCAGAATTAGTGAAAATCTGTGTTAACGAGTTTTTCACCTGAGACTTATACCAGGCAGGGTCCTATCCATATCATTGTTATTCCGAGCCTTAATCATGAAAGTAAAGATTACTAATGATAAAAGGTAATAATTTCAGTGATAAATGTGGTCTGTTAATTTGGTGTTATATAAATCAGAAATCATGGGATTATTAATTAAAATTGAATGTTACTGAACTATTATGTGTGTCACTGCATAGTTACTCAATTCCACAGTTTGCTAAAAGACAGAGTAATTCATACAGTTTATAGAGATCAAATTAATGACAGTATTAATTAACATTTTGCAGTCGCTGAATATCATAAATGATAAGTGTTAACGAAATATTGTTGAGAGTATGGAGTTCGTACAGTTAACAATTTGCAAGTATCAGTACTTATTTGAATTGCATAGCAAGCCTTATTAAAAATCTTAATCAAGTAAAAATTTTCACAGTTAAAATTAACAAGTTATTACAACTAGTTGCTCACTACCAGTACTACGTATTCTATTCAAGTGAATGTGTGTAAGACAATAAGCATTACGCTGAATCATAAGATTGACAACATCATAAAACCATTATGTTGCTAAATGCTGCTCATTGATGCATAATAGTTGTAAGATCGCTGCGCTGCTTGGCAATTGCTTATCATATTTCAGCTTGGGTACTGTCTTTTTGATTTATGCGTGGCTTAACCTAACGCAGTGTAACTGCTGTGTCCTTCCTCCTACTAAGTCGAACCCCATAAATTAATATAAATAATTAAATGATTTTTTCCAAATTTTGTTCGCTCATTCAGTGAGCGTGGCGACCGTAAATTGTTTTCTTCCACTAAACTCATAATTTTTCAGCCGTTTGTTTACGTTTTAACAGCAATAATAATTTACAAAATATTTTGCATATTCATTACCATGTCACTTTTCACTTCTTTCACCTCTGGCAGTATTGCTCATGTGAAAAATACCGAGTAGCACCGTGGTTCGGAACCCACTTTAAACTGTAGTCCCCCTATAACTGGCTGGGTAAGTCGGTTCGAAGGTCGGAGGAAGAGAACAGCATACCACCTCCAAACAGGACCATGCCTAGTAAAGCACTTTGGTGTTCAAAGCAATCTTCGGATTGTTGACTGCATTACCTTACCTTACCATATTTCCGCTCGATGTCACGCAGTGTCATCGATCAATTTATAACCTCCACTACACTTATCGGCATTGCCTTTCCATCAGGTCAGCAATTCGGCTCACAATACATTCTTGATTGTTAATTGTCTGGTAATAGTAAGGGTGGGAGGTTACAGTCTCCACTCTGTAGAACCGACAGAAAGACATCGAACCATTTTAGTTGATTCCCCCGATGATAATACTTGAGACCGGGATATCTCTTCTGATCCCCTAATTGTTTTGAGCAGTGTATTTTGAGACCATTTAAATTTTTTAAGCTCCGTCCATACTTGTATGAAGTGCAGAAAGCGAAATGTTTGCCCTTACGTACGCGAATGCTCGAGCCTCGGTTACGTGCTGTGTTGCAGTGCCCGCCGTGCAAGGCGTTCACGCCGCAGCTGGTGGAGACGTACCACAAGGTGCGCTCCCGTGGACACCGCTTCCAGGTCATCTTCGTCAGCTCGGACCGGTGAGTACCCAATAGTCACCTCTCTCCCTCTGTGCCTTCACTCACTGCTGCACCGTCACAAGCCTACTACTACTGTCGCATTGCTGTCTGCTCGCCAACCCGACAGGTATCGCTAAATAAAACGGGTCATCCTGCACTAGTCCGGCGAATCTGGGGTCACTCTACTGATACAAAAAAGATATGTTTGGTTCAGAAACTAGTGGTTCGAGCAATATGTGACACACGTTCGCGAATGTCATGTCGACCCCTTTTCAATAGTCTACAAATTCTGACATTTTTATTACGAGGGTCTTCACACTATGCACACTATTTTTTAATACAGTTTTTATTCTACATGTTTGAAAGTTTTACAGTGTGTAGATACATCCTTTAGGAGAAAATATATTCATTTCTCCACATAATACCAATCCCCCTCAATTCGTTACTCTTTGCACGTTGTCTGGAGCAAGGAGGTTAGAATACAGGGAGACGCCCTTGGGCTCAAAAAGTGAAGCCTGCCTCCGCCATATTGCTAAGTTTTGGAGAAGTGTTCGTACTGTAGAACTAATGTTATTTGTCACTTAAAACAGAAATAAACCGTTCGACGGTTTTGCCTTAGTGTACAACGTGTTAAACGAATGCAAATTACCCGTTAAAAATTAAGTTTTCAAATCTAATATGCTGAGTATTTATTCAAGAAAGTATATTGTTTGAAAGTACATACTTCGCAGTGACTGTCAGTCCAGTACATTAAGTGTAAGAGGGTCGACTTAACGCATAGTTTTAACGTAGAAATAGCAATCCAGCACTGGCAAAGATGGCGGACAGGCTTTCCGAAAGAACGGCCACCACACCAATATAATAAGTATTTACACGCGAAGACGGCGATAGCTTCATTTACTTCACCACAGATGCTGTCATACTTTCGACGTCCCACGAGGATCCGAAATGCCGACTGTAAGAGGACATGGACGGTAGGAGCGCTGCAGCCATAGCGTGTAACTTGTGGAAGTTTGAGACGGACGGGAGGCGAGCACGGGTAGCCAAGTGATTCAGGTGACCGCTGGCCCGAAGCGAGAGACCCGGGTTCGATTTCCGGCCCGGCTCACATGTTTACTTGCTGCCATTGTTTCATTTCAATGCCTTAGTGCAGCCACTGTCAATCATTTCCTTCCTAATCCTTTATTCTTACCCTCCATCTATATTTTGCAAATTCTGATATTGGCGTCACAATACGTATTTTCTTTAATGCCATTTGTTGTTCACAATATCATCTTATTCCCTCGAGTTAGCAGATTTCACTGGATGGATACTAGACAGAAATCTAATCTATATTTGGATCACACCCCCCTGACTCTTGTGCAGAAAGGCGTGCAACATCCATTTTCACAAGAACTCAAGAATTGTAGTACTAACCCACGCGCTTTCAAGTCTAATTTGAAGAGTTGCCTCATGACTGACTCCTTTTATTCTGTCGAGTAACTCCTGGAAAAAAAATCTAATTCAGTTGTTCCGTTATTGATTTTTTTTTAAACTTAGGCTTAAGATTGTCTTGTATATAGAACTACTTTAAGTTTTTCTGCCGGCCGCGGTGGCCGAGGGGACTAAGGCACTTCAGTCACGGTCTGCACGGTCACTACGGTCGGGGGTTCGAATCCCCCTTCGGGCATGGATATTTGTGCCGTCCTTAGTTGTAGGTAGTTCATAAGTAGTTTGTAAGTTTAGCGACTGATGACCTCGTAGTTAAGTCCCTTAAGCTTAACAAACATTTGAACATTTTTAAGTTTTTCTATTATCACTCATCTGTTAAAGTTTTTCATGTACTGACTTCTTCCATATCCACGGTGTCTTGCTCCTCAATTAGGTCCTGCGGAACAGAAAACCATATTATCTTTATTATTATTATGCTGCTATTCCAGTCGTTCCATAATTTATCGTCAAGTGCATCTCACTATCCCCCGCGACAATCGGAGAGGCTTTTTAAATAAACGCACCTCGTAGGTTACGGTATTAACACTAAATGTGGGCCTTTTTGATCGTCTTTTGGCAGCTTGAATTTTAAATGAAGATAATCGCTCGTCTCTCTGAGACGAAAATTGTATAAACGAATTTATAAGAGGAGAAACATCACTACAACCCTCTTATGTTTTTTTTTTTCTTTTTTATCTCGCACCGTTTCTGGGATGTTTACAAAAATATCGGTGATTTGGCACTGTCACTTGATTTTAAGTAAACCAGTACAGGTAAAGATTATAAAGAGGACAAACTATCAAAGTAAGATAAGGTGATATCACGAGGACTATTGAGAAAGTAGTAAACGTTTTAGCATTAAAACAACTAAGTACAAGAAAAACATTTTATTATACAGGATGTTACAAACAGGTACGGCTAAACTATCAGGAAACATTCCTCACACACAAAGAAAGAAAATATGTTATGTGAACATGTGTCCAGAAACGCTTAATTTCCATGTTAGAGCTCATTTTATTACTTCTCTTCAAATCACATGAATCATGGAATGGAAACACACAGCAACAGAAATTACCAGCGTGACTTCAAACACTTTGTTACAGGAAATGTTCAAAATGTCCTCCGTTAGCGAGGATACATGCATCCACCCTCCGTCGCAGGGAATCCCTGATGTGCTGATGCAGCCCTTGGAGAACGGCGTATTGCATCACAGCCGTCCACAATACGAGCACGAAGAGTCTCTACATTTGATACCGGGGTTGCGTAGACAAGAGCATTCAAATGCCTTCATAAATGAAAGCCAAGAGGGTTGAGGTCAGGAGTGCGTGGAGGCCATGGAATTGGTCCGCCTCTACCAATCCATCGGTCACCGAATCTGTTGTTGAGAAGCGTACCAACACGTCGATTGAAATGTGCAGGAGCTCCATAGTGCATGGACCACATGTTGTGCCGTACTCCTAAAGGCACATGTTCTAGCAGCACAGGTAGAGTATCATGTATGAAATCATGATAACGTGCTCCAGTGAGCGTAGGTAGAAGAACATAAGGCCCAAACAAGACATCACCAACAATTCCTGTCCAAACGTTTACACAAAATTTGTGTTGATGACGTGACTGCACAATTGCGTGCGGATTCTCGTCAGCCCACACATGTTGATTGTGAAAATTTACAATTTGATCACGTTGGAATGAAGCCTCATCCGTAGTACTGTAGAGTAATGATTCGCATGTCAACACAAGCACTGAAGTCAACATTACCTTCCTTGAATTGGGCCAACTGGCGGTGAATCGAGGAAGTACAGTACATACTAACGAAACAATTGGGTATTTTGATAATTGTCTGCACGAATTATTTCAATTTACATTTAAAGAGAAATACTAAAATGAGCTCTAACATGGAAATTAAGCGTTTCCTGGCACATGTCCACATAACATATTTTCTTTCTTTGTGTGTGAGGAACGTTTCCTGAAAGTTTGGCCGTACCTTTTTGTAACACCCTGTATAGATAGAGATTTCGACATACGCCCGTTGTTTGTCCATCTGTAGTGTATACGTCTAGGGACTTTGGCCCTCAGTAGTTTGGTCCCTTAGTTAGACAAACTCTAACTTTTGCAAACGTCGACGGCAGGAAGTACCTGCGTGCAGAAAAACACTACCAAACGGAGGGTGGTTGGCGTGTCGGCGCGCTGTAACGTCAGCCAGACACGGCGCACTAAAATGAGACCTCAGCCCGCCTCTGCCGTTATCCCTCCCCCCACAATTCTCTACCTTTGTTTCCTACAGACGTTTCCTTCCCAATTTTTCTCCGCAAGCTTCACTGCCTACACTAGATCTACATCTATATCTACATGGGATACTCTGCAAATCACATTTAAGTGCCTGGCAGAGGGGTCATCGAACCACAATTATACTATTTATCTCCCATTCCATTCTCGAATAGCGCGCGGGAAGAAAGAACACCTGAATCTCTCTATTCGAGCTCTGATGTCTCGTATTTTATTCTGATGATCATTTCTACCTATGTAAGTGGGAGTCAACAATGTATTTTCGCATTCGGAGGAGAATGCTGGCGATTGGAGTTTCGCAAGTAGCCCACGCCGCAACGATAAGCGCCGTCGTTGTAATGATTCCCATCCCAGATCCTGTATCATTTCCGTAACGCTGTCTCCCCTGTATCGTGGCAATGCGAAACGAGATGCCCTTCTTTGGACTCTTTCGATGTCCTCCGTCAAACCCACCTGATAAGGATCCCACACTGGGCTGCAATTCTCAAAAAATTGAACGGACAAGCGTAGAGTATGCAGTTTCGTTTGTAGTTCTGTTGCATGTTTTAAGGGTTCTGCCAATAAAACGCAGTCTCTGGTTCGCCTTTCCCACGATATTATCTACGTGTTCTTTCCAATTTAAGTCTGAAGTAATAGTAATTCCTAGGTATTTTGTGGAGTTTACGGCCTTCACTTTTGATTGATTTATCTTGTAAACAAAGTTTAACGGATTTCTCTTCGTACTCATGTGGACGACTTCACACTTCTCATTATTTAGAGTCAATTGCCAATTTTTACACAACAGTGATAGCTTATTCAGATCGTTCTGCAGTTGGTTTTGATCTTCAGATGATTTCACTAGACGGTAAATGACGGCGTCATCTGCAAACAACCTAAGAGAGCTACTTAGATTTTCCCCTAAATCGTTTATATGGAAGAGCAGAGGACCAATAACACTATCCTGTGGAACGCCCGATATCACCTCTGTTTTAGTCGATGCCTTATCATCGATTACTAAGAACTATGTCTCTCTGACAAGAAATCCACTACCAAATCGCAAATTTCGGCCGATATACCATAACCACGCAATTTGATTAAAAGCCGTTTGTGAGGTACGGTGTCAAAACCTTTCTGGAAATCACGAAATACGGAATAGATTTGCGAACCCTTGTCGATAGCACCCATCACTTCGTGTGAATAAAGAGCTAGTTGTGCTTCGCATGAACTATATTTTCTAAATCCGTGTTGACCTTGGGTCAATAGATGGTTCTGTTCGAGATAATTTATAATATTTGAATACAGGATACGTTCCAAAACCCTGCTGCAAATTTAGGTCAATGAAATAGGCCTGTAGTGTAGTGGGTCACTCCTACAGCCTTTCTTGAATATAGGTGTGACCTGTGCAACTTTCCAATCTTTTGGTACAGATCCTTCTATGAGAGAGCGGTTGTATATGACTGTTAAGTAAGGAGCTATCGCTTCAGCATAATCAGATAGAAATCTAATGGGTATACAATCCGGACCAGAAGACTTGTTCTTGTTAAGTGATTTTAGTTGCTTCACTACTCCGATGATATCTACATCTACGTTAATCATTACGGCATCTGTTCGTAATTCGAAATCTGGAATATTGGTTTCGTCTTTTTTGGTGAAGCTAAGTTTAGTAACTCTGCTTTAGTAGCGCTGTCATCGGCAGCATTGCCATTACTATCACGTAGTGAAGGTATTGTTTGTGATTTGCCCAGAGTATATTTAACAAATGACCAAAATCTCTTTGGGTTTTCAGTCAAATTTAGAGAAAAAGTTTTGTTGTGATAAGTATTGTAGGCATCTCGCATTGAAATCCTCGCTAAATTTCGAGCTTCTGAGTACGATCGCCAATCCTGGGGATATTGTGTTCGTTTAAATTTAGTATGTCTTTTCCTTTGCTTTTGCAACAGTGTCCTGACCTCTTTTGTGTTTCAAGGGGGATCGCCTCCTTCTTTTACTAATTTCTTTGGTACAAAACTGTCAATTGCTGTCGATACCACTTCTTTGAATTTAAGCCATATCTGGTCTACACCTCCGTTTAGTGTTAGAAACGAGTGGAAACACTCTGGTATCTGTTTCTTGCGCTTGAAGCTGAAAGATTAATACGTGTAGCTTAATCTCGACTGCTTTTCCGCCCGTATCGACTCGTAATTTTCTCGAGTTTGCAACCGTTAGCGTTTAGATGCCCCGTAATAACACCTGAAAGTCGGTATGACACGTCAGAATTCTCAGAATCAGCGTTACCAATCAAACTTGTTCAGCGAAATAACACGTTGCTGCACATTCTAGCGTTGGTAATCGGTAGAAATTGTACCGATCGCCATCTATGTAGGCCACTGCGAAACTCCGTTACGAGACACCGCTGGCTGCAGTCAGCAATCAACTAGACGGTTGCTGGCGATTGAGTCACAGAGCTACGTATTTAACGTTGAAAGGTTACACGATATAAGTGTATAATATTGCCACAAGCCCCAAGTTAACCGACTATGTGAAGCAGCTCATCACTAGGGTTGACACCGTACCTCACAAACGGCTTTTAATCAAATTGCGTGGTTATGGTATATCGACCCAAATTTGCGATTGGATAGGGGATTTCCTGTCAGAGAGGACACAGTTTGTAGTAATCTATGGTAAGGCATCGAGTAAAACAGAGGTGATATCGGGCGTTCCACAGGGTAGTGTTACTGGTCCTCTGCTGTTCCTTATTTACATAAACGAATTAGGGGAAAATCTAAGTAGTTCTCTTAGGTTGTTTGCAGATGAAGCCCTCATTTACCCTCTAGTAAAATCATCTGAAGATCAAAACCAACTGCAGAACGATCTGAATAAGATATCAGTATGGTGTAAAATTGGCAATTGACTCTAAATAATAAGTGTGAAGTCGTCCACATGAGTACGAAAAGAAATCCCTTAAAGCTTTGTTTACAAGATAAATCAATCAAAATTGAAGGCCGTCAACACCACTAAATACCTTGGAATTACTATTACTTCAGACTAAAACTAGAAAGAACGCGTAGAGAATGTCGTGGGAAAGGCGAACCAGAGACTGCGTTTTATTGGCAGAAGCCTTAAAACATGCAACAGAACTACAAAAGAAACTGCATACACTACGCTTGTCCGTCCTTTTTTTGGAGTGTTGCTGCCCAGTGTGGGATCCTTATCAGGTGGGTTTGACGGAGAACATCGAAAGATTCCAAAGAAGGGCATCTCGTTTCGTATTGTCACGATACCGGGGAGACAGCGTTACGGAAATGATACAGGATCTGGCATGGGAATCATTACAACAACGGCGCTTATCGCTGCGACGTGAGCTACTTACGAAACTCCAATCGCCAACATTCTCCTCCGAATGCGAAAATATATTGTTGACTCCCACTTACATAGGTAGAAATGATTATCAGAATAAAATACGAGAAATCAGAGCTCGAACGGAAAGATTCAGGAGTTCTTTCTTACCGCGCGCTATTCGTGAATGGAATGGGAGATAAATATTATAATGGTGGTTCGATGAACCCTCTGCCACGCACTTAAATGTGATTTGCAGAGTATCCCATGTAGATGTAGATGGAGCAAGACGGCTGGCTCGCATACGGACACAAAACGCCCAGGAGGACCGTCAGCGGTATAACGACAAGCACCGACCTGTTGTGTACAGCCCAGGAGAACTGGTATGGATTTTTACCCCTGTACGGAAGGTTGGACTGTCAGAAAAGTTATTGAAGCGATACTTTGGTCCGTATAGTTTCATACGCCGCCTGTCAGACGTTGAAGATTATGAGCCGTCGTCGAAACGATAAAAACGAAGGGACATTGTTCACGTCCTCCGCATGAAGCCTTACTACGATCCTGAAGAGCAGATAGGCGAAAATGGATTGTTGAAGGACTCTAAGGACTGTAATGATACTGATGAAGCCACGACAGGTACGTCTGTCGTCGGTAATCGTGCAGAAAGGAAGGATTCTCCAGAACTGCCGTACATAGGACTCATGACAAGATCAAGATCCAGGACATTGCAGCTGACTCCAAAGGGAACCTAACAGCGGGTCGCTGTTTTTCCAGGCGAGGGAGCAATGTCGCAAGACCATAAGTTAACCGATTGCCGGAGTGGCGCAAAGGCTAGCCTCACCGATTGCTGTGCTGAAGGTCGACGGTTCAATCCCGTCCACCGCCAAAAATTATTTTTTCGTAATTACCATTTCCAGAATGTTCTACCTGTTTCTTATGTTCAATTGTAATTTCTACGTGTTTCTTATGTTAACTATTCTTCTAATTTCCGGAACATTCTGTCTGTGTATAAATAGCAGAACACAGCTCGCTAGGCAGTCAGTGCTGCTTGTAAGTTTCAGTTTGCAATAAAACTGCTTTCAGTATAAGTGCTGGGCTCAGTTGACAACCCTGCCTTGGAAGTCAAGCCTGCTTCCGTATCAACGCGACAGTATTATACTAATTTATTGTTTAAAAAAATTTCATAAAAACAAGGTTTCGGCTGTTACGTCATCATCAGGCAAAGACTACATCTTTTTTCCCCCCCTTTAGGTTGATCTATGCCTTGCGGTCGTTGATTAAATTCGTCCTTGGTTGTCCGCTGAATATTTAGCTCATCCATCCATAGAATATAGAAATTTTGAATAAACAAAAAAAAATGAATTTGTTTTTGTAAAAATTACTATTAGATATTAAAATTGTGTAAGTATTCGAACACAACGAATATATATATAAACAGTTTACGGCAGGGTTCGAGCCAGCAACCTCATCGTTGCAAGGCTAGAACGCAACCACCTAAGCTACACCAAAAGATGATGTAAATTCTTCAATAAGTGGTACTTACGTGTTGTTGTTGTTGTTGTTGTTGTTGTTGTTGTGGTCTTCAAAATGTTCAAATGTTTGTACAGCTTATGGGACTTAACTACGGGGTCATCAGTCCCTAAACTTACAAACTATTTATGAACTACTTACGAACTAGAACGGCACAAATATCCATGCCCGACGGGGGATTCGAACCCCCGACCGTAGTGGCCGTGCAGACCGTGTGGTCTTCAGTCCGCAGACTGGTTTGATGCAGCTCTCCACGCTACCCTGTCCTGTGCAAGTCTGTTCAGCTGAGAATATGTTCGGCAACCTAAATCCTTTTGAATCTGCTTACTGTATTCGTCCCTCGATCTCCCTCTACGATTTTTACCCCACACCTTCCTTCTAATGCTAAGTTGACAATTCCTTGATGCCTCAGAATGTGTCCTACCAATCTATCCCTTCTCTTACTCAAGATATGCCAGAAACTCCTTTTTTCCCCAATTCGGTTAAGCACCTCCTCATTAGTCAAGTGATCTACCCAGCTAATCATCATTCGTCTGTAGCACCACATTTCAAAAGCTTCTATCATCTTTTTATCTGAACTCCTTATCGTCCACGTTTTACTGCCTTACAATGCTACACTCCTAACAAATGCTTTCAGAAAGGACTTCCTAGCATTTAAATAAATATTGGATGTTAACAAGTTTCGCTTCTTTAGAAACGCTTTTCTTCCCATAGCCATTCTGCATTTTATATCTTCTTTACGTCGGCCATCAGAAGTTATCTTGCTACCCAAATAACAAAATTCATCTACTACTTTTATTGTCTCATTACCTAATTTAATTCCTTAAGCATCGCCAGATTTTCTGACATTGCATTCCATTACCTTCGTTTTACTCTTGTTAATGTTCATCTTATATATTCCTTTCAAGACACTGTCCATTCCATTCAATTGCTCTTCCAAATCGTTTGCAGTCTCTGACAAAATTACTATGCCATCGGCAAACCGCAAACTTTTTATTTCTTCTCCCTGAACTTTAATTCCGTCTCCAAATTTCTCATTCCATTCCTTTACTGCCTGCTCAATGTACAGATTGAACAACATTAGGGAAAGGCTACAGCCCTGTCTTACTCCCTTCCCCACCTCTGCGTCCCTTTCTTGCCCTTTGACTCTAATAACGGCTGTCTGGTTTTTGTATATATTTTACCCCTGATACCTTCAGAATTTGAAAGAGTTTATTCCAGTCAACATTGTCAAAAGCTTTCTACAAACGCTAGAAACATAGGTTTGCCTTTCCTTACCCTATCTTCTAAGATAAGTCGTAATGTGAGTATTGCCTTCCGCGCTCCTACACTTTTTCGAAATCCAAATTGATCTTCCCCGAGGTCAGATTCCACAAGTTTTTCCATTCGTCTGTAAATAATTCGTGTTAGTATTTTGCAACCATGACTTATTAAACTGATAGTTCTGTAATTTTTGCACTTGTCTGCACTTGCTTTCTTTGGAATTGGAATTACCATATTCTTGAAGTCGGAGGGTATTTGCCATGCCATACCATCTTGTATACAAGGTTGAACATTTTGCATGACTGGCTCTACCAAAGATACCAGCAGTTCAGACGGAATATGATCTACTCCAGGGAACTTGTTTCGACTCAAGTCCTTCAGCGCTCTGTCAAATTCTTCTAACGTGTACTTGCGAAATTTCTAATTCGATTTTCTCAAAAATTTTCGAGAGTTGGGTCGAATGGCTTTGGCTGATTGTTATTTCTGAGCTTGACGTACCGTAGATACGCCGAAATTCTAAAATGCTATACCCACGTGGTCTCCTTGTTAGATATGTCCAGAAAGGCCGTGCTCCACCTCTACGAGGCCCCATACGCCGTGTGGCGCGGTCTGGTTGTGTTCAAATGTTTGTAGAGCTTATGGGACTTAACTACGGGATCATCAGTCCCTAAACGTACAAACTACTTATGAAGTAGCTAATACTAACGACGGCACAAATATCCATGCCCGAGTGGGGATTCGAACCCCCGACCGCAGTGGCCGTGCAGACCGTGACTGGCGCGCCTCAGTCGCCCCCCCCCCTTTTTTTTTTTCAACCCGTCCTTGCTCTTGCCAATTGTTGCCTTCTCGGCCCGGCTTCATTGCCTTTAAACTGAATATTTCCTGAAAGAAAAATTAAACTTTCTCTTCTGCGGTGGTTACCCGCATCAGTGTGAGGGGACCACGTATATATATAACCAAATCTGCTTGCAAGGTGTCGGGACAGTCTATGCACTTAGTAGCTGTCTCTCCTTGCCAGTAAGGAACTAAAAATGCGGAACGTTCTTCTTAGGGTGAAAAACTAATGAGAAATAAAGACATCCTCTCCGCAGTTAAGTTCAGTCACATGGAAGCCTCCAGAGTTCGCTTTATAGGTTTGGTCCGCCTTGAGCAAACACAAATGTTTTTTCATTTCTCCCATACATGTTTCGCTGGCGTTGCAGCATCATCAGTGGGATGTTTATGTCTGTCAAATTAACAGTGGAATGATTATTACTTTTTTACATTTACAGTAAAAACTACAGATAATTGTGAGACTACTATACATCGTTTCTTATTTTTATATGTATGCTAGGCCTACCTTAATACCACATGTTTATTTTGTAAGCAAACACGGAGTTTGAAGAGCTTTTAAACCTCAAGATGAATACCTCCAGAGTTCGTCTTCTCGAATTGGTCTTGTGAGTGGTCCGTTACGGTTACAACTTTTAAAGTTTCCGACGTGTAGTTTTGGATGCGTCTTCTCATAACACTGATGGCTCCATGGCTTGAATAGCCGCGTTTCTGTGAGCACTAAAGTCCATAACTTGATACTATCTGTAATATCTTTATGTCTTCACCATAATTTTCAACATATTTCCATATGTGTTCGTGTAAACAGTTTGAAGTCTGTTTGCCGCGGAGGAGTAGCCGAGCGGTCTAAAGCACCTCGCTGCGGACCGCGCGGTTGCTCGCCGTGAAGGTTCCAGTCCTCCCTGGGGCATGGGTGTGTGTGTTTGTCCTTAGGTTAGTTTACCTAGGTTTAAGTAGTTTGTAAGCTACGGACTGATGACCACGCAATTTGGTCCGATAGAATTACAAACATTTGAACATTTTTTGTAGTCTTATTTTGTCATGCTCGTATTCCAAGTAAGCGTGATATTCGACAAGTGTTGCTGTACGGTTATAGATGGCAAAGACAGCAGTGTGCCCCAAAAGCCGCAAATCACTGCATTGTTCTTACGGGGGTACCGCAGTTTTCTGGTCGTAATAACTCTAAAATATCTATGTTTGACGGAACAGTTCGGTCGATAATGGCCAATCTGCGTCGTATGAATTCCACGATCAACTCAATTGCACCGCATGTGAGTCTGTGAATTAGTGTGTCCACGTATCCACAGTTTGTACAGGCGGGTGTTGGGGTCAGGTGAATGTTGTTAAGTTTCTCGTTAGTCGGCACATTATCATTAACAATTATGTACCGTATATATACATGTGGCGTCTGTTCGAAAGAACAGACGTCATTTCTGATCCTGCAGTTGTTATTATTTAATATTCACAGAATATATGACATCAACTGCGATTGGGCAAAGCTGAAAATGTGAACCCAGCCGGGATTCCAACCCGGGTCTCCTGCTTTCTAGGCAGTTGCGCTGACCCCTACACCACTGGGGACACAGTGATCACCGCACCTGCAAGGACTACCTAAGCACGCCTCCCGTCAGATACAAATTCCCAGCTTCGCCCTGCCCACAGTACTCAAACTCGTAGTTATGAAACTAATTCCCGTAAGAGTAAGGGCTTCAAACTTGCCCACCCCTCCCCACTAACGATAGGATCATTGCCCGTCACCGGCATATTATATATATATATATATACATGTGGCGTCTGTTCCGAAAGAACAGACGTCACTTCTGATCCTGCAGTTGTTATTATTTAATATTCACAGAATATATGACATCAACTGCGATTGGGCAAAGCTGAAAATGTGTACACAATGTGTTTGAGTACTGTGGGCAGGGCGAAGCTGGGAATTTGTATCTGACGGGAGGCGTGCTTAGGTAGTCCTTGCAGGTGCGGTGATCACTATGTCCCCAGTGGTGAAATGCTGTCAACTGGATCATGGGTCATGCGGTATTCTACATTCTTAGAAATGAAGAAAAAAGCAAAGAAGACTTTTTGATGTATTTCACAATACATCACAACCAGTTAGAACAGATAAAAGATTATCGAACACTATATGCGAATTTTCTAAAGAAAACATTGACGTCTAAGTAAATATCTACACCAGGGGTGGCCAACCTTTACAGCCGGCGGGCCAAATCATTGAGAGTGGATTACCCCGCGGGCCGCATTGTCGATTTTTCTATTGTGAAGTAAAAAAGCAAGAAATATTAATTTAATAAAAAAATACAAATGTGATTAAAGAACATTTATTGTAGAAATTATTATAAGATTTTTAGTATACATTACACATTTTAATGAAATAAAGTGTTAATGGGATGTCTGGGTTTGTTTCACTGAAATAAATGAGTCAATGTTGACGTCAAGTTAAGCTGTTGCTACGTGCAAAGAGTTTTCCAGATGCAATCCGTATTGTCATATTTGATTTTATGTAATTCATGCAACTAAAAATCTGTTCACACACATGTACGTGTTTCCCACTAATGAAATCATTTTTATAGAATGTTTGTAAACGCTGGATATTTCTCGTCTAAATATGTTTTATAGAACGTTCCCAAACCAACCTGATGAGCTTTCTCTTTTAATTGTACATCGCATTGCATTTCACACCATAGTATTTGTAGATGTCCCGGTAGTGAACTCGTGTCTACAGACAGTGGCATAACACACACACACACACACACACACAAAGTGTCGTTGAATTATGATTCTTCATTTCATTCTCCTAGCAGATCATTTTATATGCAATGCACATGCGCAGAACTTCCTTGAAGGCAACATACACGCTTCACCGTTGTTTTTGTCGCACTGAAGATTTATGAAAAACAAGGCATTTTTGGTAAAATTTCAGCAGCCTTTCTGCGTGCGTAAGACAGAGCGATTTTCTTACAATCAGTTATTTACTGTGGTTTAGTATTCATGACTTCTGAGGTAACAATGATTCTGTTACAATCGCCTAACAGCGCATTTAGTTATTTACTGTGATTTCAAAATTCAAATGTTTTTAAATCTAAGGGACTTAACTACGTTCGTCATCAACCCCTAGCCTTACAAACTATTTGAAGCAACTTATAGTAACTTATGCTAAGGATAACACAAACACCCATGCCTGAAGAAGAACTCGATTTTCCGACGGCGAGCAACCGCAAGACGCCTTAAAACGATAGGCCACTCCAGCGCGGCACTTTAGTTTCCACGATGACAGGTTTTTCAATGCTCAATATTTTTATACCGGTGGGACGAGATGACCTGTTTTCAGCCCAAATGGCGGTACCACAAAGGTATACTTCTCGTCAATCTATCAGTGTTTCATTTAAGTACGGTATTATACTTACTTGCGAAACTTCATAGTCCTTTCTCTCGAGAATTTTTGATACTAGTATTCAATTGCTTTAGGAAATTTGTATTTTAGTTCTGAACGTCATGTGTCGTAAATATAAAAATTGCTGATGCTTCACTTAAGATGGGAGCCTTACTTTAAAATTTCGACATCTTTTGTTATGATTCTTACTGAAAAGTATTCTACATTTCAGGTCTATAACATTATTAGTTGCTGTAAATAACACAGAAAGACAGGGTCATATCTGTACAATACGCAATCCTTAAAAGTCATTAGTAAAACTACATTGTTATAATTAGTTTTGTACTACTGAAATTAAATGATGGTACTGAGGCAGAAACCATTGCTAATGCCGTCTGGTGTACCTACCCGCCATAACTGAATATACAAAATACATACAAGCCTAGTAAAAATAAACACAAGCATCTTAGATCAATTGTAAAAAGATAAAAGCTGGTTTTACTTGAAAGATTACTCTGTTTAGTCACAACCGCTACTAATCGTGCCCTTATTACCATCCACTCACTTTGACTGGAGACGATTCAAGAATTTATTTCCGAACATTCAATGCTAACGCGATAGCTGAAGCGATTAGGGTCAAAGAATGCAACATGAATGTGAAAGATCCTCTGTCGCTCGGTGCAGTCAATTATTATCTTTTGTCTACAGAAGAGCCGTTATTCGGCTATGTGGCAGCATTGAAGGTGCACGCTACGCCACTCAGTTGTCTGTGCTCCATCCAGCCTGCAGTCGCCACAACCGAACACTGACGATTCCTAAACCCGAGCCTTGTTCCGCCTCCTCCTCGCCCGCCCGCTCGCAGGTAGCAAAGCTGCCCTTCTTTCCGGCGGTCCTCTCGCCGCACTCACGACCACACGTCCGCATCTCCAGCACCTGCACCCTCAACTGACTTCCGCAAGCGTGGAACTGGCCGCCACGGAATTCACAACGGTCCACAAGCTGCCTCTCTCGTCTCCACACTTTTCACACCGTCTACCCTCTCAGCCACGTGCCACGCAACATACTGTATTGTTTTACAAACAGTAATTACATGAAAATTTAATGATAGTTGAATCACTGGAATTATATATACCTACTGTAATTCGATATGATACTAAAGACGTATGATGGAGTGCTATTTTGCTGTTATACATGAAATAAAAGTCTAAATTTTTCTTCCATATGAAACAGCTCCGCGGGCCAAAACTTATCGGCTCGCGGGCCGCATGCGGCCCGCGGGCCGCGGGTTGGCCACCCCTGATCTACACAATTTTATTTAATTACTTTCTTTTTTAACTAATGTAACAGCCTCATAAGTTGCTTATATATACTTACAAGGGAAAGTTTTGCGTTTATAAACAGATTTAACTTTTCTCTGAATTTTCGGTGCAGAAAAGCCGAAATAATTTATAACTTGAACTATTCAACATAAAAGCTCATTGGAAAGAAGTACAGCTTTCAGTCCTCTTTTATCAAATGCAAAAAGAAGTGCAACACTGAGTTCTGGTATATACCATGGAAGAAATATTTCTTTTAACAAAAATGAAGAATAGAAAAGATTTTGATTTCACAGAAAGGCAATGAAGCCTAGCCGAAGAAGGCACATTTGGAGAGTGAAAGGACGGGCTAGAAGGGGAGATGGGAGGCCGGACAAAAAAAAAAAAAAAAAAAAAAAAATAAAAAAAAAATAAAAAAAAAAAAAAACAGTGGTGTAGGGGTCAGCGCAACTGCCTAGAAATCAGGAGACCCGGGTTCGAATCCCGGCTGGCTTCACATTTTCAGCTTTGCCCAATCGCAGTTGATGTCATATATTCTGTGAATATTTAAATTATGTACCACATTGATTTGATACGTGACAGTAGTATGAGACTGTGCACGTTTCTCCAGATCGTATTCCATTTTGAATGTGGGTTGTTATCCGGTTTTCTCTGACATCTGTTGTTAAGAAACTGTAATCCCCTCGGCCCCCGCGGCCGGCGGTCTGCTTGTGGCTCCCTGTGTCCGTCCCGCGCCGCAAGTGGCCGGCGGCGGCGCCTTTGATCTCGCGCCTGATGGGGCGTCGGTCACCCCGGCCAGCGACACTCACCGGCTAATATCGCTGCGGGCTCCGCTGCCTCTGTGAGAACCCACTGCTGCGACATCGCGTCTCGTCAGGCGTCAGCTTTAAGGACTGCGCTTCCATTTACGACGGCAGGCGGGGGAGCCCTTCTCGAGGGGACGTAAAACCTCGCCGGACAGAACAGACTCCAAGGGGCACAAAGTGGTGCGCTTTCTTTCAGCCGCAAAGTTCTTATTTAAGCTGATTCGAGTCGGTCTATCTGCCGCTCTTGCTGGAGAAAAGAAAAAAAAAGTTCAAATGTGTGTAAATCTATCGGACCAAACTGCGTGGTCATCAGTCCGTAAGGACAAACACACACATCCATGCCCTAGGGAGGACTCGAACCTCCACGGCGAGTCCGGCCGTGGGGGCCGAGAGGACTAAGGCGATACACTTACGGTCTGCACGGTCACTACGGTTGGGATTTCGAATCCCCCTCGGGCATGGATATTTGTGCCGTCCTTAGTATTAGTTCATATGTAGTTTGTAAGTTTAGGGACTCATGACCCCGTAGTTAAATCCCATAAGCTATACAAACAAACATCCACGGCGAGCAACCGCGCGCTCCGCAGCGTCTTGCTGGAGAACTTAACGTGACGTTTTAGGGCCCATTTGGGAATACATTTACGATGAGACCACATGGGTATCTGATTTTAGAATTTCGTCGTCAAAGTATTCTCAGATGAAGAGACTTGTACAGGAGAGGGTACATCTACATAGATACTCTGCAAATCACATTCAAGTGCCTGCCAGAGGGTTTATTAACCACTTTCATAACTTTTCTCTACCGTTCCATTCTCTAATAGCGCGCGGGAAGAAAGAACACCTAAATCCACACTAGGTTGTGAGTTTCAGTAAAAGTTTGACAGTCTTGTGGATTCTGTGTCTTTTTAAATTTTGCATGCGTTTTTCTTTGTTTCTTCAACAGTGATCTGACCTGTTTTGTGTACCACGGGGGGTCAGCCCCCTCTTTTATTAATTTATTTGGTATAAATCTCTCGATTGCTACTGATATTATGTCTTTGAAAGTAAGCCATAACTGATCTACACTCGCATTTTTAGTTTTGAAAGACTGGAGACTATCACTCAGCAAAGCGTGAAGCGAATTTTATCTGCTTTATTAAATAGATGTATTTTTTGTTTATTTTTGGTGCATTTGGGCATTTCGACATTCAGTCTCGCTACTACAACTCGATGTTCGCTAATCCCTGTAGCGTGGAGAGCTGCATCAAACCAGTTTGCAAACTGAAGACCACAACATCACCGAACTTTACGAACTTTATTGTCAGAGGTTGTAAAAGCGGTACTTAAGCTTCTAGAAGTTTCTACATTACGAGAGAGGGACTTTTCCAATTGTGCTTACTCAGTAATTTCTTATTTTATAACCGCCCTTGTAATATAACTGTATTTGACGACTAAATGTTTTTAAAGCTTATGGGACTTAACTGCAGGGTCATCAGTCCCCAAACTTACAAACTACTTATGAACCAGCTTGTACTAAACACAACACAACATCCATGCCCGAGGGAGGATTCGAACCTCCAACGTGGAAGGCCGCGCGATCCGCTTTTCGGAGAATTGTCCAACTGTTTACGGAAACAGGTAGAGTAGAGTCTATGGGACTTAACTACGGGGTCATCAGTCCTTAAACTTACAAACTACTTATGAACTACTTACAACTAAGGACGGCACAAATATCCATGCCCGAGGGGGGATTCGAACCCCCAACAGTAGTGGTCGTGCAGACCGTGACTGGAGCGCCTCAGTCCCCTCGGCCACCGCGGCCGGCACGGAAACAGGAAGTATTAAACTAAGAAAGACTCCGATGTGTATTTGTTTCAAATGTTCAAATGTTTGTTAAGCTTATGGGACTTAACTACGGGATCATCAGTCCCTAAACTTACAAACTACTTATCAACTACCTTATACTAAGGACGGCACAAATATCCATGCCCGCGGGGGGATTCGAACCCACGACCGTAGTGGCCGTGCAGACTGTGACTGGTGCGCCTCAGTCCCCGCGGCCACCGCGGCCGGCTGTATTTGTTTGAGATATTACAGTTTGTCAAAAAATGTTTTAACTAATGTTTATTTTTGTCGATTACAAAGTCATGTATCATAAAACCGAAAAAAAGTTTGCATAAAAAGAAAAAGTTACATTTTTTTTCACGGAGAATTCACATCTGCAATAAAATATTGCGGGGTCTTATTTAAGATTTCAAAGTCGCCCCCCTCAAGCCTTCGAGTGTGGTGCAGGTGGTCGATCTCCATGGTAATGGATGGCCCTCTTCGAGGTGAACAAGCCGGCCGCGGTGGCCGAGGGGACTGAGGCGCTCCAGTCACGGTCTGCACGGCCACTACGGTCGGGGGTTCGAATCCCCCCTCGGGCATGGATATTTGTGCCGTCCTTAGGATAAGCTAGTTGATAAGTAGTTTGTAAGTTTAGGGACTGATGACCCCGTAGTTAAGTCCCATAAGCTATATAAACATTTGAGGTGAACAACTTTTATTGTAAACTCTAAAAATCTGATTTGTATTTTTGCAAATATTCCGAAAAACCGTTTCAAGTGCCCTGCCCGGTATAAAGGAAGAAGAAGATGAAAAGATGACGGTTGTACTGCCGCAGTTATTGTCTTATAGCAATTGTACCTGCACTAGGCCTGTTAGCTTTCCGGCACACTAATAAGAGATCACGTGGGTATAGGATTTTAGACCTTTTTAAAAATATATACATATATTTATGGTACGTGAATTTCAGAACATAAATGACAATCAGCCAAAGCCATTCGATGCAACTCTAACAAAATTCTTGAGAAAATCGACGTTGAAGTTATGCAAGTGCAGGCAAGTACCAATAATTAAGACAGTTGTAGCATCTGTCGGTGTAGCTCAGGTGGTAGCGTTGCAACCTTCTGTATTAATAGATTCTTTTTCTCTGTTTTCGAATAAATACACAATTTTAATAGCTAATGGTAAGTTTTACAAAAATGCACGTATATTTGTTTATCCGTAATTTTCTACATTTTATAAAAGCTTGTTAATAATGATGCTTTCAATAAAAAGTTACATTTTTACAGTAATTGGCTTCAGTGTTAGTTGACGACTTGAATTGTTCACTTTGTGAAGAAATACGACACTGTTCATAGCTACTAATGGGTTTCCAAGCAGCTAACTTACTCAACAATCGTTTTAGGCGACGACAAGGTATCACCTCGTTTACCAGCACATAAACAAAAACTGAGGCTACACGTGGAATTAGAGATCCCAAACATAACTGAAGTCGAAGACAATGAAACAAATATTTGTCGTAGCGGGATTCGAACCACCTACTCTATAATTTTGAGGCCAGAACGCTAGCACTTTATTTATTTATTTATTAAGAAAAGTTTCTGGAACTGAAATGGAACTAGTATTCAGATTAACTCGGACGTTCCCCTAACGATTATTATAACAAAATCAAATTTCTTCTCCAAAACTTAAGAACTTGTTGTGGAAATTATTATATGATGAACCGATTGATATGTAATTAATGTCGACAAAAATAATATTCTCCTCGTGTAAATTCTTCAGTGATGAACTAACTGCCCATTTAGATCTTTACTTTAAAATTATATCCACTTTTACTTTTAAACTAATATATATATAGTCAAAGTAAGTAACGAAAACTTATGTAAAAGTAATTGAATTTATAATTGACGTAGATATGTGTCTCGTCTGCCCCCAAATGATGTCATGTGAGCCAAGGAACAACGGTCGCATAATTGCGTCTTCTTTCGGAGCAGAAGTTCTAGTCTGTTCCAGTCTTTTTAAAGATTGCATTACGTGCGGTCTCAAACTTCTTCTTCTGGTCCACGTAATTATATGTTCTCGCATACTTCGTTTCGATATATGTCATAAACTTTATAAGGTTGTCACCACCGTGTTTATTAAAGAAAATGTTCAAATGTTTGTATAGTCTATGGGACTTAACTATGGGGTCATCACTCCCTAAACTTACAAACTACTTATGAACTACTTACGAACTAGGACGGCACAAATATCCATGCCCGAGGGGAGATTCGAACCCCCCGACCGTAGTGGCCGTGCAGACCGTGACTGGAGCGCCTCAGTCCCCTCGGCCACCGCGGCCGGCTTTATTAAAGACGTAACTGGTATAATGCCGAGGTAGCCACAACATGGTATTGTTTTTCCATTGCGGGTAGTAGTTTTTGTCTGGTCTATAAAATAGTTTTGTTTCTATAGATTCCGGTGAGGTCCTGTTGCCTAATCCACTTCCAGTGATGGTCGCGGTTTCCGCACGTGAATCTGCATGGAATAGTGTCCACTAGATTACAGGTGAGGCAGCGTTCTGTGTCACTCAGTCCAGTCGCATAAAAAGTCACTCATTGGTGCTTACGACGTTGTTTATCGTTCTGTATAGCGCTGAATTAACTTTCGAAGGAAATACGCAGCTCTGAATATTCTTCCAGACTGCTTCCTAGTTGACTCCACTGTACTTAGATTGTATTTTATTCTTCCCTTCGTGTTTTCTTCTGTATTTCAAAATGTCTCTTGCACCTGAGCTATACCGACAGATGCTGCGATTCTTTAAATTATTGGTACTTACGTGTACTTGCAAAATTTCAAAGTCGATATTTTTGAGAGTTGCGTCGAATGGTTGGCTGGTTGTTATTTACGTTCTGAATTTGTATTTGTTATTTTACCGTTACAAATGTAGCACTGTAGGAAATCTCTGCTGCCTCGCAGCTGTTGGTTTAATAAATGAACAGAAAGTGTAATTGACATTTAAGTGTTGAGACAACTGGTATCGCATACCGGCATTCAGCCGGTTTCTCAAAATCCTTTTCAGTAGCAGGAACCAGGCTCTGGAACAGTCTACCTCAGTATATCAGAGAACTGAATAACACTGCCAGCTTCAAACGACAGTTAATGGATTATCTACTAAAGCAATAATGACGCCAGTCTTAATTACCCTACCGTCCAGGTACGTCACATCCATTCCTCCTCCCAGATATTCTCCGACTGCCATTGCTCTCGCCAGGTACAGCTTCTGTCAGAATTCGCCATGCGTTAACCAGTCTCTATATATTCAAAAGTAAATATTGTATCTGCTAATATCAATGTTGTTACTTCTATTATTACACCAGCAGCAGCAGAAGGTGTCTCAGTGGTACTGTTAGTATTAATCCTATTTAGAGTTAAGTTATTACATTTGTAGAGTTAAGTTATCATCTTTTATTTACATCCTTTTACATGTAATCAACCTGTATAAATAATGTTATTGACTGTTCATCTGTAAAAATCATTATTATGTTATAGGTAACTCACATGTAAAGAAATACTGTATGTGTAAAACCCTGGTCCGATGTAAGAGAGGGCCTGATGGCCCTAATCTGATCAGGCTAAATAAATAAATAAACAATATAGCAACTATAACGTATAATTGTAACTGGCAGCTAGGCTCATCACGTGACAGTGCACACTGCGGCTGCTGGTTGCAGCAAGGTACACTGCCCTGCACGGTGTTGGTGTTATTTCGCCCACCCCTTGTAGCAGTGCCTGGCTGCGGCGGGCAAGCGACCCCTCGGCAATGCCTGCTCGAACTAGCAGCAGCCAGCCGCCTTGATCCCCACGGACCTCATCTGGGCCCAGCCCGGGGGACACAGTTTACGACTTCTGGCCGGGGGAGGGGGGGGGGGCGGATGGAGAACGAAACAACCGGACCACCTCGGAGAGGAGGACACACACACACACACACACACACACACACACACACACCAAGCAGTCCCCCTTCTGCTCCACCTCCCCCCTCCCCCTCCAGAGCCTACCAGACTGCGTGGAGCCGTCGCTCCCCTTTGCTGTAGCCATAGACACGAGATAACACAGACAGTACGTGACGTCATTATACTGAAACCAACATCTACATACATACTCCGCCATAGACCAAAGATAACTGCGCACGTCCCTATCTCTGCCGTGTTGTGGTTTGAAACCAACATCTAAAATGCCCCGTCACATGACTGAATTTTCGTCATTGTGAACAACAGTTTTTTTCACTGTAATGTTTTTAAAGGAAACGCCTTTTGCTATTGCGAATGGTTTTATAAGTCATCCATACGCGTTTCGCCTTTGTGTCAAGGCGTCATACTCAGGTGACAGTGGAACCAGAAAACTGCAATGTGTTCCAGAAAACAGTGTAACCTTTTGACCTAGTAGCCAGAAAGAGACTGACGTGGAGTATCAAGTGCTGACACCCACTGATGATGCCTTGACACAAATGCGAAACGCGTATGGATGACTTATAAAAATAAAACCATTCACAGTAGCAAAAGGCGTTTCCTTTAAAAACATTACAGTGAAATACAATTCAGCTGCTGCTCAAAATGGCCACTGCAAGCAACGTATAACAGTTTTTTTTCTCATTTACAGGTGAAATCTTGAGTTGATTTTAAAGATACGTCGGCTTCTATTATGCGATTACACATTTAGTAGTAACGGTAACGCAATTTCTCCACATTACCATTATTAACGCGATGATTATCGTTTTACATGTGCCCAAGTGGAAATGTATTGTCAGTTCGTTTTACAAGCAACAGATATTATTATTATTATTATTATTATTATTATTATTATTATTATTATTATTATTTTTCATTCTCTTCCCTGAGGGGGCAGAGCGGGCCTTCTTAGAGCATGCTGTTGGCTCTTTATCGGCCTGTGGTTACATATAATTTTATGCGAAATATATGTTTATTACAATTGTTTGCAAAAGTGCTACTTCTCATTTCGGAAAGAATTTTGTAATCACTAAGTTTGTATAAAATAAATAAAAATAAAAGTTTCTGCTATGTTGCGCGCCCTCTACAATTTCATTGCCAACATTACGGACAAAACCTGAGAAACCTCAAATGAAACTTCGCTAGCCGTCCGCGGTGGTCGAGGAGACTGAGGCGCTCCAGTCACGGTCTGCATGGCCACTACGGTCGGGGGTTCGAATCCCCCCTCGGGCATGGATATTTGTGCCGTCCTTAGTGTTAGCTAGTTCATAAGTAGTTTGTAAGTTTAGAGACCGATGACCCCGTAGTTAAGTCCCATAAGCTATACAAGCATTCGAACATTTTATAATATGTTTGTTGTTTGTTTACATTTAATATTTATATATGTATATTGGAGTTTGTAATCTTTGATATGTGTATAGTTGTAATATAATGTAACTTAAAGGATATTTTACAATATTTACAATAATAATATTTAAAATTTGTTTGACATTAAGTATTTGTCTCTGTATAGTTGAGATTTAGTTTGTTATTACTTTTTATTTAATTAATTATTTCATCAATCAATCAACTAACCGGGCAGCATATTATATACCGGTACCTGCAAGTTAGTCATTTCTGGTTCAGATCTGCTTTTAATAACGTTATACAAAGCTAAAGATGATGTAGTCATTATAGCCATGAAACAAGTTCTCGTTAGTGCATCGACGATTTTCCTCACTTCATGAATATTTAATGTAATATTTTGCTACGTTTACTTTTTGGCATTTCTCTCTGTTAAAAATATAAATGCTTACATTGTACTAAAATCGAACATAATGCGTACGTATCGATTTAATTTCTTATAAGAGCATAACAATACGTTACACATGTATTCAGAAATCGTAAGAAAACTAATGCTGCTTGTGAAACTGATATTTCGTGTTCTACACCTGTGTAAACTACAAACTAAAAGATTCGCAGTACAAGAAAAAAAATCATACGCTTAAATAGTGCAGTTCTGTACGTCGTAAAAAAAAACTGCCAATACGTTTCATGTAGGCACAAATAAAAACTGTAGACGTCGCATTAATACTGGAAATTACGGAGCGACAACGCTAAGTGTATTACAAAAGTCTAATAAGAATACTACAAAACATTTTGTTGTTGAACTCTAAGCTTACTTTCCATTACAAAGGATAAGAAATGCAACTTTCAACTACATTTCACTTAGCTCGTAATAATGAAAACGGCTTCTTGCCGCAAGTCACGTGACTTAGATGTTGGTTTCAGTATAATGACGTCACGCGCAGTCTATCTTATCTTTGGTCTATGTACTCCGCAATCCATCCAGGGTACTCAGTACCATTACTAGTCACTTGCTTTCCTGTTCCACTCCCATACACAACGATGGAAAAACGAATACTTGTATGCATTCGTACGAGCCCTAATCTCTCTAACCTTATCCTTGTGGTCTTTACGCGATATTTTGGTTGGTTGCAGTAGAATCGTTCTGCAGTCTGCCTCAAGTTCCGGCCTTCTACATTTCTTCAACAGAGCTTCTCGAAAAAGATCGCCTCCCCTCCAGCGACTTCCATTCGAGTTCCCGAAACATTTCGATAACACTCGCGCATTGATCGAATCCACCATTTACAAACCTCGCCGCCCGCCTCTGAACTGCCTCTATGTCTTCCTTCAAACCGTGTAAGGTGGCTACTGAATGGAAATTTCCTCCCTTAAGTTTCATACATCTTTGTTGAGTCCGCAAGGATTATCTTTGGCGGCCAGTAGGCGGGGTTTGCTAGGTGTGGCCGCGCGGGGAGTGGGAGAGTAGTAGCGGAGCGTGACGGTTGCACTGGAGCTCGCGGTGGACACAGCCCGGAGTTCTTAATGATGCTGCTAATTTTTTGGTAATTTACTTTAAATGTTTTTCGCATTGCGCAAGGTCGTTCATTTCATTTTATTTTATTTTATATCACTTTCCATTCAGTAGGAACCTATACACAAGCTTGATTAATTCGTGGCTCGTCACTGTAATTGTTGTAATAACATGAACAGGTCATTAACCAAACGTAATAGTAAAAAGGCAGTTTCTTTCACTTTTTGACATTTTTGAGATTCTATAATTAATCATTTCGTGAGGGTAGGGCTGCATCCGTATTTTAGAAACTGCCTCATTGCACGACTTCGCAAAAATATGCACATTCTTCATTTGCTGATTGCTAATTTTTTAATACAGATTTATTCAGTTTGATTGGTTTAATTTTGTTTGTGATTATTCTTGACACTGTAAGTGATTGTAAGTTAATGATAATTAAGTACATTGTAGCAAGTGGGTGACATGAACGATATGAAGTGAAGAACGTGTGTTGGTGTGAAGCGAGGTATCACTTCCCTTTTTACAACAAAATAATATTTCTTGCACGCATTCATTATCTGTGTATGCAGACTGATTGTATAGTAATGCTAAGACAGGGCCAACAAGTACAACACAGTACGACATTATTTTATTGTTCTCGTAAAGTGACTTTCAGCCATCCAAGATTTTGCATGTTTTTAATCCTTCTAATATTGCAGTCAGATAGCGTAAGTTTCGACGTGCCCAAACTTGCCTTAAGTAGGTCAGCATCACGTTGCGCACTAATTGTCAAGTTACTCTGCTAGTAGTATTGCAGTCAGATCCATAATTTCAGTAGCCCGATACGATCTTTCATTTTTGTAGACCCCTGTTAGTACTGAAGGCAACACACGCACACACATATATTATCCCCTTTACACACAGCAACCAGTCCCGTTGCAATCGACCTGGTGGGGATCCCAAACACTTGAGCAATACTCAAGACGGGGTCGTATAAATGTTTTATATGCGGCCTCCTTTACAGACGAATCACACCGTCGCAAAATCGTCCCAATACAGCGAAGTCGACCATTTACCTTGCCCGCAACTGTCACATGCTCGTTCCATTTCATATCGCTGTACAGCGTTACGCCTAGGTATTTAATTGACGCGACTCTGTCAAGCAGCACACTACTAATGCTGTATTCGAACATTACGGGATTGTTTCTCTTAATCATCTGCATCACCTTACATTTTGCTACATTTAGCGCTAGTTGCCATTTCTCACATCACCTAGAAATCTGGTCCAAGTCTCTGATGACACCCTACTGTACACCACAGCATCATCAGCGAACAGCCGCAGATTGCAACTCACTCTGTCCGTCAGGTCATTTATACAGATAGAAAGTAATAGCGGTCCCGTCGCCCTTCCCTGAGGCACCCCTGACGACCATAGCCTAGTCTCTGACGAACACTCGCCATCGAGAACAATGTACTAGGTTCTATTACTTAAGTAATCTTCAAGCCATTCACATATCTGGGTTCCTATTCCATAAATTCGTACCTTTATTAGCAGTCTGTAGTGCGGTACCGTGTCAAACGCCTTTCGAAAATACAGAAATACGCAGTCAGCCTCTTGCCCTTCATCCAAAATGTTCAAATGTTTGTATAGCTTATGGGACTTAACTAAGGGGTCATCAGTCCCTAAACTTACAAACTACTTATCAACTAGCTTATCCTAAGGACGGCACAAATATCCATGCCCGAGGGGGGATTCGAACCCCCGACCGTAGTGGCCGTGCAGACCTTGACTGGAGCGCCTCAGTCCCCTCGGCCACCGCGGTCGGCTACGGAAGATGTCACGAGAGAAAAGGGCAAGCTGGGTTTCGCACAGTCGATGCTTCCTCAAGCCGTGCTGATGCATTGACAGAAGATATGTACTATATTAGAACAGAGAATATGTTCAAGAATAAATCACGTGACTCAGGGCAAGAAACCGTTTAAGAGCAATGTGGAGCTGTGTGTCTCAGTTCTTACCCTTTATAAAGGAATCGTAGATTTTAACAATAAAATGCTTATCCTATTCTTAATACGCATTTAGCATCGTACTAAAGTCAGCATTAGTTCTCCACAATTCCCAACAGTAATGCGATGGTTACAGTTCTTATATCTCACGTATTGTGAGTTTTAAAAAATGCGTATCGTCAACCATAAGCTGTTTATTATAACCGGTTTCGGTTTTAAACCATCTTCATTAAAGTCTTAACGTTAATCTTGGCAACAGTTTGGATAATTTATGAAGAGATACGTCGTTTGATGAAAGAAATTTCTTGTGTACATTTTATCATCTTCATTTTTAGAACATTATGCCCATCCAAGCACATGAGATGATTTTACAATATCAACGTCTAAAAATAAAGATGATGAAATGTACACAATCAATTTCTTTCATCATACGATGTACCTCTTCACAGATTGTTCCAACGTTTGCCAAGATTAACGTTAAAACTTTGTGAATACATAATTGTTTCGAAATTCTTAACTAATCATTTGTTTTGTAGTGAAAGAACGGAATATACTCCAACTCACCTTATTACTATCATTGATGTATATTCCAGGTTGAATGTATCATGAAATTTAGCATAACATTCCACTTAAGGTTGGAATCGGCCCATATTGTATTTTGTTTACTATTACAGTCGATGTATTTCCAAGATTCTTAAGAAGAAATGGCTATTGAAAATCATATGTTTGCCGATCGTCAATTTATAAATATATTAATTTTTTTATGATTAAGAGTAATTGTATTTACAAAATACTTGGAAGGACTCACTTTAACCCAAATAATTATATATAGGTATTAAAAAGGTAATTATGACATAAACTGTATTATATATAGGTACACTTGCAATGTCTCGAGCGTGAAATTTACTCTAGACGCCACACTTAATGTATATCATGAAGAAATTGCTTGTTTAAAGTTAACAGTCTAAATGTTTTTACTAATGACTGAACCAACTAATCTGTTTCCGTAATGGCGATTCTGCAACTCATACTGTCTGACTTCAATTTTCCAAAGATCCAGTTAATGTATTAAATCAAATCAATACTTCCACTTCATATAATAAATAACTTCTTCACACATATTTTAAAATCATATCCAAGTTTTATTCCATTTTAATACATCTCTAAGTAAGGAATATTAATCGTCTTTAGATTATGACAACCAACGTAAACGTAAGGTAAGGCAGAATACTCTTACATAACAGCCGCGGCGGATTGGCCGCTCGTACTGGAACTTAGTTTAAGTAGTTTATAAGCTACGAAGTAATAACCTAGAAGTTAAGTCCGATAGATTTACAAACATTTGAACATTCTTACATAATAAAGATTTAACAATACATTTCTTTTGTTTTTATCCCGCCATAGAGCTTCTTGGTATAAGTTCTTCTGTGCATCCTAGACTACCTTAAATGTAGCAGCTCAAACACTTTGCGTTTGCCCGGAACTTGCAAAGACAGAGTTCCCTGGGCAGTTTCTAGCATTAAAGAACTTAATACCCCGTAAATAAATAAGTTGATTATTTTGATTCGAGCTTGAGACATGTAATGAACCTTGGTACACTACACATTGGTACAGCGAACACGGTCTGTGCCTGTGTTGTCATAAAGTTTATATGCTGAACTGATAGAAGCAGTGAATAACTTGCTGATGTATTTCATCAGTATACGTGAGCTAAACTAGCAAGGAATTTTCTATGGGGAGACTATTTTGGTGTTTGTAACGGAGGTAATATCTCAGTGCGACTGTTTGAAAGTAAGTCAATTCAAAATTGTAATTTGGACCAAACAAAGAAGATAATTTTCATTTATGTGCTATTGGTGTTTAAATAAATGTTTTTTGTCTTCTGAAGAACATTTATGACGGAAGTGTGGATAGAAGAACCTAGTAGTTTTATACCGATTTATAAACATTTTTAAGAGTTGAGTTTTTGTGAGTGTTTGCAGTTCTGTGTGCACGAAGTGTTCAGCTTACATGCTGAGCCATTTCAACTTTCCTGAAAATGGTTTAAAACCGAAATCTGTAAAGTTATAATAAACTGCTGATGGTTTACAATATGCATTTCTTAAAATATATTACGGCTGTTACCCCACATCTAAGTAAAAGTTTGAAAGTATTGACTTCATTTTACAAGTAACAGACCTGTAGTTTCTAAACGAATGATTCTTTTTTGTTGTACTGTGAGTCACGTACTTTGGAGCTCACACACGAGTAGAAGACAAATTAGTATCAGTTTGAGAAGCAGCATCAGTTTTCTTACGTTTCGTAACATGTAAAATGAGACCAAAGTTAACAAACCAATCAAGAAGTCCAGCAGCGTCTTTTTGCTAGAAAGACCCGATGAGCAATTGTCAGCATCATACTTATAAAATGAATGGACATAGTTTAGTTCCGGTACAATGGATGTAGAGGAATTAAATTTCAATGCATTATATATAAGGAGTTAGAGAAATGTGTGCCTATAAAGTCAATTAAGGTCGGAAAAGATCTTCCGTGTTCTAATAACACTATTAGAATTTACTGACAAAGCAAAGGCTGTCGTACTCTCGGTTCAAAAAATAACACGAAAACCGGTTTAAAAACGTAAGACCATTTACATCCCACGGGACTCGCTCCTTACAGATTCTATGACAATACTCTCCCGTAAACGTCACCCTAACTCCGAAGCTCAGGAGGGTCGAGAGGTGACCTGAAATAACAGCTGGTCAGGTCTCTGCAATTGCGGTACCTGTCGCTGCGGGTTGCGGCTCATTACCAAATCTGCTTCCCGACATACCGCGCTCGCTGTTACTGCAGTGGAGGTACTGGCTGTTGTCATGCGATACATTCCGACAGCCTGTCCGTCATATATGTATTTACTCCGTCATATATGTATTTACTCCGTCAGTCCGCCTTCGTAGCTCAGTGGCGCGTCACCGACCACCGATGCAGGAGGTCCGGGTTCAATTCCCGGCCGGGGGCTGGGTGTAGTGTGTTTGTCCTCATCATCACTTTCATCATCATCATCGATAGCAAGTCATCGAAGTGTCATCAATAGAAGGACTTGCAGAAGGCAAAAATACTGAGAGGGGGAGGGGGTTCAGAAACCGTGTCTCCCCCTCCAAAGTTTCAAGTGGGGGGGGGGGGGGTCGACTGCCCCTCCTGCTCCCCCCCCCCCACCCTTCGGGTGATAGGCCATTGCTACTATGGCGTACAACTTTGATTGGCAAAAGTTTACTAGGTTCCTGAAGAAACCACCTACACAAAGCTTCTTCAGTTAATGTGGTACTAGACGGTATTTATCACTTTCCTGTCACAACTTTTGTTGTTCCAATTGTGCACCACAATTTTATCACGATTTTTATTGTCGTAAGTGGTAGCACACGTAACCACATAACATGAAGACAAATCGTTACTTTTTTCCTGATTTGTGAATTTTCAACAAAAATCAATGTCTTGTGTGCCACTTGGTATATAAGACGTCATGCTACCGACTTGGCGGGCTCTCCCGGCGGTGGTTAGTCGCCTTCCTCAGGTATGTGTGTGTGTGTGTGTGTGTTGTCGTTATTGTAAGTTAAAGTAGTTTGTAAGTCTAGGGTGAATGACCATAGCATTATCATCCAATATGTTTATAATCATTCGAACATTTGATTTGAATGTCTTGTGTTTTTGTTTTTCGCTATCTCGTGCTTGAGCCGTATGCTAGGAAAGATACAAAACATTCACTAACACTGTCACAGTCTAGTTAAAGGGCATTGTACAACGTACACAATAATCAACAATTGGTGGCTGACTACGTATCGTCTACTAAATTTCACCTGAAGTGGACTCGCCGCGGTGGAGTAATCTAGTGTCCTAAGGCGCCTTGCTGCGGAGTTTGCGGTTCTTCGCCGTCGGAGGTTCGAGTCCTTCCTCGGGCCTGTGTGTATATGTGTGTGTGTGTGTGTGTGTGTGTGTGTGTGTGTGTGTGTGTGTATACGTGTGTTTTGTCCTTGGGTTATTTTTAGTTAGTGTAAGTAGTTTGTAAGCCTAGGGACTGATAACCACAGTAGTTAAGTCCGACAACTTTACAAACATTTTAACATTTCTGAACCACCCGTCCATGTCACTTATCTCTGCTCATTCTGTCGGACTACCGAAACCGTAGGACTGACGAAGTGTCTGATTATAGAGATTCTACCGTATTTCGCGGTTAAGCCCGCGGTTTCACCCAAGTACATTTATTTTCCTTATTTTGTAGTTCTTCCAGAGGTTATTGTTGTGGTCTTAAGTCCGCAGACTGGTTTGATGCAGCTCTCCACGCTACTCGGTCCTGTGCAAGCCTCACCATCTGAAAATACGTTCGGCAACCTTCATCGTTTTGAATCTGCTTACTATATTCGTCCCTCGGTCTCCCTCTACGATTTTTACCCCACACGCTTGCTTCTAATGCTAAGTTGACAATTCCTTGATGTCTCATAATTTGTCCAACCAATCTATCCCTTCTCTTAGTCAGAATATGCCAGAAACTCCTTTTTTCCCCGATTCGGTTAAGCAACTCCTAATTAGTTACGTGATCTACCCATCTAATTTTCATCAATTGTCTCTAGCGCCACATTTCAAAAGCTTCTATCATCTTTTTATTTGAACTCCTTATCGTCCACGTTTCACTCCCATACAATGCTACACTCCAGACAAATGCTTTCAGAGAGGACTTCCTAACATTTATATTAATATTGGATGTTAACAAGTTTCGGTTCTTTAGAAACGCTTTTCTTCCCATAGACATTCTGCATTTTGCCATCAGATATTATCTTGCTACCCAAATAACAAAATTCATGTAATACTCTTATTGTCTCATTACCTAATCGAATTCCTTCAGCATCGCCTGATTTTCTGACATTGCATTCCATTACCTTCGTTTTACTCTTGTTAATGTTCATCTAATGTCTTCCATAGGGAAAACAACGCAATTGTAAACGGAACTGTGGAACATAATAACTAGTGGTATCCCGTCATTCTGAATGAACTTCGATCAAATATTGACCAACAGTGTAATACTCTCCCCCCTCTCCCCCTCCTGTGGCGTCACGTCAAAAATCTTTGTCAAAGAAAGGGGACTACTGTTTCATCCAGTTTCTTTCTCCAGTAAATGTGATAGTGTAATAACGGCCTTATCAGTGCTGGAGTTCTGATCTCCATTGCTGGAGTGGTCGTGCGGCCTAAGCCATCTTCACACGGGACGTGTTGTCCCAACGTGGCGCAGACCAGACGTGCTGTCTACCTAGTCTAGTGTAGCTACAGCACGCTCTGAAACGACCCGCCACATCGCACGGAACACAACGCGCTGCTCATTGTGATTTGCGACGGCAGAGCTCTCCAGCGCCCGTTGCGGGCTGGCGTGTAGATCATTGTGTTTACAAAGATGGATGTGCGTAAAATTACACGGTATCTCTCTTAGCCATCGTCGCAAAAATACGAAATGCTTTCTTATGCTTGCAAGTGGCATGCAATACTCTTACAGAAATTGTATTTTTTTTTTCTTCAAGAAGCACAAAGACGGTACATGTATCTGAAAGCAGTTGCGAATAATAACGAAAATTACGACAATATCACTCTTGGTAAACATTCTTTAAAAAAAAAAAAAAAATGTCATTGGTGAAATACATCATTCGCACCAGCTCGTATTCCTATTTTCTACGTTGTACATATTCTGTATATTCGGAGATAATAGTTTCTGACCATACATTTTACCTCTTATACATGCGGGACAAAGCCTCAGCTCGATAATGCTCGTTGTGATAATTTTTGCTTTTGGTATTGTACGTAAACACTGTTCTTCCTACATTGCATCTGCTTCCGTAACAACGCGCTAGCCATGTTCACTTTGCACTGTGAAACTGAACTATTCCAACACGGTACTGAACTGCAACTTAATTCAAATACCGTGGGAAAACTGCGTGACGTAGGGTACTGTCTCGAATTTCATTTTTCCTGTGGCGTGGAACGAAAAACTCAACAAATTGTCTCGTGGACAAAGTTTGTTCTTGTTTCTAATAAATAACGTCGAATACCGGATACTATAACAAATAAGTTGCATTAACCATAATTAAACGAAATGGTTAAAATGTCTGGAAGAGTCTAGATGCATACCTGTTATTTTACATCTTTTTTCGTCCACAGCTCGTGACTCTAACCACGACGCTAATACGTTGTCTTACAAAGAAATAACAACGGATATCGGATATTGCACTTAAATTAGCAAGAAACAACCAGAAACGTTAAGGAAACAAAAAAGGAAAAAAAATTAAAATATTTCGGTAGTGCACAGTCTCTACACCACAGTCTGTTACGCTACCAACTACGCTATTCCTACATTCCTGCAGCTGGATCAGTTTTCAGGTATACTACGCTTCTAAAACCTATAGTAATATGTTATTTATCTATGACATATCACAAAGACGCTTCTTTGATAGAATGCGTTATACCGTAGCAAAGGAACGATACTCTTTCACATTATACAAATTATAACACTGACACACGTTAAATACGAGAACCTTTAAAGCCATGAAAATTTGGTTTCCGGTAATTTATTGTAACAAATCATATCTAGAATGACGCATTTTCAAAAGTTCTTCAGTAATTTCTAACGCTTTATATAGATTATAATCAAAATCGTTCGCTACAACGAAAGAAGGCACGAAACACGGAGTTCCGTTTGCATTATGGCGGCTCAAAAGTTCAACTTGTCACGTGAGAACCAGGTCGCTTTTCATTGGCGACGTTCCACTCCACGAAGTAAAAATCTAACATGCTGGATCCTTCATTCCACGCTTCGCAGAGCAGTGAAACGTGGAATTCCACGCTGAAACGACACCACCACCTCCTCCACGTGAGTTTCCACGTCCCGTGAGAGGACGGCATAGGCGCCTTGTTGAAGAATGCCCGCCTGCTCTGTCGGACGTTCGAGTCCTCCCCCGGGCACGAGTGTTTGTTTTAAGTAGTTTGTAAGTCTACCAAATGATAACCACTGCGGTTTGCTCTCATACCTTAAAACATAGGAGTTGTGATCATCATTTGCTTGACTTAACGTCAGAGGATAACATGGCGTGCCCCCCACACCGCCTGTTCCAAGAGGGCTTCCTCTCGAGGAGGACAGAGCAGCGGGTTAGGCGACCGACCGCGGCCAGTGTTTGTCTTTGACAGGAAGACGGGAGCAGGATGCACTCAGCTTAATGAGGACCACCGGTGGACTGCTTTCAGCAGCAGAAGCAGCTGCGGTTTTGTGCTGCGGCGTTAATGCTCGCGAGGACGGCACGGTGACCGCCTCCACGTCCAACAACAGCGTCCAGTGGCAAAGTGCGTGGCTCGAGGAACAGGTAGTCTCCTCAGTTGATACAGCGCTCACAACGCCGTCTCCACTTCCGGAAGTACGCTTCTCACTGGTCGAGCGAAGTACAGTCTACAAATTTTCTTTTATCTCGCGTGTCATTGCAAAACTTCGTCCTTTCAATAGGGTATTCTTCTATATCTCTGGGATGCAGCAGTAGTAAGGCGGCCAACCGTCCCGGATTCTGACATACCGTCCCCGCGTTGGAAAACTTCACAAAACTGTCCCGTAAAATGCCTAATTTGTTCCACAAGTCCCGTATCCCGGTAATTTTTAACATTCTACCGACTGCAGATCATTCTCACGTATCGTAAGCATTACGATTCAAGATAAGAAGATTTATGACAGTGACTATGTGCAGTGCTTTTGTTGCCCAGAAAAGAAATAAATATTTAGTACGACTACGTGAAAAACCTGTAGCAGTTAGCGCGGGGTGACAACTCTTAATTCTCTGAGATTGAGAACGATCTCAAAACAACAGGTTCCAAACGAAACGTTCCGGGAGATGACGAAGTACAACGGACGGTTCTTTAGGTTCCAAGTTAGTTCGCGCGGAGACTCGACATTTTTGATTTTTGTTTGCGTGCTTCGCCGGGTTCCGGGATAAATTTCTTTGTTTTACTTAGTAATGCCGCTGACTACTACAAAAATGAAATAAGTCAGCTGACCAAGGACTTGCAAAAGGGGTTACCTTTTTTACAGAAGTGTACACCACCTTCAGAAGTGCGGTGCAAAACGTATAATGAGGTGTCGTCAATTGCTCACGGCAGTAACTGCGGAGCGCGCGGTTGCTCGCCGTGGAGGTTCCAGTCCTTCCTGGGGCATGGGTGTGTGTGTTGTCCTTAGGTTAAGTAGTTTGTAAGCTACGGACTGATGACCACGCAGTTTGGTCCGATAGATTTACAAACATTTGAACATTTTAATTTGCTCACGGCAGTAAACATGTCATTTAACATCTGACAAAAATTAAAGAGCTCAGACCGCCACAGATACATCATCACTCTCAAATTATATCTGTCAGGAAAAATTCTCTGACTAAGAAGTACTTGTAAGAACCGAAGGTTTGTGGGCTTTCCACAATGTAAGTCACTATCAGACTTTTATATCGATGGAATTGATTCAAAAAGCGTTTCAAAAGAAGCTTCGTTGCGGGAAAACTAAGGGCGAAGGAGTAATAAAGAATGTGAAAGCTTCTTTTTATTTAGCTAACCTTCAGACAGAACTTCAGAACAAAAGACTTTCCATTTATCAGTAATTGTACAGACATTTCAAACCACAAAGGCCTGAAAATATATCCAATATTAGTGCGGTACTTTCATCCAAAGACTGGAATTAATGTAAAAATATTAGATATCCTGAATTTCCCTGGCGAAACTGCAGTTATTATATATCATTCTTCGACGGAAATATTGGAAAATCAATGGGGGAAAAAGAAAGTCATGATAATTCGTGAATATAGTGCCAATAGAAATTTTAGCGGAGTCCAACATGAATGACAATGCAAAGCTTTCTTCAAACTTCGTGAGGGAGAAAAAGAGTTGGCGTGGGGTGGGCAGCGCATATTGCACACAGCTCTACACAAACATCAGCAGATTTGTTACCAGTGGACGTCTTATATATTGTTACTAATATTTACTCGTACTTTTACACAGTGCGTGTAGAAGGTCTCATAATTTTTGCGAACATAGAAATGAATACAAAAGAATCCTCGTCTATAGTAAAACACGATGGCTTGCATTTTTGCCTGCATTAGAGAGAGTCCTGACACTAATTCGCGTGTTCATAATACCCATACACATTCTTGAAACGTCCCACATTAATATTTGAAAAAGTTGGCCGCCTTAAGCAGTAGGAGGAAGCCCGTGGCCCGCAAGGATGTGGACGAGGTCTGCAACTCAAATGTTCAAATGTTTGTATAGTCTATGGGAGTTAACTACGGGGTCATCAGTCCCTAAATTTACAAACTACTTATGAACTAGCTCACACTAAAGACGGCACAAATATCCATGCCCAAGGGGGGATTCGAACCCCCGACCGCAGTGGCCGTGCAGACGGTGACTGGAGCGCCTTAGTCCCCTCGGCCACCGCGGCCGGCGGTCTGCAACTAAAAGCAGTGATTATTCCACGTATACTTTTATTACAGAAGAAAGAATACGCAAATTTTAGGTGCTTCTGGTTGTACAGTTCTAATGATACAGCTCCCGCCTTCCGATTGGCCGGCGCACAAAGCGAGGCAAAGAGGTAACGAGACTTGAGGCGCCCTTGGCGGTGGAAGCAAGTTCTCGCATCTTCTCCAATAGTCGGCGTCACCCGTTTTCAGCCGTTCTGCGCATTCCCTCCATTACCGCACTCGCAGCCAACAGGATTTATTCCCTAGGCCAGTGCTTTCCTAACTTTCCCTCATGGCGACACTCTTTTGTTTTGCGCGACATCCTTTCACTAATAGCTATAAATACATATGGTAGAATTTAGATGGTTCTAGCAGGGGGGAGGGCGGAAATAAAGTATCGCTTAAATGTAGTTTGTAGACGAAACGGAAATCCTTGTACGCATTGACATGTTTAATGTTGATCCTGACTGCAGCAATTACGTACACTAATCGCAAGAAAAGGAAACATTAGGACCTACGGAGATGTACAACAGAGTAACACCGCAGGCAACAATGCCTAGCTCACACAGTAATACTTGTTTCTTCTACATGCGACCCAACTTCCGAAACACGAAAACTGAATTTCGGAAACCGTTTTTCGCTGTCGTGTATACATGTCAGGGACCAGATACGGCTTTGTTGCATCGATTGAAAACGACGTCTGGAAAGTATCTGCTCGAATTTCTGATTTAGACAGCACAGTTCAGTTCAATATTATCACATTATTTTCAGAAATAAAGAGGATGTATTTATAAAAAGTGAAGGATTATTATTTAAGTTCTATTGTTAGGTTCTTGCTTCTCCACGACCTCGGAAGTCCCGACATATTCATAAAAATGGCTAAATATTTGTGACAAGTAAGAATATGAATGTCATTTCTGGTCTCAGAATCTGTTACATACAGGAAACTGAGAGAAAAAAAAATATTAACTCATACCAGGGTTCGAACCAATGATCATTACATTTAAAATACTACTTCCCGTTAATCACCCGACCATACTCCATACTAAACATCGCTACTGAATAGCTTTAGTCAGTCGACAATTGTGACTGCTCTTACATATTGATGGGACAACCGACTGTTTTTAACAATCGATTGTTTTTTCGTTCAGTCGGTTTTTTCAGTCGAATGAAACAACCGAATGAAAATAGTCTCTGTGGCCGTATGAATGTTTTCACTCACTGGCGGGGTTTGAGTGGTTTCAGTCGATGCGAAACAATCGAATGAAACCAGTCTCTGTCGGTTGCAGCCACTATATGAATGTTTTCACTCATTCAGTGGGTTTGAGTGGTTTCAGTCGATCCGCGAGCACCGAATGAAACAAGTCTCTGTCCTTTATATGAATGTTCTCGGCATTGAGTGGTTTCACTTGATGCGATACAACCGACTGGAAAAAGTCTTTGTCGGTTTCTGCAGTTATATGGATGTTTTTATTAATTCATCGACTTTGTGTGACTTTATTGGCATACTCCTTCTGCCTTTTCGGGTACAAATGAACTGTGATTCAGCATGAAACATTCTTAGAGACAAATCTTAAAAATATAGCAGTGAGTACGTGTGTGTGTTTCTATTGCATGCAAATCTGCAGTTTTGTTCCAATCTTGATGAAATTTTGCACACTTGACCTTCAAAGCAAGAGGAACGTCGCTGTCTACATCAAATTTCATTCGGTGCATGGCGGAGGGTACTTTACATACTAACTACGACAAAACCACAATTTGGCTGCGATCTTGATGAAATTTTGCACACTTGACTTTCAAAACAAGTGGCAGTTCACTGTTCATCTAAGATTTTTTATGGTACATGGCGGAGGGATGGAATAAACCTCCACACCGTTTCACCGATAACCACAGAAATATCTGTGACAAGAGTGAATAATTATGAAACTTGAGATGAATGTTTTCATACGAATACAGACGCGTTGAAGAAAATTTACAGCATTGATAAATGTTGTATGTCTTCTCGTACTCTTTCAAATAAGATGGAATTAACAAAAATATTTTTATAAGAAATATTTTTATACAAAATACTTTAATAAACGTTTTTTTACAATACCTAATGTTTTAGTGGTCTTCGAATTTGGATCTCGCAAATATGCTCAAAGTTAAAATATTTAACTCTGTCCTCCTAGTACCTTAGATATGTATGAACAATAAGCCGCAAACTGCACGTTTCTACTTGTTCCCACTTCGGAGATACAGTATGCGAGATTAAACTTGTAGCGATCATTTTGGAACACACTGTAGTTTCCACGCTTCTTTATCGAGACAGTGAGAAACCGACAACAATGGGCGATGACACGCCCCGCCCCCCTGGCCAGACATTGTAGTGTGGAGTTTGGCGCGCACCTGCTGGCGCTGTCAGCAGTGAAAACGCCAGCGAGGCATCACCCCCTCTCGTGTCCCCGCTTCCGCGGTGGTCACCAGCCACTTATCTTCTACAGATTGTAGGTGTTTGCGAAAGTAATCTGATGAGGCCCATATGATGGGCGTTTTTGAGGTCTGTAGTGGGCAATGAAAGTGATCGCAGGCCTGCTCCAGCGATATGACATCTAATTAGTTACTCGTTGATGGCACGTCGAACAATTTAATCTACAACAAAATATGAATCACTGTTACTGTGTATTATAAAATAGGAAGTTACTTCATTCAGTACATAATTAAATGAACATTGTAATACGCATTTTAACTTTAGCATACCCCTTTTACATGGCGGTATAATGTAGCACTGATGTAGTTAACTGATGTGCATGTCAGTTTCATTCATAGAAATAAATGGATAGCTCTGTAAGCTAAAACACTAATGAGTCGTTTCAGTTGGGATAATGATTAAATGTTCCAACCGACAGAAAAACTTACTGCCTCTTTTCACTTGAAAAGAAAGAATGAGTAATTCAGTCAATGTACAAAACTGCAAAAGTGTCGCATTTTTTTCATTCGGTTGTTCCCACAGACTACTTTCATTCGAAAAAAAAAAAGAAAAAAATAAATAAACGAATATTAATCCAACATAGTAAAACTACGACCGACTGATTGTTTCATTCGGTTGCTCCCACTGACTGGTTTCACTCAAAAGAACTAATGAAGAGGCCAACGTAGTGGGTCAATTTTTTTCATTCGGTTGGTCCCATCGCCACTCCCATGAACCACAGACATTGCCGAGGTGGGGTGGCTTGCGTGCCTCAACGATGCAGATAGCTGTACCGTAGGTGCAACCACAGCGGTGGGGTATCTGTGGAGAGGCCAGACAAACGTGTCGTTCCTGAAGAGGGGCAGCAGCCTTTTCAGTAGTTACAGGGGCAACAGTCTGGATGATTGACTGAGCTGGCCTTGTAACATCAGCTAATGTGGCTTTGCCACACAGCTACTGCGAACGGCTGAAAGCAAGGGGAAACTACAGCCGTTATTTTTCCCGAGGACATGCAGCTCTACTGTATGAACATATGATGATGGCATCCTCTCGGGTAAAATAATCCGGAGGTAAAATAGTCCCCCATTCGGATCTCCGGGCGGGGACTACTCATGAGGATGTGATCATCAGGAAAGACAATACTGGCATTCTACGGGTCGGAGCGTGGAATGTTAGATCGCTTAATCGAGTAGGAAAATTAGAAAATTTAAAAAGGGAAATGGATAGGTTGAAGTTAGATATAGTGGGGATTAGTGAAGTTCGGTGGCAGGAAGAACAGGATTTCTGGTCAGGTAAGTACAGTATTATAAATACAAAAGCAGTTGGGGGTATCACAAGAGTGGGACTGATAATGAATAAGAAAATAGGAATGCGGTTAAACTACTATGAACAGCACAGTGATCGCATTATCATTGTAAAGATAGATACGAAGCCAACACCGACAACAGTAGTACAGGTTTATATGCCAACTAGCTCTGCCGATGATGAGGAGATCGAAGAAATATATGAGGAGCTAAAGGAAATTATTGAGACAATTAAGGGAGAGGAAAACTTAATTGTTATGGGAGACTGGAATTCGGTAGTAGGACAAGGAAGGGAAGGGAAGATAGTGGGTGAATATGGTCTGGGCAAAAGGAATGAAAGAGGAAGACGCCTGGTAGAATTTTGCACGGAACATAATTTAGTAATAACAAACACCTGGTTTAAGAATCACAAAAGAAGGTTGTATACGTGGAAGAGACCAGGAGACACCGGGAGATACCAGATAGATTTTATAATGGTAAGACATAGATTTCGGAACCAGGTTTTGAAGTGTAGGACATACCCAGGGGCAGACATAGACTCTGACCATAACTTGTTGGTTATGAACTGTAGGCTGAAACTGAAGAAACTACAGAAAGGTAGGAAAATAAGGAGATGGGACCTAGATAAATTGAAGGAACCTGAAGTTCTTAAGAATTTCAAAGGAAGCTTCAGGCAACAATTGACAGAAACAGGGGGAAATAAAACAGTTGAGGAGGAATGGGTAAAATTGAGAGATGAAATTGTGAAGGCAGCAGAGGACAAAATAGGTAGGAAGGCAAGACCTACAAAGAATCCTTGGATATCACAGGAAATACTAAATTTAATCGATGAAAGGAGAAAGTATAAAAATGCAGTAAATGAAACAGGCAAAATGGAGTACAGACGACTAAGAAATGAGATTGACAGGAAGTGCAAAATGGCTAAGCAGGAATGGCTAGAAGGCAAATGCAAGGATGTAGAAGAATGTATGAATAGGGGAAAAATAGATACAGCCTACCGGAAAATAAAAGAAATATTTGGCGATAAGAAAAACAGCTCTATGAATATCAAGGACACTGATGGAAAACCAGTTCTCAGCAAAGAAGGGAAAGCTGAAAGGTGGAAAGAGTATATAGAGGGGCTCTACAAAGGAAATGAACTTCGAGACACTATTGTAGGAAGGGAAGAGGATGTAGATGAAGATGAAATAGGAGATACTGTACTGAGAGATGAATTTGACAGAGCACTGAAAGATCTAAGTCGAAACAAGGCCCCTGGAGTTGATGATATCCCGTCAGAGCTACTGAAGTCTCTGGGAGAGCCAGCCATGACAAAACTATTTGAACTGGTGTCTAGGATGTATGAGACAGGCGAAATACCCTCAGACTTTAAGAAAAATGTAATAATCCCCATTCCAAAGAAAGCGGGTGCAGACAGGTGTGAAAACTACAGAACCATCAGTTTAATAAGTCATGGTTGCAAAATATTAACACGAATTATATACAGAAGGATGGAAAAGCCGGTAGAAGCCGACCTCGGGGAAGATCAGTTTGGGTTCAGGAGAAATGTAGGAACACGGGAGGCAATACTCACTTTACGGCTTATCCTAGAAGACAGATTAAGAAAAGACAAACCAACATTTCTAGCTTTTGTAGATTTGGAGAAGGCTTTTGACAATGTTGATTGGAATAAACACTTTAAAGTTCTGAAACAAGCAGGAGTAAAATATAGGGAGCGTAAGGTTATTTACAACTTGTACAAAAACCAGACAGCAGTTGTCAGAGTTGAAGGGCATGAAAGGGATGCAGTGGTTGGAAAGGGAGTAAGACAGGGTTGTAGCCTTTCCCCAATGTTGTTCAATTTGTACATTGAGCAAGCTATAAAGGAAAGCAAGGAGAAATTTGGAGAAGGAATTAAAGTTCAGGGTGAAGAATTAAAAACATTGCGTTTTGCCGACGACATAGTAATTCTGTCAGATACAGCAAAAGACCTGGAAGAGCAATTGAACGGAATGGACAGTGTGCTGAAAGGTGCATATAAGATGAACATTAACAAGAGTAAAACTAGGGTAATGGAGTGCAGTGTAAGAAAATCAGGTGATGCTGAAGGAATTAGATTAGGTAACGAAACAATAAAGGAGGTAGATGAGTTTTGTTACTTGGGCAGTAAAATAACAAATGATGGTCGCAGTACAGATGATATAAAATGCAGAATGGCAATGGGTAGAAAGGCGTTTTTGAAAAAGAGAAATTTGTTAACATCGAATATTGATTTAAGCCTAAGGAAGTCCTTTCTGAAGGCATTTGTATGGAGTGTTGCCTTGTATGGGAGTGAAACATGGACGATAAGCAGTGTGGACAGAAAGAGGATAGAGGCTTTTGAAATGTGGTGCTACAGAAGAATGCTGAAGATTAGGTGGGTGGATCGCGTAACTAATGAGGAGGTACTGAACCGAATTGGGGAGAAAAGAAATTTCTGGCATACCTTGACTAAAAGAAGGGATAGGTTGGTAGGACACATTCTTAGACATCAAGGAATTGTGAATTTAGCGTTGGAGGGAAGTGTGTGGGGTAAAAATCGCAGAGGGAGACCAAGAGACGCGTATAGTAAGCAGATTCAAGTGGATGTGGGTTGTCGTTCTTATGAGGAGATGAAAAGGCTTGCTCAGGATAGAGTAGGGTGGAGAGCTGCATCAAACCAGTCTCTGGACTGAAGACCACAACAACAACAACAACGGTCCCATCGACTGATTTAACTCAAAAGGAAAGGAATGAGCGGTCCAACCGACTGTGTCGATTTTATTCGGTTGCTTCGACTTACTGATTTCACTCAAAAGAAGGAATGAGTAGGCCAACCGACTGCGTCGATTTTTTCATTCGGTTGTTCCCACCGACTGGTTTCACTCAGAAGAATGAATGAATAATTCAACCGATACGAGAAACTACAACCGAATGATCGATTTTTTTCCAACAACCGAATGAATCGATTGTTTTCATTCGATTGTTCCCATCACTACTTTTACAATCTGTGACAGCTTTTACAGCCACTGTGTCATTGATTGACATTTGATTGTAAGAAACACTGCCGAGGGTGAGATGTCTGTGATAAATCCATTAAAAAACGCTCAGCTGCAGCTTTATGAGAAGGAAAGCAGACTACAGTGAAGGTTCGTTCAAGCAGCTGCCAGTTCCAGCAAACTGCGCATGGGAAGAGCTGTTACCCAGTATCAGAAGCAGCTCTGCGCATGCGCATGCGCAGTTTGCTGGAATCTAGCAACTGGTAGCTGCTTGAACGAATCCTGAGTGTCAACTGCTGATGAAGCAGAGCTGGCGCCTAGCGGCTGAGCACGCAATTAATGTGCACCGATCATTCCTTTAATACTTGATCTGTGGTGAAGTGAATGAAGAGAAGGATGATTAGCTTCAGGCGAGTCTTCAGGGTAGTATGAAGATGAGGATATTTTGTGTTATTTTATGACAAGTTTCTTTGTTTGGAGTCTAAATTTGTTAGTCTCGCGACACCGTTGATACTGCTATGCGGCACCCCAGGGTGTCTCGACATCCAGTTTGGAAAGCTTTGGACTCTAGGCGCATGGTTGGCCGCGAGTTACGCAATGTTTCTGCCGCAGGCGCAACTGTCGGCGCTCGGCCGTAGCTCCTCCCCTCCACGCTTCCCCTATCGCTCCGCCACTATGCGCGGAAGCTCCGCCTTACATGACGGCAACTATAGTGGCGCCGCGACTTGTGTCGACCGCCGGCGTTGTGGGGAATAGCGACGGCACAAAATTTTCAACTTTCCAATTAAAAACGTGTCCGCTGGTTCCAGGTGTGGAGGGTATGGAGAATGATGCAGCACAGGTATTTGGTTTTATTTTTTATACACACCTACAGCAGTGCCCCAAGCAGCCAGGAGCTACATTTCTGAATACGATATCAGATGAACGTGAATAGCTTCGTTTACATTCATTTGTAACATAGGCTTTAGAATCAGGAACGTATCTAGTGCCATAAAAATCGGTAATAAATAACATATAACTCCATACTTGTCTTTGGTTAGTTTCAAACGATGCTAGGAAATATCACCTCTGTACTGTTCAATAGCAATAGTTATCCATCTGTTGCCATGAACTGCTGCAGACGTTTTAGTTACTGTAAAATTCAAAATTACATGATATTTTAGATTCTCTTTCAACCTGCGGTTATTTACTGAAGAATATCATCTTCTGTTAATAACCAAAAAAAAGTGTAGCAAACACAAGAAGAGTTGAACTTTAGCAGAAAAAAGTCTTTTCAGGAATGGTAAGGTTTCTTCAGTACAAATCGGTAAGTGTGGTGTGTAGGAATCTTGTTGGAATGCAATGCCTACATTATTTAATGTACCAAATAAGCCACCATAGCTGTCGCAATATAGCGTAAAAAGCAATATTGCTTTTCCCAACAAAGAAGAAATCAGTTTCACAATTGTTGCTATAATTGCCCCAGAATGACAAAATTTTCAAGTCATTCGCTTTTTAAGCAAAAGTAATTACATTCAAAATATATGGATGTATAATAAAGACGAATGAAGTGTAAAAGTGTGCGAATCATTAGACTCCATAACGAATTGTTATGGAACCGTCAAAGTGTCTATCATAATATTAGAAATTTTCCCGTATGTTTTTATGCTCTTACTTTCGTCACAGGAAGTTGGAAATGTACATATATTCGCAAGTACTTTCCCGGAATAAATTGTTGCTTACATCACCAAATCATTGAAATTCGGTTGTTTTTACATTTATTTCACGATTATTTATGTATATTGATATATTGCTAATGCTTTCAAACCAAAATTTACAGCAATTATTTCGTTAATTTCGTAGAAAAATAATTATAAACGAAAACGATTCTTACATCGGCTTGCCCACCGCTAGGAGCGCTAGTGTCGTTGCAACTGTCAGTTGGTAACAAATTTCACAACGAGAGTGTCTATACATGTACAGACTGTGATTTGGGTTGGAATGAAAATTATATGACCGTAGATAGCAAAGATTGGAATGTTAATAATGTGAAGGTATGTAGCAACTCGCCGCAAACGAGATCGCCGAGACACAGACAGGCACATAGAATAGAGAATCAAATTCACGCATCTTAGATGTTTGGCCACAGTCTTCATCAGAAAAAGACACACATACACTCATACTGCATGAGCTGCATGCACTCGGGAAAAGAAACGACTTTAGTTTCCCCTTGCGTTCAGCCTTTTCCAGTAACTCTATCACCAAATACCCTCTCTGTAACAAAAATATAAATTCAGAGCTGAATACACTCAGAGATATAGCAATCAGTAATGGCTATAACACAGAACTAGTCAAAAATCTATATAAATCGAAATTAAATTCAAAATAGAAAAGTATAAAAGATGAAATCACTTTAACAAAAACTGAAACAAGAAAGAAAGACAAATATGTAATACTGCCATACCGGGGACAAATTTCAGATAGAATAAAGTATGCACTGAAGAAAAGAAATCTTAAAATAGGCTTCTACACTAACAACACTTTAGGAACCAATATCATACATAAAATCTGTAGTTTACAAAATCGAATGCAGCAAATGTGACAAGGCCTACATTGGACAGACAGGCAGACCTTTCAAAATTAGATTTAGATATCATATAAATACAAGCGAAAATAGTGTCTCAGCATTCGGCAAACACTTCAGAGAAAGTAAACGTTCTACTGAAGTATAGAAGAAAATCTCAAAATTTTACATATCGTATGCAAAGAACAACTAATGGACGTTTTAGAAGAATTACAAATCTATACTCACATGACTAAATACCCAGAACAAATGTTAAATTAACATACGGAAATGCGCAATAAAAAGTTCATCGCAAATTTCCATAACACCTTGACCAACATATAAAGTACAATCCATCCTACCAAAAATACTTCCAAATATGCAACAAGACACGATAAATTATAGTAGCACTGCAATATTAACCCTATATTACAATGTAATACACACAAGCAATTTATAACACTTAAAATAGTTCGGAATGATGTATTGTACGAATATTTGTAATGCTACTGTTTATGTCACACTGCATATCTACATCTACATCTACATCTACATACATACTCCGCAATTCACCGTAAGGTGCGTGGCGGAGGGTACACCGTACCACTACTAGGCATTTCCTTTCCTATTCCACTCCCAAATTGAACGAGGAAAAAAAGAATGCCTATATGCCTCCGTACGAGCCCTAATTTCTCTTATCTTGTCTTTGTGATCTTTACGCGAAATGTAAGTAGGCGGCAGCAAGATCGTACTACACTCAGCTTCAAATTCCGGCCCTCTAAATTTACTTAACAGAAATTCACGAAAAGAACGTCGTCTTTCTTCCAGCGATCCCCAATTGAGTTGCCGGAGCATTTCCGAGACACTCGCGCATTGGTCGAACCTACCGGTAACAAATCTAGCTGCTCGCCTCTGAACCGCCTCTATGTCTTCCTTCAAACCGATCTGCTGCGGGTCCCAAATACTTGAGCAATACTCAAGACGTGGTCGTACAAGCGTTTTATACGCGGTCTCCTTTACAGGTGAAGTACATCTTCCCAAAATTCTCCCAATAAACCGAAGTCGGCGGTCCGCCTTACTCACAACTGTCCTTACATGCTCGTTCCATTTCATATCGCTCTGCAATGTTACGCCTAGATATTTGAACGACGCGACCGCATCAAGAAGCTCACTACTGATGCTGTATTCGAACATTATAGGATTGTTTTTTCTACTCATGCGCATCACCTTACATTTTTCTACATTGAGAGCTAGCTGCCATTCTTCGCACCAACTAGAAATTTTGTCTAAGTCAACCTGTATGCTATTACAGTCAGTTACAGACGACACCCTCCCATACACCACAGCATCATCAGCAAACAGCCGCAAATTACAACTTACTCTGTCCATCAGATCATTTATATAGATAGAAAATAATAGCGGTCCTATCACACTCCCCTGGGGCACGCCTGACGATACACTCGTCTCTGATGAGCACTCGCCGTCGAGAACAACGTACTGCGTTCTATTACTTAGGAAGTCTTCCAGCCAGTCACAAATCTGTGAACCTATTCCATAAGCTCGTATCTTCGTTAGCAGTCTGCAGTGTGGCACCGTGTCGAACGCCTTTTTGAAGTCGAGAAAAACACAATCCGCCTGTTGCCCTTCGTCCATGGCTCGCAAGATGTCATGTGAGAAAAGGGCAAGCTGAGTTTCGCATGAACGATGTTTCCTAAACCCGTGCTGATTCATGGAAAGAAGCTTTTCCGTTTCAAGGAAATTTACTATATTCGAACTGAGAATATGCTCCAAAATTCTACATGAAACCGATTTCAACGATATTGGCCTGTAATTGTATGGGACAGTTCTCTTTCCTTTCTTATACACTGGAGTCACCTGCGCTTTTTTCCAATCACTAGGAACTTTGCGCTGAATTAAAGATTCGCTATAAATGCAAGCTAAGTAGGGGGCCAATGCCGCAGAATAGTCTTTGTAAAACCGAACTGGTATTCCATCCGGACCAGCAGACTTTTTCGTATTTAGCTCTCTCAGCTGCTTCTCTACACCGGAAATACCTATTGCTATGTCCCCCATTTCGGAATTAGTACGTTGATCAAATGATGGTATATTTGTGCGATCCTCCTGCGTGAAAGATTTCTTAAAGGTTAAATTTAGAACTTCAGCTTTCCGTTTGCTTTCTTCTATTACTGCCCCGGAATGATCAACTAGTGACTGGACAGTGGGCTTTGACCCGCTTATCGATTTTACATAGGACCAGAATTTTTTCGGGTTCTCGGAAAGATCTTTTGCTAAGGTATGGCTGTGATAATTATTGTATGCTTCACGCATCGATCTTTTTATATAACCAGCGATGTTGTCACAAACAAAATTAAGCAAAGAATATTTAACAAAAACATCTTTGGATCAAAAGCTCATAAAATGACACCAAAGTAATTACAACAAACAGCGTGACCTAAGCAGTATCCAAATAAAAATATATATGAATGTAAGTAATTACGACTTGTACATTCAATATAACATTGCCATATTCATGTATCTTCCTGTAAAACATACTTTGTTCTCTGTAATAGGCGGCTTAAGAAAATGAGCAAAGCCCGAAACTAGTCAGCCATTAACATAAAAGCACCTTTGGAGAAATATACAAAAATGTTTTTCCTACAATATTAGCTGATGTTACAACGCCAGCTCAGTCAATCATCCAGAGTGTCGACCCTGCAATTACTGAAAAGACAATATTTTAGGAAGGGGAATTAGATGAAGATGAAATATGATATACTATACTGAGAGATGAATTTGCAAGAGCACTTAAAGACCTGAGTCGAAAGAAGGCCCCTCGAGTAGACGACAATCCCTCAGAGCTACTGACGTCTCTGGGAGAGGCAGCCATGACAAAGCTATTTCACCTGGTGTGTAAGATGTATGAGACAGGCGAAATGCCATCAGACTTTAAGAAAAATGTAATAGTCTCCATTCCAAAGAAAAGAGGCGCAGATAGATGTGGAAATTACGGAACTATCATAGTTGCAAAATTGTAACACGAATTATTTACAGAAGACTGGAAAATCTGGTAGAAGCTGTCCTCCGAGAAGATTAGTTTGGATATAGAAGAATTTTAGGAACACGGGAAGCAATACCGACCTTACGACTTATCTTACAAAATATCGTTCATGCGAAACACATATAGCTCTTTATTCACACGAAGTGATGGGTGCTATCGACAAGGGTTCGCAAATCGATTCCGTATTTGATTTCCAGAAGACTTTTGAAACCGTACCTCACAAACGGCTTTTAATCTAATTGCGTGGTTATCGTATATCGCCCCAAATTTGCGATTGGATAGGGGATTTCCTGTCAGAGAGGACACAGTTCGTAGTAATCGATGGTTAGTCATCGACTAAAACAGATGTGATATCGGGCGTTCCACAGGGTAGTGTTATTGGTCCTCTGCTGTTCCTTATTTACATAAACGATTTAGGGGAAAATTTAAGTAGCTCTCTTAGGTTCTTTGCAGATGACGCCGTCATTTACCGTCTAGTAAAATCATCTGAACATCAAAACCAACTGCAGAACGATCTGAATAAGATATCAGTATGGTGTAGAAATTGGCAATTGACTCTAAATAATGAGAAGTGTGAAGTCGTCCACATGAGTACGAAAATAAATCCGTTAAACTTTGTTTACGAGATAAATCAATCAAAAGTGAAGGTCGGAAACTCCACAAAATACTAGGAATTACTATTACTTTACACTTAAACTGGAAAGAAGACGTAGATAATGTCGTGAGAAAAGCGAACCAGAGACTGCTTTTTATTGGCTGAACCCTTAAAAGATGCAACAGAACTACAAAAGAAACTGCATACACTACGCTTGTCCATCCATTTTTGGAGTATTGATGCCCAGTGTGGGATCCTTATCAGGTGGGTTTGACGGAGGACATCGAAAGAGTCCAGAGAAGGGCAGCTCGTTTCGTATTGTCACGATACAGGGGAGACAGCGTTACGGAAATGATACAGGAACTGGGATGGGAATCATTACAACAACGGCGCTTATCGCTGCGGCGTGGGCTACTTACGAAACTCCAATCGCCAACATTCTCCTCCGAATGTGGAAATATATTGTTGACTCCCACTTACATTGGTAGAAATGACCATCAGAATGAAATACGGGAAGTTAGAGCTCGAACGGAGAGATTCAGGTGATCTTTCTTCCCGCGCGCTATTCGATAATGGAATGGGAGATAAATAGTATAATGGTGGTTCGATGAGCCCTCTGCCAGGCACTTAAATGTGATTTGCAGAGTATCCCATATAGATGTAGATAGATTAAGGAAACTCAAACCTACGTTTTTAGGTTTATGGATCTGGAGAAAGCTTATGACGGTATTGATTGGAATACACACTTTCAAATTCTGAAGTCAGAAGGAGTAAAATATAGGGAACGGAAGGTTATTTATAACTTGTACAAAAACAAGACAGCAGTTATAAGAGTCAAAGGTCATGAAAGGGAATCATTGATTGGGAACAAGTTAAGACAGGGTTGTATCTTATCTCCAATGTTATTAAATTTGTATATTGAGCAAGCTGTGAAGGAAAGCAAGAAGAAACTTGAAGAATGGATTAAATTTAATATTGAGTAAATAAAAACATCGTGTTTTGCTGATGATATTGCAATTCTGTCAGAAATTAGCAAATGAACTGGAAGAGCAATTGAACGGAACGGTCCGTGTGTTAAAAGGAGCAGATAAGATGAACATTAACTAGAGCAATCGGCCGATTCTGAAGGAATTAGATTAGGTGACGAAACAATAAAGGTGATAGATGAGTTTTTTTTGCAAGGACACGAGGGTGAGTCAGTAGATTAGTCGCAAGCTGAGGTAGACACGCCAGTACTGCACACTGTGTATGGGGTATTTCTCTGCCACTACAGAACATCCGTCTTGTGGGTAGCAGCAGCGTAAGGAACCAAATAAAGCTACAGCTCAAGAGCGTCACTATAGGATGAAAACGCTGCCACAAAAAGTCCAAGCTCCGGGCCTTCTCGAACGATGGAGCGAATGTTCAAATATACAGGTGGAGTCAGCTGAAAAATAAAGCAATTTTCAGGCTTTTAAACGCAGTAATGGCGTGTCTATTTCGATTTGCGACTTATTTACTGACTCACCCTCGTAATATATGATGGTCGCAGTACAGAGCATACAAAATGCAGAATAGCAATGGAAGAAAAAGCGTTTTTGAAGAAAAGAAATCTGCTACCATTGAATATTGATGCAAGTGTTAGAATGTCTTTTATGAAAGTATTTGTGTGGAGCGTTGCCTTGTACAGAAGTGAAACATAGACAATAAACTGTTCAGAAGGGAAGAGAATGGAGGCTTTTGAAATGTGGTGTAACAGCGAGAGGACGCGAGAGCGCGCAAAATCGCGAGATTCCCTTCTGCCAGTTGTCGTCATTTCGAGCTGAGATGCAGTTCAGCTGTAGTTTTAGTAGCAGTAGCAAAAGCCAAAACGAGCGGACGAACTGAAAAGAGCGACCTAAAGAGCTACCTACTTCGCGGCCGAGCTGCGAACTAAAAGGAGAGCTACCGGTCGCGAACTAAAATATGCGTGATAGGTCACGAACTAAAAGATGCGCTATAGGTCACGAACTAAAAGATGCGCTATAGGTCGCGAACTAAAAGATGTGCGATAGCTCGCGAATTAAAAAAATGTTCAAATGTTTGTTAAGCTTAAGGGACTTAACTACGGGGTCATCAGTCCCTAAACTTACAAACTACTTATGAACTACCTTATACTAAGGACGGCACAAATATCCATGCCCGAGGGGGGATTCGAACCCCCGACCGCAGTGGCCGTGCAGACCGTGACTGGAGCGCCTCAGTCCCCGCGGCCACCGCGGCCGGCGCGAATTAAAAGATGCGCGATACGTCGCGAACTAAAATATGCGCGATAAATCGCGAACCAAAATATGCGCGATAGGTCTCGAACAGAATTACAAATCACGTGTTTGCCTTCTGCTGATGAGAGCTATTTCGAGGTTAGCGTCTGCCTGCTAGATTACATAGTTCAGTGCTACAAAATTTCTGCTTTGAAGTATTCTCCACTCTGCAATATCTGACTAATAAATTCCATAATGCCGAGGTATGAAGGTTACTCTAAAGTTAAACGCGAGAAATTATCCACAAACTGATTCTTTTGGTTTGCGTGATATCGTTAGCGGCTTAAGCAGCAAGCGCATGAAGCAGCTAGGTGAGGGAACTTATCCCTCCACCTGCTTGCGCAGACCACGTCGCTCAGCCGTCAATGGGAGCAGACGAACTAAATGAACGAACTAGTTCGCGGCAGAACCGCGATCTTAAGTGAGCGCTCCCAATCGCGAATTATTATGCGCAAGTCTACTGAACAGAACTAGAGAGAGAAGGAATTTTTTGGCATGCCGTGACTAAAAGAAGGGCTCGATTGGTAGGGCACATTATTAGACATCAAGGAATGTGAATTTAGAATTGGAAGGTAGTGTGTGGGGTAAAAATCGCAGAGGAACACCATGAGACGAGTACAGTAAGCAGATTCAAACGGATGTGGGTTGCCGTTCTTATTAGGAGATGAAGAAGGTTGCTCAGGATAGAGGGCTACTTAGGGTTTCCTACTGTGGGCTTTCCTACTGTCGGGTTTGCTACAAGGGTGCCGCAGGTAGCGTAGATGCCCTGACCAACCGGTTGCTGAACAAGTTGTTTGCGGGCAGAGCCTCCCCCACTGCCTGTCTCGCCAGTCGCATCGGACCTGCAGAAGAGGCAACGAAGATATTTCCTGTTTTATTTGCTTTGCTCCCAGACTAAAGTTAAAATTCATGCGAAAGGGTTAAGAGCTGCATCAAACCAGTCTCTGGAATGAAGACCACAATAACAACACATCGATGAACCCATGAATTATGTCTGAGTCATTGTGTGACTGTGTGTATCTTTCCGGATGATGGCTGTGGGCTAGGGTTACCAAATTTTTCAAAATTAAATCTCGGGGGAGGGGGTGTATTACAGATAATCTTTATTTCAACCACAACAGCTTATCTTGTTACAAAATTAGATTTCTGACTTCCTCGAATTCTCTTCAGTAATTCTTTGTTGATTTTTATATTGCCATAGAACTGAGAACAAGTGATATCTTTGTTGTTGTAACTGATTATCAACAAATCCCTTACACATTGTACAGACATTCGATATCTTTCATCAGTCGATTGTATATTTAATAATGAAAATAACCTTTCCACAGCGGCATTGTGGGTAGGGATTGCGAAAAACTACTGAACAATTTTTTAAAGTTCTGAATATTCATCTCTTGAACGATGATGCATGAACTCACGCCATCTATCAGATACAGTTTTCTCCAAATATGTTGGCCCAGTTTCGGATTTTAACTGTTCACACAGAAACGTTTTTAGGCGAGTTACCTAATCAAACGATTCAATGTGATTCACAATAACTTTTCTGTTTCTCAAGTAGGTAACAATATTTTCCACACTTTCCCAATCAACTTCTTGGTTTAGAGTTACCAATTGACTACAGTTAATTCATCATACTGCCTCTTACACTTGCTAATGTAATCACTACATACAGTATAAAAGGCGTTCATGTCTTTCCTGAACATGTAAACAACCTGGTCATTGTCACATTTAGATATGACATGTCTTACTTTTAGAGGGACGAAGTTATTTTTAGCTCTCTCTTGTAGACTTGACACAGTATCAGAGAGGACAGATACACTTCTACGACAGTCTTTCTTCACTTTCAATACGTGATATTTGTTTCTATAGGTAACTGGAGAAGCTATGTAGATACCATAGGTATCCTTCAGCCAAGGGATTTTCTAGTTGTCAGCTTGTTTTTATCTCTCCAGTTGTACTCCGTCAAATCACACTTGACACGACAGAACAACAGTTTGACGTGGAGGACCAAAAAAATCGGGGGATTTTTACTGTTTTGGATGTTTGCAACCGGGGGGCTGAAATAGAGCTTAAAAACCGGGCGGGACTCTGGAAAACCGGGTGATTCGGTAACCCTAGCTGTGGCCGAAAATTTAAGTTGTGTGAATGTGTCTACTCTGCGTGTCTGTCTCGTAATGTTGAAAGTAGAGTTGGTATAATGCAGGGCCGGCGCAAGGCACGTGCGAAACGTGCGGCCGCACGGGGCGGCACTTTCCAAGGGGCGGCAGATTTGCCGCCCCCCCTTTTTTATGACAAACTCAACATTCGTGCCCAAGAGGGGATTCTAAACTGGATATGTGACAAAAGCACCCAGTGTCATTTGCACCCAACCCCAAATCTGCGACATTTGCAGCCAGTCTGACCTGTTTCCTACGTCACGACCTACCTGCAGCCCGTACCCTCCCTAAGCCGTCCCTGTTTTCGCGGTAATGCCACGCCGCCCAGTCCTCGCACACCGGAAACGCTCTCTCGACACAGTCTGCCTGCAGTCCAGAGGTCCTGTCCACCTCAGCGGATAACAGCTAACTGTCAGTACGATTCTGAAGGTCGTACGTTCGGTTCATGCAGCTTGTGTGTTTGTGAGCTTATAGGTTCGATATGGAGACATCAACGACCAACAAGAGTAAGCCATGTGGCCACTATGAAGGCTACTCTTACATCATAAAAAGAACCGAAGAAGACAGAACAGTGATTTGATGCTATTCAAAACATAAAACAAGCACTGCCAGGAAACCTTGAGTCAAAGGATTGTGTGGTGCTTAGTGCAAACGAGCATCAGTGTGGAGCACTTAGAAGTACAGAAGACTATTAGTCAGGCGAAGAAGAGATCACGAGAAGAACAGGCTTCGATTGCAAAAATATACACCGAAGAATTAGGTGACTTGCACAATCGTAGATATGATTTTGTGACTGAAATGCCCCAACAGCAGGCAGCGGAGAGGACATCATACCGCCACTGGGACAAAACTCACACAAATAAGAAATATGAAATTGATCTTTCGGAAGCGTTATTAACAATGAATGATGGTTCCAATTTTCTTTTAAGTGACGACAACTTAGTCCAGTCAATATGTATTTTTGCCAGGAAACTTTTGGGGTAGATTTGATTTCTTTTGATTGAACCTGTTCTTTATTTCCTACATTACGTCTTCATTGCGCAAGCTGATGGCGACAGTCCACTACCTTTTCTTACCCCTTTTTCAATCTGAGCATTTCGTTCTTGACTTTCGATGCTTATTGTATCCACTTGATTCTTACACAAACTGTGTATTACCCGCCTTTCCCTACAGCTTACTCCTATTTTTCTCAGAATTGCGAACATCATGCAGACCTTACATTATCGAAGGCTTTTTCCAGGTCATATATCTTATGAATATGTCTTGGTTCTTCATTAGTCTGGCTTCCATTATACATTGCAGCAATGCTATTGCGGCCACTCATTGCCGTAAAGTACGGCCCGTGTCAGTGCTACCTCACAGCCCTCGGCTCTTCTACCTGCCGAGCAGAGACCGGACCGGGAGATTAGCCGACCGCCCCTCGACCAGAACTGGGTGCAAATGTCACTGGGTGCTTCTGTCAGGACACCTAAACCAAACCTTGTAGGGAGCGGCTTCGGGAACTGTGTCGTGGCGCCTCGAGTACCAGCCGGCCGACCCTGTTGAACAAGGAGAGCGGGGAGGACTAAGTTCTTCCTCCTCACTGTGGCGACACCTTGTGTTTACTCCGGAGGAACAGAGAGGGGGAAACAGTCTGGCGTGCATGCCGGTATTTCTGTGCAGGGTTGCCAGGTGTGGCGATTTTTCGCATTCTTGGCTATCTTTTTCTTATAATAGTAGCCATTCTAGCAGTCTGGGGACTGGCGATTAAATTTGGCTATTAAAGGAAAAGATTGGCGACTTAATGGCTATTTTATTTTACTTCAAATGCAGCGAATTGCGTCAATGATACCGGCTAAACTTCGGTAGAATGCTGGGGAAATGTAATCAACCTACAAAAGTTAGCACAAATGTTTTCAAGTATAATGGATGTGTGGGAGAGTGTCACAGAGATGTAAACAAACTCAACTTACAGACTCTCGAAGATAGACGTAAAGTACCTTTTGTACCCTACTTATGATGGTTCAAGAACAGCCTTTAAGCGATACCTCGAAGTATACTACAACACCGTATGTATGGCTACCGCTGAGAACATGAGGATAAAATTATTTAAATTACAGCATGCAAGGAGGCATTTAAACAGTATTTATTTTCCGCATTCCCTATGACAACACAACAGAAATTCGTAACTCCTGCTACTGTGAAGCGAGCCCTTTGCTACGCACTTCACAGTCGTTAACAAAAGGTTTACAGAGTGTAAATGTCGATGGAGAACACGCTGATTTTTCAGTATGTAATGACGCATCCCACCTCAAAGTATGAAGTGCTTAGTGCATTATAATAAATTATCTCGCCCCAAAATGTTTTAATGATTTTGTGTGTATCAAAGAAATGTTTGAAACATTCAATAACTCTAATTAAAATCTGTAAATATTTGTTTTTAAGAAGAGGAAAGTGATTGGTAATCGAACCTATGCATGAGAACATCCTTTGAGTAAGTTTGATAGAATGATTCTTGAACAGTTTTGTATTGTAATTTTTATAAGTTATGAAATTAATAAATGTGATGGTTAAATGTAACTGAATTTCCATATTTATAATATGACAATATTCTGACTGCCCCCATTGTCAGTTGGTGGTGTGTCTGGGTTCAGTTCTTGGAAGGACTCAGATAAATGTTTCTGTGAAGTATGAGTTTCATTGGAAAGTTCAGTCTGACGTCTGTGAATGTGAGGGTGCCACAGTTTTTGTGTTACTTTTTACTCAGTAACCATCTCACTTCCTGAATTTCAGTATTATTATTGTTGAGTAACATGCCATAATTACCATAGCATAATAATGTTAACAGATTAAAGGTTGCGATATTTTGCTATTTTTACTGATGAAAAGATGTTTATATTTTGGCATTTTATTGATGAAAAGATGGCGATATTCTGGCTACTTTTTGTTTAAAATTTGGCGACAGAGCAATATAAAAACCTGGCAACTCTGTTTCTATGAGTCGAGGTAGCTGTTATGAGTTGAGCGCCGCCAGCCTGTTACGCGCCGTGCGTTTACTCACAACTAATTTTGCAGAAAACTGTATCTAATTTGGAAATTCGAATGAAATGTTCGATAATGCCTAAAGCAATTTAGCTAAGCCCTTCAGTGGCAGTTACCGAGTGTCTTATTCTTCCCGCATTGTGGAAAAAAATTACTACAGTCAAACATGTCCAACACCTAGAATGGCTAGAAGTATTCCGAATGGGTAAAAATGCGCTGCGAGTAATTACAAGAGATAAAAGATATTGGTAATAAGCCTGGCATATGTTTCTTATTTTGTTCAATATTGAATAGTTATTGTAATTATATTTGTTCACACCAAATTATAGTTAACTTGTAAATATATTTCGTTTTCCGTTGAATACATTATCTGTTCACAACCACTGAAACATTTTTGTTTTCGTTAACTGTAAGTTCATTCCGCGCGGGATTAGCCGAGGAGTGGAAGACGCTGCAGTCATGGACTGTATGACTGGCGGAGGTTCGAGTCCTCCCTCGGGCATGAGTGTGTGTGTGTGTGTGTGTGTGTGTGTGTGTGTGTGTGTAGGTGTGTTTGTGTGTGTTTGTCCTTAGGATAATTTAGGTTAAGTACTGTGTAAGCTTAGCGACTGATGACCTTAGCAGTTAAGTCCTATACGGTTTCACACACATCTGAACATTTTTTGTAAATTCACAAGGCTTATTAAAATCAGCTAGATTTCTTCAATCTGATTTGACTCCATTTTTGAGCTGGTGCCAAGCGACTGTTTTGTTCAAATCTGTAACTAATGTCACCAATCAGTCGAAATTTTTGTTTTTATTTTCCAGATCTATATAGATTTCGGACACAGTGTGCTATTCTCAATGCTTTCAGTTATGTTTACATCTATACCGTCATGCTGAACGGTTTAGATGTAAGCACAGATTAAAAGCTTTTGAAACCGACCACTCAGTGGCCGAAAGCTAGGTAGATCTGAAAAGTAAAAACAAAAATTGCAGTTGATTGCTGACATTTCCTACAGATTTGTTTAAAGAAAATTCTACAAACGTTTTGTGAAAGAACGGGGGGGGGGCGGCAATTTAGCAAGTCGCACGGGGCGGCACTAGGGCTTGCGCCGGCCCTGGTATAATGTATTGTTTTTCTGGCGTTGTGCCGCCTTCCAGTGGTGGTATGGGAAGTCGTCGCAGCCGCAGCCAAAACCGTGTTGTCCTTTGTCCTGGCGTGCTGGGTTTGCCCTTTAATTGGCCCAGCTGTATAAAAAGAGGCCGCGTTCCCTTTGTAGAGCGCCGCCTATTGTGAGCAGGCGCTATTCCGCGCTCTCTCTCTGCACCCAGAAACAGCTGGAGGGGCGGGGCGGGCAGAAAGGCAGTCCTCCACTCAATTCCTGCCGCTGCTCGGCGGCAACTTTTATCGCGACTTCCTCACCCCACCCCACTCGCCAGTTAAAGAGTGTAGGCCTAACGTCCTTTGATGGCAATGTCAGTGGAACGGCCTCCGTTTGGAGCGGGGAGGTAGATGCGGGCCTTGCAGGAGCTTCCTTCCTTCAGGACCGGTCCGGGCTAATCCCATTTCCTGTGATCTCTAACAGCCGCTGCCCCCCTGCCCTGCTAGATTGTCCGGAAAGCCGTGCTATCTCGCAGAAGCAGTCTCACGCGCAAGGGGCTCAGAATCTAATGGAAAAAAAGTTATATTACGGAGGGCGCAGAGACGCTAAATGATAATAAGGTCGGAGACAGAGTGGAAGGGATGCGGAATCGAGCAAACTTTTCCGCGTGGGTGCAGGACGTAAACGCCCCGCTGTATAGCCGAAAAACAGCGGCAATCGACGATGGGAGTGTATGTGAAAGGCGACCAACTTCTTCAAAACACAATGCGTGACAAATGTTAAAAAACAAACGTTTGTATAGCTTATGGGAATTAACTACGGGGTCATCAGTCCAATATTTGTATAGTTTATGGGACTTAACTACGGGGTCATCAGTCCCTAAACTTACAAACTACTTATGAACTACTTACGAACTAGGACGGCACAAATATCCACGCCCGAGGGGGGATTCGAACCCCTGACCGTAGTGGCCGTGCAGACCGTGACTGAAGCTCCTCAGTCCCCTGGGCCATTGCGGCCGGCGGTCATCAGTCCCTAAACTTACAAACTACTTATGAACTAACTAAGACTAAGGACGTCACAAATATCCATGCCCGAGGGAGGATTCGAACCCCCGACTGTAGTGGCCGTGCAGACCGTGACTGGAGCGCCTCAGTCCCCTCGGCCAGCGCGGCCGGCAATGCGGGACTTTTCGGGGACTTGAAGGAGGACTAGGATCACCAGACTCGTTGTGCTAGTTATTCTGAAACCATGAAAGAAATTTAGGCGAGCTGAGTAGACCTACTCATTTACTTTTAACCCTTAAACAGAAACACCGGTCTGAGAGACCGTTAGGTTTTTTAAATGTGGCCTATGGCAACACTGTTCTGCTTGCGACCATCCCCTCCACAGTACCTTTACATTGTTGACCCTACGACGGGCGCGTGGCGGTATACAGTGCCGCCAATTTTGTTTTCTTTCAATAATTACGTCAGCGTGCCGAGCACGCAACAATGGTGCTAGATATGCTTCCATTGTTTAGTCACGCGCCAAACTACATTATTGCGCCACCAATATACTCACCGTAACAGCTGTGACTGACCTGTGGAGTGGACGACTACACCGAGACGGCACTGCGTACCGCACGCGCCCGGTAATGTAAGTACAAGTAGCCGTACCACTGTCGGATGTTTTGATGATTAGAAGCTTTGTTTTTCAACATTTGAAAGAAAGGGCTCAGTTCTCTACTCTACCAAGAGATATTCAAGAATTTCTGGCACCTCATCGATCAATTCCGATAAGACTGTAAGAAGGTGTGGGAGGTGCCATCTTTGTGGTGGTAAAAATAATTATAAAACTATTGTCACTTGCAGTAGCTGCAAAAAATTCGTTTGCAAGCAACATTGCCACAAACACGTTGTCACATGTAATCATTCCAGAGCCTCTCCGGAGGAAGAAAGTGTGTGATTGTATTTACTGACTGCCTTATTCTTTATTATTACTACAAAGATTTTATACAGATTACATTTTTTGTAAAACTTGCTTTAACAATGGTAAATAATCGAATCTTATCTGTGGTTATAATTTATTTAGAATTTGTTATTAAAGTTGCGCTTCCGAAATATCCTGGAAACGTATGTCAGATATACTGTAACAATTTTTATTTTTCCCTGCACCGTCTATATATGTATACAGATCATATGAAAAGTTGCTGTTAAGAATGATGTTATACACAATAAATAATCAATTCTACCCATTTTTTTAATTCCTGTGTATTTAAATGTAGGCGGCACTGAGTGCCGCACGCGCCCGCTGACGTAACAATCTTAAGCGCGCCTGCCACAGGGTTAAATAATATACGTAGCAGAAGCATTGTAATCCAGTTTGTGGCTTCTGGCTGTCAGTTAAGCATTGATTTTATAAAACCTGTAGGTCTCTCGGATCGCATGTTTCGGATTACGTTTGCAATGGCTCGGTTTCTAAGACCGGATGTTTCGCATTATGTTAATTTTTTTAACGTCTTTTCCTGTGTGATATGCTTTTTCTTGTATGTTTAGAAGACATCGTGACGGATAATGCTTCAGAAGGCAATCGTAAATCTTCAAGAGACGCAAGAAATGAGGGGATGCGGTGTAGCGATCCCAATTTTGAAAAAAAAAAAAAAAAAAAAAAAAAAAAAAAAACTTTCAGAGTGGTTGCAGGAGAGCGGTGTTGAATCCGAGATGGAAAATGATTACTCAGATGCTGATTCTGACTTTGCAATTACCGACACAAGAGAAGACGACGAGAGAAGAAAAAACGATGGTAACAGGCTGATAGTGACAGTAGTGATGAAGATGATGACGATTATTACAATCTATTGGAAGATGAACAGGAAATAATTAGTGACAATACACGTGGAGATGGACGTCACAGTGTGACTTATCCGTGCCACTTGAACTTCGCCAGTATTCCGTATTTCTTGATTTCTAGAAAGCTTTTGACACTGTACCTCACTAACGGCTTTTAATCAAATTGCGTGGTTATGGTATATCGCCCCAAATTTGCGACTGGATAGGGGATTTCCTATCAGAGAATAAACAGTTTGTTGTAATCGAGGATAAAGCATCGACTAAAACAGAGGTGATATCGGGCTTTCCACAGGGTAGTGTTTGTTATTGGTCCTCTGCTATTCGTTATTTACATAAACGATATAGGGAAAATCTAAGTAGCTCTCTTAGGTTGTTAGCAGGTACACCGTCATTTACCGTGTAGTAAAATCATCTGAAGATCAAAACCAACTGCAGAACGATCTGAATAAGATATCAGTATGGTGTAAAAATTGGCAATTGACTCTAAATAATGAGAAGTGTGAAGTCGTCCACATGAGTACGAAAAGAAATCCGTTAAAATTTGTTTACAAGATAAATTAATCAAAAGTGAAGGCCGTCAACTCCACAAAATACCTAGGAATTACTATTACTTCAGACTTAAATTGGAAAGAACACGTAGATAATGTCGTGGAAAAGGCGAACCAGAGACTGCGTTTTATTGGCAGAACCCTTAAAACATGCAACAGAACTACAGAAGAAACTGCATACACTACGCTTGTCCGTCCTTTTTTTGGAGTGTTGCTGCCCAGTGTGGGATCCTTATCAGGTGGGTTTGACGGAGGACAAAAGAAGGGCAGCTCGTTTCGTGTTGTCACGATACAGGGTAGACAGCGTTACGGAAATGATGCAGGATCTGGGATGGGAATCATTACAACAACGACGCTTATCGCTGCGGCGTGGGCTACTTGCGAAACTCCAATCGCCAACATTCTCCTCCGAATGCGAAAATATATTGTTGACTCCCATTTACATAGGTAGAAATGATCATCAGAATAGAATACGAGAAACTAGAGCTCGAATAGAGTGATTCAGGTGTTCTTTCCTCCCGCGCGCTATTCGATAATGGAATGGGAGATGAATAGTATAATGGTGGTTCGATAAACCCTCTGCCAGGCACTTAAATGTGATTTGCATAGTATCCCATGTAGATGTAGTACACTGTGTGTGACCCTGGAGACGTGTGGACGCGCGTTATAATGGAACAGAATCACTCCCTCCGTGAGCAGCCCAGGCTCTTGTTGGACTTGCTTAGGCTACGGAGTGTCACAGTACCCCTCACTGCTAATGGTTTTTCCCTGCTCGGGAAATTCGATGAGTACCGGACCTCAGACGTCGAAAAGGTGAACATCACCTCGGCCGCTGAGCACAGCCTTGAATTTGTAGGGGAAGGTGACAACGCATACTTCGTGTTCCTAGAGGTCGCACTACGTTATCCCAAAGTTCCATACTGACATTTCTACCGGTTTTATTCTTAACACGTTCCGTACATTTCATTTGAACATCCCCCCTCCCGTATTAATAGAACATCTGAAGAAAGTTACTTCTAAAACCCTCTGATGATGCTTTGAAGTAAGAACGAAACTCGTCTGGATAAAATAAACGAACTGCAGCAAGAAAGAGGCGTTTTCATTTCGAAAAACGAATAAGACCTCGTAATTATTACGGGAAATACTGTGCGCGGAATTTTTGTAGCGCTCGGAAGCAGTCAGACAAGTTACGGAGGGACGTACCCGAAAAAAAAAAAAGGATTTTATATTGCAGAAAGTGTTTCCCTACGGTGGTAAGGTGCACACTTACTTTGCGAATCCAAAAATATTTAGCGAAAGCAGGCGAGTAGTCTGGAATGTAATGCCGTTGCCGTTGGCGCTGACGCGAGAATCTGCGGCGGGAGTGTTTGTTTAGCGTTGTGGGGCGCGGTGCGCACTCAGCGGTAATGAGATGATCCACTCGCGCCGATGCTGCGGAATTAAAAGAGCTCCCCGCGCCGCGGTGAGAGGCAGCGCGCCGGTAGCACGGCGGTACCGTGCACTTCACACTCTGGAAAATTCTGGAAACATTCCGCGCGGAAACTGAATTACTCTATTTCCTCAAATACGAAATGGCGCAGCTGCAGACGTCGTGGCATCAGCGAACGCCGCCCTTGGGTAAATGTTACCGCGTTGTGCTCGGACTCTGCTCGAGGCTAGCGGTTCCCACTGTGTTGTCATCTTTGCGTTGTGGTCAAGAAGCCAGAAAAGATTGGCGAACCACAGCTGCCGGCCGCGGTGGCCGAGGGGACTGATGCGCTCCACTCACGGTCTGCATGGCCACTACGGTCGGGGATTCGAATCCCCCCCTCGGGCATGGATATTTGTGCCGTCTTAGTTCGTAAGTAGTTCATAAGTAGTTTGTAAGTTTAGGGACGGATGACTCCGTAGTTAAGTCCCATAAGCTATACAAACATTTGATCATTTGAACCACAGCTGAAAGGTTACTAGAAGTGTTGTTGCCAGATGATGTCATAGAGGAAACTCGCAAGAACAAACCCAGTTAAGAGAGGAACTTCGACAGCCGTATATTAATGAGCTTCAGCTATACCCATTCAAATCCAGTGGTGCAAAGGAGATGGATAGTTTAAATCAGTGCACCACTAGTAGAAGTAGTGTAATTTACTTTATTTTGTAAATGTAACAATCTGATAAATTAATATGAGTAGCAGTGGTTAAGTTAGTAAGTAGGCCTCGCCCACGTCCACGTCGTAGGGATGGGTACTGGCCTCCCTTCAGGAGGCTTGTTAAGAGGCGGGAATTATACTTAGAGTTGCCATTAACTTATTACTAACAACCAAACAATTTGTAATGTATAATAATTGATTGTAAAGGTCTGTTTTAGTTATCCAGGAAACAGACCTAAATTGTTATTGTAATTGTAAATAAATTGGTTCCCAGACGGGAATTTTTGGTACCCAGGGACATTTCAGTTGGTACGAGCACAAGTAAACTAAACTATTACTGATATAGGTATAATTATTACAAAAGGTTACTCTATATTTAAAGTAAAGTGACACTGAGAAAAATCTAATACAAAAAAATTAATGTTTGTATAAGGTATCTTGAATGACAGCAACCAGTCGCACGACGATACACTCCATCTAAATAACTTACGTAAATCCAGTTTCGCAGCCCATCTACACCTACATCTACATATATACTCTGCAAATCACAGTTAAGTGCCTGGTAGAGGGTTCATTAACCACTTTCATAACTTTTATCTACCGTTCCATTCTCTAATAGCGCACGGGAAGAAAGAACACCTAAATCGTTCCGTTTTCGAACTGATTTCTCTTATTTTATTGGGATGGTCATGTCTCCCTAAGTAGGTGGGTGCTAGCAAAATATTTTCACAATCAGAACTAGAAGTCGGTGATTGACACTTCGCAAACAGACCACGCTGCAATGACTAACGTCTTTCTTTTAATGATTTCCACCCCAACTCGTGCAACATTTCCGTGACGCTTTCCCCCCCGTAACGCGATAGTACAAAACGAGCTGCCCTTTTCTGAACCTTCTCAATGTCTTCCGTCAATCCCACCTAGTGAGGGTCCCACAAGGAGCAACAGTACTCCAGGAGAGGACGCACAAGTGTGATGTAGCCAGTCCCTTTGGTGGAGCTGGTGCATCTTCCAAGCGTTCTGCCGATGAAACGTAACCTTTGGTTCGCCTTCCCCACAATATTTTCTATGTGTTGTCTCCAGTCTAAGTTGTTCGTAATTGTAACTCCTAGGTATTTGATAGAATTTACGACTCTAAGGTTTGACTGATTTACCGCGGATTTCTTTTAGTGGTCATGAGTATTGCTTCACACTTTTCTTTATTTAGTGTCAATTGCCAATTTTCGCACCATGTAGATATTTTGTCTAAATCGCTTTGCAGTTGCCTTTGATCCTCTGTTGACTTCACTAACCGATAAACGACAGCATCATCCGCGAACAGTCTAAGGAAGCTATTCAGATTGTCTCCTAAATCGTTTATAAACACAAGGAAGAGTAGGGGACCTATAACGCTTCCTTGCGGAACGCCAGATATCTACTCGATGACTTACCATCAATTACAACGAACTGTGTCCTTTGTGATAGGAAATCGTGAATCCAATCGCATAATTGGGGAGATATTCCATCTGGCACAAAATAACCATTCGACCACAGACAAAATTCTACACACAGTTGGCAAAGGCATAAAAATGAACCTCCTAGAACAACTAGAGATCTTCATTCATAACAAGAATCACCCCACACAATTTTAAATGAACTGATTGATTTAGCTAACAACCAATTTCTTCGAAATTTTAAATATCTCCAACATTCAAAACCCTAACAATAACACTGACATAGAAATTTACACACACACACACACACACACACACACACACACACACACACTCACACACACACAAACAAACAGAGGGTGAAGAGTGGAAGGAGAGAATGAGAGTGGTACATACTTTGAAGTAAATAAAGGGATATCGATTCTCTCTCTCTCTCTCTCTCTCTCTCTCTCTCTCTCTCTCTCTCTCTCTCTCTCTCTCTCTCTCTCACACACACACACAACACACACACACACTCCCTGTCTCTGTGCCTCTCTCTCACACTCTCTGTGTGCTTCTCTCTCTCTTTCCGATTTCTCCCCCCCTCAGTCTCTACCTACAGATTCTAACTCCTCTTCTTGTGCCCTGCCCTGTACTATATTCCTAAAAGTTCAATACCTATGTTAATTCATCTTTAAACTAATATTAAATTATTGACAAAATTTCGCCCTGTTAATTATTTTAACAAAAGTTAAAATAAGAACTGTAATCATTTAAAACTATTGTACAACAAATAATTAACTTTAACATATTAGAAATTATGTAATCTTAGCTCATGACATATCCTCAATCAAATACGTAATTACCAACCAATGCAAGTGTCAACCAAAGGGTGCTGTATCTGTGCAACTTGGCGAAGATCTTGTATAGCGTGTGGAAACTGTATAGTACAACATGTATAAAGTGTTTAGCAGCACAATAAATATGTGCATGCTACAAGTTATGTTGTCTAATACGTGTGAAGTGCATAGCAGCACAATTAATATGTGCATGCTACCAATTGTGACAGTGAATTTATGGATAACACAAATGTAATTAGCAACATTTAGGCCTACCAGTAAGTCAATATGATTGTCAATTATGGTCGCCACATAGTTCACCTGTTTTGTTTGTCAGTTATTCTCGCCACATAGTTCACTTGTTTTGTTTTTTGTAATTATAACAGATGCACAAATCCCACTACACACCGTCTGTAATATAAAGAAAACCGTTCACCATCTGATGATGACATGCTAGGCATATCGGAACCGGTAATGGGAGAAATGTAATAAAAACATTTTATATAAAAGGCGACTGATTGCTGTCATTCAAGATACCTTATTTCACCACAGTCACAGTGTTCCTCATCCACAATGGATAAAAGTTTTAATGTTTTTATGTCTTTTGTTCGTATTTTATACACGGCCATACCTTACCTTACCGATTGCTGTAAAACTTAGTCAACTCATTGCTTGCGCTCATGCGAAGGTTATAGACGTACTAAAATTAACTTCGTATGGTGCATGGCGGAGGGTGCTTTATAATTAGTTAACTCGTTTCTTCCGCCTTCGCGATGAAATGGCTGGATGGATATGAATTAAATTTAGAATAGAAGTAACTTGTACCCTGATTAATACGTGGGATGCCTTTCGCAAACCAACGTATGGTACCTGGCGGAGGGTACCCTGCAATGGGTTAATATGTTTGCTACTTCTTCATACTGAAAGGGGTGGACAGATTTGAATGAAATTTGGAATGGAGGTATCTTACACCTTGCATTAATACATGGAATAACTTTTGTAAGTCATAGTACGGTGCATGGCGGAGGGTACCTTACAATACGTTTGTTTCTCTTCATGCTGAAACAGCTGGACGAATTTGAACGAAATTTAGAATGCAGATAGCTTATACCCTGAATTAACGCGTGGACTATCTTTAGGAAGCCGCCTTACGGCGCATTAAGCACAATTATACCACTGTACGTCACACAGTTCAAGAGATATGGCATCCTGAACACTGAGATGCTTGGAAAACTGCCGCAAAATATTTGTACGTATTTTACGCGCTGCCATACAGTTCATCCTACTGCGATAAAATTAAATTTCGCACGGTTGACAGCCCTGCGAAATATTTCGCACGGTTGACGGTGAGCCTCACGAAGTTATAATATGTTTAATAATTTCGTGTGGCTCGGTGGCCTGGTGCAAGTATTTCATTCGGACGCGACTTCGGCAACTTGTGTGTCCCTAGCCTACCCCAGTTATACAACCAGGGAAAGGGAACCTACAGCTCAACTTGGAATCCGAACCATGTGTCATTTCTGGCGACTCCTCACGTCGTTGAGAGGTGAAGGCTGGGTTAAAACACAGACTGAAAATTACCTAGGTCTGACCGGGTTTCGAGCCCGCGACCTTTCGGTTTCCAGTCGAGCGCTTTACCCCAAGACCACGGAGCCCAAATGATAGCATGTATGCTACGTGGCGGAGAATACTTAACAACTGCCTTCGACGTCCGTCTATAATTCCCATCTTGATGAAATTCTACACCTCCCAAGAAAGAACAGAGTATCTGCATAATATTTCATATGGTGCATAGCGAAACGTACCTCACTCCAGAATTCGTGTGATGATCACCATGAAATTTGAGAGATATATGTAATTTTTCATATGCAGGTGAGGAAGGGTAGGAAAAGAGAGGAAGAGGGGATAATGACAAGGCAGAACATGGGTAGGTGTATTGGGGAAGGGAGAGGAGGGAGAGAAAGAAGAGATGTCGGAAGAGGCGGAGGCAAAAGAAGATGCAGGAGATGGACAGAGAGAGGGAGTACATTCACTAACTGATTACTGCAATAGAAGTACTCGAGCAGTGCTGGGGTATCAGCTTGTGATTGATGCGTGTGTGTTTGTTTGTAAATCTATCGGACCAAACTGCGTGGTCATCAGTCCGTAGCTTACAAACTACCTAAACTAAGGGAAACTATCCTAAGGACAACACACACACACACACACACACACACCCATGCTCCAGGGAGGACTCGAACCTCCGACGGCGAATAAACCGCGCGCTCCGCAGCGAGGCGCCTTAGACCGCTCAGCTACTCCACAGTTGAAAGTTGATTAACAGAAGTATTTCATGTTATGTAACTCAGAGAAAGTGATGCTGTTTCAGATTTTTCTGTCTGCATATCCACCGCTGAATTAGTACAATATCATCGCTTTCCGCCCACATATAATACATTTTAAGTGTGCTCCTGTCGATCTTATAACATTTTACTACACTGGGAAATACCAAAAACTCCGTTGTACTGTGCATCGCTCCCATCCATCTGGTTCCGGCTAACATACGCTTTTAGAGATGTGTTATTCTGCTCTGCACGGCCACTACGGTCGGGGGTTCGAATCCCCCTTCGGGCATGGATATTTGTGCCGTCCTAGTTCGTAAGTAGTTCATAAGTAGTTTGTAAGTTTAGGGACTGATGACCCCGTAGTTAAGTCCCATAGACTTTACAAAACATTTTTTTGTTATTATGCAATTTGATTACTTGGGTATTAAGAGTCGAGCAAGGAGCTATATTAATGCATATTTTAGCATTCCAGGACTTTATTCTCCACAGACGTATATATCGCCTAGGTTATTCCACAAGTCCTAAGAAGAAGGGTAAACGAAAACTGGGTTATATGGCGAAGACGAAGGCTTTAAAGAAGGCTATTACATATGTGAAAAACCGGTTTAAACAGATAGTGTGGAGAAATCTAGCTACGATTACGTCTTAAAAAAATATTTGCTTCTACACTAAACAGACCGGGGATTGGTCTCGTGTCGTTGTATTGATTGAAATTAGCGGAACACACGACAACGTGTTGCATTCTCGTTTGGAGAATGGCTACATTGTGTCCAAATGTTGAGGACTGGGTGATGGAGCAGCCATTTGCAGAGTTAAAAATCGATGGAATAACCACAGTTAACAAGCGGTCGTTTTATGCATAACCTAGTGTTCCAGACGGAATTGTAGTTATCATAAGAGTCGGTGGCGTACACGCAAGAGTGTTATAACAAGGAAATAATGGGTAAAGTTAAAATACCAGAGTGTTTAGAAGAATATTGTCGGAAGGCGTATAACTGGTTGGGAGATACCGATACAGCGATCTAATGAAATATCTAGGTTCAAGAAAAAAATGTTCAAATGTTTGTATAGTTTATGGGACTTAACTACGGGCTCATCAGTCCCTAAACTTACAAACTACTTATGAAGTACTTACGAACTAGGACGGCACAAATATCCATGCCCGAGGGGGGATTCGAACCCCCGACCGTAGTGGCCGTGCAGACCGTGACTGGAGCGCCTCAGTCCCCTCGGCCACCGCGGCCGGCTAGGTTCAAGAATGGACGGGTCAAATGCAGAGAAAAAAAAATTTTCTTGTTTTCGGTAAGATATTTGCAGTGTCCGAAATCCAGACGTTGTCGCAAAGTGTGGGTGATTTGAGCTCTAATGGAGGAGTGCTGTCAGAAATCTGTGTATGTAGTAGGCGAAAGGATTCCTTCACAGTGGATTCCGGCCATGTAACACCTGTTATGGTCGGCTGCGGCAGTCGGGCGCGTCTTAGCCAGGGAGAGATTCTGCGCTCATCTGTCCCTTCCTACAGAAGAAAAAAATGTAATATTTCCAACGCCTTTACCGTAACTGCAGTGTGCTGATCAGAGAACTTGTAACCTAGATGCAGTGCGTAATCTATATCTATAAATGTGAATGTCTGTTCGGTGTACGTTTATCACGTCTGAACCACAAGACATAAAGAGCTAAAAATTTGTACAGTTACTAATGTCTACCCGAGGAAGGCTTTAGGCACGGTTTTATGGCGATTGGATATATATATATATATATATATATATATATATATATATATATATATATATATATATATATATATATGTGTGTGTGTGTGTGTGTGTGTGTGTGTGTGTGTGTGTGTGTGTGTGTGAATGTTTGGTGTACGCTTATCACGTCCGAACGACAAATGTTTGTATAGTTTATGGGACTTTAACTACGGGGTCATCAGTCCCTAAACTTACAAACTACTTATGAACTACTTACGAACTAGGACGGCACAAATATCCATGCCCGAGGGGGGATTCGAACCCCCGACCGTAGTGGCCGTGCAGACCGTGACTGGAGCGCCTCAGTCTCATCGGTCACCGCGACCGGCCCGAACGACAAAACGCAGAGACTTTAATATTAGTACAGTTAATAATTTATACCTGAGAAAGGTTTTAGGCACGGTTTTATAGCGATCTGATAGACATTTAGTAATTTGAAGAATATAGCACGAAATGCGGAACAGTAATTACTCTTTGAAAATTATATTTACTCTTTGAAAATGGTTTTATTGGTTGAATCGTTGCTTGAGGGTGGATAATGATAAAATGGTGGAGTATATTGGGATGGAAACTTATCGGTGTACATAAAATACACACGCGCGCTGCGTGTATTTGCTCTGCAGCGAAAACTACAGAACACAAACGAATGGTCTGTGTGTAATTGTTGTCAGTAGTCTCCCGTTGTACACCGTAGCAGTTCCATACCGATAGCTATAAGGGAATGGAAGATATGCTGGTTGAAAGTCGTCAAATTATTTAAAAAATCGGACTGAAGGCGAGCAATGACGTTTGCGACTCTATACCAAGGAGGTTACATACAGCGAAACTTGATGCCACAGACCATATCTTTGGTCTATGCGTGCTACAATGTCGATTGCAATTCATTTCATCCTTCAAAACGAGTCTCATGGCAGACTACTGAAAGATATCTATCATAATCAACCATAGCTTATCTATCATAATCAACGCTAAAAATCTCTACATTTACGCTCCAAACAATACTACAAATAATGTAGTTTACCAGAATGCCCTAAAATGAAATTAAAATGAATTTGGACATTACTCTCACCATACGTGTTGAGATATTGCAACACAGGCTATAAGGAATAATGTATATATTATTTATTGTAAATCATTAAGCACAGAATTTTATTATTTTATTTGAATGTTGATTAAAATATTTGTTTCTAAGGAAGGTATTGTATTTCATTTCATCCTTCAAAACCAGTCTCATAGCACACTACTGAAATATAGCTCATCTACCATAATGAACCAACACGCGAGCGGAGCCGCGGGTTTGAGCTAGTAATAAATAAATGTGGTCACCTGTTTATCTCCGAGGATCGACTCCCCGTCAGTTTCGTAGTGCAGGACGAGGGGTTTGGGGATCACGTGCTCAGATGTGTGGTGGAGAGATGACTAAGCGTCTGGGAGTTAGAACTGTTCCTGTACCTCTCGATTTTCTGTTTGGGGGTTAGGAGATAGAAGGCGCCTATTCATCGAAAGTTGTGACGTATACTTCGTTGATCTGTGTGTCTATTTACCTTAAAAATGGTCGCTAAAGAGAGAGAGTATTACATTTCGGAACGTGATAATTTTAAGAGCGGGCACAAAGTGCACTTGGACATACGTTTGTAGTGTTCATTACCATTACATTCTAACACGTGCTATATTTAACACAATCGTCAGCTGTTGCAGCCATCGTCTAAACGAAGAGATACATTTATTTTGCTTATAGATCTAAGGTTGCGTTCAAGTTCCGAAACGGACCATTTCTTTTCTTTTGGTTAGTCCCAAATGTTTGACACTGGCTAGAATTGTTTTTGGATATCGGAAGAATATATGTTAAGATGGATACGTAAGTTTGTGGCGTTCGTTAAAGTTTATTATCTAACCTGCGCTATTATTAAACACGTCTGTCGGCTGTTGTATTTGTAGTCTATGCAAAGAGCATGGAGAAAGACTGGAGTGTTTTCAAAAAAAAAAAAAAAAGTTCAAATGTTTGTATAGTCTGTGGGACTTAACTACGGGGTCATCAATCCCGAAACTTACAAACTACTTATGAACTACTTACGACCTAGGACGGCACAAATATCCATTCCCGAGGGGGGATTCGAACCCCCGACCGTAGTGGCCGTGCAGACCGTGACTGGAGCGCCTCAGTCCCCTCGGCCACCGCGGCCGGCTGGAGTGTTTTCGCATCGATAAATTCTTACTTGCAAATTTTGCATACGAGTTTTAATATTTTACTACAAGATGTAGTATACGGTTATTTTTTTGTCCAGAGACGAACTAAACATTTCTGTACTAAACGTTTAAAACTGTTTTTAACATTACAGCGAAATTCTTGTTAAAAATACATACGAAGAACAATATAGTAGCTTTATTTTTCCGTGAATAATAGATGGCGGAAATTGTTACATAGGTTGTCAGAATTAAAAATTTTATATGCGTTTAAAAAATCGAGATCTGGCGTACGGATCGCTGCGGCGCACTTAATAAATATGCAATGTAATTGGCTGCCGACCTGGCGGGGCGCGGTCGCCGTAAAAAGAGTGCAGTACGCCCCTGTCCTGGGTGTAGGGGTCGGCTGGAGGGGCGGTGTTGTTTAAGCGATGTCGATGCGGTCAAGACAATCGTCGCTAATACCTAGTTTACACGACGATCGAAAGTTCACAAGAAAGATAACTGTCTGCTGCAGCGTTCCAAGCGTACTAACTCGGTACTAACGTCATGCGATCATACAGGCTTGGTTGCGTTAATACGATAAACTTCCGTATACACATCTGATTACAACTAACGGCAGCGCCTGTGCGAAAATACGGGCTTATTACTGTCCTCGCCAGCTCCTAGGATTTTTATCTGTCTCTTTACACCTCTTTCACCTCTGGCATTATCGCTCATGTGAAAAATACCGAGTAGCACCGTGGTTCGGAACCCACGTTAAACTGTAGGTCCCCCTATAATTGGCTGGGTAAGTCAGTTCGAAGGTCGGAGGAAGGCAATGGACAGGACCATGCCTAGTAAAACACTGTGGTGTTCAGACCAATCTTCCGATTGTTGACTGCTTTACTTTTTACCAATGGTACCTCAATCAAGTAAATTTTGCTTTGCTTTTAGCATCACACTTTCGAGATTATGTGCAACTGACTTTCTGACACGCTAAAAATTTTAGAATTTTAAAAAGATGAAGTTAATCAACAAGACGTATTCAAAACTCATTTAAATCTACACTTTTCTGTTATTTTCTTCATAAATAATAGTCATTGCACTTTGTTACAATAGAGAGGATTTTCTGCAGCGACCCTCTATGCCTCAATCGAAAGCGCAATTCCTGTGCTGTTCCACTCCACTGATGCAAGACGTATCACTCAAACAAAGCAAGCAATTCCGGTAAGGACGTGACTATTCCCACTCATAAACATGAAAAGCGCACAACGAATTCACTTCTGCGCATGTGCACCCACTTCGGTACTAGCACTACGGTCGGGGGTTCGAATCCCCCCTCGGGCATGGATATTTGTGCCGTCCTTGTTCGTAAGTAGTTTGTAAGTTTTGGGGCTGATGACCCCGTAGTTAAGTCCCATAAGCTTTACAAACATTTGAACATTTGATCGGTACTAGCAAATTTAGAACCTGTCCTGAAGCTTACTAGCTAGTACGAAACGCCGTCTGCGCTCACGAAATCCTAGTAGTTCCGCGTTTACGTCGCTAGATGGCTCGCAATGTGACCTGTTCATTACTAGCGCGATCATCGTGTAAACGGGGCTTAAGTGCGGTATTGTTTGTTCTGTTGAAACGAGATAGAATGGCTGGCCAGTACTTACCTTTGTGCTGTACCGCCGATAGTAACACAAATGAAGAAACAGAAAAAAAAGAGGACAAAAAGGACAAGCTTTCGGAACACAATTCCTTCATCAGGTGGGAGAGAAAGGAAGAAGAAAGGATGGGAACGGAAGGGAAAGGTAATTCACGACCTAGGTCATGAAGGTGATGTATCGGGAGTGTGGACGTCAGAGATACTGCATGTATGTACTGAGCCAAGCCAGAGAGGATATATATAACCAAAGAGGAAAGATCAAGTAGTAAAGAGAAGAGAAGATGAGTGAACTGAATGATGCTGAGGGGTGTAGGTGGGGCGGGGGGTTGTCTAAAACGTTTTTCATTAACAGGGAAAGATGGATGGACACACACACACACAGAGAGAGAAAGAGAGAGAGAGAGAGAGAGAGAGAGAGAGAGAGAGAGAGAGAGCGGGAGGGAGAGGGAGAGAGGGGTAAGGAAGGGATAATGAATAGGTGAGCTGAGGATGGAGGAAGGGGAGGGGTTAGCGTAGATTTAGGCCAGGGGGTGGCGGGAAGAGAGGATATGTTGCATTATTTGTTCTGTCCGTCAGGGTAGGGCGGGTGACGGCATCCTGTGAGAAGCGGTCGCGAGCGTGGAGGTGGCGTCTGGCGGTGGCGGCTGACGGGGGTGGAGGGGGCGGCGGTTGGCGGTTAATTTGATATGCAAATTAATATTAGATCGCAACCTTCGGAGGCGGAGCATGTTCCACAGCATCTTTGGGACGGCGTGTCGGCCAGGTACGTGGCTGTGAGTGGCGGTAGGGCAAGTACAGACATGTCGAGGGGGTTGACAGGTCTGGACTTGTCGGAGGTGCCGCCTGTCTGGCGGCAACGCCGGGGGGTGGAGGGGTGTTGTTTACTTGCAAGTGTTAAGTGCACCAGTGTTAAGTGCACTTTCACGTAACTTGTCAATCATCCTTAAGTGCGCTATGGCGGCATACTTTGATCTGCGGTCTGGCAATTGGTCGAGCGAGGGGGGGGGGCGGTACCTGGCGTCGATCACACTATCGTCGATGGGCGATTCTCAGTGACTCAGTACCGACGTTGTTATACTACTCATGTGACTAGTGTGCAGTAGCGCTTCCCAATGGCACAAAGCAACAGCTTAACACTGTCATCTGACGCTGTCTTATAGTCCAAGTTCATTTTTACATTTTTGACGTCTGTAGCTCATGAATGAATGTTCCTATTTTAGTGAAATTTGAGAGTAGGTACTACCAAGGTCACGTTTATCCATACTACTCCTACAATAGGCTACTTAAATTGCAAGCCTGAAGGAGTGGGACAGTTCTGAGGTACAAACAAGTATGACAGAATCGGAAAATTGTAATCGTTAACATAGGCCTACCGGTAACGTAAAGTTTATCTCATATATTATTTGATTTACGGTCTAATTACGATAGTCTCCACTACAGCAATACAAAATTATGATCTTTATCTCTCTGTGCTGACTGACTGCCATTAGTGTTTATACTGATAAACAGTAAACTTAAAATCACACCTATGCTACTGGCAACGAGTTTAAAGAGAATAAAGGCATGTGTCAACACACATTCTTTTACGCAAGTCGCCGAAGTGACGTCCAATTTAAAGACTTGCATCTGGCCAATGAGCCAGAGGAAATTATTACTATATGGAGATGACTGTAGCCCACGTGTATTTTGACACTTATAAATGTTTCATAAATTATGTATTTAAAACGCAACTAACAGCAAATGTGACATATCAGATGTTGAGAAATATGTACTTTTTATTTTATAGGTTTGGCATAAATAAAAACGACGGCTCGGTACAAGAATGTTGTGTAGGCTAAAGTTTCGATCAGTGGCGTGGGCAGCGTCCCGATGCGTCCGTAGCAGTGTTAGTTTGGCAACGTAGTACATTTCGAGGAGTCTATGGCGTGTACGATAATTCAATTACTGTCTGTACAAGAGTACATAGAAGAATATTATTACTTTTACAAATACGTCATGATTTTAAGGGTTGTGGTTAGGCAGGATCCTAAGAGCACAGCTTAAACTTTTGTGAGCGAATGTTATGATTTTTACGAATATATCATGAAATTAAAATTGTCGTGTGCGAATGTTATGATTTTTACGAAACAGGGGAACAGGGAAACAAGGGAAAATAAAACAGTAGAGGAGGAATGGGTAAAATTGAGAGATGAAATAGTGAAGGTAGCAGAGGACAAAATAGGTAGGAAGGCAAGACCTACAAAAAATCCTTGGATATCACAGGAGATACTAAATTTAATCGATGAAAGGAGAAAATATAAAAATGTAGTAAATGAAACAGGCAAAATGGAGTACAGACGACTAAGAAATGAGATTGACAGGAAGTGCAAAATGGCTAAGCAGGAGTGGCTAGAAGGCAAATGCAAGGACGTAGAAGAATGTATAAATAGGGGAAAATAGATACAGCCTACAGGGAAATAAAAGAAACATTTGAAGATAAGAAAAACAGCTCTATGAATATCAAGGACACTGATGGAAAACCAGTTCTCAGCAAAGAAGGGAAAGCTGAAAGGTGGAAAGAGTATATAGAGGGGCTCTACAAAGGAAATGAACTTCGAGACAATATTGTAGGAAAGGAAGAGGATGTAGATAAAGATGAAATAGGAGATACTGTACTGAGAGAAGAATTTGATAGAGCCCTGAAAGACCTAAGTCGAAACAATGCCCCTGGAGTAGATGATATTCCCTCAGAGCTACTGAAGTCTCTGGGAGAACCAGCCATGACAAACCTGTTTCACCTGGTGTGTAAGATGTATGAGACAGGAGAAGTACCCTCAGACTTTAAGAAAAATGTTATAATCCCCATTCCAAAGAAAGCAGGTGCACACAAGTGTGAAAACTACAGAACCATCAGTTTAAAAGTCATGGTTGCAAAATATTAACACGAATTATATACAGAAGGATGGAAAAACTGGTAGAAGCAGACCTCGGGGAAGATCAGTTTGGGTTCAGGAGAAATGTAGGAACTCGGTAGGCAATACTCACTTTACGGCTTATCCTAGAAGATAGATTAAGAAAAGGCAAACCTACATTTCTAACTTTTGTAGATTTGGAGAAGGCTTTTGACAATGTTGATTGGAATAAACTCTTTAAAGTTCTGAAGCAAGCAGGAGTAAAATATAGGGAGCGTAAGGTTATTTACAACTTGTACAAAAACCAGACAGCGGTTGTCAGAGTTGAAGGGCATGAAAGGGATGCAGTGGTTGGAAAGGGAGTAAGACAAGGTTGTAGTCTTTCTCCATTGTCATTCAATTTGTATATTGAGCAAGCTATAAAGGAAAGCAAGGAGAAATTTGGAGAAGGAATTAAAGTTCAGGGCGAAGAATTAAAAACATTGTCTTTTACCGACGACATAGGAATTCTGTCAGATACAGCAAAGGACCTGTAAGAGCAATTGAACGGAATGGACAGTGTGCTGAAAGGTGCATATAAGATGAATATTAACAAGAGCAAAACTAGGGTAATGGAGTGCAGTGTAAGGAAATCAGGTGATGCTGAAGGAATTAGATTGGGAAAAGAAGCAATAAAGGAGGTAGAGGAGTTTTGTTACTTGGGCAGTAAAATAACAAATGATGGTCGCAGTACAGAGAATATAAAATGCAAAATTTGCAATGGGTAGAAAACCGTTTTTGAAAAAGAGAAACTTGTTAACATCGACTATTGATTTAAGCCTAAGGAAGTCCTTTCTGAAGGCATTTGTATGGAGTGTTGCCTTGTATGGGAGTGAGACATGGACGATAAACAGTGCGGACAGGAAGAGGATAGAGGCTTTTGAAATATCGTGCTACAGAAGAATGCTGAAGATTAGGTGGGTGGACCGCGTAACTAATGAGGAGGTACTGAACAGAATTGGGGAGAAAAGAAATTTCTGGCATACCTTGACTAAAAGAAGGGATAGATTAGTAGGACACATTCTTAGACATCTAGGAATTGTGAATTTAACATTGGAGGGAAGTGTGTGGGGTAAAAATCGCTGAGGAAGACCAAGAGATGGATACAGTAAGCAGATTCAGACAGATGTAGGTTGCCGTTCTTATGTGGAGATGAAGAGGCTTGCTCAGCATAGGGTATTGTGGAGAGCTGCATCAAACCAGTCTCCGGACTGAAGACCACAACAACAACAACAACACATGTCATGATATGCAATGATGTGTTTAGGCATGAACCTAAGAGTACAGCTTCAATTGTTGTGAGCGAATGTTATGATTTTTACGAATTTGTCATGATATTAAAGGAAGTGGTTAGGCAGGAACCGAAGAGTACAGATTACATTGTTGCAAGCGTTTTACGAAATATGAACATTGAAAAAATTATTGTAATTCGTATCATTTGAGAGACAGACACACACGTATTTCGATTTACATAACAACAAAGTGTTACATCTGAACAGAAAGACAGTGCATGTGGAGAAACGTAGTTTTGTACTGTGCGATCTTCTGCATTCGAACGCTGTGATTCATTTCGGAAATAAAATCATTCAAACGTGATGTTAACACATTCAATTTCACACTTTGTAAACATTGACTGCCACTATTCGTCCCAGCATAGACGGCGACTGTTGCCAACACTGCCGCTTCACGTCACGTAAATACATTAGGCCATGCCGCTGAGCGCGAGTTTTACCTGTTGTGTCAGAAACATTCTTTCCATTTTCTTCGATGAAAAGATGTGAGAGGTGCTTCCACACTCTGACATTCATTGCAAAACTAATGATTTTCTTCACTGGTAGATACATCACGAATGGAAAATAAAATATTGAATCTTACCGTTTAGTTTGAGGCTACTAAATTTACACAAGGTAGGCAACAATTCACTCTTGTGTTCAGACTGGTGTACAATATGTTCATGTTCCTTCGGAGAGTCTGCTCTGGGAATGGAATTCGCACCACCTAACCTACACGAAAATTCACGCAATAATGCACGCATCACTGTAAACAAAAGTGACGGAAGCTTTTGCTGTCTGCCGCTTGGAAGCGCCACTGAAGACCAGTCACGTGCTCAAGAGACTCCGCCTCCTGCTACCCGTGTGGCGGGGGTTTAGCAGAACTGCAGCACCGGTGCAATTCCATTTACGCTTTACGTGCCTAATGATTAGGGTGACCAGATGTCTGCAGTTTTGGGTCTTATCCTGCGGCCCGCGACGAGGTCAGAAAATCTTAAAAATATCCTGCATTTCAATATTAATCCTGCGAAATTCGATTATTGTCTTATTCGAGGGATATCAGTAGTTGTTCTTGCTCTATTGTTGATAGGTTCTCGATGTACCCTTTCCCGCTTAGTAAAAGTAATTGCCCTCGTACCCAAGGACTTCATGATTGCATTGTCACACGACTGGCTAATGACAGCTACACATGATTGCTGACACTCAGCATCTGTTGCCAAATGTTCAAATGTTTGTACAGCTTATGGGACTTAACTATGGGGTCATCAGTCCCTAAACTTACAAACTACTTATGATCTACCTTATACTAAGAACGGCACAAATATCCATGCCCGAGGGAGGATTCGAACCCCCGACCGTAGTGGCCGTGCGAACCGTGACTGGAGCGCCTCAGTCCCCTCGGCCGGCGCATCTGTTGCCAACATTGTCACGTGAGGCTGCTGGGGCGGGAAGTAAAATTTAACCTCAGGTTTTATTTAATCATTATCATTTGTTTTACCTTATGTAGAGTGACAAGACCTTGAGGGATGACTATTACACTTGTTGAATGTTCCGTTAATCACTGTAAAAAATCAAATTTAACAGTTGAGGTAAATTTAGTAAAATTATGGGCATAATTGAAGCACAGGATCCCCACAGTTAACATTGACCAATGGTCATCAAAATGGAAAACCCATATTTCAGACATAGCCAGTTGAAAATACTCAATGTTTTAACTGATTAGTTTTTTTATTTAAATCATGGTGCTCGCTAAAATTTTACTTCCCGACCTGGTGGCCTCATATGCTTTGCCAAGGTATTCTTAGAAATCTGAAAAACATAGAATGACTTGCTTAGATTTTTGTACATAACATAAAGTAAATAAATAATGTTGTTCCTGCTCTATGGTTTACAGGTTCTTGATGTACCCTTGTATGCTCAGTAAAAGTAATTTCCCTCGTAAAATGAACAGCTCGCCACTACGTAGCCTTCTATACAACACGCCGATGCCACGAGTCGAAGCCGACGGGTGGTATCCCGTGCTCAATTGACCCACTGGCATAATTGAAGCAAGGAGTACTACCCGTCGGCTTTGGCCCATGACGTAAAAGCCGACGGGTGGTATCCCATGCTTCAATAGACCGAGATATGTTGCGTAACTGGGAGCTCCTGCTTTTTGGATCTGAAAATATGGTCACCCTAGTAATGGTGTTTAAGTGTAGTAGACTCATGTATCGTGTTGTACAACACAACAGTGGCGGCTCGTACAAAATTTGACCAGTGTGCTACAATATTACAAAAATAAACAGGAAACAAAATATACTAAAATAAGAAGTCAACCTTTGTATGATTGCCTTTTTATTAAATATCAATTAATACAGTATTGACAGTGAGACCTTCAGGGGAATCTATAATAGTGGTGCCAACTGCATGTATTCACTGCAGGTAGTAAGTATAACGTTTAAATAATATTTATTTTATTTACAGAAATTGAAAATTTAGACTCAGAGGTATTTGAATACGAGCCTCACACAGGGATTGAGAGACAACGCACAAGACGCCTGAGTCAGCGCGCTATTTGACTCTGTAAGCCGCAATATTCGTCATATACGATTCTTCCGCAGCCGTCACACGCAGCGCGAAGAGAAATATTGATGTGGTGCTGCAGTCGGTCTCAGCACACACGAGTCGCCAGGCCTGACGTCACGTCTGCGCATGCGCACTAGCGAACAGACGACTGCGCCGCCTCTGCGCACGTACCAGCGCGGCTGAATCCCACTTCAGCACATGGAGCTGGTGTCCAGCTATCGCGGCGAGAGCGCTCCCAAATGCGTTTTCATCCTTATTACTAGCATTGTATTGGAAGGGAATTGGCATAATTTTATTGTGATATCTGGCTTGTATTCCAGGAGAAAGAATGTAATTTTACAGCGATTTCTCGCTTGCATTCGAATAGAAATATATTTTGTGTCCCTGCCTCGTCGCCGCTTTTGTGTCTCGTTTCCGTCGTAGGTGTCGGTGGCCGAGTGGAAACAGACCGACACAGGAATAAAGGATGCATGCTTGCAGATACAGAGATGAGCAGCCAGAGGGACAGCAGAAACTAGAAACACTAGAGTAAATTAGAACGAGATATGTATTTCATAGAGACTTAGTAATACTTAACTTTTATATAGCTCAGTACTGCAGAATGCTGATACATAGTTGAGCTAGAGACCTGCCTAGTGCCTATCCGATAGCCAAGTCTTCACTGGTGCCTATCTCATTCCGAAGTGTTAACTGGTTCCTATCTCAGTCCCAAATGAACGATGTCGTTCAGTGATGGCCACGAGCGGAGTTGTAGCAGAGGGCGCTCGTGGCTGACGTCGTAAGAACGCCGCACCGTGCGTGCATGGCGGCGCGCGGCGAAAGTAGGTGGCGCGCACTTTAGACTTGTGCGACACCACAATATATTTACAGTGTGCTGCAGCACATTAGCACATTATCACCAGCCACTGCAACACAAGGATCTCGATCCGTACCATTACATTTACTGGTGAAAAGGGAAGTAGAAGAGTCCCCTGCCATTCATTCAAGAGTGCTTTGCAAAGTGTGGATGCAGACGTAGACGTAATACGCAGAGGACGCGAGAAGAAGTGTCTTTCCCGCGAGCTCAGGACGGACGCTGTGTATCTGTTTGCAGCACGCCTTATACTTGGGAAGCCCCCCAGCAGAGGGCAGGGGCGTTGCCATGGCTACGCCGCCCCGCCGTAAAGCCCGGCCCGGTGCTGTGTTTTTACGGCGGGCCGTTTATCACGCTCCCCTCTCCCCTCCCGCCTTGAGACTCCCCGGTATCTCCCTCCCCTCGGTATCTCCCTCGTGTATTGCACCGGCTGGCGCGGCGTGCCTCGCGACAGAGCCCGCTTTGATTAATAGCCGCGGCGACTCGCGTGCTTCCCTTATTCATTAAACGCCTCGCCGTGCAGAATGGAGGCGCCGCAGATAAGGTTGCAGTCGTAACGGCGATGGCGAGGGCGTGGGCCCCGCGTCGTTAATGGCGAGTCTTCCCTCCGTCAGCGGCGCCTCGGGAAACAGCCTCTTCTCTGTAGGCGGCTACCCAAGTAATCGTGCCACAGCCCAGAGCTACGCTGTTGTACCGGGCGAGTGTAATGGATGGAAATTACACAGCGAGTCAGGCGTATCAGTAGCAGTAACGAAATTAACACACACAAAATACACTGCTCAAAACGATTACGGCATCAGGTGAGCTATCATACACAACACACATATGGTCCGTCTTGAGGTTTGAAAAGCTCTTCAAATGTTTCAAATGTTTGTACAGCTTATGGGACTTAACTACGCGGTCATCAATCCCTAAACTTACAAACTACTTATGAACTGCCTACAACGAAGGACGGCACAAATATCCATGCCCGAGGGGGGGATTCGAACCCCCGACCGTAGTGGCCGTGCAGACCGTGACTGAAACGCCTCAGTCCCCTCGGCCACCGCGACCGCCTCTTAAGGTTTGAAAAGCTCTTCAATCTCCGTGTTTGCTTACAAATAAATTTGCTTTATACGTAAAGTCCGCCTTGAGCAAACACAAATGTTTTTAGTTTCTCCCATACACGTTTCGCTGGCGTTGTAGCATCATCAGTGGGATGTTTAATTCATACTGTCTGTCAAATTAACAATGATATGATCGTTACTTTTTGTACATTAAGTGTACTGTTTACATAAACATGGATGAAGTTAGGTATTACATTGTGTGACAAACAGATTCTTTTGAATTCTACGTTTAGGATGGTCTGGTGTTGCTTTACTGTTGTGTTCCGAATTTGTTGTAAAGCTTGTTTGGAAATGCCTGGCATGGCGGTGATGTATTCATCTTGAGGTTTGAGAAAGGTCTTCAGTCAAGTTTTTAAAACACTCCACAGTACAGAAACGAACACAGTAGCTATTCACACATATCCAAAGTCCGTCAGATCTGGTAAAAACATGGCGTCTGGGCTGTCAGCCAATTAGGAGTGGTTTCACGCATGGCCACTCTCTCCCTATACAGGCTCTCTAGTACCGGCATGCCTCAGGAACAACTGTGCTCAGATTCAGCTCTTTAGCTCACCTGTACGATTATGTTCTGAGCTTTCAGAATGTTTAAGACTATCAACTCGCTCGCTGCATCTGAGTTTCGCTCAGTGATAAGGGTTTTGTCAGCAAGGAAACTGTCTGCTGCAGAAATGCATCGACAGATTTGGAAAGTGTGCGGTGATACTGTCATGAGTGAAAGCAAAGTGCGTACGTAGATGGGTACTAGAATTCAAAGATGGCAGTGACAAAGGCCATGATGAGGACCGCTCCGGTCGCCCTCCTTCGATTACAGACGATTTGGTGGCTTCAGTTGAAGCGAGGATCCGTGAGAACAAGCGCTTGACAATAACAGGTCTCTCAAACGAATTTCCTGCCTTGTTGAGATCAGTGCTTTACTAAATAGTTTCGAACACCTAACGTTTAGGAACTATGACCCCGTTGGGTCCTGAAACTCCTAACAGAGGACCACAAAAATCAAAGATTTGAGGCACGTTGTTGACTCGTTATCACGAAATAGGTGACGGCGTCTTGAGTCAGATCGTAACTGGAGACGAAACATGGATTTCGCATATCACGCCATCATCGAAGCAGCTGAGCATGGAATGGGGACACACACACTCCCTTGTAGAGGTGAAGGCCAAACAGATTCAGTCCCAGCGCAAAATCGTGGCGTCGGTGTTTCGGAATAGGATAGGTGTTTTGCCCGGCCTCCAGTCACGGTATGCACGGCCCCTACGGTCGGGGGTTCGAATCCCCCCTCGGGCATGGATATTTGTGCCGTCCTTAGGATAAGCTAGTTCGTAAGTAGTTTGTAAGTTTAGGGACTGATGACCCCGTAGTTAAGTCCCATAAGCTATACAAACATTTGAACTTTTTTTGGTGTTTTGCTGGCCGACTTCATGCAACGAGGAACCACTATCAATGCAGAAGCATACTGCCAAACCCTGAGAAAGCTACGCAGAGCGATTCAATACAATAGACGCGGCATGCTGACAAAGGGAATTGTCCCCCTACATGACAATGCAGGTCAGATTTATGGGACAGTTTTGGCTGGGAGGTTTGAGACCAGCCACCGTAGAGTCCTCATCTTGCGCGAGCGATTACCATCTGTTCATCTACGTCAAACAACCGCTCAGGGTCAACCGTTGCAATGATGACGGCGACGTGAAAACGGCAGTGAACCCTTGGTTATCGGAGAAGGCGGCAAGTTTTTATGAAGAAGGTATTTTAAAGTTGGTTGAGACGTACGATAAGCGTTTGAACAAACTTGACAACTATGTCGAAAAATAGAGTAAAGTATACTATGTACTTTCTGGAAATAGATTTACTTTTCTGAAATAATCTTTGTTGTGTACGTATGTTCAAATGGTTGTTGTTATGGTCTTCAGTCCAGAGACTGGTTTGATGCAGCTCTCCACCCTACTCTATCCTGAGCAAGCCTTTTCATCTCCTCATAAGAACGACAACCCACATCCACTTGAATGTGCTTACTATACGCGTCTCTTGGTCTCCCTCTGCCATTTTTACCCCACACACTTCCCTCAAATGCTAAATTTACGATTCCTCGATGTCTAAGAATGTGTCCTACAAAGCGATCCCTTCTTTTAGTCAGGGTATGCCAAAAATTCCTTTTCTCACCAATTCTGTTCAGTACCTCTTCATTAGTTATGCGATCTACCCACCTAATCTTCAGCATGCTTCTGTAGCACCACATTTCAAAAGCCTCTTTTCTCTTTCTGTCCGCACTGCTTATCGTCCATGTTTCACTCCCGTACAAGGCAACACCCCACACAAATGCCTTCAGAAAAGACTTCCTTACACTTAAATTAATATTCGATGTTAGCAAATTTCTCTTTTTCAAATATGCTTTTCTTCCCATTGCCATTCTGCATTTTATATCCTCTGTACTGCGAGCATCGCATGTTATTTTACTACAGTAACAAAACTCAGCTACCACCTTCATTGTTTCGTTACCTAATCTAATTCCTTCAGCATCGCCTGATTTTCTAAGACCGCATTCCATTATTTGTGTTTTGCTCTTGTTAATGTTCATTTTATACGCTTTCTTCAACACACTGTCCATTCCATTCAACTGCTCTTCCAGGTCCTTTGCTGTCTCTGACAGAATTACAATGTCATCAGCAAAACGCAATGTTTTTATTTCTTCCCCCTGAACTTTAATCCCTATTCCAAATTTTTCCTTGCTTTCCTTCACCGCCTGCTCGATGTACAAATTGAATAACATCGGAGAAAGGCTACAACCCTGTCTTACTCCCTTCCCAACTGATGCTTCCCTTTCATGCCCTTCGAGTCTAATAACTGCGGTCTGGCTTTTGTACAAGCTGTAAATAACTCTCCTTTCCCTATATTTTACCCCTGATGACTTCAGAATTTGAAAGAGTGTATTCCAGTCAACATTGTCAAATGCTTTCTCCAAATCTACAAAAGCTAAAAATGTAGGTTTGCCTTTCCTTAATCTATCTTCTAATATAAGACGTAAAGTGAATATTGCCTCCCGGGTTCCTACGTTCCTCCTGAATCCAAACTAATCTTCCCCAAGGTCAGCTTCTACCAGCTTTTCCATTCTCTTATAGATAATTCGTGTTAAAATTTTGCAACCATGACTTATCCAATGATGATTCTGTAATTTTCACACCTGTCTGCGCCTGATTTCTTTGGAATGGGGATTATTACATTTTTCTTAAAGTCTGAGGGTATTTCGCCTGTCTCATAGATCCTACACACCAGTTCAAATAGTTTTGTCATGGCTGGCTCTCCCAGAGACTTTAGTAGCTCTGAGGGTATGTCATCTACTCCTGGGGCCTTGTTCCAACCTAGGTCCTTCAGAGCTCTGTTAAATTCATCTCTCAGTATAGTATCTCCTATTTCATCTTGCTCTACTTCCTCTTCCCTTCCTACAACATCGTCTCTAAGTTCATTTCCTTTGTCGAGCTGCTCTATGTACTCTTTCCACCTTTCAGCTTTTCCTCCTTTGCTGAAAACTGGTTTCCCATCTGAGTTCTTGATATTCTTGATATTCAAATGGACCTTACTTAAAAAACACGTTTCGTATTTTAGAATTTGTTACAATTGTGATATTTGTCTGTACTATACTTTGCTGTCTCAACTCCTTACTTGAGGTTTACATGGCGTTTACTTACAGCGAGGCACCATGGGGCTACCATAGTAGTGAAAAAGTATTCCTTATTAGCCTGTGATGCGGTGTGTGACCACCTCTGACGGTCAGTACAGTTGCACAGCGGCATCGCAAGGACAGTATGAACTTATCAATCAGCTCTTGAAGGATATTTGGCCGTTCTTCCGTGAATGCAACATCCAGCTCTGCAACCGTTGTGCGAGGTGCTGGCCTGGCTATAATGCGTCTCCCAAGTGCATCCCACACGTGCTCAATCGCGTTTAAGTCCGGTGAACAAGCTGGCCACTACATACGTTCAATTCCCACAGCTTCAAGCTTGTTGTCCACCAGTGCTGCTCTGTGCGGACCAGCGTTATCGTCCACGCGTGCTTATTTGCCGACTTGCCAATTTTTGAAGAAAAATAAAAGAAAAATTTTTCCCCTATTCTGATATCTTGAAGAAGAAAAATTGTAACTTATGAGTGAGGAGCATGCGCAATACTAATTGTACGTCATATGAAAAGCACTTACCTATTACATACAAAGTTGCAAGAAATTCGGACGCACCAATTCTTCTGTTCTTACGAAACGCAATGAAAGTGCTTCTGACCAATCTTGACTCCCTCGGCCAACTACCGAAACTAATTTTATAGTTTTCATTGTAGAGAACGCAACAATACCTATTGCCTGGGAAGGCGAAGTGGTGACGCGGTAGTGCCAGGTACTAGGTCACGTGACGAGGTACAGCGAGGCTACGGTTAAACTAACGCCCAAGAAGAAGAAAAATCAAGAAGCTCACAATACGTATGTGACCGATTATATGGGAAAATGTATTATGAAGCAGCAATTTCTATGGCATTACAACAATAGAAATACGAACTGCGAAAACTGCACAACTTTTGTCAAACAGATGATGATGATGATTGGCGTTTTAGGGCACTCAACAGCGAGGTCATCTTCACCTGTTTGTCAAACAGAAATGAGCTACAAAGCTAGCAAGGAAACCCTTAGAAGCAATGTTGTTTCTATGGATTTTCGTTTTAGAAGGTGTCAAAAATAACGTTTTGTTTTGTGCGAACGAGAGGGTATTGTTGCTAAAAGATCATACTTTCTCAGATTTTCATCAGATTCAAACCGACCAGTAGTTTACTTAAATGAAACATGGATTCACACGCATTATACAGTAAATAAATATTGGCAAAGTGATAGTGTGTGATTAGTATTGTCAAACAAAAGTGCCGGCCAGAGTTTACTTGTTTATACAGGCGGAGACAGGTGTTTCATGGTTCAAAAACCAAAACGTTCGACTATCACTCACAAACGGATAGCAAAAATTTTCAAAAATACGTCAAAAGCCAACTTATGCCAATCTTATTAGCAATGTCTTTATCCCTTGAAAATACTCGCAGCATATTTACCCATTCGGAATAATTCTAGCCATTGTAGGTGTTGGACATGCTTGACTGTAGTAATATTCAACAATTTTTTTCCTTAATACTGGAAGAGTAACACTTGAAAATTGCCACTGAAGGGCTTAGCAAAATTGCTTCAGGCTTAATATGTAACCGCAGTATCGAACACTGTATTCGAATTTCCAGATTATATTTCGTGTTCTGCAAAATTAATTATGAGTAAACGCACAGTGTGACAGGCTGGCAGCGCTCCACTCATAAGAATACTGGCGTCGGCATGTACGCCAGACTGCTTCCCCTTTTCTGTTCCTCCGGCATAAAAACGACGGTGCTGGCACAGTGGCGAGCAAGAAATTAGTCCTCCTTCCTCCCCTTATTCAACAGGGGCGGCCGGCAGGAAGTCGAGGCGCCATGCCGCAGTTTCCGAGGATTGGTTTCGAATCCCCTGGCGGCCGCGTTGGCCGAGGGGACTGAAGCGCTCCAGTCACGCTCTGCACGGCCACTACGGTCGGGGGTTCTAATCCCCCCTCGGGCATGGATATTTGTGCCGTCCTTAGGATAAGCTAGTTGATAAGTAGTTTGTAAGTTTAGGGACTGATGACCCCGTAGTTAAGTCCCATAAGCTATACAAACATTTGAACATTTTTAAGAGGAAAAAAAGCGGGCGACCGATTTGCCGCCCCTCGGAAAGTGCCGCCCCGTGCGGCCGCACGTTTCGCACGTGCCTTGCGGCCGGCCGCGGTGGCCGAGGTGACTGAGGCGCTCCAGTCACGGTCACCACGGCCACTACGGTCGGGGGTTCGAATCCCCCCTCGGGCATGGATATTTGTGCCGTCCTAGTTCGTAAGTAGTTCATAAGTAGTTTGTAAGTTTAGGAACTGATGACCCCGTAGTTAAGTCCCATAAGCTTAACAAACATTTGAACATTTTTTTTTCGTGCCTTGCGCCGGCCCTGTCAACGACTGCCATAAATGTTTGGCCTATCACCTAAATCTTTCGTTCTACTAAATTAAAATATGACATGCGGGATATCAAACTCCATGAAATACCTCGTAGAATAAGCTGAATGGATTAAATTTACATGTTAATGGCAAAAATATGCTTGACCCCTTACACCTTTAATTCAGTTTAATAACTTTTTTCTGGTGTGTGTGTGTGTGTATTGGAAAGAGTAGTGGGAAGGGGACTACACCGCTCTCTGCCGTCCTATGCGATCCGTTCCCAGCGGCCACGCGATGAGCGAGAGGAGAGCAGTGAGTGGGGAACCGTGTCTGACACCAGAGGGGCTTGGAAGGGCGCCCCACCGCCAGCCGCATCGAACGTGAACGCTTCCCAAACACCGCCTGTCCAACTCCACGCCGATGCGGCCCCACTGTCGCCGCTGTAGGCGTGTGCGCTTTCCGCAGACCGGCACAAATGATTATCAGCAAAAAATTTCAAATGTCTGTAAATCTAACGGACCAAACTGCGTGGTCATCAGTCCGTAGCTTACAAACTACTTAAACCTAGGTAAACTAACCTAAGGACAAACACACACACCCATGCCCCAGGGAGGACTCGAACCTCCACGGCGAGCAACCGCGCGCTCCGCAGCGAGACGCTTTAGACCGCTCGGCTACTCCACCGCGGCAATTATCAACAAAAGTTCTTTCTACCTCGCTGTTGGAAGTAGTCTTCGCGAACGAACTAGTTCGGAAGAGCGCTCCCACAGGCGAACTAGTTCGCAGATCCTTCGCCTCTAGTTCACCGCTCCTTTTCCGAAGACTGACGGGGAACAGCGAGAGGACGCGAGAGCGCGCAGAATCGCGTGATTTCCTTCTGCCAGTTACCTTCATTTCGAGCAGGGGATGCAGCTCAGCTGTAGTTTCATAGTTCACTGCCACTAGAACTCTATTTTAAAAATAAAGTACTCCGAGTACTCTGTATGCAAAGTAGTTGAATACCATTGTATCATCCATTCGTGTAAATAACTGGTTTATTTGCCTGAGTATTTGATGTCATATTGCCCAAAAATATGGGTAATAGCACACGCTTTGACAGCACTGATTCATTATATAAAAAAGCTGTCATAAAAAAGAGCTCTTTTAGTAGCGGTAGCAAAAGCCAAAAAGAGCGGACGAACTAGAAGGAGCGAACGAACTAGAAGGAGCGGACGAACTAGGAGCAGCGGACGATTATGTCAAACGTATCTCGCTTCATAGTCCATTGGATTCTTTTCCGAAGACCGACGGCCAACAGCGAGAGGGCGCGTAGCAGAATTAAAAATCACGAGTTTGCCTTCTGCTGGTGAGAGTCATTTCGAGGTAAGCATCTGCCTGCTAGATTACTTAGTTCAGTGCTACAAAATTTCTTCTTTGAAGTATTCTGCACCCTGCAATATCTGACTAATAAAATTTTTGATAGTTGCGTCGAATGGCATTGGGTGATTCTCATATAAGTTATGAACTTCACGTACCATAAGCATCATCCTAACTCTAAAATCCGTTACCCAAGTGGTCTTCTTATGAGACCAATGAGACGTACGTGAACGACATCCTGCTTGCCGCGCTGGATAAACTCATTTCCACCAGATCACGGACGTTAAGCCCCGTCGGACGTGACCAGTGCTTGGATGGGTAACCATCAGGGTACACCACGTGCTGTAGATAATTTTCCCTTTGCCTAAAGGCAGAGGAGACAGGAGGGGGGCTGGTGTCAGTAGTCACATCACAATGTTTTCAAAATGTTCACCATTGGCACTACTGAGGTGGCGCAAACGAAGAATGAAATTCGCTCCGCGGTGGAGTAGTCGAGCGGTCTAAAGCGTCTCGCTGCGGAGCGCGCGGTTGCTCGCCGTGGAGGTTCGAGTCCTCCCTGGGGCATGGGTGTGTGTGTGTGTGTTGTCCTTAGGTTAGCTTACCTAGGTTTAAGTAGTTTGTAAGCTACGGACTGATGACCACGCAGTTTGGTCCGATAGATTTACAAACATTTCAACATTGAATGAAATTCGCCATCACATTTCGAAGTGTCTCAACCGAAATGGATTCACATGCCACAAAGATCACCGATTCAAGATCGTCTAGCGTGGCGGGATGCTTCGGGTAGACCATGTCTTTCACTGTGCCCCACAAAAAAAAGTCACAGGGAGTCAAATCCGGCGAATATGGAGGCCAATCCATGCCTGCGCCAATAAATTTGGGATATTCCAAAGCAATGACTCGATTGCTGAAGTATTCCTCAAGAAAGCGAAACACTTGTTCAGTCCGATGTGGTCGGGCTCTCCATCTTGCATAAATCATTCAGTACCTGGTCGATCCTCTAACGCTTGCTGTGTGGCGACAAATTGTTCCAAAATGGCAACGTAACGTGCACCAGTGACCGTTTCTGGAATGAACAAACTGCCGATAATGCCTCTGCTGCATACTGCAACCCACACAGTAACTTTAGGAGAATACAGGGGTTTCGCTTCACACGAATATGGCTTTTCGGAACCCCAAAATCGCCAGTTCTGCTTATTCACGTATCCATTCAGGTGGAAGCGTGCTTCATCTGTAAACCAGATGCAGCCAACATCAAATCCTTCACTATCAATCATTGTGAGCATCTGATTAGCAAAGGCAACCCTTTATTGCACAGCTCGTAAGGGTATGGCCTGGTGCGTTTGAATTTTGAATGGAAAGATGTGTAGGCTCTTTCGCAGTATTTTCTACGTGCTGGAATGCTTCAAACCAGTCTCAGATGCAATTTTACGGACGGATGACATTGGATTTCGCTGAATAATTCCAGAAAGTGTGGCGATATTTTCAGGCGAAACTGCGGTTTGCTTGCGGCCAATATGCCCCACTAGATCATCAGTTACGCTGCCTGTTCGTTGAAATTTTTCGAAGAGCGTAAGAATGGTTTTCGCATCGGGTCCTTTTGGAACATTAAATCGTGCTTGAAAACTTGGCCTTGTTGCCGTAGGACTCTCTTCTAACCTCTAGCACCAGAAAAAACGCGTTGTTCAATGGAGTACATGGTTTGCATCTCTTCCTTCGGTACGCTAACCTCCTTTCACGTTTCAATAGTGGAACTGATCGTTATGGGTTTCCGATCACTATTTATACTAGGCATTACGTATGGCGATTACGGCGCCATCTGTTAGCAGTTTTTGTAACTATTATTTCAAACTGCTGTATAAACTTCTTACAGCTTTCACAATAAACATACCGTTTACTGCATTCCTCTATCGATCTTTGTTTTCGAGATATTTAATTTTGAAATCAGGTAGTCCTTTTCTGGGCACCCTGTATGTGCAGTATTTCAAAATGTTCTTCTGTGGCTTTTTTTTCCATTAGTGTACAGAGGAATACGAATGCCAACAAGACTTTTTTTACAAAGTAAAACGTACATTGGATGATAGAGCTCACGAAATTAAAAATTTCACTTTGATTTCTGATAGCGCCTCGCATATTGCGAAGGCGCCGTAACGTGGAGGTAGAGAGCACGTTGTCTGACGTCCAATATCAGCGGAGCGCACGCGGGGGAGGTATCAGAGCGCGAAATGCGGAATAAGTTGACGCGTGTGGCGATGAGGGAGACAGCTATGCACAGCGCGTGTGGGTGGGGAACGGAGCGAGCGCAGCCAGGCGGTGGTGAGATAAGAAGAGGGGGGGGGGGGGCGCTGGAATTGGTGGAGGGGGGAGCGCGACGGAAGCGTGCGAGGAGGTGGCGCGCGCGTGTGTGCGGGACAGGAGGGCAGCAGATGCGTGGCGCGGTTTAATTAAATGAGGAGGTGGCGGCTAGCGGCCGCTAATGGAGATTGCAAGCGCACTGCTGCTAGCGCGCTGCGGAAAAATGAAAATAATAAAGATAACAATAAACGTGGAGGGGAGGGAGAAGCCGTGTGCGTGCTCTGGTTGCAGAGGAGCTCCAAATAATCTCGAGAGGCACGCTGGCACTGCAGTAGCAAGTGTAGCGGGGCCTCTGCTGTTCCTAACATGTAGGGAGGCATCGAAACGTGTCCGTCCGAGGCCTTGCTGCAGCGTATATACAACGCACAGTGACTGCCACATCAACATCTACATAAATAGCCCGCTAATTACAATCAAGAGCGTGTCGGTGAGTTGTTCGAATCGCTTTTATGATGTACACTTGACAGCAAAAAAAGTGGATCACTGCTGAATGCAACCCAACTAACGTAGCTGTGGTGCGGGTATTCTACACACAAAACTCCTGTGGAGGACGGTCGTTCGACTATTCACAGTGGGTACCATAAGAAGCAGTAGAGAACATTGCTCCTTATGGCAGTCAGTCCACAAGTAATTCAATACGGTCATACAAAAAACTTTAGAATACAAGTTATTAGAGACGGGAAAGCAACATAAATTCAAGTTCATTACAATAAGTGACAAATTGGATACATTATCAAACTCATTCTATGACACAATGAGTTTTTGTTCATTCTCTGTATTTGAACGCACTGTGGACCAAAAAAAGCATGCGTTTCTGATCGACATTAGGCAAAAATCGATGTAAAACTTTAATGTTTCCATTGGTATCGGTTTGAAGGCCAATGTCCGAACCCATAAATGTATGGTTAACTTTAACAGTGCACCAGGAGTTGCAGCGCAATGGAAGCGTGCCAGGAGGTGGTGCGAGCGTGTGTGCAGGACAGGAGGGCAGCAGATGGGTGGCGCGGTTTAATTAATGAGGAGGTGGCAGCTAGCGGCCGCTAAGGGAGATAGCAGGGCGCTCAGGCGTCCGGCAGCGCTGCTGCTAGCGCGCTGCGGAAAAATGAAAATAATAAAGACTATTAAAAAACGTGGAGGTGAGGGAGAAGCCGTGTGGGTGCTCTGCTTGCAGAGGAGCTCCAAATAATCTCGAGCGGCACGCTGGCGCTGCAGTGGCAAGTGTAGCGGGCCTCTGCTGTTCCTGACGTGTGGGGAGCTATCGAAACGTGTCCGTCCGAGGCCGCTGCTGCAGCGCATATGCAACGCACAGCGACTGCCACATCAACATCTACATCAATAGCCCAATAATTACAATGAAGAGCGTGTCGAAGAGTTGATCGAATGGCTTTTATGATGTACACTTGACAGCAAAAAAAGTGGATCACTGCTGAATCAACCCAACTAACATAGCTGTCGTATGGGTATTCTACACACAAAACTCCAGTGCAGTACAGTCGTTCGACTATTCACAGTGGGTACCATAAGAATCAGTAGAGAACGATGCTCCTTATCGCAGTCAGTCCACAAGTAATTCAATACCGCCATACAAAAAACATTGGAATAAAAGTTATTAGAGTGGAGAAAGCAACGTAAATTCAATTTCATTACAATAAGTGACAAATCGGACACCTTATCAAACTGATTCTATGACACAATGCGTTTTTGTTCGTGCTCTGTATTTGAACGCACTGTCGACCAAAAAACCTTGCTTTTCTGATTAAGACTAGATTAGGCATAAAGAGACGTAAAACACTAACGTTTTCACTGGTATCGGTTTGCAAGGCCAATGTCCGAACCCTGAAATGTATGGTTAACTTTAGCAGTGCACCAGGAATAGCAGCGCAATGAAAGCGTGCCAGGAGGTGGCGCGAGCGTGTGTGCGGGACAGGAGGGCAGCAGATGCGTGGCGCGGTTTAATTAAATGAGGAGCTGGCGGCTAGCGGCCGCTAATGGAGATTGTACGTCGCTCAGGCGTCTGGCAGCCCTGCTGCTAGCGCCCTGCGGAAAGATGAAAATAATAAAGATAATAATAAAAGTGGAGGGGAGGGAGAAGCCGTGTACGTGCTCTGCTTGCAGAGGAGCTCGAAATAATCTCGAGCGGCACGCTGGCGCTGCAGTGGCAAGTGTCGCGGGGCTTCTGCTGTTTCTGACGTGTACGGAGCATCGAAACGTGTCCGTCCGAGGCCGCTGCCGCAGCGTATATGCAACGCACAGCGACTCCCACATCATCATTGTATAAATACGCTAACACGAAATTTGTGGTACAGATAACTAATTTATTCGTACAAGAAGGCCTATGAAAGTTACATAATTCGAAAGATTGTTTGCCGTAGATTTCACGAATATAAATATTATGTGTGCATTTAGCCATTAAAAGTGGTAAAAGGAAGTAGAAATTTTCCTATCTACAGCTTGGATCAAGTTCTACATTCTCCAACAACCGGCTCACTGATTGGCTATTCGCCGCGACCAAAGACGATGTAATGCAGCGCATCTGCAGTATTAAAATAAGTGAATATCGAAACATGGAGTGCTCCCAACTCACTTTCTTGTGCTGTTCAAATGCTTCATTTTCGCAGTGATTAAGAGTGGTTAAAGGAAAATGGATGTTTTCATATGAATGCCGATATAAAGGATGATGCGCCGTGAGAGGCATGTAGCGGTGCACGGGGGGAACTACGAAGTCGACATGTTGTCAGCTCTGGAATTCTGAATATCGCAGTATCGAAATAACATAATTTCTTGGTGTTGTATAAATATACGAACACCTAAATTGTAGTTCCATTTCAAATATTAGGCAATGAAAGTTATATAATTCGAAAATGGCATGAGAAGTATATATTTCCATTTTTATTTGTTGTTATTGTGTCAGGCATTTTTCTTAACACGTAAAACATACCGTTCACACCGCCCACTGCCGGTTAAATTTTATCAAATATACCAGCGGCATCCTATGATAATGTTGGCAACAGATTCTGAATAGTGAGAATCCTGTGACTCTTCATTTTAGCCAATCGCTTCACAACGCTGATGTTTTCTCATGGAATCTTCGCTTTACGAGGGCAATCATTTTTATTGAGCGGACGAGGGTACATAGAACCTGTCAACCATAAAGCAGGAACAGCATTATTTGTTTACTTCATGGTCTATACGATACACTAATCGAGTCATTCTATGTGGTTCGAACAAATGGGCAAAGATTTTCTATCGTGTTGTTAATATTGCCAACATAATCACGCGAGGCCGCCGACATGATACGTAAAATTTTACCCCAAGTGACCATTGTAAACACAATTGGTCGATTTTCGACAACAGGCAATACTAGTCTACATAAATAGCCCACTAATTACAATCAAGAGCATGTCGGAGAGTTGATCGTTCGCTTTTAAGATGTACACTCCTGGCCATTAAAATTGATATACAACGAAGATGTTGTGCTACAGACACGAAATGTAACCAACAGGAAGAAGATGCTGTGGTGTACAAATGATCAGCTTTTCAGAGCATTCACACAAGGTTGGCACCGGTGGCGACACCTACAAGGTGCTGACACGAGGATAGTTTCCAAACGATTGACCGGCGTTGCCTGGTGAAACGTTATTGTCATGCCTCATATAAGGAGGAGAAATGCGTACCATCACGTTTCTCACTTTGGTAAAGGTCGGATTGTAGCCTATCGCCATTGCAGTTTATCGTATCGCGACATCGATGGTCGTAATCCAATAACTGTTAGCAGAATATGGAATCGGTGGGTTCAGGAGGGCAATACGGAATGCCGTGTAGGAGGATCCCAATGACCTCGTATCACTAACATTCGAGATGACTGGCATCTTATCCACATGGCTGTAACGGATCGTGCAGTCACGTCTTGATCCCTGAATCAACAGATGGGGACGTTTGGAAGACAACAACCATCTGCACGAACAGTTTGACGACGTTTGCAGCAGCATGGACTATCAGCTAGGAGACCATGGCTGCGGTTACCCTTGACGTTGCATCACTGACAGGAGCGCCTGTGATGGAGTACGCAACGACGAACCTGGGTGCACGAATGCCAAGACGTCATTTTTTCGGATGAATTGAGGTTCTATATACAGCATCATGATGGTCGCATCCGTGTTTGGCGACACTGCGGTGAACGCACATTGTACGCGTGTATCTGTCATCGCTATACTCTGGTATCACCCAGCGTGACGGCATGGGGTGCCATTGGTTACACGTCTAGGTCTCCTCTTGTTCACATCGACGGCACTTTGAACAGTGGCTGTTACATTTTAGATATGTTACGATCCGTGTCTCTACCCTCTATTCGATCCCTGCGAAACCCTACATTTCAGCACGAGCGCATTTTGCAGGTTCTGTACGGGCTTTTCTGGATACAGAAAATGTTCGACTGCAGCCCTGGCCAGCACATTCTCCAGATCTCTCACCAATTGAAAACTTCTGATCAATGATGGCTCGTCACAATAAGCGTCACTACTCTTGCTCAACTGTGATATCGTGTTGAAGCTGCATGGGCATCTGTACCTGTACACGCCATCCAAGCTCTGTTTGACTCAATGCCCACGCATATTAAAGCCGTTATTACGGCCAGAGGTGGTTGTTCTAGGTACTGATTTATCAGGATCTATGTATCCAAACTGTGTGAAAATGTAATCACATGTCATTTCTAGTATATTTGTCCAATGAATACCCGTTTATCATATGCATTTTTTCTTGCTGTAGCAATCTTAATGGTCAGTAGTGCATTATACATTTCATACGTTCTATACCAGCACTCACATCCCGTGTGTTTAGCTGACGCGACTGCTTCCAGCAGTTGCATTGCAATCGTGTAGTGGGTGCAACGACGCGTCGTCCCTCCTGCGTATGCACGCTCCTATTCGAGCCTGGGTAGCACCTGTGTTGCATTCAGCGGAGCGGGCAGTCATTATCGTGCAGGCAGCGCGCGAGAAGACGCGCACCTGCGAGTGCAGTAGCCGGGCATGTGGAGGGGAGGGGGGAGCGTGCTGGGGGCAGTGGTGGTGGGGGGGGGGGGAGTGAAATATGCATGCGGGGCCACGCGTCGCCGGCGCAGGTGGCGCTCTGCATTACCGGCCGCTCCATTATGAATGGGATGCCGGCGCGAGCGGTCGAGGGGGGGGGGAGAGACTCCCCCCACCACTGCTGGCGTTCTGATCTCGAGAGCGTGGCTTGTGAGTGCAGTCGCATGCTGCACCTGTTCCAGACGAATTGTCCCTCAAGTCGAGTGGTACGAGGTCTGCTCAAAAAATTCCGGAACATTCCTACTAACTACACGCCTGTCTGTACAAGCTTCCTAGGGTTTTATTTGCGGACGGGGAAGTTAGTACTGCTTCCTCACACAAATCCCTTTAAAACCTCCACATCCTTGCGGATGCTGTTGCGTATCAGTGTGTTTTGTATCTCATCCTCGTCGCCACTTTTGTGTCCCAGCCTCGTCGCCGCTTTTGTGTCTCGTTTCCGTCGTAGGTGTCGGTGGCCGAGTAGGAAGACCGACACAGGAATAAAGGTAGCACGCTTGTGCAGGTACGGAGGGGAGCAGCCAGTGGGACAGCAGGAACTAGAAACACTAGTGTAAATTAGAACGAGATATATATCGCACAGAATTTATACAATACTTAACTTTTACATAGCTCAGTACTGCAGAATGCTGATACAAAGTTGAGCTAGAGGCCTGCCTAGTGCCTATCCGATAGCCAAGTCTTTACTGGTGCCTATCTGATTCCGAAGTGTTAACTGGTTCCTATCTCAGTCCCAAGTGAACGATGTCGTTCAGTGGTGGCCACGAGCGCAGTTGTAACAGAGGGCGCTCGTGGCTGACGTCGTAAGAACGCCGCGCCGTGCGTGCATGGCGGCGCGCGGCGAAAGTAGGTGGCGCACACTTTGGACTTGTGCGACACCACAGTGCGCGTTTGTACCGCCCTACAGTACGCACGAGGTGCCGTAGATGCTGTCCAAGTCTTTATGGAAAGCATAGAGTTCTGACTAACCAGTTGTCTTCTATAGTTGTGTCCCCAGCGCAGAAGACAGCACACAGGTCGTTGGTTCTTGTACAGCATACAAGTGATGCTAAAATAAGTTCTGTAGAATGGAAGCATAAGAAGCGACTCGCGAGAATTTTGTCAGGGATGCCATTTATTAAATAAATAATTAAATATAACAACTTTTGTTAATACGACACGGCCTATGCTGCCCTTAGCTCATGCTGAGACCTCGACTATTATCACTATTACACAAATCTTTACTCGTGACCGGCGCGGTCCGGCGCGTATAGTGGTCAGCTCGAGACAAACTGCGGCGCGTTGCGAGAGGGCACCTGACGCTCTGTTTAGCGCCAAAACAGGGCCGTCGCGCGCCTTCTGCAAAATCGCTCTTCTCTTGTTACAATAAGAGAAGGCACCTTAAACTTTTTAAATTGTCAAAACCTAGCCTGTCCTTGAGAGATATTTATTACAAATTCTCAGCTCTGAATAATTAATATTTAGTATATAATAAACAAAACTAATTTCAAAAGAAATCACGTGACGTGAAATGCAGAAGCCAATGCGAGGAGAGCACCAGTAACATAGGCGGGCTTTCCCACGGGAACCAGCACCTACTGTGCCATATGCTACTGCTCCCCACCCCACATTTCAACATATGCTGCACTTCTGTCTTTCTTCCGCGTTTAAGACACGTACGATGTTAGCAAAGAAACGGCCAGCGGCCAGAAATATGAAGTGGCCACAGGCGAGGAATATCACACTGTCACTACGCTTACATGCAACACGTATTTCGCAAGACGAAGGAAGGGAGGAAGCTTGGAGTTTAACGTCCCGTCGACAGCGTGGTCATTAGAGACGGAGCTAACGCTCGGAGTTTTGGGTAAGGGTATGGAAGGAAATCGGCCATGCCCTTTCAAAGGAACCATCCCGGCATTTGCCAGGAGTGATTTAGGGAAATCACGGAAAACCCAAGTGTGGATGGCCGTAGGTGGATTTTAATCTGCTGTATCAGAGGTTTATTCATGAATCGGTAGTTCGATGATTGATACTCGTTGCTCCCCGGCCCAGACTGACTTCTTCCTGTTGCTCCTCGGCCAGGTCAACCGACGTCCAACCCCATTGGTCGGCGTCCGCGCAGGTCCGGTACGGCGCCTCTAGCGCCGCGTCCGGAAAGACGACGCGCCACATCTTTGGTGCGCGGCGTCGATATGTGTATCGACACAGCACTCCCCCCCCCCCCCCCCAAACCTCCTCACCGTCGTCGTGTAGTGTCCCCGAGGAAGAGGACGACGGCGGGGGGGAGGTGCAGACGTGGAAGCCTCCGGTGGGACCGGGATTGATGCGTGGGCGGGTCTAGGGCCCCGGTCCGCCTCCCAACATTCGTTGTCCGATCGCCGTGGAAAACCCCCCAAGACCAGGCGAAAGAGGCAGCTCCACGTCCGCGTCCATGAGAACAGCAGGTTGCGGTAGCGAGGCGGGACCGGCCGCTTCCTGCGACAGGCCGGTGGCCCCAGATCCGGCGGCCGCAGCGGAGGGCGGTGATGATGGCGGCTGCGAACCGTGGCTCCCGGCAGGCGACTGCGACAGGAGCGCCCCCGCAGGCGCCCACTCCATCGGCTCTGGACACGAGGACGCCGGAGTGATGCGGGCCGCCGCGCCAGCCGACGGCGTGCCCCGAGTAGAGACAGGAGCTGAAAACAGAGGACCAGCCGCAGAAACAGACACATAACAAGGGCGAAGCTGATTCGCATGACGACGAATCACGCCGCTCGGACCCCGTATAAGGAACATAGAACTACCTAAACACTCTTCGACGGTCCCCCGTTCCCAACGTTTGGACCCCGTAAAGCATCGGAAAAGAACAGGGGTATTGACACCATACTTTGCTCGAGAGTGCGGAGAGGCCGGCGGGCGCAGCGGCGGATGCAGCAGCTGCAACAGGGTGCGGTGGCGCCGCCCGTGAAGTAACTCCGCCGGCGAAGGACCGTCGCGGGGCTGCGAACGGTACGACGAGAGGAACAGCAGCAGAGCCTGGTCCCGTGAGTTGTGGCTGCGCAGCTTGGACATCTGCTGCTTGAAGGTGCGGACGAAGCGCTCCGCCTCTCCGTTGGATTGCGGGTGGAAAGGAGCGCTAGTTAAATGACGGATCCCGTTGGAAGCACAAAACTGTTCAAAGTCCGCTGACACAAACTGGGGTCCATTGTCACTAACAAGAGTTTCTGGAAGGCCCTCAATGGAAAATATAGACTGGAGAATTTTCACAGTAACACTCGTCGTCGTAGAGTTCGTGGGGACCACAAACGGTAATTTACTAAAAGCATCGACAACAATTAACCACCTGGTCTTCCAAAACGGGCCGGCATAATCCACATGAATGCGTTGCCACGGTCCAGTGGATTTCGGCCAGTCAGTGAAATGTTGAGGAGGAGCGGACTGATTTTCGGTACAGGCACGACATCGTGACGTCATATTTTCAATGTCTTTGTCCAGTCCGACCCAGGTACAATGCTTGCGAGCCAACTGTTTAGTTCTGACGACTCCCCAATGTCCTTGATGTAACAAGTTCAGAACACGCGCCTGAAGAGCCTGAGGTATTACCACTCTGGACATATCGCCGTCAGTGCGAAGCAAGATGACGCCTCTGTGTGTTGATAAAGCAAAATGTCGAGCAAAATACTGACGGACACCTGGGTTCGAAATCTGTTTCAAGGATCGTGGCCACCCGTAGCGAATATATTGTAAAAGGATCTGTAAATCCGGGTCCGCGGCTGTAGCGTGAGCAACCTGTCGGTAATCTAGTGGAAATTTGTCCAAAGCGTTGGAATCCTGCGTATCTATATGGCAACAAGCTGCCTCTGAGGCATCAAAATCAGAGTCAGGACCAACAGGAAGCCGCGAGATCGTGTCCGCGTTAGCATGGTGAGTTGTGGGCCGATAAACAATTTCATACTGATAGTTTGAGAGAATAAGGGCCCAACGTTGAAGTTTCTGTGCCGTACGTTGTGGAATGGGTTTAGCGGGATGAAACAAAGACTGTAACGGCTTATGATCTGTGACCAGATAGAATTTTCGCCCATAGAGGTACTGATGAAATCTTGTAACACCAAAAATGATTGCAAGGGCCTCTTTTTCAATCTGCGAGTAGTTCTGTTGTGCTTTGGTCAAAAGCTTAGAGGCAAAGGCAATAGGTCTGTCCACGGAACCCATCTGATGGGAAAGAACCGCCCCAAGGCCATATGATGACGCGTCAACGGCTAAAATCACTGGTTTTGTAACATCAAAAGGAACCAGACAGTTGTCACTCAACAAGGCGTCTTTCAGTTTGCGAAAAGCAACATCACAGTCTTTTGACCACACGAATGGAACATTCTTACGTCGCAGACGATGTAAGGGTGCTGCAATTTCGGACGCATTAGGAATAAAGCGAATGTAGTAAGTGAGTTTCCCAAGCACAGAGTGAAGTTCAGTAATGGTAGTGGGCGGTGGAAGGTCGCGAATTGCCTGTAAATGAGATTGTGTAGGGTGGATACCTTGTGCATTTATGACATGACCTAAATACTCAAGTTCCGACTGAAAAAACACACATTTGTCCCTGTTACATGTTAATCCTGCCTGCAACAACACCTCGAACAAACGACGCAAATTGTTCACATGTTCCTCGGGAGTACGCCCAGACACGACAATATCATCCAAATAATTAGAACACGCAGGCACAGTAGCGGTCAACTGTTCCAAGTACCGCTGGAAAATGGCGGGAGACGATACACTACCGAAAGGAAGGCGCAAAAACTTGAAAAGACCCAAGTGCGTGTTGATCACGAAAACTTGTTGCGATTGCACATGCAGAGGAAGCTGCAAGTATGCGTCACGCAGGTCAATTTTAGAAAAATACCGGCCTGCACCTAAGCGGTCCATCAGTTCTTCCGGTCGTGGTAAAGGGTAAGAGTCAATCACAGTCTGCGGATTCACGGTAGATTTGAAATCTGCACAAAGACGCAATTTACCATTTGGCTTCTTCACGATCACTAAGGGCGATGCCCACTGACTCGCCGTGATCGGTTCAATGACACCATTAGCCTGCCACTGTCTTAAGAGATCCGCCACCTGATCCCGAAGGGCATGCGGCACGGGACGAGCTTTACAGAAGCGGGGGCGTGCCGCGTCTTTCAATGTCACACTTGCTATAAAGTTATTTGCCATGCCCATACCATCACGAAACAAGTCACTGAATTCATCACACAGTTTAGCCACCGTGTCCCGATGGTCATATGACATGACAGCAAGAACCTTATCCACTATTCGGAGACCGAATAAATCAAAGAGATCAAGTCCAAAAATGTTTGCACTATTGGAAGCACGAAGCACTTGAAATGTCACTGTTTTCGTAACGGACAGGTATGTAGCATCACAAGTATATGAACCCAGCACAGGTATGTTCTGACCATTATACGCCGTAAGCAACGTGCAAGAGTTCAGCAACGGCGGCTGACCAAGCAAACTGTATGTGTCCCGATTAAGCAAGGAAACCGAAGCACCAGTATCTAATAGAAACGTCACGGTCTGGCCAAGAATTTCAAGATCCACAAACAATTGATTCACATTACGGTACCTAGCCTGCGAAGACACAGGTTGTGACGACGCACGTTCAACAGTCTTATCACTCGTAGGTGATGGAGAATGCACAACATTAATGTGATGTGAACGAACCCCCGTGCGTGCTTGTTCTGTGGAACCTTTATTCTGTTGGAGACAGACAGAACGAACATGGCCTAACTTCCCACATGCAAAACATGTTGCGCTACGAGAAGGACAATTGTCACGCGTATGTTTTGAGAAACAGCGAGGACAGGACTTTTCCGCGAGCGGGGTAGGTAGACGGCTTATGTTTACGCCCAGCGGCCGACCGGCCGGCGGGCCGGGCGCCTTGTGTCGGCGCGGGGCCGTTCTGTTGACGCTTGCCCTGACGTGCTGTCGACACTGTACACACCCCTACCGGATCAAAGCTAGACTTAGCAAGTTCAGACGCGTCCTGAAAGTCAATGATCTGCATAACCTGTTGCAATGTAGGATCGGCGTGCCGCAAAATCTGTTCGCGAATACGATTGTCAGGTACATTTTGCGTAATCACATCCCGTATCATAGAATCATTATAATATTCACCACATGAACACCTAAATTTACAGTCACGAGTTAAACCTTGCAACTCGGCGAGCCATTGCCGATAAGTTTGACCTTCTTGCTTCCTACCCCTAAAAAATTTAAAACGAGCCGCCGCCACATGCACTTGTTCGTCATAGTACTTAGACAAAGCCTCGATTAACGCCTCATAAGAAACCGACTCAGGGGATGTAGTGGGGAATAACTTGGAAGCGTTCGGTAAACTACAACACCAGCACACGCGAGAAAAAAGGGAAGCTTCACAGTACCTTGTACATTGTATGCTGTTAGATGCGAAGTAAACTGCACCAACCATTCATGCCACGTTTCCTTTTCTTCTATAAAAGGTCGAAATGGTGGCACTGGAGGAGATTGTACATCCTGTTGTGGCCGCGAAGGCAACGACTGTTGTGTGTGAGCGGTCGCCTGTTGTGACTGCGCGAGTTGCTGTACAGCTTGGGTGAGCTGTGACATCTGTTGTGCCTGGAACTGACAAAACTGAGTTAAATCCATGCTCGGAGCGACAACCGGCGGGACTACATTCGGAGGGGTAGACATAGTAAATTGAAACAATAAAACAGTACGCAACAAGACGACTATGACACGACAACACACACCAACAAGAGCAATCAGAAAAGCTTGTCGCCAGAGGTAGGCGAAAAACAAGGCAACGTGGGCAATATAACCAATGCAAAACAACAAAACAACCACGAAATTAAGAAGACCTCGTCGCCATTGCTGTATCAGAGGTTTATTCATGAATCGGTAGTGCGATGATTGATACTCGTTGCTCCCCGGCCCAGACTGACTTCTTCCTGTTGCTCCTCGGCCAGGTCAGCCGACGTCCAACCCCATTGGTCGGCGTCCGCGCAGGTCCGGTACGGCGCCTCTAGCGCCGCGTCCGGAAAGACGACGCGCCACATCTTTGGTGCGCGGCGTCGATATGTGTATCGACACAGCAGAATCACCATCCCTCCGAATGCGAGTCCAGCGCGTTACCACTGCGCCACCTCGCTCGATCGCAAGACGAAAACCTAATTGCGTAAAACGGTTTTCACTGTCGTGTTTTCATGTTAAACCTAAATCGAATTTCCTAGCTCACTCAAATATGCCGAATGGAAAATGACTGTTTCAGTTCGTGATTTAGTCAACAAAGTCGCTGTATGTCTTTCCTTAAATAGAAAGATTCATGCTCGGTGGAACGTATGTAGTTCTGCAGTTTGAAACAAGACAATAACAGCTACCATAATCATTATGTATAAGAAGACTTTCCCGGTGGGAAAAATATGTATAAAAATAAAGATTGTTTGACTTACCCAAAGCACAGGCTCGCCGATAGACACAAAGAAAAAACACAAATAAAAACACACACAAACATTCAAGCTTTCTCAACCGTTGGTCGCTTCTTCAGCAAAAGAGGAAGGAAGGAGAGGAGAAAGGGAAGGATACGGGTTTTAAGGAAGTAGAAAAGAGCCTAAGGTAAGTCCTTCCACTCCTGGGACTGAAATGACTCCTTTTCCACCTCCTTAAAACCCGTATCCTTCCCTTTCTCCTCTCCTTCCTTCCTCTTTTTCTGAAGAAGCGACCAACGGTTGAGAAAGCTTGAATGTTTGTGTGTGTTTTTATTTGTGTTTTTTCTTTGTGTCTATCGGCGAGCCTGTGCTTTGGGTAGGTCAAACAATCTTTCAAAAATGTTCAAATGTTTGTTAAGCTTATGGGACTTAACTACGGGGTCATCAGTCCCTAAACTTACAAACTACTTATGAACTACTTACGAACTAGGACGGCACAAATATCCATGCCCGTGGGGGGATTCGAACCCCCGACCGTAGTGGCCGTGCAGACCGTGATTGGAGCGCCTCAGTCCCCTCGGCCACCGCGGCCGGCAAACAATCTTTATTTTTATACACACACACACACACACACACACACACACATATATATATATATATATATATATATATATATATATATATATATATATATATATATATATATATACACAAAGGTTTGTCATGTTTGGGGGCGATCTTTTAATCAGTTTATTGAAGACAAGACCCAAGATCGCTTTTTTAATTACCGGTTTTGGCAGTTTAACTGCCATCTTCGGATCTGCAGGTACACACAAAGTCATACTCAAAATGCAATAACAATAAAAGCCAGAGAATACATAATTTAAAATATCCACTTCCGAAACCCACCTTAGATTTAAAAAATGTCCATATGTTTGTTAAGCTTAAGGGACTTAACTGCGGGGTCATCAGTCCCTAGAGTTTCAAACTACTTATGAACTATCTTACACTAATGACGACACAAACATCCATGCCCGAGGGGGGGGGGGATTCGAACCCCCGACCGTAGCGACCGTTTAGTCTGTGACTGGCGCGCCGCAGACCGTTCGGCCACTGCGGCCAGACCTTAGATTTCATTCTTCACAACATTATTATTAAAAGCCTTTAAAAACACATTTACTCAAATGTTCAAATGTTTGTTAAGCTTAAGAGACTTAAGTGTGGGGTCATCAGTTTCTAAACTTATGAACTACCTTATACTAAAGACGACACAAATATCCATGCCCGAGGGGGGGATTCGAACCCCCGACCGTAGCGGCCGTGCAGATACATTTACTCGCCAACTTAATTGTTGGCTTGTCAACATATAAATAAAACATGATCATCAACATCCTGTAATAAGGTGTGGTCACTAAGCTAAAAACAATTCTGAATAACTCAGACATCCAAACTCACTAGTTGATCCCAGATGGCGCTCTAGATGTGACATTTGAGCATCACTTCCATGATTTCAAGAATAATCTCGTACACATGAAACGACATTCACATTAGGCAATAGATGTATATATTTATATGTGACAATTATAATAAATATTACAATTTTCCTCAGTATGTGGATCAGCTATTTAAAAATACAAGAACATGAAGGGAAAAGATAATAAAGTTGCTACAAACTTATATATACAGGCAACTGTTTTGTAGTCCAAAGTCTATGTTTAGACATCAGATACAAATAACCAGACATAATGTATAGAAATATAGGTTGAGAAAAAAATTACATGACATTTAACATTTTAGACAAAATTAAAGTTCATACAGAATGGCATTGTATAAACAGTTCGTTATGAGGACCCTGCATTGTAGCCTAAGGTCTGGGTATGGAAGTATAGTAATAATAGCCACTTAACTGAATGTACAGAAAATATGATGACATAATGAATATAAAACAATTGACATGATCAATAATCCACTAAAACTGTTGTGGTTCCAAACTGAATAGCAGTTACTTTAGAAACCACACAACTGGTGATCAAAGTCTAAGTGTTACTCATTATAACTTGTAATAGTATAGCCGGCATATAGTATAAATAACTAATATTCGATACCTGAAAAAAAATCCTCACGGATTTATTTGGAAATCATTGTTGAGAAAGATCCGAAGATGGCAGTTAAACTGCCGAAACCGGTAATCTTAATAAAAAATTACAAAATAAAAAGTGATCTTGGCTCTTGTCTTCAATAATTTTTATTAAATTAATACAGCCAACCATTGCGTGAAATGTATGGTTCTTGACCTGGTTTCGTAACCGCTAGGGGTAACTTCGCCAAAAGAATTAAAAAATGTACATATAAACTTTTTAATTCTTCTGATGAAGTTACCCCTAGCGAAGATGAAACCAGGTCAAGAAATATGTATTTTACGCAACCGGTTGGGTGTATTACGTCTTTTTATTTTATTTTTTTCCCATATGTACTTCTCTTTCAATGTAGTAAAGTTAGTCCGTCCACACTAAACGAAAATTCTTAACTAAAAGACACAACCTGACAAGCCAGGCATGTCTCAATAACGTTTGCGTTTACATGTGCACGAAACTCGATTGTGGAAATGGAAACCCGCGTTATAAAAGCGGATATCCATAATCTATTTTGGAGTGTTTATATGACCAATCAAAAGCGGAATTGGGAAATCGCCCAACGAAATCCGGTTTTGAGAGCCAAATGTAAAGGTGTTAATGGATTGTTGGAGCGAAATTCGGTTTGTATCCATACAAACGGCTGTGTTGAATGTGTAAGTTTCATTATTGTATATCTGTAAGTTATTATTCAGTAGAGCTGAGAGAGTAATTAAAAGAAGTGTATCCATACGTATTCGTTACTAAAAGAAACAGTACTGTTTACAAACTCGATACCAGTGCCACTTAGAAATACGGTCGCTACACTGCCTGCGCCGTAACGAGTTTATATAAGTATGTATATCGCTCGTGACGTTAAGTTCTATGAACCGTAACAAAATATGGAACATACTTTCTCTTCCCTGTAGCGGTGACTGATCATTTGCCAGCCGCGGGACTGTTGTACTGTATTTTGTGACATCACGGTAACGATTAAGATAATACAGTCATGAATGCAAAGTTTTCAAACTTTTACCAAACTTCTTTATAGGACACCAGATCAAAAACCATCAACCACTAAACTGAAACCTTTAAAGGTAAAGAATATAATAAAACGTGTGTTACTAATAAAAGCGGACGTCAGAACATCGAGAATTAACCTGAAAACACGGGCCAAGAACTATAATCTAAAATATCTAATAACAAAAATAACCAACTAAAATCGTAGAGCTACGCAATACGCGCTCAATAATCGTCACGCTTGTCTATATAAATTACTCACCTTAAAATAAATATCATTACAGAATACTCCAATTAATCAAAAAAACTTATTTAAATTAAATTGAGACATACGACAGAGCTTGTACACCACAAAACCACAGTTTTCTATGTACGCGTGCTCATCGATAAATCTTACGAAAATATCGAGTACAACCGCGTGAGTCGATGCGATCGAAAAGTACGGTGCCGTAACGAGTTTATACATATACACACTCCTGGCCATTAAAATTGCTACACCACGGAGATGACGACCTACAGACGCGATATTTAACCGACAGGAAGAAGATGCTGTGATACGCAAATGATTAGCTTTTCAGAGCATTCACACAAGGTTGGCGCCGGTGGCGACACCTACAACGTGCTGACATCCGTGTTTGGCGTCATCTCAGTGAACGCACATTGGAGGCCATACTGGCGTATCACCCAGGCTGATGGTAAGGGGTGCCTTTGGTTACACGGCTCCGTCACCTCTTGTTCGCATCGACGGCACTTTGAACAGTGGTCGTTACATTTCAGATGTGATACGACCCGTAGCTCTACCCTTTATTCGATCCCTGCGAAACCCTACATTTCAGCAGGATAATGCACTACCGTATGTTGCAGATACAGTACGGACCTTTCTGAAAACTGAAAATGTTCGAATGCTGCTCTGGCCAGGACATTCTCCAGATCTTTCACAACTGAAAACGTCTTGTCAATGGTGGTCGAGCAAGTGGCTCGTCACAATACGCCAGTTACTACTCTTGATGAACTGTGGTATTGTGTTGAAGCTGCATGGGCATCTGGACCTATACACGCCATCCAAGCTTTGTTTGACTCAATGCCCAGGCGTATCAAGGCCGTTATTACGGCCAGAGGTGGTTGTTCTGGGTACTGATTTCTCAGGATCTATGCACCCAAATTGCTCGAAAATGTAATCACATGTGAGTTCTAGTATAATATATTTGCCCAATGAATACCCGTTTATCATCTGCATTTCTTCTTAGTGTAGCAAGTTTAATGGCCAGTAGTGTACTTTAAGCATAGACCTCATGAACTTTAAAGTCAAACAAAATATATCTTATGCTTATATCTTTTTGAGCTTGTGGCTTGTTAATATTCGTGTAACAGCTTTTACATTTCGTCTTATCACAGCAACCGGTAAATATACTCGTGTAATTAAGATATATTTTATTCCATTTCCCCCAACCTTATGCTAATTTCTATTTTGAAATTACTGGCAAGGAATTCTTAACTTAGAAAAATAGCTAGGAGTTTTTCAGGAGGTACTGATTTTCTATAATTTGTATCCTGTTTTCTAATGTCCCTGGTGATGAGGGATACAATTTCATTGAACTGTTATTCATGAAGCCTGAAATAAGTTTTATACTTTTCATCGTCAATCTGTAATTCTTGCATTTGATAGTGGTATTCGCCATACGCTGTTCTTCTTACAGTTATCGGATGAAACCAGTTCGGTTTATTTGAATACAATTACAACAATTCATTATCACTATCACTACATCCACGGCACCACGGCACACTGAACGCCATTTCTGCTACTATCCACAAACATAATTGAAGTTAGCACACCATCTCAATAACTGAGCAAATACGAAGTTGGGATAGAAAACGTAGTTCTTAATACGTAGTATTCGGTTTGAAGGGTACGTATCTCTAGTCAGGATACGTGCTACGTACTGTGACGTCTTCCGAAGACGTAGCTCGAGATCCGCTACGCCGGTATGAAATACTTTAAAATAATTCAAGGCTGTGCCCTCTCTAGGCAAGGTGAGATTCACTGTCTTTTTCGACATCCAAAACCCGTTACTTATCGAATTCCTCAAGCACGGAAAAACCATTAACAGTGACGTGTACTGTGGGACGCTCCGTATCCTACGCAAGTTCATCTCGGACATGGACATGTCGGCCTGTGACTTCCATCTGTTTGGTCAGCTAAAAAAAAAAAAAAAAAAAAAAAAAAAAAAAAAAAAAAAAAAAAAAAAAAAAAAAAACACACACACAACTCAAATGGAATCGCTTCAACTTTGGCCGACGAACTGAAGAACACAGTACAGTACTGGCTGTTATCATAGCCACAAGAATTTTGGGAACAGCCAATTGGGATAGTTGACTCAGGACTCTGGTAATTACTTTTGCATGAAGACTTCAACCTTACCCACAGTGTCGTTTCGTACCTTTTGATTTGAACACCAGTCATACAGTACTGGCCATTAAAATTGCTACACCAAGAAGAAATGCAGATGATAAACGGGGTACTCATTGCACAAATATATTATACCAGAACTGACATGTGATCACATTTTCAGGCAATTTGGGTGCATAGATCCTGAGAAATCAGTACCCGGAACAACCACGTATGGCCGTAATAACGGCCTTGATACGCCTGGACATTGAGTCAAACAGAGCTTGGGTGCTGTGTACAGGTACAGATGCCCATCCAGTTTCAACACGATACCAAAGTTTATCAAGAGTAGTGACTGGCGTATTGTGATGAGCCAGTTACTTGGCAACCATTGACCAGACGGTTTCAGTTGGTGAGAGATCTGGAGAATGTGCTGGCCGGGGCAGCAGTCGAACATTTTCCGTATCCAGAAAGGCCCGTACAAGACCTGCAACATACGCTCGTGCACTATCCTGCTGAAATGTAGGGTTCTGCAGGGATCGAATGGAGGGTAGAGTCACGGGACGTACCACATCTGAAATATGACAGCCACTGTTAAAAGTGCCGTCGATGCGAACAATAGGTGACCGAGACGTGTGACCCATGGCACCCCATACCATCACGCCGGGTGATACGCCAGTATGACGATGACGAATACACGCTTCCAATGTGCCTTCACCGCGATATCGCCAAACAAGGATGCAACCATCGTGATGCTGTAAACAGAACCTGGATTCATGCGAAAAAATGACTTTTGCATTCGTGCGCCGAGGTTTGTCATTGCGTACACCATCGCAGGCACTCCTGTCGGTGGTGAAGCTTGAAGGGTAACCGCAGCCATAGTCTCCGAGCTGATAGTCCGTACTGCTGCAAACGTCATAGAACTGTTCGTGCAGATGGTTGTTGTCTGGCAAACGTCCACTTCTGTTGACTCAGGGATCGAGACGTAGCTGCACGATCCGTTACAGTCATGCGGATAAGATACCTGTCATTTCGACTGCTACTGATACGAGTTCGGTTCCAGCACGGGGTTCCGTATTGCGCTTATGAACCCACCGATTCCATATTCTGCTAACAGTCATTGGATCGCGACCAACGCGAGCAGCAATGTCGCGATACGATAAACCGCAATCGCGATAGGCTACAATCCGACCGTTATCAAAGTCGGAAATGTAATGGTACCTTCTTGTACGAGGCATCACAACAGCGTTTCACCAGAGAACGCCGGTCAAGTGCTGTTTGTGTATGAGAAGTAGGTTGGAAACTTACCTCACGTCAGCACGCTGTAGGTGTCGCCACCGGCGCCAAGCCTGTCGCTCCAGTCACGGTCTGCACGGCCACTACGGTCGGGGGTTCGAATCCCCCCCTCGGGCATGTGAATATTTGTGCCGTCCTTAGTCTTAGTTAGTTCATAGGTAGTTTGTAAGTTTAGGGACTGATGACCCCGTGGTTAAGTCTCATAGACTATACAAACATTTGAACATTTGAACCGGCGCCAACCTCGTGTGAATGGTCTTAAAAGCTAATCATATGCATATCACAGCATTTTCTTCCTGCCGGTTAAATTTCGCGTCTGTAGAACATCATAATCGTGGTGTAGCAATTGTAATGGTTAGGAGTGTAGTTCACCATAGACCAAATTTGATGTAAACAATACACTGTTTATTGTTCTACGTCTGCTGCAATGTCACTACTCAACGTTCTACTCAACACAGCACGAAACAATAACTAACAGACATACAATAACGTAACTACTGGCAGTTACACATTCAACACAGCAGAAATGTCTGCGATAGCCTACAATGCGACCTGTATCAAAGTCGGATACGTGATGGTACGCATTTCTCCTCCTTACACGTGGCATCACAACAACGTTTCACCAGGGAACGCCGGTCAAGTGCTGTTTGTGTATGAGAAATCGGTCTGAAGCTTTCCTCATGTCAGCACGTTGTAGGTGTCGCCACCGGCGCCAACCTCTGGAAAGCTAATCATTTGCATATCACAGCATCTTCTTCCTGTCGGTTAAATTTCGCGTCTTCGTGATGTAGCAATTTTAATGGCCAGGAGTGTAATATCCGCTGGGTGGGTGAGTATCATTATAACAGGCAGACGTGAGGAATTCGCGTGCCGGGTCGGCAGGCACAGCACCTGCTCCTGTTCCTGTTGTTCGGGCTGGGGCGCGGAATTGGAGGCGCCGCCCCTCGGCTGTTGTGCCGGATATTGCGGGGGTGGTGGCCGCCCTCCCATCCATCCAGCCGCCTTATGAGGCCGGGGGCGCCGCCCATTTGGAGCCCTCTTTGTTTATGCTGTCCGCACTCCGGGGGAGCAGATGTTCTGGCGGGGCAGAGCGCGCCAAAGTTACGTTCGCTTGCAGAGCTTAGGCCAGCAGCAAATTGAGACGCGTACAGCACTGGCGTAGGGACCCGACACGCCATCCCACATGCGTTGCGTCTGGCCAGCGTAAATTATGACACGTGCGAGATTGCCAGTCAGGCAGAATGATTCTTAAGTCACTATACATTTTGTACTTAAACAAATGTTATTAACGGATATGTAATGGCACTGCAACTTACCTTACAATAGGACATAACTTCAGTACATTTCAATCTACATCTACATAGATAGGCCTGATTTGATTTGATTTGATTTTTCCAGGGAAGCAAATCAAATGTTCAAATGTTTGTAAATCTATCGGACCAAACTGCGTGGTCATCAGTTCGTAGCTTACAAACTACTTAAACCTAGTTAAACTAACCTAAGGACAAACACACACACCCATGCCCTAGGGAGGACTCGAACCTCCACGGCGAGCAGCCGCGCGCTCCGCAGGGAGACGCTTTAAACCGCTCGGCTACTCCACCGCAGCTCCAGGGAAGCCAAAACAGTCTTGGTCTAACCCGCCACTGCCCGCACCGAAACTAAGTTTATTGTGCGGTATCGCTCCCTGTTTATCTAGTAAAGCCAACCAATGCCCTTGAGCAGAGGAAGGAGTCCCTTTACCAGTTCTTTATTAGAAACAATTTCTTCGGGTCTAGTTGTCCCAAATGTTCTGTGCCTTTTACTCTCCAATACAATGCATTCGAAGATTAGATGTGATGCAGTTTCATCACCGTCATCACAGATCCTACATTTAGGGTCCTCTTCTGTTATTTCCATTGTATGTAGGTGTTTTTTTGAAATTCCCATGGCCTGTCAGCAATCCAACCATGAGTCTAATCTCTCTCCTGTTCAGGCCCAGCATTGCAGAGCTTCTTTTAAAACATGGCTTTGGCATCATTACCTTGCCAAGCTTTTGTTCATAGACTTTGGTCCAATATTCTACGTGCTGTCTTCTGAGACAGTTACGTAGCTCCAATTTGATCATTGCCTTTGTGATTGTCAGGACAGGTTCCGGTCCAATAAATGGAGTCTCTGCCCCCATCCTGGCTAATCTGTCGGCATGTTCGTTGCCACTGATCCCCGAGTGGCCAGGGACCCACAATAGGTTTACTCTATTGCTTTCCCCTAGCTCCACCAGAACCCTGTGACATTCTGCAACAATTTTAGGCCTTGTTGCAGGAGCTGCCAGTGATCTCAGGGCTGCCTAGCTGTCTGAATATAGATAGGCCTACTCTGCAAATCACATTTAAGTGCCTGGCAGAGCGTTCATTAACCACTTTCATAACTTTTCTCCACCGTTCCATTCTCTAATAGCGCGCGGGAAGAAAGAACACATACATCGTTCCGTTTTCGATCTGATTTCTCTTATTTTATTGGAATGGTCATGTCTCCCTACTTATGTGGATGCGTAGGGACCCGACACGCCATCCCACATGCGCTGCGTCGGACCAGCGAGATTGCCAGTCAGGCAGAGTGGTGCGTGCATACAGCGTGATTCTTAAGTCACTACACATTTTGTACTTAAACAAATGTTATTAACTGATATGTTATGGCACTGCAATTTACGTTACAATAGGAGATAACTTCAGTACATTTCAATCTACATCTTGTGCCATGATACTGCTGGCCCTCTCATCTCAATGTTATCGTACGATACCGTCTACCTGGTCCTCTCATCTCATTGTCATCCTACGATACCGTCTGCGTCGGAACCGGAATCGTGTGGTTCAATAGTGATATAAGTTGCGTGTGAAGTTAGTCACAAACGAAATAGCCAGCTTAGGAATCAGTGTAGGACAGCGTCTCGGTGATACTGCGATTAAAACAAATGATATATTTCATTAATTAAGAGTTTCATATATTTTCTCTTCAGACAGTTCTATAAACAACAGTTTCGTCATTGTATGTTATTTAAAGACTTAAACAGACGAATATAAAAACTTTTGTGAAAAACAAAACGAAATGAACATAAATAGCATTGTATATATGTCAGGCTCATAAACAAGTTGCGTAGACCAGTTAATTGTGATAATTAATGTAATAGTCGAGATTTGAATATTGTTATTCTTTGTATATATTGACTGACGTAAGATTTGGAGTATATTTTGAGAATGAACAAGATGTTTGATAGGTCAATATACGTTAGGAACATTCATCATGTACTCATTAACTAAGTAATTGACATTTAACATCGCACTTCGTTGTAAAAGAAAAAGGTCCGATATTTGAACTTAAAAAGAAATGTGCCTTGTAAAATTATTGTATGTATAGTTTTCATTTTATATTGTGATTATTTTTGTGTACAAGAAATGTTTTACTGTTGTGTTCGGTAATTGTAAATTAGTATATTCAATTATTATGAACAGTGCTTAATGTAATGCCATCATTGTCAAGGTTATATATTTGCCTCACCGCCTTGCGTGGGGGAGTTCGAGTTTTGGCTTTTACAAAGTGCACTGGGATCTATGTTAGCCTGCGCCTTGAAATGGAAGTGCTACCAGCGAAGTTCTGATGCTTTGTATGTTTTGAAGCTGTAATGTCTTGGTGGAGAATAAGTTTGAATGAAAATTAAAGAAGTGAAAAATTGTCCTACGAGTATTACTTTCTACCACGACGCCCCACGAGAATAATGTTGCAGCGAGCAGAACCTCCATACATCGTAATGATGAAAAGCTAAGTATCTTGCTTGGAAGTGGTAGAATGAACAGTAATTACTTAAATAGCATAAAAACATTACATAAATTTTCTCTACCGTTCCATTCTATAATAGCGCGCGGGAAGAAAGAACACCTAAATCATTCCCTAAGTAGGTGGGTGCCAGCAAAATATTTTCACATTCAGAAGTAAAAGTCGGCGATTGAAACTTCGCAAACAGATCACGCCGCAATGAATAACGTCTTTCTTTTAATGATTTCCACCCCAATTCGTGCAACATTTCCGTGACGCTTTTCCTACCGTAACGTGATAAAACAAAACGAGCTGACCTTCTCTGAACCTTCTCAATATCTTCCGTCAGTCCCAACTGGTGAGGGTCTCACAATGAGCAATAGTACTCCACGAGAGGACGCGCAAGTGTGATGTAGGCAGTCTCTTTGGTGGAGCTGGTGCATCTTCGAAGCGTTCTGCCGATGAAACGTAACCTTTGGTTCCCCTTCCCCACAATATTTTCTATGTGTTCTCTCCAGTCTAAGTTGTTCGTAATTGTAACTCCTAGATATTTGGTAGAATTTACGACCTTATGGTTTGACTGATTTATCGCGTAATTGAAGTTCAGCGGATTTCCTTTAGTGGTCATGTCTATTACTTCACACTTTTTTTTTTTTTTAATTTAGTATCAATTGCCAATTTTCGCACCATGTACAAATTTTGTCTAAATCGCTTTGCAGTTGCTTTTGATCCTGTGTTGACTTCACTAACCGATAAACGACAGCATCATCCGCGAACAGTCTAAGGGAGCTATTCAGATTGTCTCCTAAATCGTTTATAAACAGGAGGAAGAGTAGAGGACATAAAACGCTTCCCTGTGGAACGCCAGATATCACTTCTGTTTTACTCGATGACTTACCGTCAATTACAACGAAATGTGTCCTTTCTGATAGGAAATCGTGAATCCAATCGCACAGTTGGGGAGATATTCCATAAGCACGCAATGTAACGACCTTCCATGTCTAGGCAACACCCCCCCCCCCCCCCCCCCCCAGAACTCCACTGCAGATCAGAAAACCTGCCCAAGCATATCTGCAGCTGCGGTTCGAATCCTCTGTGTTAAGTGTTCAGTGCTGCGGATCTTCACCTGGTATACCTGAGACTCGATGAACCCCCATGCAAAAGGTGTAAGGGTGTCAACTCAGGAGAGTGGGGTGCCCACATCCGTGGAGAGGCACGACCAATCCATCTGCCGGGAAATGCTTGTTTAGTCACGGAGGATAAAACTTGGGGACCGTTCGACTCCCCTGAAACAAACGGCAAGCAGTGGAATGGAGGCACACTTTGCTGTTTGATTTCTTACCACGAGGCCAAACACTCATTGCACATGGTTACTGCGAGACCCTCATTGCGGTATGCTTCCCGCATCATTTGATGTGTCTCTGTAAATGTTTTATTGACCTTCACGCAAAATTTTTTCCCCTTTCCTTCCGCGATAGTGCACGACCTCACGCGGCGAATGTGAATAAACAACTTTTATCAAATGTTCAAATGTTTGTATTGTTTATGGGACTTAACTACGGGGTCATCAGTCCCTAAACTTACAAACTACTTATGAACTATTTACGAACTAGGACGGGGATTCGAACCCCCAACTTTTATCAATTAAGTTCTGTGTCTCCTGCGTTATCCAAGGATTTCTATTAGGCCTTGTTCTTCTGCCTATATGATCTTCTGGGTCTTCAATACTCTATCTTTCAGAGCTAGCTATTCTTCTTCTACTGCATTACTTTCCCCCCATTTCAGACAATCCTTGCCTAATGCTCCCTCTAAAACTCTCAACCATCTCTGGTTCTTTCAGTTTTTCCAGATTCCATCTCCTTAACTTTCCACATTTTTGCAGTCTCTGAAGTTTTAATCTACAGTTCACAACCAATAAGTTATGGTCAGAGTGAAAGAGACGAAATCTAAAAATGTACGATTAATGATTTAAAAAACTTGCGAGAATCATGTTCCCTCACGTTGATGAAGATTACGAAGAAACTGGCAGATTTGCCTTTATGGTGCCTGTACAAAATGCCATTTGTAATATAAATTATTTTTATTAGAAATTATTAAAATATCTGTAAAAGATTAATTACTGGTGATGGACGCTAAACAGAATACGCAAAGAACAAAGTAGTCCAAACTTCGAGTCTGAAACACAATGAGAATGGGCGAGCACGGTGAACAAAACGGACAACTCGATACCGAGCAGTGTGCTAGAATCACCGGAACGAACTCGATCCCGCGGCCGGAACGAACTCGATCCCGCCGCTTGGCTGGAACGGGAACGGTCACACGGCAGTCTTGGAACTGGAAGTCGCCGCAACCGTTCCGGACCGAGACCACCGAATGGGACCGACTAAAGGCCTGGCCACACAGAAGGCGGGCTGCGTATTTACCTACGCCAACAATAGAGATGTGGAAGAAATATGAGGAAAGATTTTGAGAACTTTGGGAGCTTCCGAACTGCCTTGGAAGCAAAGATAGAAAGAAAATGAAGTTAAAATGCCCGAGGGGCAATGTACCCCAGTTATTTTGTTATAAACACTTATTTTCGCATCGTTCTATCTCCTTGGCATTTGATACAGCAGAGAGTACTGGATATATAGATTATAAATTAATCATCCCCTCATAGCTCGTTAAACAAAACGTAAATTGGTCATTGTAGTAACCGACTAAAAAGCTTTATGTTTTGCTAAAGTGTTAGTGTAACTGACTTCGTAAACGGTGTGCAAAACAGGAACACGAGCCGTAGCCTCGATTGGGGCGCGTCGTAGCCCGTGACGGCGAACGCTAATATACATCTTGTTTTCACTCGGGGCTGCAATGAGATACGGCCCTCCAACCAGCGTTAACAACAATTTCGAAACGTTGGCTACATTTGATACACAGCTCTATGAGACCTAAAATACACCAAACGTAAATTGGCCATCGACTATATTTTACACTACATACTTTTCGAAAGACGCGCGATGTTATACTTATTTGAGAAGTATCATAGTAACAATGAGCAACAACGGTAAGAGAGCCAGTTCATTATCACGCCGAGATTCACGACTATAATGTGTGAAATAATCAGTTTTTTTACCATCGAATAGTTTCCTTAGAATCGATTGCGAAAGAGTGGATAGCGCAAAACACATGCGAATTCCAAACTCGTGGTTTTTAATTTTTTACGCAGAAACTAATCGTTTATTTGAAAAAGTAGGTACATAGTCGGATATAGCTTTCCTCCCTTCACATAAAACAATTTTTTGAAGGCAGAGTAGAGAACTCGACATTTGGGCCCCCGCAGCTCACGTTCGTTGCCCGGAGCGGCTCTGTCTTCAGTTCTCTTTGGAACCCTTCGCTCGCGAAAGACTCATCTGCAGTCAGCATGGCTGACTGCGACGCGGAGGACCCGAGTCCGTTTCTCGGTACTGCCAAAGGTATTTTTCCTTGGTGGGAGGACGGGAACGGGGCGCACTCATCCTTGTGAGGTCAGCTGAGGAGCTGCTCGACCGAGTAGTGGCGGTCGCAAGTCGAGAGACCCACCTGGGGAGCGGTGGGCTGCTGACCACATGCAGCTCCATACCGCATGTCGCTGGCACAGGATGGTATGGCGGTCGGTCGGGCCTGATCGGCCCACCTTACGAGGGTGATTCCATAAGTACCCAGGCTGACCGAGAGATGGCAGTCGTTGAAAAATCTCTGAATTAGAAGGTATACGATCTATGAAGCATATGTGTCAAGCTTGAAGACGCCACATTGTCTAATATTGGTCTGGCAGCCATCGACAGTGAATGTTGAGAGTGAACTTGTGTATATGGTGAAAATTGGTTATCGTAATAGAATAAAGTTTATTTATTTTTCTTTTTTGAAATGCCTCAGCACAATCTTTTGAAGCTGAGCTAGATTCTACTTTGCGAGAGTCTGTCCTTCGTTTACAACGGTAAAATATTGGATAGCTGAGTTTAAACGAGGCCATTCGACTGATTCGAGCTGCCAAGATGATCATTGCAGCGGTCGACCAAATGAGGTGACGACTCTAGGAATGGTGAAGAAAATCCACAAAGCCGTACTGGATGATCGTCGACTGAAAGTGCCCGAGCTAACAGACACAGCAGGCATTTCAAAAAGTGCGGTACACCGTATATCATCTGAAAATTTGAACATTGCTACGGAGAGCGCCGTTGCTCACCGTCGGAGGTTTGAGTCCTCTCTGGGGCATGGATGTGTGCGTTGGTCTTAGGTTAGTCTAAATTAATTTAAGTAGTTTGTAACTTTAGGAACTGATGACCGTAGCATTTTCGACCAATAGCTTTACAAACAATTGAACATTTTTGTTTAGCAAAGTTTCCTAGCAACAAAGCTGATTTTTTCCGCCCTTTCATAACTATGGATGAAACATAGGTCCACCACTTCGCCCCCGAGACAAAAGACGAATCAAAATAATGGACAGAAACTGGAGAACTGATTCCAAAGAAGGCGAAAACCGTTTCATCTCAAGGCAAGATCATGGCGTCCCCCTTTTTTATTTTTATTTATTTATTTATTTGCGGCGGGATAATTTTAATTGAGTACCTTGAAAAAGGAAAAACTATCAACGACTAGTATTATGCGGACTTATTACAACGCCCGGGCGAAGAAATCAAGCAAAACCGGCCACATCTGGCCAAGAAGAAAGTGTTCTTTTTTCAGGAAAATGCACCAGCTCACAAGTCCGTTATTGCAATGGCCAACATTCATGAACTGAAGTTTGAATTGCTACCTCGCGCACCGTTTCATCAGATTTAGCCCCCTCGGATTATTTTCTGTTCCCAAAGTTGAAAAAGTGGCTTGGTGCTCGAAGATTTTCAAAAATCAATGCGTGGTTTCGGCAGTTAATGCTATTTTGAGGAGCTAGTTCTCATTATAAAAAGAGTATCGAACGTATTGAACATCGCTGGGAAAAGTGTGTAGAGTTGAAAGGAGATTATGTTGAAAAATAAATTTAATTTTAGCCAAAAATTTTATGTTTTCTTTGTTAGGTCGGTAACTTATGGAACCATCCTCGTAGGAAGGAAGCTTAGTGTTAATGCCCTGTCGAGAGTGTGGTACCATTATAGACGGGTCTCACGTTCGGGTTTGTGTGTAAGTATGTGGAAGTATAGCTGGGTTTGAACATCACTCGAACTGTCCGAATAATTTACGTCACAGTTCGGAAAATCTCGGGAAATGTTCGAACATTCGATCGCGACGCTATCTAGCAATGTCAGGAGGTACTTATCTCTACGATTTACGACGATGATATTGATAAATCTTTTCTGTGCTGTGAAATATACGATTTATAACGAAGATGGGTGTCATTAAAGTACTATTCTGATTAATAAGCGTGAAATTCCGACTACAGTAGCTTCTAGGGTGCAGGTCATAAGTAAAAACAGTAACGAATATTGGCTATGAGTAAACGATTTAAAATTCTAGTGCTGCGATCTAACGATGACTGTTGATACTACGTATACAGCAGCTCATGCACACACTATTCAAAATTCAAATGGTTTTATAACTTATGGGACTTAACTACGGGGTCATCAGTCCCTAAACTTACAAACTACTTATGAACTAGCTAACACTAAGGACGGCGCAAATAGCCATGCCCGATGGGGCATTCGAACCCCCCGACCGCAGTGGCCGTGCAGTCCGTGACTGAAGTGCCTCAGTCCCCGCGGCCGGCTATTTGGTATTAAATTTCTAATGTTTTCCCTATTTCATCTCTTTTAATCTTGTTTTCAAGCCGATTAAAGGTGGTAAAATTTTTATGTTACTTTACCGTATCAAAAGGGAATGTAGTGGAATGGTCATTTGCGACCTATCTCTTGTAATCACATTATGAAGGATTCACTTTTTTTTTTTTTTCCTTTGAATGTTAGCCTTCAGTAATGTGATGAAGTAGTTCTGTCAAAGTAGCAGTTATTTTGTTTACCAATGAATCATGTCTTGCAGTGATACCACACAGGTCACGTATGCACTGTTTAAAAAAATACAATTTTTCATAGTTATCCCCTTCTTTTCTTTTACGCGTCCTTGTATTTCCTATGAAATTAGTTCTGAGCAAAGCGATAGCCCAGTAACTTTAAAATTTCCCGCTTATCATTTGCAGATACGAAGCGCGAGTCATTTATTTATTATCTGAGTGTTCGAACAGTTCGATACTGTATCCAGTTCTCTGCTGTATGGGGAAATCCCGAGCATGTTCGAACGCGAGTGTCATTTGCCCAGCCCTATATGGAAGAAAATAGGCTGTCCTGTTTAGAGAAATCACGGGAAACCTAAACCTGAGTGGCCGGAGGTGGATTTGCGGTCCACATTAACCCTTTCACCGGCGACGTGATTGTTGCGCCGTGCGCTGTGGACGAGCGCCAGTCGCGCCCGGCCGTTCCCGCTGTACGGCGCATTTCCGCACTCCCCACGGCGCTACTCTGTCCTGCTTTCGCACTCTCAGTGTTATCGCAATTATTGGACTTTATACTATATATTTATTAGGGAAAATTCATTTCGTATAGAAACAGTTTTCTTCCTTCTTTCAGATAACTCGCGTAATTTTTGCGTAAATTCTAAAAGATCCAAGTTTTGGATTCAGCTCTGGTGGGATGTGGACGTTATTATTATAAACGCATATTTCGCTTGTTAAATAATATTTATTTACAATTGCTTTACGTTACATTTCAGTAGCATTACATTACGATGTATGACGCGAGGCGGAAATGCTACAGCAGTTCACCGGCTAGGCGGCACAGGCAGCAGTCGACTGCTGCAGCAGTCCACCGGCTGTGGAGCACATTCGCTCCCGACTTCTGCAGAAGTTCACCGTAGCGAAAGGGTTAATCCTGCGGCAGGCGCGTGGCGGCATACAGTGCCGCAAATTCTGTTTTCTTTCAATAATTACGTCAGCGTGCCGAGCACGCAACAGTGGTGCTAGATATGCTTCGATTCTTTAGTCAAGGGCGAAAAGGCGACACTGCCTCGTCATTCTACGCACCATAACAGCTGTGACTGACCTGTGAAGTGGGCGACTGCACCGAGACGGCACTGCGTACCGCACGCGCCTTGTGATGTAAGTACTTGTAGTCGTACCACTGTCGAATATTTTGATGATTAGAATCTTTGTTTTACAATTCCTTGGGTGCATGATGATTTCATTATCAACATTGCTTTGGTATTAGAATTAATTTCTTGTCGCCAAAACAAATGAATATAATCAGTCCTACCTGGCCCAAAACGTAGTGGTAGAGATCTAAAACTGAAATTGAAAGTTCTTTTTTTTCCGAATTGACGAATTGAAGTTGTAGGGATTGAAGTTGTATGCAATATGGGATAGCAAGGTATTTTTATACCTGAAATTGTGAAGCATACTGAGGCAGACAGAATACTGACCATATCTCGCATCTAAACAGCCAATGAGTATTGTGAAGCGTTTGTTGAACCAATCAAGGGAAGTCACAGAAATGTAGCTACGGGTAACTGCTACAGTAGTTTCCCTGTAGCGCAGGATCTTTTAGAAAATGGGCGAAGGTGTGATAATTTATTTAGAATTTGTTATTAAAATAGCACTTAGGAAATTTCCTGGAAACAATATTTCACATATTCTGTAACAATTTTAATTTGCCCATGCATCTGGTTATATGAATACAGAACACAACAAAAGTTCCTGTTAATAATTATGTTAAAACCAATAAATAACTAATTCTACCCAAAAAATTAAAAATTGCCTTTTACATGGTATTTAAATGTCGGCGGCACTGAGTGCTGCACGCGCCCGCTGACGCAACACCCCTAAGTAGAGCACTGTACAGTACAAGCAGAACAATCCGCCATTTTGAATCCCACGTTGAAGACGCGCATTTGAAGACTACGGAACGCTTACGCTTTTTAATACATTCTTAAGGCATTAAATATATTTTCCTAATGCAGAAACATTACAGCATAGTAAATTATTTTATTGACTTACATTTGACTGTAAGTGGCAAACAACTTGAAGTTAATGATTAGATGGATATTTAGAGATATGAAACATTCACTTACATTCCTTATTAAGGCGTTTGTTGCCGTTCTAAATAGTGACCAGATACTTTCGAAATTTGTCACAATTATCGCATTTTCTGCTTTATAAATGGTACGTCCACATACATTTACGGTAACTGAGAGTTGCATTGGAAAACAGTTACGGAATAATGTTAAATTGCGATACTGTATTTCGCGTGTTACCCCAACTAATGTCTCGCATGTTTTACACACACATTTCAGAGAAGATTCTACTTCAAAAATGTGTTTAGTAAATTTGAAAGTCTGGTTTCGTTAGATAACTACCAAATAAAGTCTCTCTGGTACCATGCACTTTGAAATAAAGTCAATTTTGCTTGCTAAGTTTGGAATTTAATGTCCTTCATGTACGACTTCTTTCCTGTTTCCATTCGCTGTGAAGTTGAATATATATATATATATATATATATATATATATATATATATATATATATATATATTTTTTTTTTGTTTTTTTGTTTTTTTTTTTTTTTTCCTCCAGACATTCTGTTCACACCTTGGCTTAGGCCTACACGGAGAGTCACATTTAAATTAAATATTGATCTAATGCAAAATAATATAATTTAAAAAACTACTATCTGAGCAAAGGCAGCTGCAGTCATGCATCACTTAAAATACATCTGACTCCTTGGTTGGTCTAAATAAAATCAAGAACAGTAGCTTCCTTTAACCAAATTGTATGTCGTGTTAACAAACTGAAGCCAAATGAAAATAAACAATTGCTTACATGTGTAGGCATAAATTTTCATGACTACCTCTCTGTGAGCATAACAGTTTCTAATAAAAACGAAAAAATCGTTTTGTTACTAATGTTACACGGATAGTTACTCGATTTTGGCGTCCATACTTGGCGTCTGGAGTTTACAAGCCACCTTTTACTCCGATCTATGTTTGACGGAAAATGATAAAACTTATAGCGACCATGTCTGCTGTTATTTGAGCAGTTTGTAATTGCACAACCGCTCATTTCACAATGTGAAACAAAAAAATCACAAATTATACGCTGATACACTTCGCAACACCACACAAAGCATACAACGCTGTCGCCGGATTGGGATTCAAAATGGCGGATTGTTCAGCTCGGTGTATCTAGTGCTTTACCCCTAAGCGCGCCTGCCGCAGGGTTAAGTCCGGAACGCAGAACTCTGTTCTGTCGCTGCTCAGCAGGTAGTAATGTACTTGTCAGTTGACACGCAAAGGGATTCAGTGGCCCTCTGCGCCAGAGGAGGAGGAAGCCTTGAAGAGCCCGGCGACTGTCGACTGTCGACTGCTGAGGCGGCACAAAGGGCCGAAGGGCGGCCCTCGTGGCGGTCGCGTTATCTCGCCCGGCGCTGGTTAAAGGGCCCAGACTCTTAACGCCAGCCCTTTCTTCTGTGAGCCGACTGCCGCTCCACTTCAAAAAGAAACCGCCGGCCCTCCCTTCCTGCAACGGCTGCGCTTTGTCTCTCTCAGCCCTACCGCTACTGCAGTGGATCTTCTGCCCCCTCTCCCTTCGCGGACATTGTAGGCTACCTCACACACGGTGATTCACATAGCTCAAAAATGTTCAAATGTTTGTAAAGCTTATGGGACTCGGCTACGGAGTCATCAGTCCCTAAACTTACAAACTACTTATGAACTTCTTACGAACTAGGACGGCACAAATATCCATGCCCGAGGGGGGATTCGAACCCCCGACCGTAGTGGCCGTGCAGATCGTAACTGAAGCGCCTCAGTCCCCTCGGCCACCGCGGCCGGCTATTCACATAGCTATGCAACTATTTTAATTATAAATTTATCCATGTTATTCGGATTTTTCTGAGGTCTGCGACTGTATTATAAGCTTTTTTGGAATGATTAATGCTGCAGCAGTCACTATTTATAAATATTTTTATTGGCACGACGCGTTTCGGCAGCACGCTGCCATCATCGGGTGCATTTTTACAGTTACTGGTTACATTATTGACGTATTATGTTTTGTGTTTTGGATGCCAGTGAGGTTGTGTTTGTACAGTTTTAACCTGTTAGGAAGATGTAGCTATTTTTACAATTATGTTTCATCATTATAGTTTTTGGATTATTGTAGTGTTGTATTTACTTACAGTTATGCTAATCTTGATAATCTTGTTGTCTGGCACACACAAGAACATAGTTACATATACACTTACAACACATGTGGACATTTTGTATTTGAAGGTTACTGTACAAAGATCCTTAAAAGCTAAGATAAACTACTTACATCAGTATTTATAGTGAATATGCCATAAAAAGTGCATATGTAGTTGCATGATTTGAAACAGAAGTTGCTACATTTTGAAGAATTAATCAATCAGTGTTACATTATTAATTTTACTTTTATTAATTTTATATTTTAATGAAAAATGCATTCAATACTGGAGAAATTTTTGAAGAAATTAGTATTGTTGCTTTCCAGTTTATCATTAAGTAGGTCACCATGTATTTTCTCATGGATGAAGATTTCTAGTTCTTCATAGAGGTCCATTATGTGTCCCTTGTCCATTTTATGCAGTATATGAATATCACTCTTGATATTCTGGAATGGATGTCCTGTGTTCTTTATATGGGTATTAAAGTTATTGGTGTGGTAAATGCCTACCATACCAATAACTTTAATAAATCAGCAGAAGCTACCCATGTTTCTGCTATGCTGTATAACACACGTATATCTTCTTAAGAGTTTTTGAATTATAAAGTAATTGTAGCATGATCATACTTTAATGATAAAATTCCATATGAAACAAACAATTAATTGAATTAAAATAAGTGGGGTGGCCATACAACGTTTCGAAAGTTTTTTTGTTCCGTTCATTTCTTGTCTGATTAGGAATCTAATTGAAACACGATTAACAACATTGCTACATACCGGTAAAATTTTACAATCCGAGACACATGCGTGGTATTGCTATGTTCGCAACAGCTGTTGGATCGTGGGAATGAAGCCGACCAATCGTGGCAAAGCTTGAGATAGCCAATGAAATCTTATATGGCGACAGTTTGTTCCGAAGCCAACTGATACATCCGCTGCGTAATTGACTGCTGGATTGTATCTGTACCCCAAACGTTCAGTTACAATTGCCATGCGTGGCCGTCTGTTTTGGCGACGATCCAAATTATTTCGTGCATAAACTGCAACTGAGGGAGTCGAACTCGACTGTACCCTTTGTTTCAGAGTCATAACGGATCGCGCTTGAGAATTTCTTTTCGATTTATCTCCAAGCGCTGTTTACGATCTTCGTCGGTCTCATTGACTACGATCACGTAGTAAGATTGCGTTGCATGTACGCCGACCGATATTACGCCGATGCAATGGAGGCATTGTTCTAAAAACTAAACCACGATATGTACTTAATTTGTTTGTAACACTCATAAATAACACGAAATAACATCAATTCTATATTTGCAATGCTCCATAGATATGATCACCACCGATAACATCATGGAGGTAAAAATAATACAGAGGGGTCTGTAAAGAAACAGCGTTTCATGTTAAATCTATCTGACAGTTTTAACCATGTGTGCATAACGCCATCTCCCTTTATTCTAACCTCTTTGTTCGTTCTGTTACAGCGTATTTGGTCGCTAGGCGAGTCGCGAATGAATAATGTGATTGTTGGAGAATCGAGAAAATGATCCCAGCTGCAACCGTACTTACAGTTTTTCTCAAATTCTGATATAATACGCGGTCAAACGGGACAAAAAGTATCATATGTCCGTCTCCTACTTCTAAACTACTTCCCCACCAATTTTGAGCCAAATCGGTTCAGACGTTCTTCAGTTATAAATACTGTAACTAACACGAATTTATATCTGAATAAAATAATCACAGACATATATTACTAGACTGGCAATGTCGTATACGGTATCATTGGTGTCACTGAAGTCTCGCCGCCATATTTCTGTTCTACAAACTTGCGAGTAGTTGTGTGTGTGTTTACAGAAAACATTCGTAAAAATATGGATAAACTGACGTAAACATTTGACATAATGGTCGGACTGATGACCCCGTAGTTAAGTCCCATAGACTATACATACAAACAAAACAAACATAATGGTCGATTCATGCGTTGTATATACCTGTAATTTTCCGTACACTGAACGGAAGATATAAGGCCAATTCACACTGTTCGTCACGTCAACGTCACATCACGTCACGACACCGTCACATCAAGTTGTATAATTCACACTGTCCGTCACGTCAGTTCGTTAACCTAATACCCGATTGTCAAAGTGATGTTAAAAGCAGCGATCTGTTATGTAGAAAGTCATAGTTTAATACTGGAATAGCGGAAACAACAACATTAAATGTTACTGACGGCCAAATAAAACATTACACCGTATATTTATGGTGAAAGTACAGTAGTGTGGTAAAATTTTGGGAACTGAAACAACATTTCAAAATTTCGACATTAGTTTCAAGCGAAAATTTAAACATACGAACAAATCCAACCATATTCATAAGAACATAAGTAGAGCCGTTCACTTTATCCATTACGATTTGTTAATACCGCCGGAAATAACCGAATTTTTGTCCTTCATTAGCACTGATATTTTCATTTAAAATTTATTTAATTATAATTGCGTCATCAGATTAAATCTTGCTCAAATAAAGTTTGCCTCAGTCTTTTCTGTTACGATATTGCAAAACATTTTGTTTTTTCGGTTTCAGATATCCGACCTCGCTTTTAGGAGGACACTCAAATTAAAATAAAATGTTTAAGACGTCATGAAACATTTGAAATTTACAGGTAAAACAAAGTATTATAATAAAATAAAGATTAATAAGACACATCTGCGTGTAATCTGTGTAATAGTCTACTACGACATGAAACTGGCGTGACGAAAATACGTTAATTACCAATGTTAGCAGACGACCGTTCCGTCAAAAGTTTCCTTTCGAGAAAGATTGACGTGACATGACGTGAGGTTCGTTGACGTACAGTGTAAATTCCGCCAGTAGAAATACATTGTGAAATGTTCTGGCAGAACGTGACGTGACGTGACGGACAATGTGAATTGCCCTGTATACAGTAGTGAGTTCATTGATCTGACTGTTTTTATTAACCTGTTACCAATTTCATTCTACTTCGGCTTTTCTATCAGCAGTATGGTCGTTATAAAAGAGCCATTTGTCGTGGAGAACACGTATCTTTATTCTTTTGAGTGTTCTTACGAAAACTACAGTCTATTTTGATATATACAGTAATGAATCCCATTAATTTTCTGGTTTTGTTCATCTGTTACCAGTCTCGATCAACTGCGGGCTTTTCTTTCAATAACTTGACCGTGCTATTTGTCATGGATAACAGGTATCTTTATTCTTCTCAGTGTTTTCCCGATGACTACAAATAATTTTAACTATGGCACTTGTTCTTGGATGTTTAATGAATATGTAACACAAATATTGCACAGTTACAAATGTTGGTATAAACACACAAAAAAAGGTTACGGAATTGAGAAAAATCGATCGAAAATGTACCACACTAGGTACAATTGTGGTCACTTCCTCGTACAATTTTGATTACGGGCATCCTCCACATAAAAAAAAAAAAAAACACACTTTTTCTGTCACGCACCAACGCGTACTTCATGGTGCATTTTTGGCAGTGAATCCAGTCACCCTTAACTAGATGATTTATAAGAGCGCGTTAAATTAAGTAGCTACACTTACCTTTTAAAGCGAAAATATTGATATCTCCTTACCGCAAAGCGGTGTATTCGTAAAAGACAGGAGGAGCTGTAGAAACCTGCTACTCTACAACGCGACACAACGAGACACTACGAGACAGACAAATGGCGCGAAAACTTATGTTGATCGGAATTGTACCTATACCGAATTTGTACCACCTCACCCTAGTACATGTTAGTCTGTGGTGGTACCACAGACTAACATGTACTAGGGTGAGGTGGTACCGTATGGGAACTTTTTGACGCGAGGTGAGGCAAGATGGCGCCGTCTGGCTTCACTCACAGAGGCAAGTTTGCCAGTCTAGTAATGTATGTCTGTGGATTAGATTAGATTAGATTAGTTATTTGTTCCGTGGATCCATGTTGAGGGGATACTTGTGGATGTGGAACATGTCAAGAAACAAAATTTACAAGTTGAATAATAGATAATACTAATAATATAAATAGAAATACATACACTTATAATATAAATACAGATACATAAATCTCTAAGTTTTGTTTTTTTCGCTGATAATACAATAATACTAATATAGTATGAGTGCATGCATCATTTGGTACAATTTAGAAATTCACTAATGGAGTAGAAGGAGTTGACCACTAGAAAGTCTTTTAAGTTCTTCTTAAACTGATCTTTATTTGTAGCTAAATTTTTTGTACTTGATGGTAAATTATTGAAAATGTGTGTTCCTGAGTAGTGGACCACTTTTTGAACTCAAGTAAGTGCTTTTAAGTCCTTGTGTAGATCATTTTTATTTCTAGTATTCAAATCAAATGTTCAAATGTTTGTTAAGCTTAAGGGACTTAACTACGGGGTCATCAGTCCCTAAACTTACAAACTACTTATGAACTAGCTACAACTAAGGACGACACAAATATCCATACCCCCGACCGTAGGGACCGTGCAGACCGTGACAAGTGCCTCAGTCTCCTCGGCCACCGCGGCCGGCTTTTCTAGTATTGTATGTATGAACTGAGCTGTTTGTTGGGAAAAGGGATATATTATTTATGACAAATTTCATTAAGGAATAAATGTACTGAGAGGCAGTAGTCAATATACCCAGTTCTTTGAAGAGGCTTCTACAGGACGTCCGTGAATTTACTCCACAAATAATACGTATTACACGTTTTTGGACTCTGAAGACCTTTGACTGACTTGAAGAGTTACCCCAAAATATTATACCATATGACATTAAGGAATGAAAGTAAGCAAAGTATGCAAGCTTTGTTATTTTTATGTTTCCTATGTCTGATAACACTCGTATTGAAAATACAGATTTGTTGAATCGTTTCTGCAGTTCTGTGTTGTGCTCCTCCCAACTAAATTTATTATCAAGCTGTAATCCCAGGAATTTAATACTGTCAACCTCTTCTATCTGCTCTTCTTCATACTTAATGCATATGCTGTCAGGAAATCTCTTACATGTTCTGAACTGCATGTAGTGCGTCTTTTCAAAATTTAATGACAATGAGTTGGCTTTAAACCATTTATTGATGTTCATGAAAATATCATTAGCAGAACTTTCTATAACTATGCTTGACGTACTTTTTATTGCAATAGTTGTATCATCTGCAAAGAAAACGAACTCTGCTTCTGGTAGTGTAACTGATGAGAGATCATTAAGGTACACAAGAAAAAGCAATGGCCCTAAGATGGATCCTTGTGGGACACCACATGTAATTTCTTCCCAATCCGATGATGACTGTTGGCCTAATTCACTAGTCACTTGCACTGACACCCTTTGTTTCCTGTTAGTGAGGTACGACTTGAACCACGTGTATATCTTCCCTGATCATCTAACTGTTTTGAGCAGTGCTCTGCAAATAGCTGACAGTTGTGTTTGGATGTGGGCAGGAGCGCGGAGAGCTTCGAGTCGTACCTGTCGACGATGCCGTGGCTGGCGGTGGCGTACGAGGAGGCGGACACCCGGCGGGAGCTGGCGGCGCTGGTGCGCGTGCAGGGCATCCCCGCGCTCGTGCTGCTGCACGCCGCCGATGGCCGCGTCATCACCGACGACGGCCGCGCGCTCGTCAACGACGACCCCGACGGCCTGGTCAGTCCAAAAGCCGCAGCCGCAGCCGCAGCCAATCTCTAGCCTGCTAAGCCACTTTCTAGTCACAACATTTATTTTCATATATTTTACGCAAGGGACCGGGATTCGAATCTCGAGGGTGTCATTTTCTGGTCTCTGCTAAAACTGATATTTATCTAATATTATAGAGGGAAATATTCCCAAGAGGAAAAATATATGTAAAAAAAATAGATGCAGTCTACTTACCAGGCGAAGGAGCACAGGCAGTGATAGTAACAAATAAACACACACACACACAAACGCTAGCTTTCGCAGCCTAGCTGGTTCGTCAGGCAGGAGGGAAGGAGAAGGAAAAGGAAATGATGAGGGTTTTAAGGGAGTGGGTAAGGAGTCATTCCAATCCCGGGACAGGAAAGACTTACCTTGGGGGGGGGGGGAGGAGGGTAAACAAATACACACACACCCACACATTTACACAGACGCAAGTACACTTAGGCAGACATACTGTAGACATACTTTTTTTATTTTTTTTATTTTTTGAACAAGAATGTAAGGAGTACCGGGGAATCGAACCTTGACTTCCAACTTTGCACTCTTTTTATGTTTTTTTATTGTTTTTTATTTATTTATTTTTAATATTTTAGGAATTTGCTGGTTCGTTTAGAAAAAAACCACAACCTGAGGGTTGTGGTTTTTTTCTAAACGAACCAGCAACTTCCTAAAATATTAAAAATAAATAAATAAAAAACAATAAAAAACAAAAAAAGAATGCAAAGTTGGAAGTCAAGGTTCGATTCCCCGGTACTCCTTACATTCTAGTTCAAAAAAAAAAAAAAAAAAGTATGTCTACAGTATGTCGGCCTAAGTGTACTTGCGTCTGTGTAAATGTGTGGGGGTGTGTGTGTATTTGTTTACCCTCATATATATATATTATCTTTCTTTTTTTTAGTTATTAATACTTAGGCAGACATACTGTAGAAAGCAAATATTTGTCTAATACTCACAGAATATACGACATCAACTGCGATTGGTCAAAGCTGAAAATGTGTACCCAGCCGGGATTCGAACCCGGGTCTCCTGCTTTCTAGGCAGTTGCGCTGACCCCTACACCACTGGGGACACAGTGATCACCGCACCTGCAAGGACTACCCAAGCACGCCTCCCGTCAGATACAAATTCCCAGCTTCGCCCTGCCCACAGTACTCAAACTCGTAGTTATGAAACTAATTCCCGTAAGAGTAAGGGCTTCAAACTTGCCCACCCCTCCCCACTAAGGCTTTCTAAGGCTCCCTCTTCTGGACCCCACACCTTCGCACTGTCCGCCAGAAAGCCCTCTCCCGCCTCAGTCTCCTCAAACTCCTTACCGGCCGGTGTGGTGGAACAGCCGATGCTTCCTTCAGATTATAAAGAAATTGTGTATTCAGGAGTAAATTTCTTCAGTTTGATTTAGTCGGACTTCGACCCTGACCATTCCACTACACTCGAATTAATAAAAATCTTCATTCATAGGAAAAAAGTATTTTAAATATTCGCTGCTAGGTTCTTGTGTAAGATAATAGAAAAATAAAACTGTTCCAAAAAACAAAAAAATTACTAATCTTTTACTATTACAGATGTTGCTCACTGAATCAGTCGTAAAATATATCGATTCATAAAACTTGATCTCACTGTTTTCCAGTTAATAAAATTATTGCTGAGTCCCTTCACTGGTATAAAATCGGAAAAATTTGCAAAAAATATAAATTAAATTCCATATGTAAATATCTTCTCTTCTTATTCAGTGCAATAATTATTTCTCACACACTGGTACTGGAAGTAAAAGTTTACGTTTTATTTCGTAAGTTATAAGTCCATATAATACATGACATACAATCAGAACTTACTGTCACTCAACATCAAGACTGAAACTATTTTTAACATAAAACATGAACAGAGTTTTTATTACAATACATTTTTCAATTTTTCTTGTCTATTACGCCATGCCCTCCGCCTCGCCTACCGTATCCGACTCCCCCTCCCCCACGCGAATCCTATATGATCTTAACCCATTTCCCCATCTCTTAGAGTATGTCGAACACATCCGGATCCTATACACTAACCTAAGGCGGCCAACTTCTTCGGATCACAATGCGGGACGTTCCGAGAATGTGGATGAGGCATTGATCTCTATGCTACCTGGATGTTTAACTTCAGTTGTCTGAGCGTGCCAGCCATAGATGTTCATATTTTGTTTCTTGCCAAATTCAGATATGGTGGCTATGAAGCACTATAAGTAAACCAAAAGAAAATACGTTTCGATCCCGCTCCCATAACAATCTATTACATCGCATATTGACTAAAAAATCAATTCCGGAGGTAAGCAAGCAATTATTTGTCATGTAGTAACTGACCGAAATTCGTTGGCCAAATTTAAAAATGGCGGGCAACGCGAAATTATGTACAAAACATATGAATGTGCAGGCACTTTGCAGTTGTATGCTCAGATATCAAAGTTCTACATCCAGTTTGTATACAGATCACTGGGATGAGGACATAGAACGCGTGACTCAGTGTTAGTGGTGGACTAACATTGTTGGAGGCCCGAATGTTTTACTTTTCTATTAAATTCTTGTTTTGCTGTATGCCTTCATTCAAATGTTCAAATGTTTGTAGAGCTTATGAGACTTAACTACGGGGTCATCAGACCCTAAACTTACAAACTACTTATGAACTAGCTAATACTAAGGACGGCACAAATATCCATGCCCGAGGGGGGATTCAAACCCCCGACCGTAGTGGCCGTGCAGACCGTGACTGGAGCGCCTCAGTCCCCTCGGCCACCGCGGCCGACATGCCTTCATTAGCTGAGTGCAGTTTCCTGGTGCGAATGTGAGAAATTTGTGCCTCTGTTTGTGACACAGGCACTAGAAACGTAGGACACAATAATAGGCACTTCGACGGTAGTTTTCATTAGCTTCCTGTTTATTTTCAGACGTAAACGTGACCATAATGTTTTTCCCAGTCAGACAATCGTAGCCCATTAAATTGGTCCAACAGTACTATACTACGAGTAGTTGAGCGGTAATGAAGGAAGAGAAGTCAATAGCTTACGTCTAAATTAGTTCACCGAACCGAAATCGGGGAAGTACGCTAATACAAATCAACAATGTCGAGTCTCCGCGGGGACTAACTTAAAACCTAAACAATCGCCGGTTGAACTTTAGCATCACCAGGAATTTTTCGTCTGGAACCTATTAAGATCTGTGCCAACTTCCGAGAACTATGACTGGTGCCCCAGGCTAACAGCAAGTGTTGTTTCACTCAGTTGTGTATTTCTGTTTTTATGTACACCAGAGAACGACAGTTACTGCATATAATCGCACTCATAAATCCGATTCAGGATATCAACTTATGCTTACGATACGTGGAAATAATCTGCAGTAGGTAGAATATGAAAACTACCAATATGCGGGACAAATTCGGCATTTTGCGTGGCACTTTTCTTGAGTCTCCCAACGCGGGACGGTGCGGCAGAATACGGGACGGTCCCGCAGAGCCGGCCGCGGTGGCCGAGGTGACTGAGGCGCTCCAGTCACGGTCAGCACGGCCACTACGGTCGGGGGTTCGAATCCCCCCTCGGGCATGGATATTTGTGCCGTCCTAGTTCGTAAGTAGTTCATAAGTAGTTTGTAAGTTTAGGGACTGATAACCCCGTAGTTAAGTTCCATAAGCTTTACAAACATTTGAACATTTTGGTCCCGCAGAATCCGGGACAGTTGGTCGCCTTACACTAACCGCAAGTTAGACTCCCACAACCCCCTGGTCTACCCCATCCTCACCAACCCCGGGCCTCTGTCACGCCTTTACCGCTGCGTCCCTCCCTCCCTCGACCTCCAAACTCTCCACAACCTTTCCCAGGGCAACTTTCGCCAACTCACACACCCCGATGATGCCCTCCGTCTTACCAACCCTGATCCCCTCCCGTGGATGAAGCGCCCCCTCTCCTCTCCCCCCGCTTGGCTATTCCTCTTCCTGCCCTACGCCTCCTCTCCACCCTCTTTCCATCCCTTCCTCCATGCTTCTCACCCTACTCCTCTCTACACCCCATGGGGTCCTGCGACATCAGTTTTAACAGTGCCTGTTAAGTGTTGTGAGTGCAGTGCTTCAGTGTGTTTTTATCTGCGTCCACCATTTACACACAAGTGTTCGCGTCGTTTGTTTTTAATACTGTGTCTCCGAGTGCTCGCCGTCCTATTTTTGGTCATAACGCATGTTTTAAATGTCATTGTGGCTCTTTGTTTTAACTGACTATATGTGTTTTTATCCATCTGTCAAGACTGAAAGTACTTCAAGTTTGTCTTTGTATCGATATTTCAATTCACCACTGTTTTAACTCCGTTTCATGTTATCTGTCTTCACACCCATGTTTTACAGTTTCTCTTGGCTGAAGAACAGCACTTCATGCTGCTGCCAGCCTAATGGCATGTTTGTGCTGGTGTAAAATTACAATTAAAGAAAATCAGCTTACTAAAGCGTTTCACGTGTTATTGTGAAATAGATCATCATAGGCCGTACCCATGATTTCCATCTCACCCTCTATCGCCATCCCATTCTCCTCACCCCTACCCCGTGGCGCCGCGTCCTATGTGTTCATTGGTTCAGTAAACACGCAAGAATAAAGCTCGTCGTGAAAAAAGTAAATAAATAATATAAAAGTGTTTTAAAACTCGTTCTTCTATCATTTTATATGTACATTCAAAGTATTTTTATCGCATGACAAACGTTTTACGTCCCGGAGACAGCACGTAAACGAGTCGTAGCGCGGCCGCCTGATACAAGCGGCAGTGGCCTCAGCGTTGCAATGCGCACGCGCGGCTGAGGTTCAAATTCGCTTTTAACATTGGCGTTGGAGCTGATAGAGACACCAGCTCCTGGCCACTCGAGCTCTGGCGGTTACGCATAAATGGTCCCAAAGCAAAGGCAATGGAGCTACTTCGCACCTCGCCTTGCGCATGCGTAAATCCTCCATGAAGGCAACATCTGCCCTTCATATTTGTTTTTGGCGCATTGAAGATTCATCAGAAACACGTCATATTTGGAAAAATATCTTATAACTATAAATTAAAGATGCATCAACTGTAGAAGTCTTCAGAAGATCCGATCACGTATAATAATAATTTCAGATTCTCCACCTAGCAATAATAGCCGTGCGGTTAGTGGCATCGCGTTGCGCCGACAAAGATAGTGGGTTCCAGACTGACTGCAAGCAATTTTTTTTAAACCCAATCTTCTTTTTAACAGATACGGTAACAATGACTTTTGTATTGGTGCTTGCCACATATGCTTTGCACGTTTCTGCAAATGTGTCGCTATTTTGAGGGTAAATGACATTTATACTCATTATTATAACAAATACCTAACTGCTTGAAAAGATGTGCGGAAGAGCAGTCTTTGCGGATGCATAAGGTTAGGACGGGGATGCTGCTTACAGTGTTACATGATCCAAAGGTAGCTTGTCGCCTCATCATAACAGATTAATTTTCTTACTGACACTTAACAGAGTACCGGTAATCAGTTACTTGCTGTGTTTTAGTGTTCATGTGCACATTCATATGTTCTTGGTGTGAAAAATGAACAACGTTCAGTATCTTTAGCATTAAGCTTGGAAGGGAAGTGTGAGATAACGAAGTTTGGTAGGTCGACACTTCAGCTTCAGTTGAAGCAAGTACAAATAAGTCGAGATAAGACATTCTGCAGATATTGTAACTAAAATATACATAAAAGAAGGCGGTAGGCGCCGAAACATCGACGCGCGAGTGGGGGGGGGGGGGGGGGCGGCGCAACTATCAGGATCCGGCACAGAAAGTAGTGAACCACCAGTTATCTGAAACATGAGCTACCTTTGCCCTACTCTTAAGTACCTGGGCCTTACCTCAGATCGTACCCATCCCCACCTCCACCCCATCCAAGAAGAAGCCCGTTCTGCCTCTGCCTCCTCAAACTCCTTGTTGACCCTTCCACTATACTCTATACTTACAAATACCTCATCCACCCAATCCTCTGCGTCTCCCATCTTATCTGCTTCCCCCCCCCCCTCTTCCCCCAACTTTCTACAAGTCCCTGGAGATTCTGGTACACCACATCCTCCGCATAGCTTTCCTACCCTCCATCTTCGATGTGGCTCCTCTATGACCTCATCCCCTTGCCCCCCCCCCCCCCACCTTGTCTGCTTCATTGAACACCTCCATTTCCACTACCGAAACGGAATGCCCCACACCCTATTGTCCATCCTCTCCTCACCTGTGCACCCTCCTTATCCTTCCCCATGGCACTTTCCCCAACCTCCCCCTCCCTGACGATGCCCTCTGCCCAGACCAGCTCCAATCCTTCCCCCTCCTTGATCCTTCCTCGAGGGTCCCCTCCCCTCCTTCCTCCCCTCCCTCCCCACTCCTCTGCCCATATCTCCCTTCCCGGCCCTTACAGCTTCCTGCATTGTTTAACTAACAATGGTATTGCACATGATAATTCATTGTTGTGCGCATTAAAGACATGTAGTGCCAGGGAAATGGTGATATGATGAAGATAAATTGTAGATTCGTGACTAAACCTCAGGTCAGAATAACTGAACAGCCATTGCTTTTATAGAAGAGGAAAATCTCTTACAGTTTAAATCTTCTACTCGAATTATTACTCTGAAAATTGCAACTTGAAGTATCTAAATTACCAAGCTTCTTCAGTTGCTGAAATCAATAGACTTTCAAAGCAGCCACATGAAACACCATCTAAAAGAGTTAAGCTTTACAACAATATTTTGAAAATGGTAGATTGCCACTCACCACACAGATGTTACAATGAAGCACAGGTACACTTTAAAAAATTTCATCTCACCACAGTGGTTGGAGAGAGCATTCATGTGTGGGACAGAGTGTTTGTGAAAAACTGCTGATGAAGGATCCATGACTAAAAAGCTGAATGTTATTAACTAGTCCTTAAAATATGCCTTTCTGCGACTCATCACATCTGTGGGGTGAACGGAAATCCTTCCTTTTCAAAATATTGTTGTAATCTCTCCTGAACTTCCCATTGTTAGAATAAAACATTCTTATTTCCTTGTGTAAAATGGTTAAAAAAGTTGAAAAGTTGCAGAATAACAAACACCCTTTTTTTTGTCCAGCAAAAAGTGCAATCTTAGCTTTTGATGCTCAAAATAGTGATTGCATGGGAAACTTAAGTTACAAAACTTCAAGGAAAAAAAGATTAAGCCTAGAAATTTTGTAATACATAAAGTTAGCAGTTTTTATAAATGGTATAATAAACAGAGTGGAAGGACCAAAGTAATTAAATCTGGAAGAATTTTATTTTTCGGAAACATTCCGCTAACAACTATATTGTATGAAGCAACAATAGTGAACCAAATTACATAAAAACTCAGAAAAGGTACAATTCAAATAGTTCAATCATCTTCCCAAGTGTTACAACCTTTCCAAAATTATTCACCAAAATACAGAACTTGGCATGACCTTTTGCACCTTTCCAGGGTTGGGGAGTAATGTGTTACTTCTAATGGTGTTACTAGTAACAGTTACTTTTCGAAGGTAACGACTGGTAACGGCGTTAAAATTTGCATAAAGTTGCTTTAACTGTAACTAAGTTACTTTTATCAGTCAACTAGTTAACGGAAGTATCGTTACTTTTTTGGTTGCAAATAGCATAACATATATTTTTGTAAGAATCTCAAACTGCAGAGTTCTAGGCTTTGATTATAGTGAAGAGAAAAACAAAAGTATATTTATCTCTAAATTAAATGTTTACATCGACGTACGTTGCAGATATATGAATTATATACTTTTAGTACCGTTATAACATTTAATATTGCTCATTCATAACATTTTTATTTTATTATTATCTCGTAACAATGAGCAGAGGCCTGAACAATTACCCGAGGCGTCACATGTAAACATGGTTGCGATGCTCTATCAGAAAAAAATCCCACAGACCCAGCTCGGATGGTCGACCAACAGGTGTAGGAGGGACCAATTCTCCAGGCAACACCAAAGGCTGGAAACTTCGCAACTGAACCCTTGAGGTCCTCTTTGAAGGTAGTGCGTAGGCCTAGCAGCACTAACGGTAATGCTTTTGTCCATAAGGAGCCATGGCAACGTAAAGCAATTTTTAATGTGTGATGCCAACGCTCGACAAGTCCATTGATTTGTGGATGATAATCTGCAGTATGTATTTGAATGATTCCTCAGAAATTGCAAAGATTGGAAAACAAGGCCGACTCAAATTGGCGGCCTTGATCAGTGGTAAGATAGACAGGACAGCCAAAGCGAGCAATCCACTGATCCAAAAAGACGCGGGCCACTGCCTGGGAAGTCATAGTGGTTAACGGAATACGGAATGGCTTCCGCCTATCTAGTAGTTCTATCGATGGTGGAAAGGACATATTTGAGCCCCTTGGAAACAGGAAGAGGGCCAATTAAATCAACATGAACGTGTTGGAAACGCCCCTTGGGATGAGAAAAACAGCCAAGGGGGGGGGGGGGGGGGGGCGAGGTGTGCCTCGCAATCTTGTTTGGCTGACAGGGTACACAGGCGCGGGCCCAGGACTGAGAATAGCGCCGCATGTCGCGCAATACAAAACGCTCGGTAACTGGTGCCGTGAAGAGCCGTCGCAGGAGAAGGTGCCAGAGCCTACCTGCGCTTGATGTTTGGGAAATTGCATGGCGATCTGCATCTCTTCGCTTCTTTTCCAAAGCGATTGTGATAGTAGCAGAAGAGATGCGACAGCGGCAGGCCATATGTCATAGTAGCCAACAGAGAGGGCGACGAAGGGCTAGCTTATGCTCGACGAACTGTCGGAGTCAACCGGCAGAGGCTGCCGAGGAGGAGGCGCAGCCGAAAACCGCACCGACCTTAGAACCAGGTTGTTGCGAAGATGAACGATCTTTTCTCCCTCTACTACGGCCACGGCCAGCAGGAACAGCAGGAGTGAAAGAGCCAGGGTCGAAAGCAAGAATCCCACGCAGACCGCCATATGACTTGTAAGCCGTGAGAGCATCTTTTCAACGGAGACCGTAGGCCTAGGCCTCTGTGCGTGTGTTAGCCCGACATGACGTGGCAGCTTGTCCATCCAGAAAGGCAAGAGGGCGTCGTCAGGTAGGAGCGAAGTAGATGCGATAGCTCGGAGGCGACGCCACAGCTGCGACGGAGTACTAGAACCCAACTGCTCCATCTGAAGGACTTGTTGAATAGAGTCGGCGTTAGTGTGACCAAGGCGAAGCAAGATAGTAGACTTACCGTGCACGTGCCAAGCAGATCACCGATTAAGTCCTCATGTTCATATAGATTTGATACCAGACACAGATATCGAATCGAATCATCCAGACCACAGTGATCAAAAATGTCATCAACAATATCGAACCAAAGATTGGCATATGCCGGCTTGAACAGCGGTAACTTAGGCAATTTGGCCAACTGACATGTAGCAAGGGGAGGCGAGGGCAATTGAGGAGCCTGAGCACTCGCAGAGCGGTTAAAGTCATCAACACACTCGACATGAGTAGGCCGACTCGAAGCACAAATCGGTGGAACCGAATGGACCTCTTCTTGCGGCGGAGGCACGGACGTGCACTGAGGCAGGGCTGCTTTGACATCATTGGCAAAGTTCTCGAAGCTGTGAGGAGACACAAGACGAACATTATCACACTGTCTGTAGATCTGCTCGACTTGGTGAGCAAGTAGATGGGGTTGAGCACGCGGAGAAGACACAAGGCGAGGCGCCGAGTGCAACCCATGTGTGGAAGAATACATAGGTGGCACATATGAATTCCAACCGCCGCTCAGTTGCACAACATGAGAAAAGTGCAAATTATCACAAAAACTGTTTTGTAGCACAAGCGAAGGCATCGGTGTAGGCTTATTTTGAACACTGGTAGAAAAGGAAGCAGCAAACAAGTCCGGGCTACTGTATGCAGAGTCTGCAGAGTGTGCCGGGTATGCCACATGCTGCTGCTGCTTGGAAGTCACTGTGTTATCCACACATGGTAAAAGATTCGCAGCAACAGGTACAGCAGCAGAATTATGCGAATCCAAACTGCGAAAAAAACCCAGTGGCGGTCGTGGAGTCGGCAGAAACGAATAAGAATTCCAGTTCATAGCCATTGCTCAGGCCGACATAGCCGAACATGAAAACTGGCGTGGCAGGACACTAACTGAAACGAAACGAAGTTTCGTGACGAAAAACACAAGTCGGGATCACCAATGAAGGACTAAGTGTAGTGAGGTTGCAATGACCCAATGTCGTCCTTCTATTACACAATTTATTTACTCAGCACGATGTACATTGTGACAAGAGTAGAGAGCAACTAGCCGCATGGCCGATACATCAAAGATCCTACCAGACAAAGATAGTTCACACTAGGTGGATGATCGATTAGGATCGATTGCTGCCAAACCATCAATGCCAGCTGAATAAGAATATTTTAACTCACTGAGTGTTTCTACAACATCACGTTTATTGACCTTAGTGATAAATATTGACTCTATACAATTGTGATTTTTTTTTTTTTTTTTTTTTTTTTTTTGTCTGATGGTTGATAGGACATGTTACAACTGTTTTTACTCAATTTATCGGCTATATTTGCAAGGAATTTATTGAATGTGTCATCCACGGTTTTAGGATCAGTTATCAATTCATTACTGTGATTTATCACTATGTTAGTATGTATAGCTTTATTTTCCCCTTTTTCCCTTTTTATGATATTCCACATTGTTTTAACATTGTTGTTTGAATTAGTGATGCACTCATCATTGTACATCATTTTAGCTTGTCTTACCACTCTTCTAAGGATGCATGTATAACATTGACAGTACTGTACTTTCTTAGTTGAGGAGACCCATTGCTTTGTTTACATTAAATGTGGAGTATTCTTTTATTTTTGCAGGAGGTCTTTATACCTGATGTAATCCAGTTGTTGTTTTTCTTCCCAGTGCTTATTCTTATGGAATTTTGTGGGAATGCCTCTTCAATGCAGCATATAAATCAGTCCAGTTGTGTCTACTTAAGAGGACATTGAATTTGTTGAAGTTTTCTGGAGTGTAATACCTTCGAAGGGTTTTGGGTGGGGCTGGGATTGAGATATCTTCATTAACACTGGAATTCAGTATGACAGCTGGGTGATCAACGTATCCCATATTATATAGTTGAACTGTTGATCTGAGTTTATTTTTGTATACAAGAATTTGGTCTAGGGTGGTCTTGGAAGTGGGTGTTATTCTTGCGGCTCATTAACGAGGCACTGTAGATTATGGGATTTTGCAAGACTGATAAATGTCTCTCAGCTGTTTCTATTATGGGTGAGAAAATCGATATTAAAGCCTCCGGATATGATTTCATATTTCCACTGACAAGCTTTAAGAACAATTCAGATTTGTTAAGATTACTGGATGGTGTATGGTAAATAGTGGCTATAATGAGGTTTAAACTAGCCTATCTAGTTTTATACCTGCAATTTCAAAGACACTGTCTGCTCCTATTTCTTGCAGGGACTTGTAACTGATACAGTTACTTTTGATGTATAGTAACTATAAGTTATCTTCTAGGGAATTAACTTTAACTGTAACTTAGTTACTTTAAAAAAGTAACCATTCACTTAAGTGCCTCCTCTCAAATGGTATTGAAAACTTGATTAGAAAGTATCTTCTTGTCATCATGTAATTAACACAAAAACTGAAGCAGAATCAGAGTCAAATGGGGATCATCAAAACTAGACCACTAAACATAGAATCAAACTATAGGTAGCTTTCATATGGGATCATATTCTGGGGCAATTCAACATTGAGTAAAAAAGTATTCATTGCACAAAAGCGTGTAATCAGAATAATTGCTGGAGCCCACCCAAGAGCATCCTGCAGACATTTATTTAGGGATCTAGGGATACTCACTGTAGCTTCACAATATATATATTCACTCATGAAATTTAACAATCCGACTCAGTTCAAAAGTAATAGCAGTGTGCATAGCTACGACACTAGGAGAAAGGATGATATTCACTATTCAAGGTTAAATCTAACTTTGGCTCAAAAAGGGGTGAATTATGCTGCCACAAAAGTCTTTGGTCACTTACCAAGTAGCATCAAAAGTCTGACAGATAGCCAACTAGTATTTAAAAAGAAATTAAAGGAATTTCTGAATGGCAACTCCTTCTACAATGTAGATGAATTTTTAGATAAAACATAAAAAAAATATAAAAAAAAAAATTTAAAAAAAATTTACAAAAAAAATTCTTAAAATATAGATTGTCAAGTATAGACATAATTTACTAAACTGACACGTTCCACATCATTACGAAATGTCGTATACATGATCTAAGGAACAAGTATTAATCTAATCTAATCTAATCTAATCTATAGGTACAAGAGCATCAAAATTATACCATTTTAAATAAGAATTTCTGTTCAGCACTACGTAAAAGATAAATTTTGTTCCTTTGAGGTGAAAGGATCTTCCAGGAAACAGTCAGCCTTTGGTTTGCTTGTACTGTGAAACTAATCAGTTGTTTCAGTAGCTGCACGCTGTCAATTGTATAGCATGTGACTATCAATGGCTTTTGCTGACCATCAATTTTAGTTTAATACAATAATGTTTATTGAATGTAAATTTCACACAAGACTACTCTGAACTATAGTGTTTTGAGAAAGTCTCACAACAGAAAGAATGTTATTTCCTAGATGAAACACAAGGCATTGAAATGGGATGAACACTGTATAGATAGATTTGTTGCACTTGGATAAATAGTGGAAGAAATATAATTGCAGGGTACGATAATGTTGCAGGAATTCCCGTGGCAGCCAAAGCTAGTGAATATTTTGACAGAGAGGTACGCTGCAAGAATACATGACCATCCAGCTATTATCCTTTTTGTAGGTGAGTATTCTGCGTAGACTGTGATAGATTTCAACTCACTGTAATATGTTTCACCGAGCCACAGACAAGCAAGTAAAAAGACAAAGATTAGCTGTGTGTGTGTGTGTGTGTGTGTGTGTGTGTGTGTGTGTGTGTGTGTGTGGCTGTTTATGGCTCAGCGATGGTCTTTACAGTGAGTTGCAACATCTTGTCATACTTTTGCTGAAATTCAAAGTTTGATGTTACATTGCTAGATTATCATGTGACATGTATATAAGAAACAATGTTATTATTAATGACATTCCATGAAAATATGGTGTCATAGAGCTTAAGCATGAGGAACAAGTTTTAAAAAATATTCATGGAAAAAGAAATGGTTATTAGAATGTAAAGTAACAGTTCTTAAATTATGAAAATGTTATGATTTTCATACAATGGAAATTTCCAGAAAATATGCAATAATATTTTCTAAGGCATGATTCGCAGAAATGTACACGTAAAAGATTACAAGCATACTCAGCTTTCAGCTGTTACTGCTTTCTTCAGAAATAGAAGCACATTCTCTCTCTCTCTCCCTCACACATACACACACACACACACACACACACACACACACACACACACACACCACTCTCTCCAGCCACTGTGGCCAGACTGCAGGACTGTTCGATGTGAGATCAGGTGATCAGGTGAGGAGGCATTATGGAGAGGGGAGGGTTGCAAGGCGGGGGTGGGGGAATATGCCAACACTATCTGACTGACAGGGAGGAAGGGAAGGCGAAAGACTGGAATGCATGGCAGAAGGGAAGATGCACAAGAGGAGTGGTCCTTTGTGCTTGGATGGTGGTGTGAGGGAGATGGTGGGTGTCTGGACAGATGTGGCACATGAGATCTGTTTCTGGAGAAGGTTGGGGGGGGGGGGTAATTATGGTCAGTGAAGGCCTCAGTGAGAGGGGCTTCTCATTTCTGTAGATACAATGACTGGAGGAGGCTAGACTGTATGGAAGGAACTTTTTTGTGTGGAATGGGTGACAGCTTTTGAAATGGAGGTATTGTTGGTGGTTGGTAGGTTTCATGTAGATGAAGATACTAATGAGGACATACTCGAGGCGAGGGTTGATGTCAAGGACTGTGGCGAATGTGGCTCATTGGGTTGAGTACGACCAGGTGAAGTAAATGACTGAAAAGGTGTTGAGGTTACTGAGAAATGTGGACAGAGTTTCCTCACCTTTAATCAAGATTATGAAGATGTCAGTGAATCTGAATGAGATGAGGGCTTTGGGATTTTTACTATTTAAGAAGGATTCCTCTAGATGGCCCACGAACAGGTTGGCATAGGAAGGTGCTATACAGTTGCCCACGGCTAAGGTAAAGCGGTCAACAATCTGAAGATTGGTTTGAACACCATCGTGCTTTACCAGGCACGGTCCTGTTTGAAGGTAGTGTACCGTTACCTTCCTCCGACCTTCGAACTGAGTTACCCAGACAATTAAAGGGGGACCTACAGTTTAATGTGGGTTCCAAACCATGGTAATTTGTTCATATGTGATGCCTTCAAAAGAGAAGTAATTATGGGTAAGGATGTAGTTGATCATGGTGATGTGGAAGGAGGTTGTGGGGGAAGGAGTCAGTCGATGATTGTGAAAGATAGTGTTCAACAGTGCCGAGTTCATGGGCATTGGGGATGTTAGTGTAGAGAGAGGTGGCATCTACTGTGATGAGTATGGTAGCAGGTGGTAAAGGAACGGGTACAGTGGAGAGTCAGTGAAGGAAATGGCTGGTGTCTTTTATATAGGAGGGTTGCTTGTGGGTAAAAGGTTATAGGTGTTAGTACATGAGAGCAAAGAGTCTTTCTGGTTGGGGAGCCATAACCAGCCACAACAGGAAGTCCAGGGTGGTCGGGTTTGTGTACTTTAGGGAGCATGTAGAAAAGAGGTGTGTAGGGTGTAGGAGAGAGAGAGAGAGAGAGAGAGAGAGAGAGAGAGAGAGAGAGAGAGAGACTTGGGGGAGATGTCCTGGGATGGGCCTAAGGGAATGGAGACCCTGTTGAAATGGAATCATTGTGCTAGAGCATATAAGTTGAAGCTGCCCTGAAATGAGAAATACCCTACCCACTATCCTCCCCACCTCTCCTACAGTGGTATTCTGCCACCCAACAAACCTATGTAATATCCTTGTCCATCCATACTCCGTCTCTGCTCCCAACCCCCGTGCTCCATGGTTTATATTCCTGCAATAAACCCAGGTGCAAAAACTGTCTTATCCACCATCCTACCAACACCTACTCCAGTTCTGTCACAGGCATTTTCTAACCCATAAAAGGTGGGGCAACTTATGAAAGCAGTCATGTGCTCTACAAACTGAGCTGCAAGCACTGCATGTTGTTACTTATGTCAGTGACTCTTACACAGCTTGTGCCTTATGGATCCTCCTACAGACCTGCAGTCACCCAGGCTTACACCTTCACTAGTTCCTGCCCCCACCACCCTCCCTTTCCCTTTCCTGCCCACACTCTAAGCCTCACATATATCTTCCATTCTGCCACACACTCCAGTCTCTTCCCTTTCCTTCCTCCCCATGCGTCAGACAGTGCTGGCATATTCCCCCTCTCCACCTTGCATCCTTTCCCTCCCCTCCCCTCTCCATGCTGCCCCCTCACTCCCACCACTAGTTACTGCTGTCCACACTGGACAGTCCTGCAGTCTGGCCATAGCAGAGTCCCACAGTCTGGACATAGCGGCTAGTGACAGCTGTCATGTTTGTGTGTGTGTGTTTCTGAGAGAATGTATTTCTATTTTCTGAAGAAGATCATAAAGGCTGAAAGCTGAATATACTTGTAACCTTTTGTGTGTGCCTTTCTGCAATTCATGGAGAAGTGTTGTGTAGCAATCTATCCTTTTAAAAATATTGTTGAATTATTTTGAAAATATTATGATTTTCAGAATTTATTTAGATTTTAAGAATGTTTAAGGAACATCTCCTTTCTACAAATTTCATGTTACATCCCCCACCTGCTGTTTCTCTTCTTTACAATAAGGTGCGCAACCATTAAGACAAGATTTGTCACTTTGATGATTTTGAATGATGGTCATATAGCCAGCACATAGATCTACTTAACGGACTGAAACATTTTATAAAAAGCTGTGTGGGAGGTTGTGATACAAATTAATATGTATGATGAACAGCAATCATTCACAAATATTTATTGGTTATAAAAAAATATTGGTTATAAAAATAAATATTTGTTACTGATTGCTGTTCATCATTAACATATTACAACACAGTTACTGAGCACAATAAGGAATAAGCTTGACAAAAATACTGTTTTTCTGTCTTATCACCTACTCTGCAAATACAGGGAGACAAAAAAATGCTACATGATATTTTCTTTTTACAGAGGGAGAGGAAAGTGAAATGGAGTTTGCAGAAGCTGTTCTGTTGCCAGCAGCAGAAGAATATGATGCAGAGCACAGGCTTGATGACATTGAAGACAGACTCCAGTTCTTCATTGGTTGTGATGTAAGTTACATTTAAGCCTATTAAGTGTAATAAACATTCACTACATGCTTCCCTCCACTTCCAAATGGCCCAAGAGAAATAAAAAAAATTATTAAGAAATCAGGATCCTCCTTCACAGTATTTGCCCAGTAAGTGCTGGGGATGAAGTTGTAATAGAGTTCATTTAAGCTGTATGAACAATGGGCTAATATTCTTCAAAACACAGGATGATTATAATTAAACTTTCAAAACACTGTGAAAATAACACCGCTGGTCGGAATGACGTCAAACTATAACAGAATATTATAGGAGAAGGGGGAAAATGTATGGCAGAAGTAAAATGTGAAAATTGATCAATATATGGTGCTGTAAGCATCAAAATTTAATAGTGGTCAACAAAAAATGACAAATGAATCATACAACAATGGAAAAGGTGTAAATCAGATGTTAAACAATTGTACTACACACTGTGCATGGGTATACATGAGTAATACTGTTAGTTACATAAGCCTACCCACCACGGCAAACTTATATCACATTGAAAGAGAAAAATTGGTTTTTAATTGTCATGAGGCCAAAAACCACAAAAAAACTTCACTCAAAATCAGACCAGATTTTTAATTTCCATGTATCTGGCCCAAAACATGTTCAACATGCTGCCCACAATTTTCAGCAACAAGTTGAAATCAAGAAACAGCAGAATGCGTTACGCAATGCATGCCTTAAATGTGACTAAGTTTGCAATCAGAACACTGAACGAAAAGATCTTTCAGTTAGCTCCACAGCCAAAAGTCACACAGATTAAAATCAGGTGATCAGGATGGCGAGGCTGTAGGGAAATGACCATTGATAAACCTAACATTTCCAAAATGGCACTTCAGCAGCTGCTTAAGTGGATTTGAAACGTGCGAAGGTGAACTATCCTGCATAGAAATGATCCCATCCACACATTCATGCTGTTGGAAAGCTGAAATGACATGTTTGGGAAAAAGACACTCATTGCACTTACTAGTGATGGTGCAGGTGACAGGACCAGAGGCACGTGTCTGTTTGAAAAAATATGTCCCTGTGATAAATGATGCCATAAACCTTCACTACCCTTGGGGACTACTCAGGAGGATGTTATCATCAGGAAAGACAATACTGGCATTCTACGGATCGGAGCATGGAATGTTAGATCCCTTAATTGGGAAGGAAAATTAGACAATTTAAAAAGGGAAATGGATAGGTTGAAGTTAGATATAGTGGGGATTAGTGAAGTTTGGTGGCAGGATGAACAGGATTTCTGGTCAGGTGAGTACAGTATTATAAATACAAAAGCAGTTGGGGGTATCACAGGAGTGGGACTGATAATGAATAAGAAAATAGGAATGCAGGTAAACTACTATAAGCAGCACAGTGATCGCATTATCATTGTCAAGATAGATACGAAGTCAACACCGACAACAGTAGTACAGGTTTATATGCCAACTAGCTCTGCCGATGATGAGGAGATAGAAGAAATATATGAGGAGCTAAAGGAAATTATTCAGACAGTTAAGGGAGAGGAAAACTTAATTGTGATGGGAGACTGGAATTCAGTAGTAGGAAAAGGAAGAAAAGGAAAAATAGTAGGTGAATATGGACTGGGCAGAAGGAATGAAAGAGGAAGTCGCCTGGTAGAATTTTGCACGGAACATGATTTAATCGTAACAAACACGTGGTTTAAGAATCACAAAAGACGGTTGTATACTTGGAAGAGACCAGGAGACACCGGAAGGTATCAGATAGATTCCATAATGGTAAGACATAGATTCCAGAACCAGGTTATAAACTGTAAGACATACCCAGGGGCAGATATAGACTCTGACCATAACATGTTATTCATGAACTGTAGGCTGAAACTGAAAAAAATTGCAGAAAGGTAGGAAAATAAGGAGATGGGAGCTAGATAAATTGAAGGAACGTGATGGTCTGGTGAATTTCAGAGGGGGATTTAGGCAACAATTGACAGAAACAGGGGGAAATAAAACAGTAGAAGAGGAATGGGTAGCACTGAGGGATGAAATAGTGAAGGCAGCAGAGGACAAAATAGGTAGAAAGGCAAGACCTATAAAAATCCTTGGATAACACAGGAAATACTAAATTTAATTGATGAAAGGAGAAAATATAAAAATGCAGTAAATGAAACAGGCAAAATGGAGTACAGACGACTAAGAAATGAGATTGATAGGAAGTGCAAAATGGCTAAGCAGGAGTGGCTAGAAGCCAAATGCAAATCTGTAGAAGAATGTATAACAAGGGGAAAAGTAGATACCGCCTACAGGAAAATAAGAGAGACATTTGGGGATAAGAAAAGCAACTCTACGAATATCAAGAACTCAGATGGGAAACCAGTTCTCAGCAAAGAAGGGAAAGCTGAAAGATGGAAAGAGTACATAGAACAGCTCTACAAAGGAAATGAACTTAGGGAAGATGTTGTAGGAAGGGAAGAGGAAGTAGATCAAGATGAAATAGGAGATACTATACTGAGAGATGAATTTGACAGAGCCCTGAAAGACCTAGGTCGGAACAAGGCCCCAGGAGTAGATGACATACCCTCAGAGCTACTAAAGTCTCTGGGAGAGCCAGCCATGACAAAACTATTTGAACTGTTGTGTAGGATGTATGAGACAGGCGAAATACCCTCAGACTTTAAGAAAAATGTAATAATCCCCATTCCAAAGAAATCAGGTGCAGACAGGTGTGAAAATTACAGAAACATCAGTTTGATAAGTCATGGCTGCAAAATTTTAACACGAATTATCTACAGAAGAATGGAAAACCTGGTAGAAGTTGACCTCGGGGAAGATCAGTTTGGATTCAGGAGGAACGTAGGAACCCGGGAGGCAATACTTACCTTACGTCTTATCTTAGAAAATAGATTAAGGAAAGGCAAACCTACATTTTTAGCTTTTGTAGATTTGGAGAAAGCATTTGACAATGTTGACTGGACTACACTCTTTCAAATTCTGAAGTCAGCAGGGGTAAAATACAGGGAAAGGAGAGTTATCTACAACTTGTACAAAAGCCAGACCGCAGTTATTAGACTCGAAGGGCATGAAAGGGAAGCATCAGTTGGGAAGGGAGTAAGACAGGGTTGTAGCCTTTCTCCGATGTTATTCAATTTGTACATTGAGCAGGCGGTGAAGGAAAGCAAGGAAAATTTTGGAATAGGGATTAAAGTTCAGGGGGAAGAAATAAAAACATTGCATTTTGCTGATGACATTGTAATTCTGTCAAAGACAGCGAACGACCTGGAAGAGCAGTTGAATGGAATGGACAGTGTGTTGAAGAGAGCGTATAAAATGAACATTAACAAGAGCAAAACAAAAATAATGGAATGCGGTCTTAGAAAATCAGGTGATGCTGAAGGAATTAGATTAGGTAATGAAACAATGAAGGTTGTAGATGAGTTTTGTTACTTGGGTAGTAAAATAACATGCAATGGTCACAGTACAGAGGATATAAAATTCAGAATGGCAATGGGAAGAAATGCATTTTTGAAAAAGAGAAATTTGCTAACATTGAATATTAATTTAAGGGTAAGGAAGTCTTTTCTGAAGACATTTGTGTGGAGTGTTGCCTTGTACAGGAGTGAAACATGGACGATAAGCAGTGCGGACAGGAAGAGAATAAAGGCTTTTGAAATGTGGTGCTACAGAAGAATGCTGAAGATTAGGTGGGTAGATCACATAACTAATGAAGAGGTACTGAACAGAATTGGCGAGAAAAGGAATTTTTGGCATACCCTGACTAAAAAAAGGGATCGCTTGGTAGGACACATTCTTAGACATCGAGGAATCGTAAATTTAGCATTTTAGAGACGTGTGTGGGGTAAAAATCGCAGAGGGAGGCCAAGAGACGTGTATAGTAAGCAGATTCAAGTGGATGTGGGTTGCCATTCTTATGAGGAGATGAAAAGGCTTGCTCAGAATAGAGTAGGGTGGAGAGCTGCATCAAACCAGTCTCTGGACTGAAGACCACAACAACAACAAACCTTCACCACACAGTGACCTTTTCAGGATGAAGTGATACTGGTTGATTTGCATGTGGATTTTCTGATGCCAATATTTGACAATTCTGGTATCATGTAATATGGAAGTGGGATTTGTCTGACTACAAAAACTTCCACAGCCATTCATTACCTACTTCCATGCAAGCAAGAAATTCTAAAACAAAAGTCTCTCTTGTTGGCAGGTCAACAGGAAGCAACTTGTGAACATGGTAATTTTGAATGAATAGGATTTTAAGCACCATGCTCACCAGTTTGTCAAACATTTGGGCAATTCTCTATGCACTTAATGTTTGCACACCAAGACTCGACTCATTCTGCATTGCTGTGGCCACTTCTTCCACTGAAGTTGAATCAATTAGTTTCCTTCCTATACCAGGTTGCACAACCCATCTTTTTGAATTTCTGAATAATTTCCTCCAGACCCACAGCAGTCATTGGACAAATGTTTTTTTTTTTTTTTTTTTTTTTTTCAAACCTTTTAGTGTTTGGAACTTCTGCAGAGTGACTTGCGCACAGACATAATTCTTGTAAAACAGCTTTATAAGCAGAGCACGTTCCTGCATTGAGACAGTCATGGCAAATGTTTCAGTTTTGAAATGAGGAAAAGCCATGTACCAGCCATGTTTATAATAACTTCACTTGGTGTTGCACATGACAGGTGTTTTCATTTACATAGTTCGACATAGTTGCATGACCATAGAATGTGTTGTAGAGACAACTTCCATTTGTGCAGTTCAGAAGAACTGGTGGTGGTAGAATGATCCAAATGGATTGGGTTGTGAAGAAACCATTGAAATCAACCATGTTACACTCAGTTGCATGCTGTGTCACAAGGTGTTCCACCTTACTTTTCACCACAGTTTGACGGTAGCCATTCATCCTGATAGAGAATTGGTTGGTAATCATACCAATGTAAAAGGCCGTTAAACGGTTGCACAGAGTTGGTAAATCACATGGCTGCTTTCACATATGACCTGGCCTCTGATGGGCTAGCATCAGCCTGTAATGGTAGTAAAATAAGAAGTTCTAGATGGATGGATTGGCCAGCTCTTTCATTGGGATCTTCCACAAAGATATTACCTCTTTGGTAAGGGGTTGGGATTGGTTGTGGCGTTGGGATGAGCTACAATGTTGTGGAGGTTGGTTGGGCAATGGAACACCACCTTTCAGGAGGATCTTGGGTAGGACGTCTCTCATTTCAGGGCATGACGACAGACAATCAAAGCACTGGTTATACAGTTTGGAGAGAGGACAGGAAATTTATTGTGGACTAGGTCAGAGGGATAATATCTGCCTGTAGAGGCCTTTGTGTGACCGCCAGAATGTAAGGGAGTTATTATCACTGCAGATTATACCATCAATAGATGGCAAGGATGTATGGAAAGATTTTTGTTTTTATGTGGAATGGATGACAGATATCAGTGCAGGTACTGTTGGTAGCTGGTGGACTGACTGTGGACAGAGGTGTAGATGGAGGCTTTAATAAGTTGGAGGAGGACCAACTAAAATGGATGGGACAAAAGGAGTAGAGGTTGTGAAGAAATGAGGATACAGTGTCCTGTCCTTAAGTCCAAATCATGAAAATATCATCAGTGAAGCTGAAACAGAGCTTACTGTATTCCAAACTGCATCTCACATTCCTGCCTATCAGAGTCTTCATGCTCCACCAAGCAGCACAGAATGTTTTATCCTCATTCTTGCCCATCATCCTTCCTTGTCCAATCTGCTCCTCACACTGTCAAGATGCAAGCTGTGCCTGAGTGGCCACAGATGGCAGTCATGAGTGTATGAGTTATGTTTGAGTGATTGTGCAAATGTATCTTTTTCTGATGAAGGCTGTGGCTGGAAATTAAGTTATGTGAATGTAATTGTCTCTTCTGTGTGCAGCTCATCAATGATCTTTATGGTGTGTTACTACCTGTTCTCATATTATTGACATTTCAAGCTCTCCTTTCTATTTAACATGTCACACATAAATGTACTTTACATATTTCAAGTGCTTGAACCAGTCAGTTCAATGTAAAATATGTTTTTGGTGTCATATGAAAATATTTGTCCAAAGAAAGCATACCCAAACAAGGATTCTTTTTTTTTTATTGTTTCACTGTTCAAATCAGTTGATTTCTTGGACTAATTGTCTAGGAGATTTCTTAATGAGCAATATAGTTGTATCAACAATAATACATTTTCTTGAGACAACATTGTCTCTTTATACCAAAGGTATTAAACGTAAGGAGAGGCATTAAATTAAAATGTGTGCTGCGGCCGGAATTCGAACCCGGGACCTCCTACTTACTAGATAGGCACTTCTCAGTTAACACAGCATTGCAGATAAAGTGGCTACATGGACTGTCTTAAAGCACATCTCCCTCCACATCACAGCAAGGTGTGATTGTTCCTATTCCAATATAGGAGAGCATTTCACAGGGAACATTGAGGCAGAATTAAAGTATGTGATGTGGAGGGAGAGAGTCCGTATAGCCACTTTGTCTGCAATGCTGTTTTAACTGAGTGGTCGATAGCGCCTATCTAGTAAGTAGGAGGTCCTGGGTTTGAATCCAGACCACAGCATAAATTTTAATTCAATGCCCCTCCTTATGTTTAATACCTTTCAATATTGTTGTAGTAAGTAAACATTTGGAAGTATACTTGTTGGCAATAAAAAAAAAAGGAAAACAGAATAATATATATATATATATATATATATATATATATATATATATATATATATATATATATATATATAATACCACATATAAAGTTTTTCAAGGCGATCCCATTCCTGATGTCCAGGCAGAGCTTCAAGGAATCCTCAAAACCTTAGGCCCCCTACAAAACCTTTCACCTGACTCCATTAACCTCATGACTCCACCGACACCCCGCACCCCCACCTTCTACCTACTTCCCAAGATTCACAAACCCAATCATCCCGGCCGCCCCATTGTGGCCGGTTACCAAGCCCCAACAGAACGAATCTCTGCCTACATAGACCAACACCTTCAACCCATCATGTGCAGTCTCCCATCCTTCATCAAAGACACCAACCACTTCCTTGATCGCCTGAAATCCTTACCCAGCCTGTTACCTCCTGAAACCTTCCTTGTAACCATCGATGCCACTTCCTTATACACTAATATCCCACATGCCCAGGGCCTCGCTGCGATGGAATATTTCCTTTCACGCCGACCACCCACTTCCTTACCTAAAACCTCTTTCCTTAATACCCTAGCCAGCTTCATCCTAACCCACAACTTCTTCACTTTTGAAGGCCGGACATACCAACAACTAAAGGGAACAGCCATGGGGACCAGGATGGCCCCCTCGTACGCGAACTTATTTATGGGACGCTTAGAGGAAGCCTTCCTGGACACCCAAGCCTGTCAACCCAAAGTTTGGTATAGATTCATTGACGACATCTTCATGATCTGGACTCACAGTGAAGAAGAACTCCAGAATTTCCTCTCCAACCTCAACTCCTTTGGTCCCATCAAATTCACCTGGTCCTATTCCAAATCCCATGCCACTTTCCTCGATGTCGACCTCCATCTATCCAACGGCCAACTACACACATCCGTCCACATCAAACCTACCAATAAACAACAGTACCTACATTATGACAGCTGCCATCCTTTCCACATCAAACGTTCCCTTCCCTACAGCTTAGGTCTTCGTGGCAAACGAGTCTGCTCCAGTCCTGAATCCCTGAACCAATACACCAATAACCTGATAACAGCCTTCACATCCCGCAGCTATCCTCCTGGTCTGGTAAAGAAGCAAATTGCCAGAGCCACTTCCTCATCTCCCCAATTTAAGAATTTTCCACAAAACCCCAGAAGTGCCCCTCTTGTCACCGGATACTTTCTGGGACTGGAGCGGACTCTGAATGTGGCTCTCCAGCAAGGATACGACTTCCTAAAATCCTGCCCCGAAATGAGATCCATCCTTCATGACATCCTTCCTACTCCACCGAGAGTGTCTTTCCGCCGCCCACCTAACCTCCGTAACCTCCTAGTCCACCCCTATGAAATCCCCAAACCACCTTCCCTACCTTCTGGCTCCTACCCTTGTAACCGCCCCCGTTGTAAAACCTGCCCTATGCACCCTTCCACCACCACTTACTCCAGTCCCGTAACCCAGAAGGTGTACACGATCAAAGGCAGAGCCACTTGCGATAGTACCCACGTGATCTACCAACTGACATGCTTGCACTGTGAAGCGTTCTATGTGGGAATGACCAGCAACAAACTGTCCATTCGCATGAATGGACACAGGCAGACAGTGTTTGTTGGTAACGAGGATCACCCTGTGGCTAAACATGCCTTGGTGCATGGCCAGCACATCTTGGCACAGTGCTACACCGTCCGGGTTATCTGGATACTTCCCACTGACACCAATCCTTCAGAACTCCGGAGATGGGAACTAGCCCTTCAGTATATTCTCTCTTCCCGTTGCCCACCTGGTCTCAACCTCCGCTAAATTCGAATTCCCACCCACCATCTTAACATCTTTGCCTTGGTTCTCTGGACAGAGCCTCTGCCTCAAGTGGCATCTCTGTCTAACTTCTAACTTCTTTGCTTTCTACAGTTCTACAGTATGTCTGCCTAAGTGTACTTGTGTCTGTGTAAATGTGTGGGTGTATGTGCATTTATTTACCTTCCATTTTTTCCCCCAAGGTAAGTCTTTCCTGTCCCGGGATTGGAATGGCTCCTTACCCCCTTCCTTAAATCCTCATCATTTCCTTTCCTTTTCCCTCTCCTTCCCTTCTGCCTGATGAAGCAGCTAGGCTGCGAAAGCTAGCATTTTTGAGTGTGTGTGTGTGTCTGTGTGTTTATTTGTTACTATTACTGCCTGTGCCCCTTCGCCTGGTAAGTGTTCTTCATCTATTTTTTACGTATATATATATATATATATATATATATATATATATATATATATATATATACACACACACACACATGGCGTCTGTTCCGAAAGAACAGACGTCACTTCTGATCCTGCAGTTGTTATTATTTAATATTCACAGAATATATGACATCAACTGCGATTGAGCAAAGCTGAAAATGTGTACCCAGCCGTGATTCGAACCCGGGTCTCCTGCTTTCTAGGCAGTTGCACTGACCCCTACACCACTGGGGACACAGTGATCACCGCACCTGCAAGGACTACCTAAGTACGCCTCCCGTCAGATACAAATTCCCAGCTTCGCCCTGCCCACAGTACTCAAACTCGTAGTTATGAAACTAATTCCTGTAAGAGTAAGGGCTTGATGTCATATATTCTCTGAATATTAAATAATAACAACTGCAGGATCAGAAATGACGTCTGATCTTTCGGAACAGACGCCACGTGTGTGTGTGTGTATATATATATATCCGGTGACGGGCAATTATCCTATCGTTAGTGGGGAGGGGTGGGCAAGTTTGAAGCCCTTACTCTTATGGGAATTAGTTTCATAACTACGAGTTTGAGTACTGTGGGCAGGGCGAAGCTGGGAATTTGTATCTGATGGAAGGTGTACTTAGGTAGTCCTTGCAGGTGCAGTGATCACTGTGTCCCCAGTGGTGTAGGGGTCAGCGCAACTGCCTAGAAAGCAGGAGACCCGGGTTCGAATCCCGGCTGGGTACACATTTTCAGCTTTGCCCAATCACAGTTGATATCATATATTCTGCGAATATTAGAAAACAGAATAAATGAAGCTGCTAAAACAAGTGCACTAGTGTCAGATCAGGTTGTAATAACTGTAGAAACAGATAGCCTGCAAATTAGTTTTCTATTATGCAATGACATTATTTATTCTAAATAATACCACATAAATATGAGTCATAGGAAAAAATTTTAGAAATACTGCCTTTTGATGAATTTGAGAAACAGTGCAGCAGCTAAATCTGTGTTCACCAAGAATGCTGTCAATTAATGACATTAATCCTTATATATACCAAACATTTAAAAAAATCCTCCTTTTTCAACATTTATTTTGAATTATAAGGTTTATTAATAAAACAACTAGAATCGTATGGGGTATAATTACATATGTGCATTTTTGGTTATATCAGACATTGGGAAAGCTTTTATAGGATTGTAAAAAGTGTACTATACAATTTATTGGTAATGTGATCTCTATTTTCATTTAAAGTGTATACAGTACTGTATTACACTGAAACGCCAAAGAAACTGAGTAGTGCTGGGGGCAATTGACACCAATCATCTTGCAGGGCTGTCCATAAATTGTGTAAGAGTATGAGGGCATGGAGATCTCTTCCAAATGGCACAATGCAAGGCATCCCATATGCACTAAATAATGTTCATGTCTGGAGAGTTTTGTGGCCAGCAGAGTTGATGAAACTCAGAAGAGTGTTCCTGGAGCCATCCTGTAGGAATTCTGAACATGTTGTGTGTCACACTATTCTGCTGGCATCACCCAAGTCATTCGGTATGCGCAATGGACATGATGCAGGTGATCATCCAGGATGAGTATGTATGTGTCACCTGTCAGAGTCATATCTAGACTTATTGGGGGTGCCATATCACTGCAACGGCATGTGCCCCGCACCATTAAAGAGCCTCCACCATCTTGAACGGTCCTCAGAGTCCACAGATTCATGATACTGTCGCCATACCCGTACACATCCATCTACTTTATACAATTGGAAACAAGTTTTGGCAGACCAGGCAACATGTTTCCAGCCATCAACAGCCCAATGTCAGTGTTGCTGGGCCCAGTTGAGGTGTAAAGCTGTGTTGCACAGTCAGCAAGAGAACACAACTGGGCCTTCAGGTCTAAAAGCCCATATCAATGATGTTTTGTTAAATGTCCCATACACTGACACTTGTTGATGCCTCAGCAATGAAATCCATGGCAATTTGTGGAAGGGTTGCACTTTGCCACATTGAATGATTATCTTTGGTTGTTGTTGTTCATGTTCTTGCAGGATCTTTTTCCAGTTACAATGCTGCCAGAGATTTGATGTTTTACTGGATTTCCAGTATTCATAATACACTCATGAAATGGCCATATTGGAAAATCCTCACCTCATTGCTACCTCGAAGATGCTGTGTCCCGTCTCTTGTGCACTGATTACAACATGTTCAAACTCACTTAAATTGTGATAACTTGCCATTGTAGAAGCAGTAACTGATCTAACACTTGCACTAGATACCTTTTGTCTTATATAGGCGTTGCCGACCACAATGCCATCGTCTAAGTGTTTACATATCTCTCTGTTTGCATATGTTTGCCTATACCAGTTCCTTTGGCTCTTCAGTGAACATTATGTATGCCAACAGTACCTTATAGAGAGAGGAAGATTGTTAGTCAGTGGAGGTTATTAGTCGGTTAACTTCAGAGAATAAGTTGCCATGGCAGTAATACTTTAATTTTGTTTTCCATCTCAATCTTACAGAGTGATACAAGTGACTTACTCCGTGAACTGGTGGGCATTGATGATGCTGTACCCCTGCTTGCCGCTGTGGACATTCCCAGTGGAAGACTGGCAGTTATGGAAGATGGTGCCGAGATAACAGAAGACTCTGTTCGGCAGTTTGTTGCAGCTTTCTGTGATGGGTCTTTGCCTACTGTTGATATAGGGTCTCCACAGGATCAAGAAGAGGAACAACTTGTAGAAATAGGGCAGTGTTAGAAATATGACTAGTAAATAGCTTCAGGATATACAACATAAAAAAGGATGTGAGTGAATATTGTGACTTTCAGCTGAGTATTCCAGAGACAGGTAAAACAAATTAGTAGTAAAATGATGCTGCAAGAAAAAATACATAAGATTAACAGACACCCTTTTTCAGATTTTGTTAAAAATACTGGATTATACTGCTCTAGAATCTTATCTTAACACTTTTTGACATATGAAGATATCTTTTACAGTAAAATGTCTTTCACAATAAACTTAAAGAATTAAGCTTAGACAGTAGTAAAGTAACATGATAAAATGAATAAGATATTAGGTGATCCAAAATTCAGCTGATTTTATTTTTAATTGCAGCAAAATGTGATCAATGCTAGCTAACAGCTGAAATGAAGTTAAATGAAAAATATTTTGTTTCTGGTGTGATCTTATTCATGTGAGTAATAGTGTATTAAAGCCTTTGGGATACAAGGAACCATAGTAGTAATTACAGAATAAACTTTCAATAATATTATAACATTTTAATTATTTCAAACTTATTCTGTAAAAACAAAGAAAAATATTTTAACAATGCAGCTCATATTAATTCAACTGTGTTATCAACAGATGCAATATTTTAAAATGTTTGATCATTATTTTAATTGATTATTTCATAAATGAACCAAAATGTATGTACCAAAGATATGTATAATTGATTCTGTAATAATGTCAGTGATTTTATCATTATCTGCTGTCAAATCATTGTATTAAATTAAGGTACAGTATTTGAGATAGTTGTAGCCAACATTCTGCATGAATGGGATTCCACAATATTTGTAAGGAATGGAATAAAAATATCATCTCTTATATGAATTTGTTACCATACCCCTCCTGACACATAATTTATGGCAACAGCACACTGCCAGTTGTTTGAACAGTATACACTAACTTGAAAGAATTGTACAGATTGTATTTAGCAACAGGTGGTAAATCTCTATTGTCTTTATTGTATATATAATGGATAATTAACTTGTGATGTGTGTCCTTCTTATTTAGCTGACTCTTAGAGATACAAAAATGTGTGACATGAAAGTATTAATTCTTTATACAAGATACCAGAAGCATGATTCTGTTTACATAATTATTGGTTACTATCATGCTCCATGGATAAAAATACACTACCGGTACATACAATGATCCCCAAAAAACATGTAGTAAGTCTTTACATATTACTATATTGAGTGCTTTCTTTTTAAAAATATTCTAAGGGGTACTCTCAGTTGCATTCATAAAATCTCATGATCTTATAATTTTCAGCAATTATACAGCATTCAGCTTTGCTTCACATGGAACTAAACTAAGACATATCAATGCTGTTACTGAACTAATAGGCCATAATTAAGAGGTCAGTAACATAGAGATTATATGGATGTAATGGAGGGTTGTGAAACTCTGAATACATTTGATATTTTAGTACAAGCAGAGCAGTGATCTAGAAATGTTTTTGGTTATTAAAAAGCAGGTACACCAAGTTTTATTTCATGGATGACCTCAACATTCCTTAGTTGTCATCTTTGGATCCTGTGTTAAGGCATTTGTCTTTATGATGTACAGATGGCAACTAAGAAATGTTAAAACCAACCATAAAATCAAAGAAGCAGTACAATCTTGGTGCATCTGGATTTTTCTTCCTTCTATTTTTCAAATCTGAAATTCAGTTAAATGCAAAATTCTGCTAAGTTATAATTTTATCCACTAACTATTTGTATTTATAGCAAAATTTCTGATTTTTCTGCAAATCTAAGAATTTGGGATTGTCTTCCACCTACCATTACACCCTGCAGGAAGCTCTTCGTTGTCATTTTTTCATCCTTTGCACAACTACATAGCGCTGTCGGAGTTTCACTGTCATAAGAATGAAAATTATTTTTCCATGATTGTTATTAAAGTGTGTACTGTCAAATAGTTTTCATTAAGGTACGCAGAACACGAAAACTATCAAAGACTTTCTTAGAAATTCTTAAACCTATTTGTATCATTAAGAAAATCAAAAGCTGATCACAAAAGACACGGATAAAGAAAATATCCAAGAATTTAGAAAAGAACTGGTAACACACCAGGAAAAAAGAGTGGGTGATTGTTTCTAAGTACATTAATTGTACAGACAAGAACAGCTCTAAAATAATTATTTCTTCAAATGTGCCAACAATTACAAAACTTTGGTCAAGCAGATAATAATATGGCCTAATGTTGCTGCATAGTACTGTGTTGCTGACCAAGAGAAACTGTTTTGCAAGATTGGGTTAAATCAAAGATTAGATTACTTGATATCATTGCAACGGTTGTGAACAGCACATTGGCGATACATGAACTTCCAAGTCTGAAGTTACATTTGTTGTACTAGATATAAATGTATTAAACTTAAAAAAAAAAAAAATAGTCTCAAAACGTTTAAAGCAGAAGTGGGAGCATGAGCTGCCCGCAGGCACTTTTTTTGGTACATGGGCATGATGTGAGCGTAGCTTATAATCTACTCACAAATATTGCTTAAGACTTCTGATAATACATGACTGACAGCTGAGAGTGTGTAGTCAACTTAGTATTCTTTGCACTTTCATGATTATTACAGTATGGGAATGCAATGAATATTTACAATGAAATATAACATTAGTGTAGTATTTGGGGAAGCATTACTTTAAAGATTACTCTTGTGTTGTACAAGGTACCATGGAATGAATAAGTAATTTTAGCTTATATCAATTCTATAAGATAGATAAACAACACATCAGAGGAACAAACAAAGAAAAAATCTTTTTCCTTGCATGATACTGTAATGAATACAGCAAGTTGCAAGTTAATGTATTGTCAGCAGTGACGTTAAAAATTCTGTCTCACAGGTCATTGGTGAGCAGGGGGAGGGAGAAGGGCTAATACCAATCAGTAAAGGGGAATAAACTATCATTTTCTGGTCCCAAATAATGACAGACATAACATAAGAAACAAAGAAAATATGCATTTTTATTCAATAATTATTAACTTCATTCATATAATATTAGTGACAAGTGTTCAAAACTGACCTAGTAGGCCTACTTATGAAAAAGAAAGAAATGTAGTTGAACATCAGTAAAGTTACTTCTGACCTTCAGCATCGTTAATTTGATTAAAAAAAATACTTTTACTCAAATATTTAGTTCCAAATGTACTGCCGGAACTCTTCTCAAGGGAATTTCTTACAAAAAATTTTTGAATATTTTTTCCTCTCACCAAGTAGACTTTGACACTGAGAACACTATTTATAATGATGCAAAGTGAATAGGCCCATGTTTGTGAGCTCAGGTTAACAATCAAGCAATGTTAACAGGGAGGTGGAGGGGGAACTCCTTGCTGGCAGTGCTTGTGGACAAGCAGTGTGAACATTCACAGGTGCCCATGCTTGCATTAGCACATTTTTTCTACCCCTGGTGTAAAGGGTATGAATACCCCAATGTTGCCCTTAAAAAAAGTCTTAGCTCCACCCAAATTGAAATGGGTCACTAATGTAAGGTAAGCATCAAATTATTTTTCACAGTGACTGCCATGTAACCAGCAATAGCCACAGCAGAGCCTGATACCTATTGCTTTCTGCTTTACCGTCACCAGTATGTGGCAGTCATATTAAAAACATCCAATAAAATAAAAGTTGCCCTGAAGAACATTTTTTGTAGGCTGCTTTTAATTACAATGAGATGTGTGCTAGGCATTTTATATGAGTAGGTAAGTGAATTAAGATTTTGGTAGCAGCATATTCATCCTTTTCTGAAGTCAATTGTAACAAAAGCAATAAATATCATTTTATTTATAATTATGATTAATACTGTAAAATTCCACTAGTACCCAAACCAATAAACAAATCTGCGACGAGGGACATGTCACAGTGTGTTAAAAGGTATGCAATAATTGTAAACATTAATAGTCATCTGATTTTTGTTTAAGAACTCAACAATTCCTGCGTGAAATATGCTTGCAGCCTAGAATACTTAGCATGTGCAGATTCCTTATTTGTTAAATGATGTACACAAACACCAGGTGTTACTTTGCTGAATTCCGGAATATTTGTTTTAGCATGCAAATCAACACTTGTCACATACAAAAGTTGATAAAAAAATTGGAACTGATGACAGATGCAGCTGTTGTCTATTTATATTACATCAGTGGTGATGGTATTACATAACATTGTTTGAAACTGTAACAAATTTAAGTTACAATTATGGTTTCTGGAGTTTGAAAAACCAAACAGATATTCGGATACAATACATTGAAGTGATAATTCTAAAATAATAATTACAGTTGCTCAAATATATTCTCATAAAGAAAATAATAAACTGTCTCTTTAAATATTTCATCAAAATAATTTTGATTTATACAGATATAACATAATGTCTTTCATTATTAACATTTATGCAGTATTTAGAGTCAAGTACAGTTGAATTACAAAGGTAGTTTTACAGCAAAAAATTCTGAATAACAAGAGATTGAAAATGTTTATCCCTCCTAATTCAGAAACTGAACCTGTGTGTTGAAACATTGTAGTATTTTTTTAGTATTTGTAATTTTAGTGTTCCATGCAGAAATATAACACTGTAGAAAATGTCTACTGTCTTGCAGAAATTGTAATCTACATTTTACAGTGTTGACATTTGGTATCAAATATTACTATATAGAAATGGTACTGTATTATTCTATACTTCCAGTCTGGCTTATCACATTAAAATACATAACTATAATTGTTTTTGAACTGTAGTATATTATTAACCATAAATAAAGCTGCAAAATATAGTTTTCAACATAACACAGTAATTAAATTGTGTAACTCCTTAAACAGTTGTTCACAATGTGAGCATTTGTAGTACACATATTATTATGCATAACCATGTTGAATCTACTGTATTTTGAACATAATTTATCTTTTCTGTTTTTGTATTTCACACTGAGTCTTAACTTAGCCTTATCTTAGCCTTTCAGTTTCTCCATATCTGTTGCTTCTGCCCACACACAGCAAGTGATTCAGTTTTGACTTGTATACTACAATAAACCTCCTAATCTCAACTCACTTAAATATACAGTTACACAGGGAGTCTACTGATTTTCAAATGCCCTTTTCATTAACTCTTTAGTTAATAATGTCTGTGGAGCAAAGACAAAAACATTTTTATTGACCCTGAAAGCCCACTGAAATTAAAGCTGAATGTAATAATTCCTACACCACTTAAACTGTTTGTCAACATGAACTATGAGTATCTTTCAGCATACAATTCCCAAAATGTTATGAATTCACCTCTCAAGGTTCTAACACAAACATAAAGAACACCAACAATGCCTGACAAACTTCATTAGGATCCTAATGAACACTTAAGTATAGCATGCAGCAAATAAAAAAGGCCCAGACAGGTGGATACAATTGAATGTGAATTATGCATATAAGCACATATATGGTCTCTTCCAACAGATGGAGCAATTGCCTATACAGCCAGCTGAACCTTGGAGCACATTTACACAATCTTCACACCTGACAGAGTTGTTAGTAGAGGTCAGTCTGGCCCTAGTTAGCCAACCTAGTCACCTTTTCTGTCAGTTTACAGTTACTTAGAATTAAGTCTAAGGTGCAGTCTTCAAGAACTGCAGCAGAACAGTTCAAATGAGATGGCAGGAATTTTAACAGTCCAGCTTACCATTAGCAACTTGCTGGCCAGAACTCAAAAGCCTTGAATGGTGATCACTTTCAATACTATATTTCCTTTACTGTGTTTCACCGTAAACTGGAACCCTGTTCTGTGGGACACTTTTATTTCATCCACCCTGTAAGTGGTACATATTCCATGGAGTGGCTCATAATAACAGTCATGTAACACCATGTATTGGTAAACATAGAAGTGTGTGAGAGATGGCTAGGCCAAATGTAAAGCAGTTTTTCGAGGTGCCACACCTCTTGCTCCCTTGTCCATAGGGTGCAGGCACAGCGGCTGATCTGGTGCACAATAACTGCAGATCCAGCATAAAACCTGGTTTGCCAGAATGCAATGGCAGGTGAAATCCAAGACAGGAATGGAGTGGAGAACCTTCACAAGACTACGGAAACCAATAGGGGTCATCCAGACAACTAGTCGATGCCTCTTCTTTGGGGAAGTCTCACAGATATTTTTTATCTGGGTCTTAAAATCCACATCATGCACTCAGCTTCTCCATCAGATTGGGCATGAAAGGGAAGGGAACAAACATAGTGACTGTTTGGCTGTACACAGAAATCAGTAACAACTGAGGCAGGTAGTAGAGTCCATGGTCAGAGTCAAGGGTAACTGGAAGTGACTAAGCAGTGCCAGACAATATAAGGAAAATATGATAATGTATCAACGGCAATAAGCCAACTTATATCCAGAAACTGACCCACAAAATTGATGTGCACTTATTCCCAGAGCTGGCATGCCAGATGCTGTGGGGAAAACAATGATCTGGGAGCTGTCTGTTGACTAGCACACTGGGAGCACGTAGCTACCTAATGATTGAGCTCAATTCCAGGCCAGTAGACATGTGCAAACCAACACCAAAAAGTGATTATACAAAGTAAAATATTTATATAGGTTGTATAAGCCCTGGAATATCTCGGAATAACTGGAAATATCTGGGAATTTTTCCATGTATAAGAAAAGTTTGAGGGGTGGCGTTTTTATTTTTTTAATTTAATTTAATTTAATTTAATTTTTTTTTTTTATTTTGAGATCTTATACCCATACTTTAGCCCACTACAGCAGAATAATACTGCAGTAAATAAACATTTAAAAAAAGCAGTCAACAATCCAAAGATTGGTTTGAACACAACAGTGCTTTACGAGACATGGTCATGTTGGAGGTGGTAAAATAATCATAATGAGGTTAAAAAGGATAAAGCCACCAATTGCATGGATGCAGATTGATTTGCAACTGGTTTCAGGTAATTATGGCCCTTCTTCAGGTATCTGTACAGGAAACAGTTACAGAATAATATATAAGTACAAATATTACAGAAATTTTGAAGTAGATTCATAGAATTAAAGGGGCTAGAAGTGCAGTGTATAAAAAGCTTTTTTGAAAAGTGACAAAATGAGAAATATTAATACATTATTCTGCTGTATTCTGATAAACTATGGAACTATACAAAGCATTAAGTTCATATAAATAAAAACTTATATTATAGACGAAAAATTCCTAGCAGGAAAAATTATATATAAAAATTAGACGAAGATTATTCACCAGGCGAAGGAGCACAAGTGTGACAGCAGCACAAATAAATAGAACACACACACTCACACACACAAACGCTAGCTTTTGCAGCCTAGCTGCTTCGTCAGGCAGAAGGGAAGGAGAGGAAAAAGGAAATGACGAGGGTTTAAAGGAGTGGGTAAGGAGTCATTCCAATCCCGGGACAGGAAAGACTTACCTTGGGGGGGAAGGGGGGGAGGGGGGGAGGAGGGTAAACAAATACACACACACCCACACATTTACACAGACGCAAGTACACCTAGGCAGACATACTGTAGAAAGCAAAGAAGTTAAGAAGTTAGACAGAGATACCACTTGAGGCAGAGGCTCTGTCCAGAGAACTGAGGGAAAGATGTTAAGATGGTGGGTGGGAATTCGAATTTAGCGGAGGTTGAGACCAGGTGGGCAACGGGAAGAAAGAATATGCTGAAGGGCTATTTCCCATCTCCAGAGTTCTGAAGGATTGGTGTTGGTGGGAAGTATCCAGATAACCCGGACGGTGTAACACTGTGCCAAGATGTGCTGGCCGTGCCCCAAGGTGTGTTTAGCCACAGGGTGATCCTCATTACCAACAAACACTGTCTGACTGTGACCATTCATGCAAATGGACAGTTTGTTGCTGGTCATTCCCACATAGAACACTTCACAGTAGAGATTTTGTATTTATTGGCGTTATTCATTGATTTTGTTGATGCCATCATCTCCTGAAGAATGGAAACAATTCGAGGATAAATGGAATTTTCCTAACTGTGTAGGCGCTATGAATGGGAAGCATGTTGCTATTATGTGTCCAACAGATAGTGGTAGTAAATACTTCATCTATAAACATTTTTTCAGCATAGTGTTGTTTGCAGTAGTGAATGCAAATTACCAATTTATATACGTGCACACTATAATGAACTATCAAATATCCTGGCAATTCTGAAAATAGGTTCAAAATCTCATGTCAGTCAATATATATAAAGAATTACAATATTGAAATTTTGACTATTACATTAATTAACACAATTACCTGGTCAACACAACTTGTTTATGAGCCTAACCTATATACAATGCTATTTATTTTCATATCTTTTGTTTTACATGTCTTTTCTGTCTAGTTCTTGAAATAATGTACAATGACAAAACTATTGTTTATAGAACTATCTGGAAAGCATCTAAACGAATCTCTTAATTAATGAAATCTATCACTTTTTAACTAATCACAGTATCACCGAGACACTGTCCGACACTGATTCCTAGGCTGGCTATTTCGTTTGTATCTAACTTCACACACAATATATCACTATCAGACCACACGATGCCGCAGACGGTATCGTACGATAACATTGAGGTGAGAGGGCCAGCAGTATCATCACAAGGCGAATCCATTGTGTAGATAAACTTGGCAGATACGCCATTCCTTACAGTCAATATTGTTATAGAATAAACCATATTTGTGAATAAAGACACACAAATGTTAGGAACAGTTTCCTATTAATATTTTCCACATTATTACAAAGAATGTGATATTCCTTGAATCTTTGCATATTTAGGTATATTTTCAGATATTTGAAATAGTTACAAGTATTTAAATGTTGTTAAAGGATGAAGTCGTACAGAAGGTTGATTTGCAAAATGTGAAATGTTATTATTGCCATGTTGCAATTTGCAGGTGGTCTAGAATTTGAAGGCTGGTTGTTAATAGAGCACAACACTTTACCCTTAGAACACGTTTATTGCTAACACAAGCGTATACTCAGTACACACTGCCTCGTGCTTGTAGTTCTCTATTATTTATACATAGAAAGAATTTTCAGGAACTTTCAAGTACATCAAACATAAGAAACATGTAGAACATTCTAAAAATAGTAAATACAAACATATAATTTTTTTCTGCCAATAGCAGGATTTGAACTGGGGACCGCAAGGAAAGTGATCTGTGATGCTAACCACTACACAAAGTGTTCTATCAGAAAACGTATGGCATTGCTCCCCTTCCTGAAAGAACAGCAACGCGCTGTTAGGTTTCCTTTGGAGCCAGCTGCAGTGTCCTTGATCTTGTCATGGATGCTCTGTAAGGCAGTTCCAGAGAATCCTTCCATTCTGCCTGCACACTTTTCTTACAGTGATTATGAATGGTACCAGGCCCTCCTATCATGGCTTCATAATTATCACAACGGTCTTCAGAGTCCTTGAACAAGAGGCCGTTTCTGTCTATTTGTTCTTTGGGATCGTGGTAGGGCTTCATGCAGACGACATGTACAATGTCTCTTTGTATTTGTCATTTGAGGATGGCTCATATTTCTTGACTTCGTATGTGACACCTGACAGGCAGCGTATAATACGATATGGACCAAAGTATCACTTCAGTAAATTTTTTGATAGCCCAACCTTCCATACAGGGGTAAACGTCCATACCAGATCTGAGCTGTACACAACAGGTTGCTGCTTGTCATTATACCACTGGCGGTCCTTCTTTTGTGCATCCAGTGTCCGTAGGTGAGCCAGCTGTCTTGCTTATTCGACCCTGGTGATGAGCTGTTTCACAGAGTCATATAGAGTGTCATCTGGTTGGAACAAGAACAGTGTATCCATTGTCATCTCAGCTTCCTGACCATGGAGCAGGAAAAATGTCATGAAGCCTGTGGTATCTTGCCTTCCTGTATTATAAGCAAATGTCATGACTGCCAGTATTGTATCCTAATCCTTCTGCTCTACATTAATGTAATTGACTGCAAATCTGCTAACGTTTTGTTAAAATGTTCTGTAAGATCATTTGTCTGAGGATGATAGGCAGTTGTTATTCTGTGTGCAACGTTGCAACATGAGATTACCTCTGATACTAGTTTTGACATGAATACTTTTTCTCAATCAGATATCATGACACATGGTGCACCATGCATCAAAATAATGTCTTCTATTAGGAATTTTGTGATCTATGGAGCTTCTGCAGTTGGCACAGGTTTGTGATAGCCTAGCTAGCCTAGCGGGTGAGGTAGTCAGTGCAGACTATTATCCATCAGTTACCGGTTGTCTACTTTGGGAACCTACCTAAAAGTCGATTCCAATCCCGTGGAATGGAGCTGCTGCAGGTGGAGTTGGTACCAGATGATCTGGAGGTAATTGTGTCACATGCTTCTGATGCTGGCACTCCTTACAGTGACACACATAGTGCTTGACAGATTGGTAGAGATCTTGCTAGTAATACCTGCATCTGATTCTGTTTAGGGTCTTCACAAATATCAGATGGCCAGATATTGGAGCATCATGGAAATACTTGAGAACAGCTGGCTGGAGATGAGGTGGAATGACCAGTAGCCATTTGGGGTCCAGTGGATCATAGTTTATAAGTTGAAACTCTCCTTTGGTTAGTTCTCCATTCTCCAAGGCCTCTATGGTTTGTAACAATGCTGAATCTTCCTTGTGTTCAGCTTTAATGTCACCCAACGCAGTGAGGGCTGAAATTTCAACCATGATCTTGTGTTCGGCTAATGGATTCCTTGAAGGACAGTCAGCGTCCTTCTGTTTACTTCCATTTTTGAATACCATTGTGATGACATACTCTTGGAGTCTTAGTGCCCATCTTTCTAGTCCAACTGACAGATCCTTCAGACTGGTCAGCCAACATAAAGAATGCTGGTCTGTTACGATGGTGAATGGTTTACCAAATAAATACAGCCAGAACTTGTTGATAGCCAAGAAAATGGTGAGACACTTGCTGCAAGGCACAGACACAGCTGATAACATATGTCGGGAGTTGGCGCGAGAGTGCGCAATGGGAAAATGCGGCAAACACCAGAGCACGCCACGGGCGAGTCAATGACATAAACAGTGCGGAGTTGTGCTCTGTGGTCAGTGTGTTGTTTACCGGGTATGAGCTCAATTCGCGGGTATTCGTACAGCCAGTGCACGCCAGTGTTCAGTGTAGTGGTTGTGAGAGTGTTATTGTCTGTGATTACAACATTTGGTGACGAGTGCGGTATTTTATTCTCCGCGCGTATTCCGTCTGAAGTGGTTGTTTGTCTTTCCAATGTCTACTGGTTCTTCCGATGAGACTCTGTGTCACCTCGTCAAACAACAAGAGGTTTTTGCAATGGCGATTCATGCTCAAATTCAGGTATTACAATCTCTTGCTACAGCCTTGTCTAGTGGGTCCCAAAACCCGTCCACTGCACAGGTTGTTTTGCCCCCCATGCACCCTCTGTCATATCCGCCACCCTTTATGGCGTATGACAAGTCCGTTGAAGAGTGGGACGCTTATGAAAAACGGTTAAGACAACATTTTCAGGCTTTTGGCTGGTCTGATGGCACCTTATGTCGTGCGTTATTCGTGTTGGGGCTGTCACCTCGTCTGTATCAGCTCCTTTGCAAACTCGTCCTCTTACAGGATACTTCGCCGTTGTCTTTCGATCAAATATGTGGCCTTTTTTTTTCACAATATTACCACAAACGGACTCATGTGATAGCGGCCCGTGTTTTACCGCTGCAGGAAGCAGCCACAACAGTCTAATCGGGTGTGGGCCGCGGACCTCCACGGTTTAAGCCATCGTCATTTTGTTACGGATGTGCATAAAGAATCATATGCCGATCAAAAGGTCCGTGATGCTATTATTCGGCTCGCCCCCAATCGCGAGGTTCGCGAACACGCTCTCCTGTGCGAAAATCATTCTCTCTCAGATGTCCTTCATATTGCGCCATCTTTTGAGGTTTCGCGGGCGGCAGGCAACCAAATTGAGGCTTGGTGTGAGGAAGTGGAAATCCAACCCACTTCTTCCCCGTTACAAGCAGGGTCGCAAAGGGATGACGTGGTCGCAGCAGTCCACGCGCAGCCTCGGCGCCGGGGCATTCGGCCCATTGCACAGCAGCGGAAACTCGGGCAAGGCGTGCAGTCACGCAACTGGAAAATGCTTCCGTCGTGCCCCTCCTGTTTTGTCGATAATGATAGACCTGACTTCCCCAAGCGGTGGTCCACGTGTAATCAGTGCCACAAGAAAGGTCACATTGCTTCTGTTTGTGCCTCCAAAATCCAAGATTCCGATGCTGAGATGGACGTAAATTGCGTCTCAGCGATTTTGGTTGCACCCAACAAGCTCTTTATTGTTTGCAAATGTTTGTATAGTCTATGGGACTTAACTACGGGGTCATCAGTCCCTAAACTTACAAACTACTTATGAACTAGAATGGCACAAATATCCATGCCCGGGGGGGATTCGAACCCCCAACCATAGTGGCGGTGCAGACCGTGACTGGAGCGCCTCAGTCTCCTCGGCCACCGCGGCTGGCAAGCTCTTTATTGACGTCAAGGTTTTCCACAAACAGTTGCGTATGCAAGTGGACACAGGCGCGGCCATTACCTTATTAAACTCAAAGACGTATTTGGATCTGGGTTCTCCCTCTCTCTTACCGGTGTCACGGAAATTGGTCAGTTGCAATAAACAAAATATTCCGATCCTGGGACAGTTCTCAGCCCCTGTTACATACAAATCTGTCTCTCGTAGGCTCACTTTTCTTGTCGTAAACAATGCTCACACGGACAACTTGTTTGGTCTTGACGCCTTTCTGGGGTTTGGGTTCACTATTTCCGACGAAGTCAACATTGTCTCTGACCAGGTGCCTTTTGCGCATCTAAACTCTTTCTGTTCCGAATTTTCGGCGCTGTCTTTGGCAGGGTTGGGCTGTGCTAATAATTTCCAAGCCCACATCACCTTGAAGCCCTCCACCAGGCCCTGTTTTTTCCGGTTCTGATTGCACTCCGTGACCACGTAAAAGAGGAGCTGGACCGCCTGGAGGAAGCTGGGGTGGTAAAACGCATTCCATCTAGTGAATGGGCGACTCCCATGGTCACTGTAAAAAATCCGTCGAGGCGGCTGCGCCTTTGTGGCGATTTCAAACGTTCTGTGAACGCCTAATCTATCATCGACACTTATCCATTGCCGCACCGAGATGAGTTTCTAGCGAAATTGGCGGGTGGACAGTATTTCTCCAAGATAGATCTCTCCAAGGCATCTTTGCAAGTTCATTTCGATGCTGACTCTCAACTTCTCTTGGTCCTGAACACGCCCTTTGGTTTGTACCAATACTTGAGGTTGTCCTTCGGGGTAGCCAGCGCTCCAGCAATCTTTCAGCGTTTCCTCAAACAACTCACACTGTCAGTGCCCGGTTGTGTCAATTATCTCGACGATATAGTAGTGCCCGGGCCCTCAGTCGATGAACATTTACGCAACTTACATGCGCTGTTCACAGTACTACAGGGCACGGGGTTGACGTGCAACCTGGAGAAATGCCACTTTTTTCAGCCTTCTATCACTTTTTTGGGGTTTGAGGTTTCTAGAGAGGGCAGCAAGCCCCTCCATCAGAATGTGTCCCCTGTGTTGCCCCTCCCTCAACTGACATCAGTCAAGGACCTGCAATTGTTTTTAGGAAAAGTCGTTTATCATCATAAATTCTTGCCAGGGGCTTCATCTATTGCCAAACCCCTGCATGACCTGCTGCGCAAAGGGACTTCCTTCCATTGGTCATTGGCCTGTGACAAAGCATTTTGCACTTTAAAGGAGCTGCTACAATCGGCCCCCTGCCTCGTCACCTACCAACCCGGCCTCTCCCTTGTCTTAGCAACGGACTCCTCCCAACATGGGATTGGGGCAGTGCTCGCTCATAAATATCCGGACAGATCTGAGAGACTGATCGCTTTCGCCTCTAAGACGCTCACTCCAGCCCAAACCAGATATTCACAAATTGAGAAGGAGGCTCTTGCTATTGTCTATGCTCTGAAGAAGTTTCATGTCTTTCTGTATGGCGTAAAATTTCATCTCATAACTGATCACAAGCCACTGGTTTCTCTCTTTCATCCTTTGCCATCACTACCCGACAAGGCCGCTCATCGTCTTCAGCGTTGGACGCTGTTCCTATCTCGATATAACTATGCGATACATTTCCCCCCTACATCCAAACATGTAAATGCTGATGCGCTCTCCCGGCTGGACCAGACCCAGACTTTGATCAGGAAGAATTGCAGTGCTTTCGTGTTGACTTAGCCACTCAGCAAGCAGTGGACGGTTTTCCGATCACAGGTGCCAAGGTGGCTCTGGCTAGGGCCGCAGACCCGGTCCTCCGCAAGGTGATCCGTTTGGTCCAGCAGTGCTGGCCTGAGACTCTGCCGAAATGGGCATCGGACCCCCTCAGAAACTACTATGCATTTCAACACCATTTTTCTGTTGTGGATGGTGTGCTTCTCCTTGATTCTGAGGATTCCTCTCCTCAGGTCGTCATTCCATTGGTCCTCCGCTCAGAGGTCCTCAAGTTACTACACACCGATCATTGGGGGGTATCTCGTACTAAGGCATTGGCCCACCGTCATGTGTTTTGGCCAGGTCTGGCCAGCGACGTGTCTCGTATGGTTACCTTGTGCTTGCTCTGTGTGCAACATCAAGCCTCCCCTCAGGCAACATTCGCCCCGTGGCCTCAACCTTCGCACGCTTGGGATCACCTGCCCATTGATTTTGCGGGCCCCTTCCTTAATGCCTATTGGTTGCTGGTTGTTGATGCCTTCTCTAAGTTTCCGTACGTGGTCCGTTGACTTTCAACCTCAGCCACAGCCATGGTTGCAGCCTTGTCATGCATTTTCTCGATTGAAGGCCTTCCCACTACAGTGGTGTCAGACAATGGTCCTCAGTTTGTATCATGAGAGTTTGCCTCCTTCTGCAACACCCAGGGTATCCACCATGTCCTTGCCCCACCGTTCCATCCACAGTCAAATGGGGAGACTGAAAGATTTGTTCACACCTTTAAGACCCAGTTGAAAAAATATGTGGCTCAGTACCCTTTGGATGTTGCCCTCGATCAATTTCTCTCATCCTTTCGGTTCACCCCGTTTGGTGACAAGAGTCCTGCGGAACTTCTCCATGTCCGGCAGCCCTGGACTCTGCTCCATCTCCTGCATCCGAGCCCGGGACGTGCACCCATGTCTCCATCTTCTCGCTTCAGGCCAGGGATAGTTGTCTGGGCATGTGGGTTTGGACATCGACCAAAATGGATTCCTGCCATCATCACCAGATGCCACGGCTGCCGTCTCTGCAACATACTAACAGAAGACGGCATCACTGCACGTCACCACGACCAGCTGTGCCTGCATGTGGAAGATGGGAGCCCCCCATCACTCGGCCGATGCTCCCGCACCAGTCTGCTCCACTAACCAGCGCACAGGCCGATGAGAGGTTCCTGCCATTACCTGCAAGTTGTCTGCCTCAGCCAGGGACTGACCCAGGTCCCTCCCTTCAGGGACCTTATACCTTTGTGGGTACAGCCACCAACCATGCTGGATTCATCTCCTCCTGATGCATTGCTCCCTTTGGGTCTACCATCACCATCACCAGGTCCGGGGCCCGAGGTGGAGATGGAGACCGAGCCACCATCACCGGTCCTGCCATATGGATTGTCGGGGGAAGGGCGCCGATGCTGCCCGCGCCCTACGTTCTTCCAACCATACGCAACGGTGCCCGCCCGCAACGTCAGTCAGAGCCCAACAGATGACGACGTCATAGACATTGCTCGCATCCGAGCCTCCCAAGGGGAAAGGAATGCTGTAAGGCACAGACACAGCTGATAACATATGTTGGGAGTCGGCCACGAGAGTGCACTGCGAGAAAATGCGGCAAACGCCAGAGCACGCCATGGGCGAGTCAATGACATAAACAGTGCGGAGTTGTGCTCTGCGCTCAGTGTGTTGTTTACCAGGTACAAGCTCACTTCGCGGGTATTCGTACAGCCAGTGCACGCTAGTGTTCAGTGTAGTGGTTGTGAGAGTGTTGTTTTCCGTGATAACAACAACACTCCTTCTCAATTGTAGAGTAGTTTATCTTGGACTTTGAGAGTACTCTTGATGCATATGATATCATCTTTTCAGCAACTTTCTAAATTTGTAGAAGCACTGTACCAATGCCATAACTGATAGCATCTGTGTAAAATTCGGTTTCCATATTCTTGTTGTATAAGGATAGAACTGGTACGGAAGTTGGAGCCTCCTTAAGTGCCCGAAAAGCTCTTTTTTTTGTCTCATCCCAGATAAACTTGGCATCTCCCTGCAGAAGTTCTTGCAATGGACATGCCTTGTTACAAATGACAATAGTATGAATTCAGCCCAAGGGAACTTCTCACATCACAGATGTGCTGAGTTGGAAATTCTATGCTGCCCTAACTTTATCTCGATCAGGACAGTCACCATCTCCGTTCACTAGGTACCACAGGATTTTTATCTCTTTTGCGACGAAGAGACACTTCTTTGGGTTGAAGCAGACTCCTGCAGTCTGAATACATTTCAACACAGTTGACAGGCAGCTTAAATGTTCTGCAAATGTCCTTGAGAAAATGACAATGTCATCTACATAACAAAGGCATGTTGTCCATTTAAGATGTCAGAACAAGTTGCCCATCATGCATTCCAATGTGGCCAGGGCATTACATAGTCCAAACGGCATGACTTGGAATTCATAAAGGCCATCAGGTGTAATAAAAGCAGTCTTCAGACTGTTTCATCAACCTCAATTTGCCAGTAGCCTGTCTGGATGTCCATTGTTGAGAAGTATGTAGCTCTTTCCAAGCAATATAAGGTGTCATCAATGCACGACAATGTGATTTTGTTCAGCCGCCGATAGATGACACAGAAATGCCACATGCCATCTTTCATCTTCATGAGGACCACCGGAGATGACGAGGGATTCTCCGAAGGGTGAATAATGTCATCATGCAACATCTTCTCCACTTCTTTCTGAATTATCTGTCTTTCAGCTGGCGACACTCTGTACGAACGCTGGCTAACTGGTGGATGATCCCCAGTATTGATACAATGTTTTATCACGGGCCATTTCATCTGGCTCTTTTCCTGCCTATCCCAGAATACACCTGAAAATTGGCGTAGTATGGTTAACACCTGTTGATCTTGTTCCCGGGTCAGACTGGACCCGATATGCAGTTCCATAGTAGTTTCCTCTAGTGCATTGTTGGCAGTCACAGCAGAGCATGAGACTTTGTTGATGACATTGAGCTCACCATCCTGGACTGGTTCAGCTGTTCCAATACACATTCTTTTAGGAATGAGTTGCAATTGCTCGTGAAAATTAGTGATCCCAAGTTCTCTTCGACCACCTGTAAGGCTTATGATAGCCACTGGTGTTTATATTTCCTTCATTATACTGATTAGCTTTTTGTGATCAACAAGCACTTCTCAGTTCAGTTGGTCATCTCGGCTGCTGACTGGAACTCTTCTCATTGTTAATGGTGGAATCTCAACATTCTCGGCAGCAAACAACCTCCTAGGGGAGTTCATGTTACATATACTCAATGAAAAGGCTTCCTCAATTTGTAGCTCAGATCTTCCACAGTCAGTATCAGCTTGGGATGCCTGAAAGAAGTTCCATCCGAGGATAGCATTATGGCTACATTCTGTTACAATGACAAATTCAAACAGCTGTGTCCTGTTGTTGATAGTTATTCTTGCGACACATGTTCCTGTCGGCCGGACGTATTTTCCATTTGCACCTTCAGCACAGTTGCTCTTGTATCACAGAACATTATCTTCTTTAGTTTGCAGCAGTAAACATTCAGAGAAGGAAGCTCTTGAATTGACTAGTGCCTGGACAGGTTGGCCGTCAGTGATGACATCAATGAGATTTCGTGACATCTTAGCGACTGTCGTTCATGGAGGATTTTCATCTGCAGCGGCCTCACCTCTGTAGATGGTCACCTTACCTAGTTTTCCTGAACATGGCAGCTAGGCAAGTAGCTCTTATCTCTATAAGGTGACGGTGAATGGCGGTGGGGTGTTGGAGAGTGACCACGTCCGGGATATGGCAATAGTAGTCCTGCAGTTGACTGCCGTTGAAAGGACTACTCTGTCTTGCAGCATAATAATTGTGAAATACTTGTCTTCCCTCCCTACAGTATCATACAATATATCCAGGAAGCCCACAGTGAAAACACAGTGGAGGATTTGGTTGCGGCCACATTGGTCAGTTCCTAGGCTGGCGTTTGACAGCTGCAGCTGTGTCAGCTCCCTCATGAGGTACAGGACCAAAATTCATGGCCATAAACTGTTGTGGGTGGTGTGCTTCTCCTTGATTCTGAGGATTCCTCTCCTCAGGTCATCATTCCATTGGTCCTCTGCTCAGAGGTCCTCAAGTTGCTACACGTCGATCATTGGGGGGTATCTCGTACTAAGGCATTGGCCCACCGTCATGTGTTTTGGCCAGGTCTGGCCAGCGACGTGTCTCGTATGGTTACCTTGTGCTTGCTCTGTGCGCAACATCAAACCTCCCCTCGGGCAACATTCGCTCCGTGGCCTCAACCTTCGCACGCCTGGGATCACCTGCCCATTGATTTTGCGGGCCCCTTCCTAAATGCCTATTGGTTGCTGGTTGTTGATGCCTTCTCTAAGTTCCCGTACGTGGTCCGTTGACTTTCAACCTCAGCCACAGCCATGGTTGCAGCCTTGTCATGCATTTTCTCGATTGAAGGCCTCCTCACTACAGTGGTGTCAGACAATGGTCCTCAGTTTGTATCACAAGAGTTTGCCTCCTTCTGCAACACACAGGGTATCCACCATGTCCTTGCCCCAGCATTCCATCCACAGTCAAATGGGGAGACTGAAAGATTTGTTCACACCTTTAAGACCCAGTTGAAAAAATATGTGGCTCAGTACCCTTCGGATGTTGTCCTCGATCAATTTCTCTCATCCTTTCAGTTCACACCGTTTGGTGACAAGAGTCCTGCAGATCTCAACATTCTCGGCAGCAAACAGCCTCCTAGAGGAGTTCATGTTACATATACTCAATGAAAAGGCTTCCTCAATTTGTAGCTCAGATCTTCCACAGACAGTATCAGCTTGGGATGCCTGAAAGAAGTTCCATCCAAGGATGGCATTATGGCTACATTCTGTTACAATGCCAAATTCAAACAGCTGTGTCCTGTTGTTGATAGTTATTCTTGCGATACATGTTCCTGTCGGCCGGATATATTTTCCATTTGCACCTTCAGCACAGTTGCTCTTGTATCACAGAACATTATCTTCTTTAGTTTGCGGCAGTAAACATTCAGAGAAGGAAGCTCTTGAATGACTAGTGCCCGGACAGGTTGGCCGTCAGTGATGACATCAATGAGATTTCGTGACATCTTAGCGACTGTCGTTCATGGAGGATTTTCATCTGCAGCGGCCTCACTTCTGTAGATGGTCACCTTACCTAGTTTTCCTGAACATGGCAGCTAGGCAAGTAGTTCTTATCTCAATAAGGTGACGGTGAATGGCAGTGGGGTGTTGGAGAGTGACCATGTCCGGGATATGGCAATAGTAGTCCTGCAGTTGACTGCCGTTGAAAGGACTACTCTGTCTTGCAGCATAATAATTGTGAAATACTTGTCTTCCCTCCCTACAGTATCATACAATATATCCAGGAAGTCCACAGTGAAAACACAGTGGAGGATTTGGTTGCGGCCACATTGGTCAGTTCCTAGGCTGCCGCTTGACAGCTGCAGCGTACGTCATAGTAGGGCAAGGCCATTCTTCATGTTGGGAGTGTCTGGCAGGACTGACTGGCACTACAGTTTGAAATACCTCTTCTTCAGCAGTGTCAGCTCCCTCATGATGTACAGGACCAAAATTCATGGCCATAAACTGGTGCTCGCTTGGTCTAACAGTCCCGGATGCCATAAACTGTTGTAATTCTTCTCTAACACTTTGTCACACGAGAGATGCAGAATCATGCTCATCTTGCACAATGGCCATTTGGGAGTGTGTCATACTTCTTTCATCCAACTATCCTCTGTTGCATGTCTTCAATTTTCTGACACCACTGGATAAACTCCTATGTTGTTGAAATGTCTTTTAACAGAAGAGCTCGATACATGTCTTGTCAATGCCCTTCATCATGTGTGAAATTTTTTTGGCCTGAGTCATATCTGGGTTAACTAATTGACATAGGCCCAAAATACTCTGTATATATGACTGCGTTGACTCACCATGTCATTGGGCTCTGTTCTTCAATTGCTCTTCTGATAAACGGACTTATTGCAAGTGGTCTCCAAACATCATCTCAAGTTCTGTCCGGAATTTTTCCCAGCTATCGAGCTTGTCCTCATTATTTTCAAACCACTGCTGGACCATCCCATCCAGGTAGAAATATATGTCTGCCAAGCACATTATGTGGTCCCACCTATTATACTTGCTGACTTACTCGAATCTTTTCAGCCACTTGTTTGGATCCTGTGCAGTGTCTCCAGAGAGTCTGATGTGCAACTGGCTAACCGCTGCTTTCATATCCATGGATCTTTTACTGACACGGACCTTCGGATGGAGGTAATCAGTATACCCTTTGTATTCCGGTTCTTGTCCATGTAGGCGGCAGGTCTTACGCTGCCTAATCGGAGCCATGATGATGCAGACATATTGCAGGATACCCGGCGCCTCCACCAGAAAGTGTCATGTTGCAAACTGCAGGTGGTCTGGAGTTCAAAGGCTGGTCATTAATAGAGCACAACACTTTACACTTAGAACACATTTATTGATAACACATGCATACCCTACCTGCTGCTTGGAGTGCTCTACTATTAAACATATCAAAGATAAGAAACATGTAGAACATTCTAGAAATAGTAAAAACAAACAAATAAATTTTTTCTGCTCATGGTAGGATTTGAATTGGGAACTGCAATTACAGCACTCTGCAATGCTAACCACTGCACCACACTTTCCATCAGAAAACTTGCGTCATTATGATTCATATAAATGATTGTAAAGTCAATGTTTGCATGTTTTTAACTGTTCCAACAATGCTGGGCACTGTTGAAATGGTATATAAGGGCAACCCACAGAAGTCATAGGAGCATAGTCCTGATTCATATTTTGAGGCAGTCACTATGCCATAAGCACATTGATATTTAATTGTTAGAAGTGATTGTTGTTGTTGCAAGTTTCATTTAAAGTGTGTGATTAAAGTTCTGATTCAAACTTATCTGGTGTTGCTCTTCATAATTTCAATCCAGCTGTGTACATAATAAATGAGTTCAGCTGCTTGTATTCAACATAATCCAGATGGCGCTCCAGTTTTGTTAATCTAGATGCTGAGTTACCAGAACTTCCACCATACCCAAAGAGAACAAGGTAACGTCAAACAGAAGTTTGTGGTGAAGCAAGCATGGGAGATAGACTTGTTTCGTTACAATAATTGAAACGAGCTGGCAGGCTAGCCCGTTACGTTCCACCATGCCACCAACCTGAGGCCCTATATTTAAAATTTTATGCGCCATATGGTTATACAGAAATGCAGTAATATAGTTAATGACATATTACACTGTAGGTATGTAATGTAACAGTGGTCAAAACAATTAGGGGATCGGTTGAGATATCTAGGTTCTGAAGTATTGTCATTGAAAGAATGAACTAAAATTGTTTGATGTCTCTTTGTTGCTTCTAGGGAGTGCAGACAACAACAATACAGCAACCAAGATAGTGGTAATAATAGAAAGTTGCTATCAGGGTTTTGGTGTTGACTTGTGTTTAGTCCACCTAATGAATTACACAAGCAGTTGGGTTCAGATAGCGTAGTGAGCAGGTAGCGCAGTGTGACAACAATGTGACTTACCTGAAGCTATGGCATGGCAAGCCATAGTAAGTTTGGAAGCAGGACAGACACAGAGGTAGATGGCTGCAGCTATTGGAGTGCCAAAAAGTGTAATTTCCAGGACCTGGGTGTGATTTCAGACAACAGGAACTGTTCAAAGTAGGTAAGCCCAAGATCATCCATGAGTAACATCTGCAAGAGGTCACCATTATCTCCAGTTAAGGCCTGGTGCACACTTGACACGGCACAGGCAGAGCCGAGGTGGAGGATAAGTGGGCAGCCATTTGTATTGCGTGCACACTTAACACAGCCAAGGTGCGTTTGCTGACTGGTTGTCCAAGGTGCACAGTTTTGCTGTGCCTCTGCCGTAAAGTGACATTTCCAGTCATCCAATATGCTTTGAAAAAAATTATTTTATGTAGACAAATATTAGCTACGTCCTTCTCTGTATTTAGTTTCACTCTAAGACATATAGTTTTGTGTAAACATATAAATAACACTATAATCGGATTTGTGTGTGTTCTGTGCTAATGCAGTTTTCTCTATTGATATTGCAGTAACTAATCAATAGGAAAAAATATTTTTATGTATTTTATAGACAATAATCACTGATAATGGAGTGGTTTTTCTTTTAGTCACTGCCCATTGTTATTGTTATAATAAGAACTAAAGTGAAACACCACACATATTATGAAGAGTTTGCAGTGAAAAATGTAGTTGGTGGCCACTTTGTTCAGTGCATTTTACACCATACATGGAATCTAGCTAACATGTAGAAATTGTTTTTAACTGTGTAAGGAGAGCCATAACTCTTTCCATTTTCAAGAAAATATGTGAGATGCAGTTGACGCATCATGGTAGGCAGCTACGTTCAAATCAAATGTTTGTATAGTCTATGGGACTTAACTACGGGGTCATCAGTCCCTAAACTTACAAACTACTTATGAACTACTTACGAACTAGGACGGCACAAATATCCATGCCCGCGGGGGGATTCGAACCCCCGACTGTAGTGGCCGTGCAGACCGTGACTGGAGCGCCTTAGTCCCCTCGGCCACCGCAGCCGGCAGGCAGCTACGTGCTGCCTGCTATACAGAGTGCGAAGCTGCCTTGTGGTTTTCTTTTACGTGTCCTGCCAACTTGCTAAACTGCAAATGAACAACTTACTGAAATGAAAAGACACCGATAGTCATCAGACTAAGATACTGACTGTGTATTGTTTCAGTCTATAGCACCTGGTTCCAATAAACTTTGTGACAGACATAAAAACTATATAAGTTAAAATCCCCATTACTTCTGAATCATCAGCACAGCTATGCTGGGAGGGATGTGAAATGATTTTCTCTGTCATCAGGGTTCTTCTTCCATTTCTTGAAACACACGTCCACCCTACATAGGTTCCCGACTGACTGCCACAAGCTAGATGAGCAATGATCTAGAAATCTAGTAACGTTCCTTGTCAGTACTTCTCAAGCTTGATTTTATACTACAACAGTTCAAAAATACTACCCTACCTAATTATTAACAAATATGATGGTTGCTGGTGATAATTATCATTAGAAATAATTAGAGAGACATGGCAGGAATGCATTGTAATGAGATACTGGACGTACAAAAACGGATGAAGGAAAAAAGCAGACTACAATATTATACAACATAGGTCCATAAAGTGCTATGAATAATACTTCACATGCAAATGCAGTTCAAGAAAGAAACTATTACTTGCATAATTTTTTTTAGATTGATTTATCTTTCAGCCAAAGACCAGTTAAAAGCCTGACAGATGTCAATGAGAAGAAAAGTGTTTCAGATCATACAAACTGCACCACATTCATGATTAAATATGTCAAGTGTATAAAGGTTCTTGTAACACTTGTTTATCTCAATTGTAACAGAAATAAGACAAAACTGATTTTAATCACATGCATAAAATGTATTTGTAATCGTTCTTTAGGAAGTATAGTGTCATGAAATTAAAAATTGATTTTTGAGGAGGCTCTAACTACATCGAGAGGTTTGCAGTGAACATGCAGCCTGTGCTGCATTACGAGAGTGCTACATGCTGCTCCACTCTGTGTGCGTTACGTGCAGGGTGCACTGACCAGGCCTGCGCCTCTCCTCTGCCTGTGCTGTGTCAAGTGAGAGCCAGGCCTAAACAGCCTGTTGAGACAGGATGTTGAATGCAACTAAGCTGCAACGCAACCTCCAGACAGCAACAGGATGTGCGGTATCACCACAAACTCCAAAATCGCTTTTGTGAATGTGGCCTCTATACACAGAGTCCTATGGTGTTATGTCCTATTAAAACCATGACACCGTTTAGCCTGCAGAAACTAGGTGGATAAACATCAGAATTGGACTCGAAATGAATGACACTGAGTTCTGTTCACAGATGAGTCAAGAGTTTGTGTTCAGCCAGACAATCATCATTCCCTCATCTGGACAGTTTGTGCAACTCAGGACAATCCTGCTTATGTGCAGGAAACATTACCGTATCACACTGTGGTGGATGAATAATATGGGCAGGAATGAGTATTGGTGGTGGTATGGACCACTATGTCATTTAGAATGGCACTTTGCCTGCTCAGAGGTACAGATAAGATATACTTCAACTTCTTGTTATGCCATACGCTGGTGCCATAGGAGATGGGTTCTTTCTGGTGGATGATAAAACTCGTCCCAACAAAGCTGCACTGGTGGACAACATGCTTGAAGCTGGAGTGGCCAGCTTGTTCACCATACTTAAACCTGATTGAGCATGTGTGGAATGCACTTGGCAGATGCATTGCAGCCAGACCAGCACCTCTCACAACTGTAGTAGAGCTGGATATTTCACTCATGGAAGAACAGGCAATTATTCTTCAAGAACTGATTGATAACCTCACACTGTCCATGCCATGGAGGTGTTCAACTGTACTGGCCATCCAAGATAATCATACACTGTATTAGAGGGCAACGAGAATGACTTTTTCACAATTATGGTACTGTAGTCCCATGGTGTCTCACTCTAAGTAAACACCATGTAAACCTCAAGAAACGAGTTGAGACAGCAAAATCATATAATAAAACCAATAGTAAATCGCCTGTCAGATCACGATATGCAGCTCCTAGTTTTAGGTATAGATTCTAAACAGATTATGAAGACTGCAAAATGTACATACAGGAGAGTAGTCAACCCACCAAAAATTGAAAATTTTAGAAAACTCCTTAAAGACATGAACTGGAAAGATATATATAGTGCTAATGGCATGAATGAAAAATATAATGTATTCATTAATAATGTTAGTATCATGTTCAAAAACTGTTTTCCTCTAAAAGTAATGCGAATTAAACAGAAGTCTATAATAAAACCTTGTATTACACAAGGAATAAAGATTTCATGTAAGACAAAAAGGAAAATGTATCTATCAGCCAAGAGTAGTTGCAATGATGATGATTTAACTAAATATAAGGAATACTGTAAAATATTAAAAAAAGTTATTCAGGAATCTAAGCAAATGCTTTATGAAAAGAAGATAGCAACATCAGGAAACCAAATTAAAACAATATGGAATATAGTGAAAGAGGAGACTGGTAGAACCAGAAAGGAACAAGAGCAGGTAGGATTAAGAGTAGCTGAGACATTGGTAACTGATGGGCATAGTGTAGCAAATCTATTTAACAAGTACTTTATATCCATTACTGATAGTATGGGATTGTCTGGGTCAGTAAATAATGCCCTTGAATATTTGAAACTAGCATTTACAAATAACTTCACATACATGAATATGTCACTCACTTCACCATAAGAAATAAATTCCACAATAAAAAATCTTTAAAAACAAAGCATTCTAGTGGTTACAATGAAATATCAACAAAGTTAATTAAAGCGTGTTCTTGTGAACTTAGCACAATTTTAAGTTATTTGTGTAACCAGTCTGTTATAACGGGAACATTTCCTGATTGGCTAAAATATGCGAATATTAAACCTCTATTCAAGAATGGGGATAAAGAGATACCATCAAACTACAGACCCATTTCACTTTTACCAGCATTCTCAAAAATTATAGAAAAGGTAATGTACAAGCAACTTCTCAACCACTTAACCACAAATGGCATATTGTCTAGAAGACAGTTTGGATTTCTGAAAGGTTCCGATATCGAGAAGGCTATTTATACTTTCAGTGAGAATGTACTTAATTCATTAGATAATAAATTGCAAGCAGCAGGTACTTTCTGTGATTTGTCAAAGGCATTTGATTGTGCGAACCATAACATTCTTTTAAGTAAATTAGAATTCTATGGGGTCACGGGAAATGCTGCAAAATGGTTCAAGTCGTACCTCACTAACAGGAAACAAAGGGTGTCAGTGCAAGTGACTAGTGAATTAAGCCAAAAGTCATCATCGGATTGGGAAGAAATTACATTTGGTGTCCCACAAGGATCCATCTTAGGGCCATTGCTTTTTCTTGTGTAAATTAATGATCTCTCATCAGTTACACTACCAGAAGCAAGGTTCGTTTTCTTTGCAGATGATACAAGTATTGCAATAAAAAGTACATCAAGCATAGTGATAGAAAGGTCTGCTAATGATATTTTCATGAACATTAATAAATGGTTTAAAGCCAACTCATTGTCATTAAACTTTGAAAAGACTAACTACATGCAGTTCAGAACATGTAAGAGATTTCCTGACAGCATATGCATTAAGTATGAAGAAGAGCAGATAGAAGAGGTTGACAGTATTAAATTCCTGGGCTTACAGCTTGATAGTAAATTTAGTTGGGAGGAGCACACCACAGAACTGCAGAAACGACTCAACAAATCTGTATTTTCAATACGAGTGTTATCAGACATAGGAGACATAAAAATAACAAAGCTTGCATACTTTGCTTACTTTCATTCCCGAATGTCATATGGTATAATATTTTGGGGTAACTCTTCAAGTCAATCAAAAGTCTTCAGAGTCCAAAAACGTGTAATGCGTATTATTTGTGGAGTAGATTCACGGACGTCCTGTAGAAGCCTCTTCAAAGAACTGGGTATATTAACTACTGTCTCTCAGTACATTTATTCCTTAATGAAATTTGGCATAAATAATATATCCCTTTTCCCAACAAACAGCTCAGTTCATACATACAATACTAGGAATAAAAATGATCTACACAACGACTTAAAAGCACTTACTTTAGTTCAAAAAGGAGTCCACTACTCAGGAACACACATTTTCAATAATTTACCATCAAGTATAAAAAAAATTAGCTACAAATAAAGATCAGTTTAAGAGGAACCTAAAAGAGTTTCTAGTGGCAAATTCCTTCAACTCCATTAGTGAATTTCTAAATTGTACCAAATGATGCATACTCATACTATATTAGTATTATTATATTATCAGCAAAGAAAAAAACCCAAAACCCCTTAAAAATTTATGTATCTGTATTTATATTATAAGTGTATGTATCTGCATTTATATTATTAGTATTATCTAATATTCAAATTGTAAATTTTGTTTCTTGACATATTCCACATCCACGAGGATCCCCTCAACATGGATCTACGAAACGAATAACTAATCTAATCTAATCTCACAAACATAATGCCAGTCCCTCTGAGCTGGCTTGGGCACAATGACTTGTGACTGGTATGCTTTCTTCCAATTTTGTTGCATCCCATTTATCACAGACTGCCCAAAGTGTCACATACTCAAACCTGCTCCACTGCTTTCATACATTCATAGTCAATTATGTGTGAAGAATATTGTGTTATGCATCATTTGAATCATCATGATGTGTTAGTCCTGCAAGGTTTACAAGAGAACTTCTGTGAAGTTTGGAAAGTAGGAGGCGAGGTACTGGCAGAAGTAAAGTTGTGATGATGGATTATGAATCGTGTCAGCATAGCTCAGTTGATAGAGCGCTTGCCCATGAAAGGCAAAGTTCTCAGGTTTGAGTCCTGATTCTGCCACAAAATTTTAATCTGCCAGGAAATTTCATATCCATGTACACTCCGCTGCAGAGTGAAGTTTGAGTCTGCAAATATTTCTTTTTGTCAGTGACATTTACGATGCTGTGTGAACTGACAAGTTCTGTCAAAAGTCTCTTGATCCAAACAATTACTCACGCTGTTTCTCTACCTGCTACATTAGCATCTTCTGTAGCAGAAATTGCAACTGAAATTTCTCACTGACTCATTCAGCAGACAAAGACCACCTGAGGTACATTATTCAGTACGTAAATCACATCTATGATTGGCATCACTATAACTTTCAAGAATGCTGTTGAATTCATCCCTTTTGTAAATATGTCCATAATTATACTGTGTGTATGCCTCTCAAGTAGCAAAATACTGTTTTACCCTTATTACAATGTGCATCGTACAGTTGATTTAAGGAACAGAGTAGATTCAATGGAGAGTAGCACACATCATTACAGACTCATTTATTAAGCATGAAAGTGCCATAAATATGATTAGGAAATTCCAGTGTCAGGTGCTGAAAGAGAGTTTCAACAGCTCTACAATCACTTGGGTTAAACACTCCAAAAGCTTGTACATATTCCTCCACTCCTTGGCCCAATAGAACAACAGCAGTATTTTCAATTCATGGAAAAATACATCTCTGTTGGAGTTGTTAAAATTTATTTATCAATTAAATGTTTCACGCTCGTGGCGCATCTTGAGATTGGATCATGGTGACATCTTGAGATTGGGACATGGTGTGAGGTAGGCAGGTGAATATACTGTGACACAAACAAACATTGGTCTGACAGTGAGTTGATAAGCATTTTTTCTATCTGCAACTATTTGTCAACAAAGCATCAGACCAACAATCATTTGTGTCTACCTTTCACTGTGGCTCATCATGTTATGATCAAATCTGAAGATGCACCAAGAGAATGAAACACATTATTGATGAATAAATTTTATTAACTGCAACAGATGAATTTTTTATTGCCAAAACCACCTTCATAAACTGAGTCTAACTTGAATGGTTCCATCCCTTTTTTTTCTGTCAATTTCCAATCTTAAGATATATGATGCTGGGATTGATTTTACTTTGAATATCCTTTTCAAAATCTTCAATAATTGTTTTACATTTGTGCACAATGTTTGCTATCATCCATCAGTCATCGAGTACAAAGAATACATTGTACTGTATCAGGTATTCATCAGAATTTGTATTCACTCACAGCAATTACAAGTAATTGAATCTACTTTCTCCAGGATATAAAGGCCAAGCTCCATTTTCCTGATATGCCACCATTTCTATATCCATTCCTACTTTCCAAATGTCTCACTGACTTGAATTCGTAATGTCACATTAAACTCCGGTTTCTTGAAGGTCATTAACTGAATTGCATAATCTGGAAATATTTTTGACATTTTAGTATTAAAAGTTCATGCATTTGTGGTCACATCCTTTCATTATCTGGTTGTTCTAATTGCTCTTCTGTTCCATCTCGTAAAATCATGACTGTATAACTCGTGTTCTCTTGCAAAACTAAACTGCAGTTTTCTCTCACTTTCATCTGACAACTCTTAAATCTGCCTCTAGGATCACAGTAACTTCTGGACTTTGTTTTTATGCAAATTTTCTTTTAAGAAATAACATCCCAAGATGTCATAAGCCAATAATTTTCTTCATACCACATCAGATAACCATCATCATGGTCACATTCAAACAGAATCCCTTTTACTGCTTTTCAATCCATTTTTGCCCTTAACTATTTGGGAGGATGAACTTAAAATTTAGATTGTATTGTGCTTCACACCAGGCTTATCATCATCATCATCATTATTAGAGACTGATTATGCTTTTCAGCGTTCATTCTGGAGAATAGTACCACTAATAAAATTCCTCCATGATCTCCTATTCAACGCTAACATTTATGCCTCGTCTGATGTTATGCCTTTTACTTCAAAATCATTCTGCACTGAATCTAAGTACCTTCTTCTTGATCTACCTTGACTCCTCTTACTCTCCGCTGCCGAGCTCATGAGTCTCAGGTAACCTTGCTACTCCCATACGTGTAACATGACCCCACCATCTCAGTCTGTTCGCTGTAACTGCTTCATCTATGGTGTTAATTCCCAGTTTTTCTTTGATTTCCTCATTATGGACAGCCTCCTGCCATTGTTCCCATCTATTAGTACCTGCAATTATTCTTGCCACTTTCAGATCTGTAACCTCTACCTTAGGAATAAGGTAACCTGTATCCATCCATCTTTCATTCCCATACAACAAAGTTGGTTGAAAGATAGAGCAGTGCACTGCTAACTTAGTCTTGGTACTTACTTCCTTCTTACAGAAGAGAGTAGATCTTGGCTGAGCACTCACTGCATTAGCTTTGCCGCACCTAGATTCCAGTTCTTTCACTATGTTGCCATCCTGCGAGAAAATACATCCCTAGGTACTAGAAACTGTCTACCTGTTCTAACTTTGTTCCTCCTATTTGGCACTCAATCTGTTTAAATCTCTTTCCCACAGACATTACTTTCGTTTTGGAGGTGCTGATCTTCATATCATAACCCTTGCACCTCTGATCGAGCTCTGAAATATTAGTTTGCAACCTTTCAATCGAATCGGCCGTTACAACTAAGTCACCCGCATATGCAAGACTGCTTATTTTGTTTTCTCCTATTTTAATCCCGCCCTACCAGTCTACTGTTTTCAATATATGATCCATGAATAGTATGAACAGTGGTGACAGGTTACAGCCTTGTCTTACCCCAGAAACTACCCTGAACTTAATTTGCCATCTACTCTAACTGCTGCCTGACAGTATTGCCTGCAGAAGTTCGTCTCTTATACAATAATCTTGTAGAACTGACAGTAGCTTCCTCCTAGGAGTGCGTTCATAAGCCTTTTCTAGATCTATGAAACATAGATACAATTCCCTGTTCCACTCATAGCACTTTTCCATTACCTGCCATACGCTAAAGATCTGGTCCTGACAGCCTCTAAGAGGCCTAAACCCACACTGATTTTCATCTAACTTGTCCTCAATTAATACTCGCACTCTCCTATCAACAATATCTGAGAATATTTTTCCTACAACGCTAATTAAAGAGATACCTCGATAGTTGTTACAATCTTTTCTGTTTACATGTTTGAAAGTTGGCGTGATTACCGCTTTCGTCCAGTCAGACGGAACATGCCTTGATTGCCACGCCTTCTCAATTATCGTGTGTAACCATTTAAGACCTGATATTACACTGTATTTGACGAGTTACGGCTTAATTTAATCCACCCCAGCTGCTTTATTGCACTGTAATCTACTGACCATTTTCTCCTCTTCCTCAAATGAGATCCTGTCTCCATCGTCGTTCCTATCCCATTCTACCTGAAAATCTGATACATCATTGAACGTTTCACTTACATTGAGCAATTCTTCAAAATATTCCCTCCTTGCATGATGAAAGCGGAGCTCACCATCTGCAGCATTGCCGACAGGACTGACTGCGGACCTTTGGTTCAGAGCCGAGTGGAGGGTCTGAATCAGAGGCTCAGACGGTTCTGCGACCGTGTGGGCTGCAGATTCCTCGACTTGCGCCAAAGGGTGGTGGGTTTTTGGGTTCCGCTAAATAGGTCAAGAGTCCACTATACTCAGGAAGCAGCTACACGGGTAGCGGGGGCTGTGTGGCGTGGACTGGGCGGTTTTTTAGGTTAGATGGCCTCGGGAATACACAAAATGGGTTTCAGTCTCAAAGGGGGCAGGTCAGACACGGGAAGAAAGCAGACCTAAAAACCATTGGTGTAATAGTTGTAAATTGTTGTAGCTGTGTTGGGAAAATTCCAGAGCTCCAAGCGCTGATAGAAAGTACTGAGGCACAAATCGTTATAGGTTCTGAAAGCTGGCTGACACCTGAGATAAATTCGGCCGAAATTTTTTCAAAGGGCCAAATGGTCTTCAGAAAGGATAGAATAAATAAAACAGGGGGTGGCGTGTTTATTGCTGTTACAAATGGTTTATCCTGCAGTGAAATTGAGGCAGATACTTCCTGTGAATTGGTCTGGGTAGAGGTGATACCTGACCACCGAAATAAATTAATAATTGGATCTTTTTATCGGCCCCCTGACTCAGACGATGCGGTTGCAGAAATGTTCAAAGAAAGCTTGAATCATATTTCAAATAGGTATCCGAAGCATACTGTTATAATCGGTGGCAACTTTAATTTACCCTCGATATGTTGGCATAATTATGTATTCAAAGCCGGGGGCAAATATAAAACATCGTCCGAACTAGTTCTGAATGCTTTTTCTGAAAACTACTTCGAACAGTTAGTTCATGAACCCACTAGAATAGTATGTGGTTGCGAAAATACTCTTGATCTCCTAGCAATAAATAATCCTGAGATAGTAAAAAGCATCAAAACAGATACAGGGATTAGCGAACTTCGAGTTGTAGTAGCGAGACTGAATATCAAAATTCCCAAATGCACCAAAAATAAACGAAAAATATATCTATTCAATAAAGCAGATAAAAATTCGCTTCACGCTTTCCTGATTGATAGTCTCCAGTCCTTCAAAACTAAAAATGCGAGTGTAGATCAGTTGTGGCTTACTTTCAAAGACATAATATCAGCAGCAATCGAGAGATTTATACCAAATAATAAAAGAGGGGGCTGACCCCTCGTGGTACACAAAACAGGTCAGATCACTATTGCAGAAACAAAGAAAAATGCATGCAAAATTAAAAAAGACACAGAATCCGCAAGACTGGCAATCTTTTACTGAAACTCGCAACCTAGTGCGGACTTCAATGCGAGAAGCGTATAGTAGTTACCACAACGAAATCCTGTCTCGTAATCTTGCAGAAAATCCAAAGAAATTCTGGTCATATGTGAAGTACAGTAGCGGCAAAACACAAACAATACCTTCACTACGCGATAGCAATGGTAATACTACCGACGACAGTACTGCTAAGGCAGAATTACTAAACACAGCTTTCCGAAATTCTTTCACCAAAGAAGACGAAGTGAATACTCCAGTATTCAATCCAAGAACAGCTGCCAGCATGCGAAACTTAGAAGTAGATGTTCCTGGAGTAGTAAAACAACTTAAGTCACTAAACAAAAATAAATCTTCCGGGCCAGATTGTATACCAACTAGATTCAGAGTATGCTGATGCAATAGCTCCGTACTTAGCTATAATTTACAACCAATCATTCAGCGAAAGATCCGTACCCAAAGACTGGAAAGTCGCCCAAGTTACTCCAATATTCAAGAAAGGCAATAGGAGTGATCCCCAAAATTACAGGCCTATCTCATTGACGTCGATTTGCAGTAGGATTTTGGAACATATACTTTGTTCGAATATTATGTACTACCTCGAAGAGAACGACCTATTAATCAATAGTCAGCACGGATTCAAAAAGTATCGCTCTTGCGAAACACAGCTTGCCCTTTATTCACATGAAGTGTTAAGTGCCATCGACAAGGGATCTCAACTCGATTCCATATTTCTGGATTTCCGGAAGGCTTTTGATTCTGTACCCCACAAGCGGCTTCTAATGAAAATGCGTGCTTATGGAATATATCCCCAATTGTGCGATTGGATTCATGATTTCCTATCAGAAAGGACACAGTTCGTTGTAATTGACGGTAAGTCATCGAGTAAAACAGAAGTGATATCTGGCGTTCCACAGGGAAGCGTTGTAGGTCCCCTACTCTTCCTCGTGTTTATAAACGATTTAGGAGATAATCTGAATAGCTCCCTTAGACTGTTCGCGGATGATGCTGTCATTTATCGATCAGTGAAGTCAACAGAGGATCAAAAGCAACTGCAAAGCGATTTAGACAAAATTTCTACTTGGTGCGAAAATTGGCAATTGACACTAAATAAAGAAAAGTGTGAAGTAATACACATGACCACTAAAAGAAATCTGCTGAACTTCAATTACGCGATAAATCGGTCAAACCTTAAGGTTGTAAATTCTACCAAATACCTAGGAGTTACAATTACGAACAACTTTGACTGGAGAGAACACATAGAAAATGTTGTGGGGAAGGCGAACCAAAGGTTATGTTTCATTGGCAGAACGCTTAGAAGATGCACCAGCTCCACCAAAGAGACTGCCTACATCACACTTGTGCGTCCTCTCTTGGAGTACTGTTGCCCCTTGTGGGACCCTCACCAGGTGGGACTGACGATAGATATTGAGAAGGTTCAGAGAAGGGCAGCTCGTTTTGTTTTATCACGTTACAGGGAGGAAAGAGTCACGGGAATGTTGCACGAATTGGGGTGGAAATCATTAAAAGAAAGACGTTATTCATTGCGGCGTGATCTGTTTGCGAAGTTTCAATCACCGACTTTTAGTTCTGAATGTGAAAATATTTTGCTAGCACCCACCTACTTAGGGAGACATGACCATCCCCATAAAATAAGAGAAATCAGATCGAAAACGGAACGATTTAGGTGTTCTTTCTTCCCACGCGCTATTAGAGAATGGAACGGTAGAGAAAACTTATGAAAGTGGTTAATGAACCCTCTGCCAGGCACTTAAATGTGATTTGCAGAGTATCTATGTAGATGTAGATCTGCTCAAGGCATCCACAGGATTGACTAGCAGTTTTCCTGATCTGTTCAAAACACTTGTTAATTCCCTTTCGAAGATTGCTAATTACGCTCCAAAATGGTTTTCCTGCGGCTTGACCCAGAGTTTCTAGCTTATTTCCAAAGTCTTCCGATGATTTTTGCCTGGAGTCTGCAGGCTTCTTTCAGACTATATTTTTTATGAAGATGTCCCTACAGTACTGTAAACTCCCATTCATTTCAAGATGTGCGGTGCACAATTTATCATTTCAGCCCATAATGAAAGGAATGTTTCAGAGAGCCTGCATCGTAGTACTGATTGTTTCAACAAGAGTACTACTTTCTCTTTCAAAACATTGGTTTATGCCTCCTTCCTGTAAAATTTCTGTCTGTTTATTGTTGAATCTCCTCTACCACTAAAGGGGAAAAAAGGGGAGGAAGATTAGGTACTCATTAGAGACAGACCACACACTGATAATTTTGTCAATCTTGGGGAAGGAAACTGGTCATGTTCTTTGAAAGAAAATGCCTTGACATTTACCTGGAGTGATTCAGGGAAATCACAGGTAATATAAATCAAGTTGCCTAGAGACAGGTTTGGAAAACAGTTCTCCAAAATTTGTCGAGTGCAGTGTTAACACTGCTCTAACAATCTTGGTCATCATTTCAGAGGTTTTTAATTGTACAGCCCTTAGTCTTTGGTTTGGTTATAATTTTTATTAGTAACCACAGACATTGCTGAGGTGGGATGGCTTGTGTGCCTCAGTGATGCAGATAGCCATACTGAAGGTGAAGCCACAGAGGAGGGGTACCTGTGGAGAGACCAGACAAACGTGTGGTTCCTGAAGATGGGCAACAGCCTTTTCAGTAGTTACAGGGGCAACAGTCTGGATGATTGACTGAGCTGGCCTTGTAACATCAGCTAACATGGCTTTGCCATGGAATTACTGCAACCGGCTGAAAGCAAGGGGAAAACACAGTCGTTAATTTTCCCCGAGGACATGCAGCTCTACTGTATGAATATATGATGATGGTGTCTTCTTGGGTAAAATATTCCGGACGTAAAATAGTCCCACATTCGGATCTTTGGGCGGGGACTACTAAAGAGGATGTCATCATCAAGAAAAACAAAACAGGCATTCTACGGGTCGGAGCGTGGAATGTTCTAAGCCTTATTTGTGTTGGTAAGTTAGAAAATTTGAAAAGAGAAATTGATAGGTTATAGTTAGATGTAGTAGGGATTAGTGAAGTTCAGTGGCAGGATGAACAGGATTTCTAGTCAGTTGAGTACAGGGTTATCAATACAAAATGAGTTGGCGGTAATGCAGGGGTAGGTCTGATAATAAGAATGCAGGTAAGTTGTTATGAACAGTATAGTGAACACATTATCGTAGCAAATACAGCCACAAAACCAACACTGACCACAGTAGTACAAGTTTATATGCCAACTACCACGGCCAGTATCGAAGAAATGTATGAGGAGATAAAAGAAATAATTCAGAAAGTTAAGAGGAAAACTTGATTGTGATGGAACTGTGACTGGAACTTGGCAGTAGGAAAGGGAAGAGAAGGAAATGTAGTAGGTGAATATGGACTGGGGAAAAGGAATGAGAGAGGAGATCGCTTGGTAGAATTTTGTGCAGAGCATAATTTAATGATCACCGACACTTGGTGTAATCATCTTGAAAGAAGGCTGTATACGTGGAAGACACCAGGAGACACTGGAAGGTACCATATTGACTTTATAATGGTAAGGAACAGATTCAGAATCCAGGTTTTAAATTGTAAGACATGCCCAGGGGCAAATATATTCTCTGACCATAACTTACTGGTTATGAACTGCAGATTAAAACTTATGAGACTGCAGACAGGTAAAAAAGTTAGGAAATGGAACCTGCACAAATTGAGGGAACCAGAGGTGGTTGAGAGTTTCTGAGGGAGCATCCGGCAAGGATTGGCTGAAATGGGGGGAAAGTAATACAGTAGAAGAAGAATGGATAGCTCAGAGAGATAGGGTAGTTAAGGCCGCAGAGGATCATATAGGCAGAAGGGCGAGGCCTAATAGAAATCCTTGGATAACACAGGATAAACTGAACTTAATTGATGTGAGAAGAAAATATAAAAATTCAGCAAGTGAAGCAGGCAAAAGGGAGTACGAACGTCTGAAAAATGAGACTGACAGGAATGGTGGTGGTGGTGGTGGTGGTGGTGGTGGACATGAGGGACCAAACAACGAGGTCATCAGTCCCTTCAACCCCAAATTTTATACGCCACGGAACCCAACGAAAAATAGGTGAAAGCCAAAAGACCATTTACACTAGGAAGTAAAATCGACTCGCCAACAAGACTAAGACCAACCCAGGGCAGCAAATGCTACAGTGTCCGATCCCACAGCTCTGGAAGCGACCTCTAGCCTAAACCACAAGGTACTAATGGCACAGTGGTCAACGTATCATAGCTCCAGAGCAGGGAGAAATAAAACTACATTAAAATGTAAGAGAGTGGGGGGGCTGATGGGGATACGGCTCTAAACCCCACAATCAGCCAAGAATCACAAACCCACTCACCCCGACCAAGCGAGTCCTAGAGCTGACAATAAAATCTACTTTCACGGAGGAAGGCAAGGACGCGATCAACCATCCGTGGGTCATCCGCCAAAACTGAAGGCAATGCAGGCGGTAGGCCATAGTCGCCACGAAGTGTCGAATGGAGAGGACATTCAATCAGAATATGAGACACGGATTGTACGGCTCCACAATCACAATGTGGTGGATTGTCATTTTGTAAAAGAAATCCATGGGTCAGCCTGCAGTGTCCAAGACGGAGGCGACAGAGGACAATTGATTCTCTCCGGGAAGGGTGTAAAGATGAACTCCAAGCTGCAGTCGTATCTTTGATGGTGCGGAGTTTATTGGAAGGGGCAGTAGCTTTCCAACTGCTATCCCATGAGGAGTGAAGCAAAGATCTGATCTGCACCCGCAGATCCGCACCCGGAATTTGAAAGGGAGATGGGCAGCGAGTAATTGCCGATCTAGCCAACTGGTCAGCTACTTCATTCCCTGTAATACCAACATGGCTTGGCACCCAGAGAAAGGTAACGGAGCAGGCAGCACGATGAAGGTCAGCAAGGAGTTCATGGATGGAAATAACTAAAGGATGGGAGGGGAAACAACGATCAATGGCCTGCAGACTGCTCATGGAGTCAGCACAGATTAAACCACGTTCCACGGCAGAATGTTTAATAAAACAGAGGGCTCTATAAATCGCCATCAGCTCTGCCGTAAACACACTGCATGCCTGTGGCAGAGAATGGCATTCCGCCCCAACAGGAGATGTAAAAGCATATCCGGAGTGGCCCGCTGTTTTCGAGCCATCAGTGTAGAAGATAGAGGCTCCCTGAAACTCTTCTAGTACTGGGCGCACCAAACGCCGAAAGACCATGGGGGAAATTAAAGCTTTTGGGCCCTGGAAGAGATCCGTCCAAATTAGTGGTCGCGGCACCATCCACGGAGGTGTGCGTGCAGTAAAATGGGAGGCGCAATCTAGTGAAGGGAAATGGAAATCCCGGCAAAGAGAGGCAAGCCGCAGTCCGACGGGAAGGCCCGCCCGCGGCCGGGTATCAGGGGGTCGAAGCCCTTCATATGCAAAAAGAACCTGGTAAGCGGGATGAGCAGGATATTGCCGGATGGTGATGGCATGAGACGCCAGAAGCTGATGCCGCCTGACCTGAAGAGGGCAGATTCCCGCCTCAACAAGGAGACTGTCGACCGTGCTAGTCGGGAATGCACCTGTAGCCAAGCGGACACCATAATGGTGAACCGGGTCTAATAATTTCAGGGCAGAAGGAGCTGCCGAGCCATAAACTTGACACCCATAGTCCAATCAGGACAAGATTAGAGCCCGATAGATACGGAGGATAGTTGTTCGGTCTGCACCCCAAGATGAATGAGCAAGGAAACGTAGGGCATTGAGTTTCCTCATACAACTAATCTTTAGGTGGCGAATATGGGGCACCCAAGTCAATTTTTTGTCAAAGAGAAGACCCAGGAAACGATGCTGTGCTACAACTTCCAGGCGCTGATTACCCAAGAACAGTTCTGGATCAGGGTGAACTGTAGTACGACGACAAAAGTGCACCACCCTCGTTTTTGATGAGGAAAACTGGAAACCATGGGACGTAGCCCACACTGAAGCCCGCCGAATGGCGCTCTGGAGCTGACGTTCAGTAGAGGCTAATGAGTAGGAGCTGTACCATATGCAAAAGTCGTCGACATACAATGCCGGGGTTACCAGTGACCCAACAGAGCTCACCAACCCATTGATGGCGATTAGAAAAAGTGTAACACCCTGGGGGACACCGTTCTCCTGTATCTGAGGGGAGCTAAAGGAAGAGCCAACTCTGACACAGAACAGGCGGAGGGATAAAAACTGACAGATAAAAATTGGTAAGGAGCCTCTGAGGCCCCAGTCATGAAGAGAACGTAAAATATGATGGCGCCAAGCAGTGTCGTACGCCTTATGCAGATCGAAGAAGACTGCTACCAGATGATGTCTTTTAGAGAAGGCCTGTCTGATCGCAGTCTCCAGTCGAAGTAAATGGTCAATAGGGGATCGTCCCTCCCGGAACCCACACTGGTAAGGTGAGAGAAGTCCCCGGGATTCAAGAACCCAGCATAATCTGCGGGCTACCATCCGCTCAAGTAGTTTACAGGGGACACTTGTCAGGCTTATTGGTCGATAACTGTCCAGCGCCGACGGGTCCTTGCCAGGCTTGAGGGCAGGGACCACAATACTCTCCCTCCACTGGGAGGGGAACACCCCTTGAAGCCAAATACAGTTAAAAACTTTTAGGAGAAATTGTCGTTGTGAGGGGTTAAGGTGTTTCAGCAATTGATTATGGATATCGTCAGGGCCAGGTGCTGAATCACGAGAAGAGGAGAGGAGAGGGCCAGCGACAGCTCCCAGTCAGTAAAAGGTTCGTTATATGGTTCCACCTGGTGAGAAGTAAAGCCTAATTTGAAGGTTTCGGCCTGGTGTTTCTGAAGGAGAAAGGTCGCCGGATATGAAGTTGTCGCCGAGACATTGGCGAAGTGAGTTGCAAGATGTTCTGCAACAACAGATGGCTCCGTGCAGACCCCCTCAAGCAGGGCAAGACCAGGGACGGAAGACGGCCGCCAGCTACCTTGGATAGATCGGAGCATAGCCCACACTCTTGTCAAAGGGACAGAAGAACCCAACGAGGAGACAAAATGCTCCCAGCATGTCCGCTTACTTTGTTTGATTAAGTAACGAGCTCTGGCACGCAGACGTTTGAAATTTATTAGACCAGCGAGCGATGGGTGGCGCTTAAGATGTTGCAAGGCCCTACGGCGCTCGCGAATGGCTGCGGCAACAGTTGCATTCCACCAAGGGACAGGCCGGCGAGTAGGAGGGCCTGTCGACCGGGGAACAGCGGCGTTGGCAGCTTGGGTGATCATGTTGGTCATTTGGCTTATAATATCATCTATACAGCCTGAGGGGGAAGATGGGAACACAACCTGGGATGTATATAGCGGCCAATTAGCACGACGGAATACCCAGCGAGGTACCCTGGCTCGTGGTAGGCGTGAGGGAAGTGAAAGGATCAACGGAAAGTGGTCGCTATCGCAGAGGTCGTCATACGCCGACCAGTGAAATAAAGGAAGGAGAGAAGGAGAAGTGAGAGAGAGGTCTATGGCAGAAAAGGTGCCGTGAGCGGCACTAAAATGAGTTGGGGAACCATCGTTGAGAAGGCTCAGATTGTGGTCAGCAAGAAACTGATCTATGAGGCGGCCCCGGCTAGATGTATAAGCACTGCCCCACAAAGGATGGTGGGCATTGAAGTCCCCAAGGATGAGGTAAGGAGGAGGGAGTTGCTGAAGGAGGGCCACTAGGGACGTGAGTGTAGGTGGCCTGTCAGCTGGAAGGTAGAGGTTGCAAATGGTCAATGGAGTGTCCAAGTGAACCCGGACAGCAACCACTTCCAATGGAGTTTGGAGAGGAATCCAGGTACTGACAATATCTGTCCAGACCAAAGTACAAACCCCACCAGACGCCTGGAGGGGACCAACCAGGTTCCGACAAAAAGCACGGAACCCACGGAGGGTCGGTGAATGTGCATCCATAAACCTCGATTCATGCAGGACGACACAGGCCGCAGAAGAGAGAGAGATTAGCTGTTTAATCTCCAAGAGGTGACGGTAGTGACCATTACAGTTCCATTGGATGATCACATCACGAGGATCTAGGCGGGAAGCGAATGGCATAACGTCTGTCACGCTGCTTTGTCAGCGTCCGTCACCAAAGAAGAAGGGACAACATCCATAAATAGCTGATCAGCCTCGGGCTCAATGGGATGAGCGAGTTGCGAAAGCACAGTCGGCACCTCCGGTGGTACCGGAGGGGCTTTATCTTGTAACTTTGGTTTCTTCTTCTTCTTCTCCTTCTCTTTCTCCTTCTCCTTCTCTCGTGTGGGACGGGCAGGACCCACCCCAGAGAGAGGACTTTTGTCAGTTAGGTCTGGTACTGACGTGGATCGGGTGACCTTTGAACTCACCGACTGGGAGTCCGATGGCCGCCTGGAGGTCGAAGATCTCCGATCTGGGTAACGCCGGGACGGAAGGCCCTGAGATAGGGCACTGTCACCGGCAGGCGACGGAGAAGGGGTGCACTTCTCCGGCTAGGAAGGGGTGGGACACAAAGGGACGGCTACAGGAGCTACAGGAGAGGGAGATGTGAGGGAGGGGTGTGGACGGGGTGTAGGGGGGAGATGGGAGTGGGAAGGGGAGGGTGAAAGGCTAGACGATAACGTCGTAGCAAAGGTCGTCGCCATTTGCACGGGATGCAGACGTTCATATTGACTGCGGGCCTCAGGGTACGTCAAACGCTCCAGGGATTTGTACTCTTGTATCTTCTTTTCTTTTTTGAACATAGGGCAATCTGGCGATCGTGAAGAGTGGTGTTGTTGACAGTTGACGCACACCGGCGGAGGAACACAGGGGCTCCCCTCATGTAGTGTGCGTCCACAATCACCGCATACTGGGACTGCTGTACAGCGAGAGGACATATGACCAAACCTCATACATCGAAAACACCGCATGGGAGGTGGAATGTAGGGCTTCACTTCACATCGATATATCATTATCTTGACCTTCTCTGGGAGTGTGTCCCCCTCGAAGGCCAAGATAAAGGCCCCAGTATCGACGCGGTTATCTTTAGGTCCCCTCTGAACGCGGCGAACAAAATGTACACCACGCCGCTCGAGATAGGCCCTAAGCTCCTCATCAGTTTGAAGGAGGAGGTCCCAGTGGAATATCACACCCTGTACCATATTCAAGGATTTGTGCGGGACAATTGTTACTGGAATGTCGCCAAGGGTGGTGCAGGCGAGCAAAGCTTCTGACTGGGCTTCTGAGACTGTTTTAATGAGTAATGAGCCAGATCTAAGCTTACCCATAGATTCCACTTCACCAAACTTGTCCTCTATGGTCTCGACAAAGAACAGAGGTTTGGTGGAAGTAAAAGTTCCTCCATCAGTCCTTGAGCAGACGAGATAGCGAGGAAAGAGTTTTGCTCCTAACCGGCGAGCCTGGCCTTCCTCCCAAGGGGTAGCAAGGGAGGGAAACATCCTCTTATCCGCAGTAGTAGCATTAAACGATCTCTTCCTGTCTTGAGAGACGGCCGATGCACGACCATTTTGGAGTCTAACTCTTTTCATAGTGCTAGACGTCCGCCCTGGTGTCACCCACTCCGAAACCGGGGCTCTCTCCATGGGCGCCACCCAGCCTCAGCAAAGGCCACCTGGCACGATGGCCATTGCCAGGAGTTCTGATACCCCCGAGGACAGGCATCAACTCCTTGGCTTGCATGGAGAGGTCGCAGCTCAGACACCAGTAGTGTGATCCCTGTGTTGTCAGGGGGCTCAGCCAAAGGGTACATAACAGCCCCCCCCCCCCACACGGACTGGCTACACGTGCTGGGGACCTAGCGGGGGATGGGGGCTACAGCGAGGAAAGGAAGTGGAAAGGAAAGGATAGGACCCGCGCTGTAGGGGCTAGGTCGGGAGTTCTTCCCCAATTGGCTCACACATTATCGGACAATTTTGGTATGGAAGGTCAAACCCCGAGGGGGACCAAACTGGGCCAAAAACCGGTGTACACAGCAGACAAAACCAAAGTGCAGGACAATCGGTACCATGGGATAGCCAAGCCGCCATCCAGAGTACCACCGAGAGACGGGGTTGGAGAGGGTGGGAAGGAGGAATTGGGATGGGAAGGAGGGGGAACTAGGAGGGGTAATGCAGCCTGGGGAAAGCAGGAAAAAAGGCTGCAATGGCTCGGGGACCCGTGCGCGCCACAAACGTACCCACAAAAGAGCTGTGGGCCCCCTGGGGGGACTGACAGGAAGTTCAGACTAGCTAAGTAGGAATGGCTAGAGGACAAATGCAGAACCGTAGAAGAATGTATAACTAGAGGAAAGATAGATACCCCCTACAGGAAAATATGAGAGATAATTGGAGACAAGAAAATCAGCTGTATGAATATCAAGAACTCAGATGGAAAAACAGTACTAAGCGAAGAGGGGAAAGCTGAACTGTGGAAGGAATACAGAGAGGGCATATACAAAGGAAATAAACTTGAAGGCAGTATTCCAGAAATGGAAGATGAAGTGGAGGAAGATGAGAGAGGCGATGTGATACTGTGAGGAGAATTTGACAGAGCGCTGAAGGATTTGAGTCAAAACAAGGCCCCTGGTGTACATGATATTCTGTCTGAGCCGCTGATATTGTTAGGAATCATAAAAAAATTGTTCCACCTGGCATGAAAGATGTATGAGACAGGGGAAATATCCTATGATTTCAAGAAGAATATCATAATTCCAATTCCGAAGGAAGTAAGTGCAGACAACTGTGAAAATTACAGACCTATCAGTCTGTTGCAAAGAATAACACGAATTTACAGATGAATGGAAAATCTTGTGGAATCCAATGTCGGGGAAGATTAGTTTAGGAAAAATGTACGAACATGGCAGGCAATACTCACATTACGACTTATCTTAGAAGATAAGGCAAACACTTTGTGCGTTTGTAGATTTGGAGAAAGCTTTCAACAATGTCGACTGGAATACATCCTTTCAAATTCTGAAGGTATCAGGGTTAAAATATAGGAAGCGAAGAGTTATATTCAACCTATACAGAAATCAGACAGCAGTTATTAGAGTCAAAGGGCAGTGAAGGAATCCAAGGAGAAATTTGGAGAGGGAATTAAAGTTCAGGGAGAAGAAATAAAAACTTTGCGATTTACCAATGACATAGTAATTTTGTCAGAGACTCAAAGGACCTGGATGAGCAATTGAATGGAATGGACAGTGTCTTGAAAGGTGCATATAAGATGAAATTTAACAAAAGCAAAACAGGGGTAATGGAGTGCAGTCGAAGAAAAGCAGGTGATGCTGAAGGAATTATATTAGGAAATGAGACAATAAAAGTAGTAGATGAGTTTTGTTATTTGGGTAGCAAGATAACTTCTGATGGCCGAAGTAAAGAAGACATAAAATGCAGAATGGGTATGGGAAGAAAAACGTTTTTAAAGAAGCGAAACATGTTAACATCCAATATTACTTTAAATGTTAGGAAGTCATTTCTGAAAACATTTGTCTGGAGTATAGCATTGTATGGGAGAAAACGTGGACGATAGGGAGTTCAGACAAAAAGATGATAGAAGCTTTCAAAATGTGGTGCTATAAATGAATGATGAAAATCAGATGGGTAGATCACGTAACAAATGAGGAGGTGCTTAACCAAATTGGGGTGAAGAGAAGATTCTGGCACATCCTGACTAAGAGATGGGATTGATTGGTGGGACAAATTCTGAGACATCAAGGAACCGTCAACTTACCATTAGAAGGAAGTGTGTCAGTAAAAATCATAGAGGGAGACCGAGGGATGAATACAGTAAGTAGATTAAAAAAGATTTATGTTGCCAAACATATTCTCAGATGAAGAGACTCGCACAGGACAGGGTAGCGTGAAGAGCTGCATCAAACCAGTCTGTGGACTGAAGACTACATCAACAAACAACCTTTGATCTGTTTCACAAAGCAAACATGTTTCACAAAGCAAACAGCTTGGAATTTACTGCAATTATATAAATAAAATCAATGAAGAATTTTTTTGAACAAAAGAACAGAAACCACAATTCTTAATTTAAAGTTTCCAAGTTGAAGATTGACGCATATTTCATTGCAAATGAACACGAGGACCAGACTCGTGGCACGATTACAGGGTCAGCTGTGATCCATGGAGAACAGCAGTCAAAGTAGGGTGACATAGGAAGGTTTGGGTCAGGCAAGGTGCCTTATTGGACTGTCCTTGCAGGTGTGTTAAGCCAGTGTGCTGGAGTAGCACGTGTTTAGCGCAACTGCCTAATGAGCAGGAGGTCCCGAGTTCAAATTCTGGCCCTGACCAAATTTTCCTATCTCGATGTTGTAATATTTCAATACCTTACACACTGAAAAATCTCAGTTAAAATCTAAAATAAAATTAGTTGCCACATGTATGAAAGATCATCACTTGAGAACAGCTTGGCTGATTCTCTCCCCCCCCCCACATTGTTACGCCAGAATAAAACTGTTTGTTGTTATGGTCTTCAGTCCGGAGACTGGTTTGATGCAGCTCTCCACCCTATTCTATCCTGAGCAAGCCTTTTCATCTCCTCATAAAAATGGCAACCCACATCCACTTGAATCTGCTTACTATACGTGTCTCTTGGTCTCCCTCTGCGATTTTTACCCCACTCACTTCCCTCCAATGCTAAATTTACGATTCCCTGATGTCTAAGAATGTGTCCTACCAAGCAATCCCTTCTTTTAGTCAGGGTATGCCAAAATATCCTTTTCTCACCAATTCTGTTCAGTACTTCTTCATTGGTTATGCGATCTACCCACCTAATCTTCAGCATTCTTCTGTAACACCACATTTCAAAAGCCTCTACTGTCTCTTCCTGTCCGCACTGCTTATCGTCCGTGTTTCACAAACGTACAAGGCAACACTCCACATAAATGCCTTCAGAAAAGACTTCCTTACACTTAAATTAATATTCGATGTTAGCAAATTTCTCTTTTTCAAAAATGCTTTTCTTCCCATTGCCATTCTGCATTTTATATCCTCTGTACTGAGACCATCACATGTTATTTTACTACCCAAGTAACAAAACTCATCGACCACCTTCATTGTTTCGTTACCTTATCTAATTCCTTTAGCATCGCCTGATTTTCTAAGACCGCATTCCATTATTTTTGTTTTGCTCTTGTTAATGTTCATTTTATACACTCTCTTCAACACACTGTCCATTCCATTCAACTGCTCTTCCAGGTCCTTTGCTGTCCCTGACAGAATTACAATGTCATCAGCAAAACGCAATGTTTTTATTTCTTCCCCCTGTACTTTAATCCCTATTCCAAATTTTTCCTTGCTTTCCTTCACTGCCTGCTCGATGTACAAATTGAATAACATCGGAGAAAGGCTACAACCCTGTCTTACTCCCTTCCCAACTGATGCTTCCCTTTCATGCCCTTCGAGTCTAATAACTGCGGTCTGGCTTTTGTACAAGTTATGAATAACTCTCCTTTCCCTATATTTTACCCCTGCTGACTTCAGAATTTGAAAGAGTGTATTCCAGTCAACATTGTCAAATGCTTTCTCCAAATCTACAAAAGCTAAAAATGTAGCTTTGCCTTGCCTTAATCTATCTTCTAAGATAAGACGTAAAGTGAGTATTGCCTCCCGGGTTCCTACGTTCCTCCTGAATCCAAACTGATCTTCCCCTAGGTCAGTTTCTACCAGCTTTTCCATTCTTCTGTAGATAATTCGTGTTAAAATTTTGCAACCATGACTTATCAAACTGATGGTTCTGTAATTTTCACACCTGTCTGCACCTGATTTCTTTGGAATGGGGATTATTACATTTTTCTTAAAGTCTGAGGGTATTTCGCCTGTCTCATAAATCCAACACACCAGTTCAAATAGTCTTGTCATGGCTGGCTCTCCCAGAGACTTTAGTAGCTCTGAGGGTATGTCATCTACTCCTGGGGCCTTGTTCCGACCTAGGTCTTTCAAGGCTCTGTCAAATTCATCTCTCAGTATAGCATCTCCTATTTCATCTTGATATACTTCCTCTTCCCTTGCTACAACATCGTCTCTAAGTTCATTTCCTCTGTAGAGCTGTTCTATGTATTCTTTCCACCTTTCAGCTTTCCCTTCTTTGCTGAGAACTGGTTTCCCATCTGAGTTCTTGATATTCGTAGAGTTGCTTTTCTTATCCCCAAATGTCTCTCTTATTTTCCTGTAGGCGGTATCTACTTTTCCCCTTGTTATACATTCTTCTACAGATTTGCATTTGGCTTCTAGCCACTCCTGCTTAGCCATTTTGCACTTCCTGCAATCTCATTTTTTAGTCGTCTGTACTCCATTTTGCCTGTTTCATTTACTGCATTTTTATATTTTCTCCTTTCATCAATTAAATTTAGTATTTCCTGTGTTATCCAAGGATTTTTTGCAGGTCTTGCCTTTCTACCTATTTTGTCCTCTGCTGCCTTCACTATTTCATCTCTAAATGCTGCCCATTCCTCTTCTACTATTTTATTTCCCCCTGTTTTTGTCAATTGTTGCCTCAATCTCCCTCTGAAATTCTCCAGAACTTCACTTTCCTTCAATTTATCTAAGTCCCATCTCCTTATTTTCCTACCTTTCTGCAGTTTTTTCAGTTTCAGCCTACAATTCATGACTAACAAGTTATGGTCAGAGTCTATATCTGCCCCTGGGTACGTCTTGCAGTTTATAACCTGGTTCCGGAAACTATGTCTTACCATTATAAAATCTGATACCTTCTGGTGTCTCCTGGTCTCTTCCATGTATGCAAAATTCTACCAGGCGACTTCCTCTTTCATTCCTCCTGCCCAGTCCATATTCACCTACTATTTTTCCTTCTCTTCCTTTTCCTACTACCGAATTCCAGTCTCCCATCACAATTAAGTTTTCCTCTCCCTTAACTGTCTGAATAATTTCCTTTAGCTCCGCATATATTTCTTCGATCTCCTCATAATCGGCAGAGGTAGTAGGCATATAACCCTGTACTACTGTTGTTGGTGTTGGCTTCATATCTATCTTTACAATGATAATGTGATCACTATGCTGTTCATAGTAGTTTAACCGCATTCCTATTTTCTTATTCATTATCAGTCCTACTCCTGTGATACCCCCAACTGATTTTGTATTTATAATCCTGTACTCATCTGACCAGAAATCCTGTTCATCCTGCCACCGAACTTCACTAATCCCCACTATATCTAGCTTCAACCTATCCATTTCCCTTTTTAAATTTTCTAATTTTCCTACCCTATTAAGGGATCTAACATTCCACACTCCGATCCGTAGAATGCCAGTGTTGTCTTTCCTGATGACAACATCCTCCTGAGTAGTCCCCGCCCGGAGTTCCGAATGGGGGACTATTTTACCTCCGGAATATTTTACCCGAGAGGATGCCATCATCATATGTTCATACAGTAGATCTGCATGTCCTCGGGAAAAGTAACGGCTGTAGTTTCCCCTTGCTTTCAGCCGTTCGCAGTAGCTGTGTGGCAAAGCCACATTAGCTGATGTTACAAGGCCAGCTCAGTCATCATCCAGACTGTTGCCCCTGTAACTACTGAAAAGGCTGCTGCCCCTCTTCAAGAACCACACGTTTGTCTGGCCTCTCCACAGATACCCCTCCGCTGTGGTTGCACCTCGGTACGGCAATCTGCTTCGTTGAGGCATGCAAGCCACCCCACCTCGGCAATGTCTGTGGTTCATACATAAAACTGTATGAAAGAAAAATTTGGAAATGTTACCCAGTAAATTAGGGAAAAAAATGAGATTAATCCCTGCACAGCTTTTTATATTGGTATGACTACCAACCACTGACAAACTGGCAAATAACATTCTAAACTTTATCTTCAGAAACAATATCAAATAATGTATGCAATTCTGCCCACACTTCTCGGGTTGTCAGGCTGTCTAGTACGAAGCAAACTTCAAATTCCTGTTTTTTTTTTTTTTTTTTTTTTTTTTTTTTAAGGATTAAATCTAATTCTTAAGATGATGTATATTTTGTTAGTTGGAGAAGTATTAAAATACTACTTGTGCTGATTTGATTTAGTGTAACTTTGGACGGGGTTGTTCCAGGCAGTCTTTAAACATAAGCATCATGTGCAACTATTGACCTACAGAATTTGTTAGTAAACTACTTAAAAGAAGAAGAAAAAAAAAAAGCCATTTCCTTTACTGAAATCTTCTAACAGATTGAAACTGTGTGCTGGACACGGCTGTGCGGTGTGCAAGGGTAGCTCAGTGGATAGTGCTTGCCCCTGAAAGGCAAAGGGATCCTGGGCTCAAAACCAGGTCTGGCACACAGTATTAATCTGACAGGAAGTTTCAAATCAGCACTCTCTCCACTGGAGAGAGAAAATATTGTTCATTTCTTTTCTATGTATTGGCTTCAAAATAAAAATTATTTCTCCTGGGTGTCTATGGTTATTAGATAAGCATTTTCATTCAAATTAATACATTTTGTTGACTGTTTCACAAGGCAACAAAAAATTATAGGCAATCAAATTTTAAAACAGTAGCCTACAATGCATCTTTTGTAAGATAGTTAATGACACAGTTAACACACTTCATATAGTTTAAAGCATGCTACAACTTAACCTTCTTTGAGAACAGTAATAACAAAGGACACTATTAACTACATGTGGCGGTGCTTAGCAAAAAAATGTGACTTTGTATCTAAGCTCTGTGTTGTGAAGTCATCATGTGCTGTAATCCTGTTTTATAAGAGTGGTGGACTATTACTGTGTTTAACCACGTTTAACATAGCATGATTGTATCACATGCACTTAGCTTTTGTTTGATAATCTAAGATTTTAGAAAGGGGAATAAGATTAAGCAATAAATAGATAGATAAACTGGATGTGTTGCAATGTGTTTGAAGAAGTAACATCAGTAAGCATCAGCTACAGAACATTCATGCAGCTGCAATTAATTTAATTCCTCTACAAAATAATAGGTATAATTCCAACAGTTTAGCTTAAAATACATATAATTAGAACTTAAAAATCAAATTCCTGGGTTTTACTTGTTTTTTAAAGATGGGCAAAACTCCACGGTATTTCCCATTTTTTTTTTTTTTTTTTTAATATTCTTGGTGCAGTAGATGCCCTAGTTGTATTAGGAAGCATTGTTTTCTGCAATACTTCCTCTGTTATATTTAACAAAACACTTAAAACATTGCTGTCAGCCTTAAGGTAAGTATTTAATGTGTTTTTATATCTCTTATAGTTGAGCAGTAGCACCTTCCACATGTTCTTAAGGTTCAACTAACCTACTTTCAGTAACATGAAGTGCTCTACGAATATGCACTCACAAAGATTTGCTTTGTATTTGCATGTATTCCAGTCTGATTGCCTTTCCAACAAAACAATGCTTATCACTCTAGTTGAATCCACAGTTGAAATGCACAAACTAATTCAATAAGTTTCTCTCACATAGGCAAGTTGCCACGTGCTAGTTTCAAAATTTACACTGCATTTATGAACAATACTTATAACCTGTGTTTCTTCAATTCTTTTTAAATTAGCAGCAGCAAATCTGCCCATAACTTATTTGATTATTAAGAGAGAAAAGAAATATTTCTTCATTAAACATTTATATTGATTTATTAAAAGTCCATACATTACTGCTTGACAAATGTTTATCAATTAGAATAAACTATCCCACTGGGGGTGGGGAAGAGAAACAGTCAAGACAGAAATATTTACATGCCATTCACGTTAATAAATAGAACTGTTTAGAACACAAAGCTTTAATAGTCTGGTATGTCCTTGGGATCTCTATACTAACACAATAACAAAGAAGTGCCTGTACCAATAATTGACTAAGTGGCATTCAAAAGTATGCAACCACAGTTTAAAATATCTGTGCAAAATTTTAAATTCATAATTAAATATATTTTGTGTTAAAATATTTTATTTGCATACATTACACTGAATTTCAAGTATTTTACAACCTTTTTTCCTCCTGTTTTGTCTACATTTTAATAATGCTAAAATGTTGCAGTCACAAATTCACTCTCAAGTTTAAAATATATTACATTGCCCCCTTTGTCTTTTGTAAAACATCACAATTACATAAAGATTTACATAGGCAGTCAGTATCACATACAGAATATGATTGCTTATAAAATAATTGTGCTTGCAGGTAGTGTTACTACCAAGAACTAATAACATCTACACATTAAATACACAGTACTAAATCTAACTCACTCTCTCTCTCTCTATCTCACTCACACACACACACACACACACACACACACACACACACACACACCAACAATGCATTCATATATACCTTAAAAGGCATTCATTATTATGTAACTGATATTTAAAGCTCTGTTTTGAAAGAATGTACAATGACACATGACAAGTTTTTTTCCTGTCTTTCTTTCCAATTGACCTACCACTTGTGTAGAAGTACAAACATGTGAAAGACATTTTTGATACAAGGCACTGCACTTGTTTGTAGGGTAGTGAATGAAACAAAAGTAAATGAAGATTCAGCTGAGAAGAGTAGTAAGGGCGTCAAAGAACTTGGCTCGGTCATCTGTCTTCAACTGAACAACTGTAAATAGAGAAACATTAATCATTAATTATGGTATGAAAAAAAAAAAAACCAGAGTGAACATATAAAATATAATTACTCGCTACAATTTTGTTACATGTGGGTAACACTTACAATGAAGAGAGATGTAGTTTAAGTTTAGTTTCAACTGTTTCTGTGGTCAAATATCTTGTTTATTCTGAAGTATGACATACAAGCCTTAACTAATACCCTTGAATACCTGTTTTCTTCAACAGGTTCAGAAAGTCATTGTGATTTATGTATTTTGTTACGTACCCATACCTCAAACTTATGTCACCAGCATTCACTTCCACTTTTCTGATACACATCAATACTGCCAGTATCTCAAACACTATAAGTAATCTAGATGTGTAGCCGTTCCATTTAAACATAGAATTCTATCATACCTCATAATGGACAAACCTTAAGCATATGCACACTAACATGTTTGATTTTATTACTGCAGCCTCCATGTCATCCAGTACCTAGGCACTCTACCTCAAGGGACTCTTCTGGGACTTACTTGATCTGTTTGTGAAATGTGGTTCTGGCAACTCCAGAATGAAATCAGTATGTAGATGTTTTATTTGGTAAATTACTTGTCCTGACTAGACTACCTACTGTAAGTTTGAATAATACCAAATGCTGATGCCCTTATAATGAACATGAAATTGTATTAAAAATTCTCAAAATATATTAACTAACACAATGAGCAATTTTGCCGGAATTTCCATTGAGGATTAGTCCTACATGCCAGCAACCAATTGAGTTGACAGTAGAAAGGAGGGAGTAATGTTGCTTCTACTGGTCAGCAACCCATCAGACACAACTGTGTACTATTCGTCCATGTTAACTTGACAATTGCACTTGTGCTGCCACAAGCAGAAAAAATCTACACTAGGTGAAAGCTATTCATTTGCCTCCGAGCACAGCCAACCTTAAGCTAGCCAATGACACATGGGTGCGAAGTATTGTAGGCTATACACTGAAAGTTAAAGTAAATTTTCTCAAGCATTCACTAGAGTGTTTACTTTGGAACAAAAACTTCTTATCTTATACTTCTTCAAGGTACTGCAGCAAGTAAGCTTACATAAAGTTCTGTACATAATTGTACGGAAGTATTTCTGCTACAGATGTGATAGACACGAGAAAAGTGGAATTTTATATTTGATTAATGATGGAAATTCTCCACAGATATGATAAATTATTTTCAAAAGTGATAGATTGGCTGGCCAGTATAACTTTTTTCCTGTAATGCCGATAGTTACACACAGAAAGAAAAAAGGAAGGGGAAGGTAATTCATGACCTAGGTGTTCTTAAAAATGTGAGCAGCCGCTACCTGTTGTATACTTACTAAACAGTGAAAATCATGATGAAACATTAACATAAAAAGTATGTGTTAGGCTGAAGAAATGAATGCAGAGAAATTCAAATGTATTTTATCAATGGACACTGAAGAATGGATTAAAATAAAATTTCTCTGTTTATATTGAAATTTTGAGTGTTTTATATGCAAATTTTGAACATTATCGTCTTGTGTACAAATATTAACAACAGTATAGAGAAATGCAGCTAGCTATCTTACCAAGAGATGACTGTATCCTCTTCTTTATTTACACACAGTAAGTATTCATTTTTATTTTATTATTATTATTATTAGCTTAAATTCCCATGCTTTGCAACGGTTGTTGAAGAGGGACCTGTGTATATCACGGTTTTTTAGGGTTCTGAACGTAGGTCAGCAAATAAAGAATCCTTGCTGGATTGCTCTGTCAATAAACTCAGTTTTCCTAGCCAAGATGTCAAATTCAAATAGAAGTCATTGTCGAAAATGATGAATGTTCATGAAGTTTTTCATACGTAAAGTGAAATTAATTTAAGTCCATACTCTGGAATGATGTAAATTCAATGTTAGGTTGTGTTCATAAAGTTAAGACTGCAGTGTGTAATTGTCTGTCTGACGTAAACTTCTGAAAACACTTCTATCGTTGAGCTGAGAAATAGTAATAACAACAGTGCCATGTATAGGTTCTGTGGTGTAGAACTACATTGTTTATCACTCACCATAAGTGTATGCTGAAGTATTAGAATGTTGCACTGCTGCACTGGGGTCAATGTAGTTATTCTGTATGAAGTGCTTCCTATTATCGAAAACTCAATGAATGCTGAAAGTATGGTAATTGAATCAACAGAGCAGTTCATTTTTGTTTAAATTTAACGTCGTGGTAGTGTCACCATGCGATAAAATAAGTCTGGGTAATCATCGAAGGAATGGCGTCAGCTGATCGTCTGAATAACAATTTCCATTAAATACAGTATTTTCAGTGAATTGTCTTGACTGTATTAGCACTATTGGCCACTGTTTCAGCTAATACATGTCCCCACGTCCTGCAGTGATTACTTCTTAAAGCACGTAGTTGAAATCTCTGCAAAATCTCTATCTTAATGTAGTCCATATCAAAAGTAAGTAATTACAAATTTTAATCACAATATTGTACCGAAAAAGTATGAAAGCAGAGAGGTTTCTGATGAGTGTGTCGCTCGTGTGTGTATTTATCTCTAGTGGCAGTCACAGTGCAGAAATACCTCTGGAGTGAGCATTTAGATGCACAGAACAGATTGTGTGTCCTCAACATTAAGGTAGAAATGTCACATGATATTGGGAAAAATTTACTAATCGCTGACTTCATCTTGGTCCTTTTTTGTTCGGTTAAGACTGACGACTATGTGTAAATGGCCCTTTTAGTGACACTTCCTCAACTTTCTTATTGCTTCTGTGACACATTTAGATTATATTAAATGTTATGTGGTTGCTCTACGAAAAGGAGGTGGGGCTTCTTTGCAGCCAATGAGGTACAAACCAATTGTAAGAGCAAATAAATGTGTGGAAAGAGTGCATTTGTCTCAATATCACGTGGTAATTCCAAATGTTGAGAAGATGCCCAGAACGCAAAGCTCACTCCATAGATATTTCTACTCTATGTACAATTTAGTGGTTATACCCGTCGAAAGATGCTCATCTTTTCTTTCCATTACATTGCAAAGCATATAGGATACAGCTAGGAAGAAAAAAATTTTGTTGTGTCCTACCTGGGTTAAATTTTACTTGCAGTGGCAGCGGTTTAATTTATTATCGTTGGCAACGAACTATCTGCTTTAGAAGGATGATTAATTTACTGAATAGAACAGAATAAATTATTTATTTAATCGTAAACATAAATAATTATTCTTCTCAGTCTACATGACTGATTTTTGAAAGAGCATTTAACGGCCATTGCCAACATGAGCAGACTTCGCCTATGCCATAAGTAAAATTGTATCCCTTGCTGTAGTGTATTACACCACCGTTATGAGAATGTAACTAACATTTCCTCAATTTGTCCTTTTCTGTACTATGGTGACAAATACAGATGTTACTCCCCTAACTGAATGGTATTAATCTGTTAGTAATGCGATACTGCCCGCTAAACCAAAGTAATCTTTACGAACTTCCCGTCACCGACTTACGTTAACGTATGTCTACAGTCTGTGTATTGCAATGAGCTCAAAGATAATATGGAGATGGTACTATGTATTATGGAACCGTGATGCTCGACACCTATTTGTCTCTCTAATCCAGTTGTCAATATTTTGATCCTAAGCACTTCAGTTGTCTTTCCAGTGTTTATATTGAGATCATTGGTGTACTGCCAGTGTAGGTAATGCTCAGTTAATGTATGTTTTATCATTGGGTCTTTAGTCTTTGAGCATCTGTTGATCACCGTATTGCTCCATATTTTATGGATTTTTGTTTGCCACACTCACCATAGTGCACACTGCGAACCTAAAGGCTACTCTCACGCATGACCACCATTAGTCTGCAGTGACTAAATTTGGCTACCAAGTGAAATATACGGACACACATCCCACGTTCCATTTACATATGTATATTGATTACTGTTATTCAAATGTAATGCTTTTATGTTTGCAATGGCAAAAAATCAGGTAAATTCAAAGATGTATATACGGCCATTGTATTTCCCTTTCTAGTGTACCAAATTAATTGGTAAATTCATTTAATTTCTCCTTGTCTATTGCTGCCATTATATGTGTAAGGCGTAGCAGTGGTACTTTTGATTCGGTCTCTTTGTCTTAATGCTAGTTTTCTTCCCAACGCTGGCATTTTGGGCTGGTAGTGAATACAAATAAATTTTGCATTTGAGTTAAACTTCCACAAATTGGCAATGTGGCAAATACTGGAATGAATTTTCGCTCTGCTGCATAGAATGCGAAGATTTAAACTTCCTGCTGCATTAAAACAGTTTGCCAGACCGGGACTCTAATCTGTGAAAACAATCTGGCACACGGTTTTGATGTGGCAGGACATTTCATGCAGTAGAGTGTTTCAAGTAACTTGTGGTCAGTATTTCTCGAAGTAGGTGAAATCAGTGAGGGTTGACTCGGTATGGGCGTTTCCATTAGAAAGAAGTTACGGAGGTAAGTGTTGCGTTACAATAGAACAGTACCATACTGCACTACTGTATGCTGTGTTCACATGTCGTCTTAACGCAATAAGGGCCAAGAGGCAGTCCCTGGACTGTCCTTTTTGATACGGACAGATATAATACTGTAGCTGTAAGTAAAACTCTCAGCCATTAATGTCAAGACACCACATACTTTCCAGTGTCATTTAAGTAAACAGTATTTGTGCTAAGTACCACCTCCATTTCATATTAAGCAGGTGATGGTGCCAGCACTGCTACAAGTGGCCGATGCTGCCTCCCCTCCACCCCTCCTCTCCCTGTGGCAGCCCTGAAGTGCTGTCAAGGCCGTTCCCAGCATTCACCATGCGAATTGTCAAGTCATCGTTGACATACAGTAGTACTCTGTGAGGATACATAATTATGAATGAACAAGTGTTTTCTAATAGTAAATTTAATCATTTATTACTTAACATGTTAGCGACATATGAGCTCATATTTTAATTTGTATTGATGTGTTTGTTCTTTTACCTTGGCTGAGGTATTCCACATGGCTCCCTATACTAGTAGTGTTGATAACCATAGTGATGAATTATAATTACATGAGCTTAACTTGAGACTGTTATAAGGACTAGATACCATTTTAATTGCTTGCAATGATTTAAATATTGTAATAGTACAAATCTTCAGGGTTTTGTTAGTGCAGTAAACTCTACATTATGTGGCGAAACCTTAGAGACCAAGTGCACAATGTAGTAAAGAGAGAGAGAGAGAGAGAGAGAGAGAGAGAGAGAGAGAGAGAGAGAGAGAGAGAGGGGGGGGGGGGGGGAGTGAGGGAGGAACAAGGAAAAAAAGTGTACGGACACAAACATACATTGTTCATAATAGTTGCATCATGGTGCCAGGTAGTCCTTATCAGCGACCTCAGTAGTCATTACACATTGTAAGAGTGCAGAATGGACCACTCTGAGGAACTCGTGGACTTTGAATGTGGTCAGGTCATGGACTTTACATGTGTCAGGCGTCTGTACAAGAGATTTTCACACTCTTAATCATCCCTAGGTCTACTGTTTCTGATACTATAGTGAAGTGGAAATGTGAAGTGAGATTACATCATGAAAGCGTACAGGCCGACCTTGTCTGTTGACTAACAGAGATGTTCAAATGTTTGTATAGTCTATGGGACTCAACTACGGGGTCATCAGTCCCTAAACTTACAGACTACTTATGAACTACTTACGAACTAGGACGGCACAAATATCCATGCCCGAGGGGGGATTCGAACCCCCGACCGTAGTGGCCGTGCAGACCGTGACTGGAGCGCCTTAGTCCCCTCAGCCACCGTGGCCGGCTGACTAACAGAGACCGCTGACAGTTGAAGAAGAGTCATACAGTGTGATAGGCAGGTATCTATACAGACGATCACACAGGAATTCCAAACTGCATCAAGATCCACTACAAGTACTGTGACAATTAGGCAGGAGGTTAGTAATCTTTGATTTCATAGTCGAATGGCTGCCAATAAGCCACACATCACACACGTCAATGCCAAATGATGCCTCACTTGGTTTAAGTAGTGTAAACATTGGACGATGGAACAGTGGAAATTCACTGTAGGGAGTAATGAATCACAGTACACAATATGGATATCCTACAGTATAGTGTGAGTATTGCGAATGCCCAGTGAACGTCATCTGCCAATGTGTGTAGTGCCAACAGTAAAATTCGGGGGTGTGGTGTAATGGTGTGGTTGTGTAGGGGGTTTGCACCCCTTACTGATGTTTTAAGCACCTTCTTGCTTCCCAATGTTGAAGAGCAATTTGGGGACAGCATTTGCATCTTTCAATATGATTGTGCATCTGTTCACTTAGCCTGTGGCAGAGTCGTTAAATGACAATAACATCCTGGCAATGGACTGGCCTGCACAGAGCGCTGACTTTAATCTTACATTGATACCTCTCCTCAGAACAGCACTCTGTGAAGAATGGGCTGCCATTCTCCAAGAAACCTTCCAGAACCTGACTGAATGTAAGCCTGCGAGAGTGGAAGCTGTCATCATGGCTAAGAGTGACCAACACCATATTGAATTCCAGTATTACTAATGAGGGGCGCCAAGAACTTTTAAGTAATTTTCAGCCAGGTGTCTGGTTACTTTTGATCACATAGTGTATATCAGACATTAATGAAAATACTTATGGGTTCATACAATTTTGTATATGCCACATGCTGCCAAGAAGTCATACATATATAACTTGGTAACAGAAAAAAAAATGATGCTGAACTGTATTGACATTAAGTATTGTTTTTAACAATGCAATAAAAGCCATATTGGAGTTACTGGAGTAGCGTGTTCTACTTCAGTAGAAGTTGAACTCCTCACAAGAAGAAATACTGTGAAAGAGACAGGGGTTCCAGACTAGCTACCTGCAACAAGGTACCGTATTTGGCGGCGTGTATAAGATGCACCTCACTTTTAAGACACTTTTTTAGGGAAAAATAAATCACACCTAATACATCTATTGCAATATTATTATAATACATATGTTCATAAACTTTACGCAGTCAAGTTTCTTGACATTTTGTGCTTATTCAAACTGATATTTCGCCTTTTGCTGTTTACAGTACTTG